>OY757933.1:41570029-41647529 GCA_963585895.1 Sepioteuthis lessoniana
GTGTGCGAATGATGATGTCACAGTTGACTACAGTTGCAGATGATTCAAGGAATTTTGTTGTGTTTCCTTGAACCTTGAAGATCAGGTATGGTCAGGTATGCCAAAAGCTGTAAATTCCGAGACCGTGTTACCATTATAGATTGCCCAGTCGGTTGGGGCTGTAGATTACACCGACTGCACCTCTTCAGATTGGTTGGACCTCTCCATCCAACCAGTGTCCTGATGGTGAGGTTCCAGTAATGCTGGAGCTTTGGGGAATCCCGACCACCACTTCATTGCCATTGCTCCCAGGTCCACTCTGGCCAGGACCCTATCAACGGGTTAAATAGAACTAAACTGCGTACTTATGTTAAACTGAATTGTTTGAATTAGAACCGTTTGACTAAACTGAGTAACTTGAAATAGAAATATTTTTGACAATTAAACCGTGTACTTACATTTAAACTGCGTACTCATGCTAAACTGAATAGTTTGAAATAAAACTGTTTTTGTATGCTAAACTGATTTATTTAAATAGAACTGGTTATTTGTATAAAAGTGGATTTGGCATTAGATAAACTGGCGAGTAATAAGTAAGTAACGTTGGCAACCTTATTCGAGGGTGACCAAAAGGCTCCCTTTTCAATAGCTACTGCACTGAGGTTTAAGGGGGGCGCTACTCCATTCCCTAGTTTGCTCCACTTTACCTTTGATTCTTACCTTATAATGCTGATTGTTGAGTAAGGTGGCATCAAGTATTGAGTCTTTGGTATGACTCGACCTGGGATTGAACCCTGGTCTCCCGGTCCAATGGCGAAAACTCTTTCGAAATGACACAATCCAGTATGAATCGTCACCTAGCCATCTCAGCAACAGTATTTTGCAACACTTTTGACTTACACTGTTATTTATCTTAAACTTTGGAATGATCCGTGCCCAACATTTCCGAGTCTTCAATAATCAAAGATATCTCTTTCTAAAATCATTTGCTTTACACGACTGGAAATTCCTCGATCAATATGAAAAATGTGATGAAAATTATCGAAAATCATTTCAGTTATTTAAAGACGATTTTTATTACGTCAGACCGGAATATATTCTTTTGACTTCTCTATGGAATGAATTCATAAAAGCACCGTATTTTTCCCTCGGAATTTCGGCTACAACATGAATTTGTGTATATTGCTTTGCTGAAGATCTGAAGGGATTCGAGGATTTTAGTGCTTACGTTTGTATTAGGATTTATTTGTAATGAACTGAAAAAAAACATCCTTACTTGCTTAAATAAGTATTCTTGATTTTTTTGGTTCTGTGGAATTTCCTCAGTTCATACATTAACATGTATTAACATATATTCACGAGAAATGAACAGTTTCCGGTAATGAAAAACCCTTAATTTCTTGCCTCAAAAAGATGTTTATTTTTGGCCGGGTAAGGTATAAAAATAAAGTAATACTCAACGTTTATGAATACCTTAATGAACTGAAGACGATGGTGGAAGAATATTGACCGGGCGGGAGAGATGTAGAAGATTATTTCGCTTGGGCGAGGTTGGTGGGATAATATCGCACTTGGCTGTGGGGAGGGTAACTTATTGTTATGTCCTTGGAAAAGAGCATAAAATAAAAAATAGACAAACACCTTCTGAGAGAGAAGAAAAAAACATATATTTTAGGAAACAAGTAATACAATCTCATCAGGTTA
Organism: Sepioteuthis lessoniana; assembly: GCA_963585895.1. Lineage (NCBI taxonomy): Eukaryota > Metazoa > Mollusca > Cephalopoda > Myopsida > Loliginidae > Sepioteuthis > Sepioteuthis lessoniana. The sequence continues at coordinate 41,571,713 of OY757933.1, forward strand.
GCTTAAAATCGCTGAGTGGATTAGTCAACTGTTATATCTTAATTGGAAGAGTCCATTGTATATCGAAATATGGATGATACCATAACACTTTCAAAACAATGCGATTGGTTGAGTGATGAATTTTAAGCCCACGTCAACCTATATAGTGCCACTTTATGCCTAGAGTTTGGGAGATTGTATTCATTGAAAGGTTATATTCAATTTTTTTTTTTTGCAGCCGTTGCTTAGAAAATGTTTTTAAAAATAGCTATTTGATATCAAGTATCGCTATGTAATACAAATAATTTGTATACAGTTGTATGATTTTAAGTATTTCTATTTCATACTAATAATTATTTTGTACGATGTTAAATGGGTTGGAATAACTAAAATAATCCTAATTAAACAATTATAGAGTAAAGTAAAATTGGCGACCGTAATCGAGGGAAACCAGAAGGCTCCCTTTTCAATAGCTACTACACCGAGGTGTAGGGGAGGTCGCTACTCCTTTTCCTGGATTGCTCCCTTTTACCCTTGATACGTACCTTATAGTGCTGAGTGTTAAACATGGAGGTATCAAGTACCATTTTTTAAGTCTTTGGTATGAGGCGACTTGGGATTGAACCCAGGTCTCCCGGACGATTGGCGAACACTCTACCCACTAGGATAATGAGCTGGTTAAACAATTATAGCTTCAAGTTAATTCAAATACCTTAAAGTTGTAAGGGATAAAGTAGTACTATCTAACAGAAAGGAATTCACACAGTTGTATGGTTTCTAATATTCTTATCCAAAATTACTTGTTATATATGTTAAAGTAATTATTTCTATTTAGTAATAGTCATGTGTTTGCACTTGGAATTACACCAACAATTATATTGGGAAAAATAACAGCAGACTTCTAGTACTGTAACCGAGACACTCAATACAGAAAAAAATACTTCTGGCCAAAATGAAAATACTAAGCAACTGTGACCGAAACACCACACAACCAAGCACATCAACTGAAATACTAACACAAGAAGAAGAAAAAAATGAACAATATATTATGAAAAGAATTACGTCTGAAAAGAAAATCGCATTGCCTCCTCTCAGAAACCAAGACTGGAAAACAGCCAAGGTAGAAACCGAAAAATTAAGTGACTTAACAAATGTTCCATCGAACATAACGGAATTAAACGAGCTAATCTATACAGAAGCGAAATTAGTCTGTTGAAAAATCAGAGTCTCCCAGAAAAAACACGAGTAGAGAGTCAAAACTAGGATGAGAAATTAGATTGGAAACACTGGTAAGAAACCTACGACAAGTAAAAATGCTAAGACGGGGAAAAAACTTGAGAATATTTTCGGACGGGGAGAGGAGAGAAACACGATTCGAACAAAAGATAAAACTCGAAGAGAAAAATCAGAAAGTACTGGCGAAGGAAAAAAGACTAAAAAGATCCCAAGACAAGGCCAAAACATACACAGAAAACAAGACATTTCAAAACAGTGAAAGAAAATTCTTCCTGCTAGTAGGAGGAGAATGGACGAAGACATACCAACAACCGGATGCAAGGGAGACAAAGATTAAATATGGGAACAGAGGAGGTCATAACAGAAAAGTCGAATAGATAAAGAACATGGAAAAAGAGTTGCAAATACTCAAAGAAGGCTTTTCAGCGGAAATACGTCTCAATTAACTCAAAGCCACACTCAAAAAAATACCAAAACTGGAAAACTCCTTGATGGCACACAGGGGTTCTGGTTAAAAAAAGTCACTTCCATCCATGAGAGACTGGAAACCGAAATGAATAGAAATCTACAAGAAACAGATATACCCGAGTAGATGGCCAAAGGAAAGACCACCCTGATCCAAAAAGACCCCAAAAAAGGAATCAGCCCAAACAACTATAGACCCATAGAGTGCCCACCGAAAATGTGGAAAATACTAACGACACAAATTAGGGAGGAGATTTACTCCTCGTTATTATGCCGCAGACTGTTCCACAAGGAATAGAAAAGGTACCACAAAGGAACCAGAGGAAGAGGACTACTGTAGTATATTGATCAACACATACTCAACCAGAGAAAAACGACAAACTGTTTGCTAAAAAATGTAAAAGAATTGGAAACCCTAATACAGGCAGTAAGAATATACAGTCACACATAGGGATGAAATTTGGCGTGGAAAAATGTGCCATACTAATAATGAAAAGCGGAAAACGACACATGACAGAAGGAATGAAACTACAAAATCAAGAAAAGTCAGAACGTTCGGATAAACGAAAATGTACAAATACTTTGGAATACTGGAAGCGGACACCATCAAACATATAGAAGTCAAAGAAAGAATTAAAAAAAGAGTATCTCAGGAGGCCGAAAAAAACTACTTGAAACTAAACTATATTGAAGGAAACTCAAGAAAAGAACAAAAATGGGCTGTGTACCACGTAAGATATTCGGGACCATTCTTGAAGTGGACGAGGGAAGAACTTAAACAAATGGACCAGAGAACAAGAAAACTAAGGCCTTACATCCCAGAGATGACGTCGACAGATTATATGTCTAAAGAGAAGAAGGAGGATGATGACTTGCCAACATTGAGGATAGCATTGATGCAACGATACGACTCAGAGACTACTTATAAAGTGTGGAGGATGACTGTTTAACGCCACCAGAAACAATACGAACAACACGAGTATCAACGTATGAAAAATAACTAAAAAACAAAAATGGGAAGAAAAACAACTGTACGGATACTTCAAACAACAAACAAGTGAAATTTCACACCAGAAAACTTTGACAGGGCTATGGAAGGGGGACCTTTTGAGAGAATCTGTATTTTTTCTTATAGAAGCACAAAACAACGCCATAAGGACCAATTATGACAAAGCAAACACAGAGAAGACGCAACAAATGAGTAAATATAGGTTGTGGTGATAGAGATGAAACGATCAAACACCTGATAAGAGAATGCAGCAAATCAGCACAGAAAGAGTATAAGACTAGACACAACTGCGTGGGCAAAGCAATCGACTGGGAATTGTGCAAAAAATCCAAATTTGACCATACGAACAAATTGTATAACCAAAATACAGAATATTTCCAGCAAAATGGGACGCTCAAATTTCTCTGCAATTTTGAGATATAAACGGATCCTCTAATCTCAGCCAGGTGACCAGCCCTAGTGATTGTTAACAAAAAAAGAGAACCTGCCGAATTGTTGAATTTGCTGTACCAGCAAACCACAGAGTAAAATTGAAAGAAAACGAAAATCTAAAAGATAAAATAAGTCCCTGGACTCTGCTTGGGAACTAAAAAAAAACTGTGGAACATGAAAGTAACGGTGATACCAATTGTAATTGGTACATTTTGAACAATCCTGGAAGGATTGGTAAAGGGACTGGAGGACTTGGAAATAAGAGGACTAGTAGAGATCATCCAAATTATGGCATTCTTAAGATCGGCCAGAATACTGAGAAGAGTCCTGGAGACTTGAAAAAATTTGCTCTCACTCAAAATCCAGTAAGAAAGCATCGGCTAACGCTCAAATGCGTTAAATGATAATAACATATGCCCTGTTGGTGGTATTGTATCTTCTTCAGAAGTGTTAGACCTCCCAGTATGAGACTGAAGTACAAGCTAATGAGACTCGAGTTATGGAAATTTGGAGAATGTGGATTACTTCCCTTTTGCCATTACTCCCAGGTTCAGTTTGGGTGTTAGTACTCGTTCGGGTTAAATAAATCTGTTTGATTTTTTTTTTTTTTGTATTCGACGGGACCGTGTGCAACCCCTCCACAAAAAACCCTCAGGAAACAACTAAAAATATGAATATGAACGTGCAATTAATAATGTTTGATAAATTCAAGTCACAAAATAAATCTAGACATATCGATCTGCCATTAAAATCAATCAGTGAATCAATCTAATTATAATCCTTCATAAACTCTTATAACTTCAAATAACTATTCTCAAAACAAATGTTTTACAGCTATAAGGCATCTGGTATTCCTACCGAATACGAATAATTCTGACTTATCTTTTGATCAGCAGCCGTTCTTTAAAGGTGTGATGCTATCATAGTCACTACACATAGTTTTCCGGGATTTTTTCTTATATCTTAAAGAGAAAGATTAATCTCAAAAGAAATATTTAAGTATATGAAGGAGATAAAAAAAAAAAACACGACCGTGCAGGTTCGTGCCATATCAAAAGAGAAACATAAATGAAACTTCGACCAATGTAGAAATCGCAGGATTAAGTGGGACGAATTCTACAGGAACTGTTTGCATAGAATTAACGTTTTATTTATTGTTTCTTCTTTTTGTTTTGTCTCTCACTGCTGCTGCAACTTGGTTTGGTGGTTGCAGGTCTCGGGTAGTTTTATTTCGTGCCTGGCGATTGATGGTGTTTTTTGATTCAAATTACAGAGTAGATCCACGTATACAGGCAAAATAAATTATAAACTAACAGCGTAGCACAGTCTGAAAATTTAGGCTAAGGTGTGTGTGTGTTTTTTTTTTAATTAGTAAGGGGAGATCACTCGAAAAGCTCGTCAGGGAGGATGAGAGGTCAGTCAGTATTCGACCATTACAGAATGTGGACGAGAGGGATAGTTAGTGTAAGAGCAAAGGAGAATGTATCCGACCAGCAATCCAGACAGACAAGAAAGTTTTGATCTCTCAAATCGATGAGTGTAATCGTTGATATCAAAAGAAAGCCACGTGGAATACGTAATCGTTACTCTCTCTCTCTCTCTCGCTCTCGGTTCAAAAATCTCGTGTTTTGAGTTTTTATTGACGGAAAAATTATAAAATAAAACTCAAATTCCTTGGTTTGGTCTCAGTAAATCTGAAGGTGACATTATATCTTGCATCCAGAAAGAAGTCGGCTACTACTTACTTTTGCCCAGTCGGGTAGGGCTGTAGAATACACCGACTGCTTCTCTGCAGAGGGGTAAGACCCCCCCCAACGAGTGTCCTGGATATGACACTAAACAATCTGATGGTGAGGTTCCAGCAGTGCTGGAGCTTTGGGGAATGCAGAGTACCCCTTCATTGCCATCGCTCCCAGGTCCACTCTGGCCCGGAGGGGTAGCACCTGATAGGGCCCTATCTATGGGTTAAATAGAACTAACAACATACTTATGCTAAAATGAATTGAGTAAACTGAATAGCTTGAAATAGAAATGTTTTTGACAATTAAACCGTACTTACACTTAAACTGCGTGCTTATGCTTAACTGAATTATTTCAAATAGAACTGTTTTTCGACATTAAAACTGTATTTACACTTAAGTGAATTATTACATATAACTGCTTAAATAGTTTGAAATGGAAATGTTTTTGACAATTAAACTGTGTACTTATGCTAAACTGAACTGTTTTCAATAGAACAGATTATTTACATAAAAATGGATTTGGCGTTAAATAACCAACAAAGGTTGATATGCCATAAAACCCACCAAACCAAACCAAACCTACTGCTTACTTGGAAATCAAAGGGTGACGAAAATTCGACCATGTTTCGAGTAAAATATAAATAAAGTGTCACTCTCCAATAAACCCTCACTCAACATAGCAACAAGAAGCGGGAATTGTTCACACACTCCACGGACCACTAGGCACACAGACTGCTATACAGAGATAGTACTCACACAAAATTCGTGGTATAAGGTTCGGCTATATTACGCTGGTTTATTAACACGTGACAGAGACAACGGTACATATGTTATTTAAGTGCAGCTACTTTTCAGGAGGAATAGCTTGGCGTAGCCCATTCGTCAGCAGGTGTACTATTGGTCTAAATTCAACTGAATTTTGTCATTATAGAAAAACAAATTTGTGCTATTTACCAAGAGTAGGAGCGAGAATAGTTTTGGTTAATACCATTTCCAAGCTCTATATGAAATGGAATCAGCCACTTCCGTGATTTATGGGTGAAGTCTTTGTTGCGAGTAGTTAACGTGTTAGACTATGACGTTTTAGAAAGCGATTTCAAGCTACAGTCGCGCTATTAGATTCTCTTTCGGACTAATACCCAAGAGAAGATGTTTATCTGTGCCTCCCACTAAGCAGCCTTTGACACAAGGTCTTTTGTATTGTGGGGATTTAGGGAAGGGAAGTTCGGGCACGTGCTGAAATTCCTGACCTGCTGAACTATGCTGGTCAGAAGACCAATAGGAGCGATGAAAACGATGCTAGCCTTTGCGAAGTCTCTCGGCACGTATGCTAGGTGACCTTGCTAGACCCGGAGATTCAGGGCAATGTGAATCTATGATTGTCAGTGATACCCTTGGGAAAGGTAGAAAACATTTTATTCCTCCAGCTATCGGTTAAAAAACATCATTGCTCTTCTTCTACATGGTTAGTCAAAGCCATTCTTGCTGAAGAACATACGTATATAAACCACAAAAGTTGATATGCCATGAAATCAAATGAACAAATCGTCCAGTTTTTTTAGCTTGGTAATCCGAGACCACTTACTCTGAGGATAGCATTTATGCCACGAGCGTCTTTAATATTAGTTATAGATTGGTTTATTTTGGTAAAAAATACGTCATATATATATATATATATATATATATTGTCATCCAAAGACAGACTGTTCGTTGTATCACAATACATCAGTGTAACTAGACACGTGTGTGTGTGTGTGTGTGTGTGTGTTACTCATTATCTGTGAAGGATAAGTTTTTACTCTCTCTCTTTTATTTAAATATAAAGACAGGAGTTGCGAAGAAAGATAAGATAACCTTTTCTTTTGTGTATTACTATATATTTTTGTTTCTTTTATTGTTCGTAAAAATAAAATCGAATTAAAGATTTTTGGCATTGGAATAAAAATTTGATAAGAGAAAGAATCTAAATAACAAGAATATTAATAATCGGAATTTATTGGCAAGAAATCGTAGGATGCTTTTTTGGAAAAGCATTTTCTTTAAAATTTAATAGTTGTTACTTTATTTCTTTGTTCTTTGAAAACGGTAAATTGACAGAAGATGTGAATAAGGAGAGAAGATGTGATCAAAGAAGAAACAAGTCTCTCACACCGCAACCAACAGAAAGAAAAGAAATAAATAAACGAAACAAAAAATAAACAGCCAAAAATAAACGACAAATAACTTGGAATATTCATCGCATAATTTTTGTAGCGAATATGTTGCTGTCTCCTTACAACTCTCTCTCTCTCTCTCTCTCTCTCTCTCTCTCTCTCTCTCTCTCTCTCTGTGTTATTCATCTGTTGAGTCGCCATCTGTCTCTAATCTTTGATACCCCACTTCTCACTGTAATTGTCTGCCACAGGTAGAATGTGACACAAGAACAACTTTTAAGTGTACAGCGTGGAACGATAAAATTGTTGTCTTAAAGAAAACAACACTACAGCTTTATTTTAAAACTGTTATTGAAAAAATTTGATTCAGGTAACTTGATTATGTAGTAGAGCTGACATCTATTCAATGTAGCCGCCTTCAGCCTCAATCACCGCCTCGATACGGATCCGGAACTGGGAGCTTGCCTTTTCCACAAGCGCCGGCGGGAGCTCGGCGAATACTCGGCGGATGGCAGCGATCAGGCTGACTTTGGCGTGGTGGGAAGTCATGTTGGGGATGTTCTCGACGTATGATCAAACGAAGTAGTCCAGCGGGTTCAGGTCAGGGGAAGAGGGGGGCCATTGAGAGAAGGGTACAAAGTCGTAGTACTCCTTCTGAAGCCAAGCCTGGGTCTCTTTGGACATGTGGGCCGGGGCCGAGTCCTGCTGCCAAACCCAGAGTCTGCCATCGGCCACCTGATTGCACCAGGGGATCACCACACTCTTCAGCACATCCAGGTACACTTTGGTGTTGACTTTCAAAGCGACTTCGAAGATGTGAGGTGGCATGATGTGGCCCTCACTTGAAACCACACGAAAGGCCATAACCGTAGCCGGAAACTTTGTTTTCATCACCCTGGGCACGTCCTTGTTATTCGTGGCAATCCAGCGATGGTTCTGGCTGTCATAACTTGGATCGGTAGAGATCATGAGTTGTACAGCGGCGCATCTCCGATCTCGCTCGTTGAATATTGTGTCACTTTCAGATATAATAGAAGGCTCCTATCGGTCTTGGCATTTGTACACAACTTGCCAACTAGTAGATTGTCTGCAACGAAAAAAGGAAACTGGTTTCTCATTAAACGGAAATAGAATCATGTAGTCTTTTCTAGGGAGACAATTTTATCGATCCACCCTGTGGTACAATTGGTCTACAATTAGATTTTCCCTTCTCCTAGACATGTCGGAGTGCCAATACTAAAAATCAAGACTCAGCTTGAATGTACCCAAAGCTGGACGGAGGGGAGACTATATATATATATATATATATATATATATATATATATATATATATATATATATATATATATATATCTTGCACAAGGGTATTAGACCAAAGTGATACTTAAAATGCCTCGTCAAATATTTGAACCTTTTTTACCGTGTCAATTTCCGTAGATGTTGACTGTTAGGACACCCCTTTCTCTCTCTCTCTCTCTCTTTTTCTTTGACAGTCTCTATCTCTCTCTCTTTGACGCATGAGTATAAATGTACTCGAGAAAGGGACGGTCCCTTTCTTTTCTGTTGAAATGTAGATTTATATTATTATAAGATCACTCGTCTTGTGAAGGCAACCGGTTTTCGAAAAAAGAAAAAAAAGATAACTAAATTTAGAACAGAAAGAAGAATATTCGTTGAATCTATGGCACTCTGCTGCAACGATCTCTAGATCTTTCAGTCATGTGTATACCCAGTCACCTCTGCACATTCCGTCTTTTCTTTTTGAGAACTTCCCTGGCTCTTTCTATTTTATATACGTATGTTCAAACATCTTAACGATTTTTCCTTGGACAAATTAAAATTTCCTCTGTCTATTCTTACCTGTGTACCGGACATTGGCCTAGCGGTTAGAGTTTCCGCAAATGGCCCGGGAGACCTGGGTTCAATCAAAGACTCAGAAAATGGTACTTGATGCCTCCTTGCTTAACTCTCAGCATTATAAGGTATGGATCAAGGGTAAAGTGGAACAATCGAGGGACGGAGTGGCGCCCTCCCCTACACCTGGGTGTAGTAGCTATCGAAAAAGGAGCCTCCGGGTCACCCTCGACTATGGTCGCCAACTTTACTTTACTTACTATTGTTACCTATTCCATTTTGACAGGCCGCGTAAGTTACGTTGATATCAAAACCAGAAAGCACCTAAGTTTTAAGGTAAAAAAAAAAAAAAGAGCAGAAATGCCACGTGATTTGCGCGAGTGGCATGCCGGAAGGAAGAATAACCACGTGGTGCGTGGGTTTTTGAAAAGTATGTAACGACAAAAGACTTTGAGCCCGAGGACAGGAGAGAAAGAAGAAGGGAGCTAGCAGAAGAGGACTAGATGTTATGCCACCCAGGGCGTAACTCGTCGTTAGGATGGCCCAGGGTTGAATGTTAGAGAAAAGTCTGGAATGTACAAGACTCGCTTAATCGAAAATGGGTTTTATCCCAGAAGAAAATGCGAAGGCCTCTGTGGTCAGAAAATATAAAGAAGCAGGGATTAGTAAACGTTTGTGCTTGACCTGTACAAGTCTCATGAAAGAAGCACGAAGAAGAAACGAAGATAATTTAATATTCTAAGTCAGCCCTGTGCCAGCCTCGTGGAGTTAGAGCGAAGAACGGCTTCCTGGGGATAACGTATCTCAACCTGGTGTAACCTTAGCGGTTCACTATCTATGCAGACTCTTTATTCTCGTACAACTATGACGAATAGTCGAATATTTATGGACTTTCCCATTTGTAGATTAACCAATGAAAGGCGACAAAAATGAAAGCAGTGGATTGTCCAAATCAGACGCCACTAACTCACATAAAAACAATGACAAATTAACTGAGTACCAACTTAATGCAGCTTTGTTAATTAGAAGGAGTATCTTGTATCGCTCAATCAGAAACAAGATGGCTACTAGAACTCCAACAGTAAAAACGAACAAAATATTATATTTTTATTGTTAAGTGATGTTGTCTCTTTTTCTTCATTCCCCTGTGTACAATGGTGTCCCTCACACACTAATGCAGTTGGGGAAGAAGGACAGGTCCATATTTCCCTCTCCAAATATGAGTCAATATTAAGGCAGACGAGACTCTAAAGCCTTGTGAAGAAAAGCAGTTTGGGAGAATAGGAAATACTCTTTCTTATTTAATGTAGCTGTCGAATATGCCGGCTATTCCTCGGCAGAAGAATAACACACAAGCCAACGAGTATGCTCGGTGCAACATTAAGCCATCTGATTGGAGGTGCCCGTGTAATGTTATCGTCGTGGGAAATGGACACAGCGACACGAGTTCAAATCCTGGATGAGTCTGATTGCATTTCACGTAGCACTAATACCCTTGGGAAAAATATGAATCCAATTATTCTCCCTCCAGCTATAAGTAAATAGTAGGATAGACTGAGTTCTTCAGCCTTGATGTGGCAACTAGTCTAGGAGAAGGAAAATTCTGAAGTCAAACCTGTTAAACTCCACTTAAAAATTGACCTTGTGTCATATCCTGCCGGAGTGGAGGGGTTGGTAAATAGGATTAAACCATCTGATTGTGTCACTTTATTCATATAAAATTGGGAGAGGTGAAACACCCATTCATTATTATTACTCACAGCTACAAAATGAACCGGAGTGATTTTATCTGTGAAGGTCATATCTCTTAGTAAAAGAAGAGCAATGTAATCATTTACAATACTTAAAACCATCAAACTGCGAACAAACAATTGAGTAATTGTTAGAACCACGTTGAATTTAGAATAGGTGCCTAGGTGTTGACTTGGTCCTACGCAATCATAACACAAAAATAAGTCGTGCTCAAAATAGTCAAGTAAAAACAGAGGTTTGTGAATACTAACCTAAATTTATTTACAGGTAATGTACAGTGGACGATAGTATACAAAAGCAAAAACAAAAATAGTAACACGTGGGCAAAAAGGGGATAAAAGTAAAAACATAGGCTATGACCAACATGAAATGTATTTTGGATTAAAAATTAGAAGATTATTCAATGTCGGGCCAGCGAAAACAAACACAGTAAAAACTTGAATAAAAAGTTGAATACAGCAAGTAAAGAGGTTACTGGTAAGTTTCTTTATCCAGGGAGAAATGTTCAGCGACGTCTTACGCTGTTAGAGGCTGGAATCATTCTGACTAAACCGCCAAAGACACCAGCGTCACCTGACCAAAATAGTTGTAAATTAAACTAAAATGACAAGGCCAAAAAGGGGGGGAGAGAAGTACAATGAGCCGTGCAAGATAGTATTCAAGGTGACTCAGATGAATAGGCAAGGAAAAGTTCACACTTAGTTCACAGAGGAAACATGAAATCTGCTCCCAAGGCGAAATTGAAAAGGGGGCCTTAGGAGATAACATAATATTGAATAGAATTATTTGTAGTGGATAGCAGTGGTTGAAAGCACCTGTAAGTATTACAGTTACGAATCTTAAAAACCATTTCAATGTGTGCAAGCAAATGGTTGTTGATTCATTTTAAAAAGTTACCTAAAAACTATTCGCTTACAAATCAGGTATAATAGAAAAACAGGATTTTGCATTTACCAACCCCTCCACTCCGGCAGGATATGACACAAGGTCAATTTTTAAGCGGGGTTTAACAGGTTTAATTTCAGAGTTTTCCTTCTCCTAGACTAGTTGCCTCACCAAGGTTGAAAAACCCAGTCTGTCCAATTATTTACCCATAGCTGGAGGGAGAATAATTGGATTCATACCTTTCCCAACGGTATTAGTGCTATGTAAAATGCAATCAGCCTCGTACAGGATTTGAACTCGTGTCGCCGTGTCCATTTCCTACGACAACAACCATTACACAACGGGCACTTATAGCCCACAAGAGTTGATATGCCATTAAACAGAAGCAAATTTGTTCGACTTCGCACTACTTCTTAAAAAGTGTTTTATACAAAACTAACATTTCAAAAAAAAATATTTAATACATTTTTTGTTTCTGTAAACATACACACACACACACACACACATATATATATATATATATATATATATATATATATATATATATATATATATATATATATATATATCGTAAAATTTAATCAAACGAATGCTAATACAAATGCGCTTTAATTCCTGAGCAGACATATGTCGTCAAAATGTCTGAGTGGTTAGATAACAAGTCTAGCGTAAAGTTAGGTGAGTTTCGATCCCAGCTTGAAGCGTCCTGCTTTTCTCGCCGCAATGAAGTGTTGTGATACAACGAAAAAGTCTTTCTGTGGATAATATACATATATTGTTATCCACAAGGGTATATATATACACACACAAACACTTATATATATATATATATATATATATATATATATTCCATTACAGTATTTACCTCTTCAATTGCATGCAGTTTCCTATTTATATGACACAGAAAAATATATGCCCCAACATTAAAATAGCATGTATAAAATTCCTTGTTCTACTCCCACCCTCAAAACGCCATATATATATATATATATATATATATATATATATATTGTCATCTGCAGACTGACTGTTTCGTTTTATCACAACACTACAGAGTGACTAGACACTCGAAATGCTTCAGATCGAGTTTGAAACCCAGCTGACTTTAGGTCAGTCTGATAAATAACCCTAATTGGCATAATGGTTAATGTTCGCTGATGGTGCTGGAGACAGAAGTTCAATCCTAGGTCGAGTCATACCAAAGACTCAAAAACTGGTACTTGTTGCTTACTTACTTAACACTCAGCATTATAAAGTAAGGATCAAGAGTAAGTGGAGCATCTTCAGGGAAAGGAGTGACGACCTCCCCTTCACCTTTGTGTAGTAGCTATTGTAAAGGCTGCCTTCGGGTTACCGTAGACTACGATAGCCATCTTATATATATATGTGTATATATAAATGCATGTATATATATATATATATATATATATATATATATGAACGTTTGTATTCAGAGCCATTAGCAAATGTTCAGACAAGCTGACTATTCAATAAATCTTCTCTAAACGTTTGTTGTGAGTCCAGCAAATGTTAGTTTGTGATCTTCTAAGTAAATATGCCTCGACACACTAAGTTTCTCTTAAAACTTTCTCCGCTATGCGTGCATGCGCAGACACTAAACATTAAGACATTAACGCATGTTTCCTGATGTAGAGAGACGAAATCCTCCAGATAAATGCACACTCACACGCATGCACACGCTCACACACACACGTATATATATATATACATATATACATATACATATACATACATACATACATACATACATATATATATATATATATATATATATATATATATATATATATATATATATATATATTCATGCCGGGTTCCTGATTATAGAAGAAGCAGTGAGGCAAAAGACTGAAGAAAGAAAAAGAAAGGAGAATAAAGGCAGAGAATAGCGAAAATGAAAGAGATAAAAACTATGACGCTATCAAGGATACACACACACACACACACACACACACACACACACACAGATATATATATTGAGAAAGAGAGAGAGAGACAGACAGACAGACAGAGTGAGAGAGAAAGACAGACAGACAGACAGACTGTGTACGAGAGTGTGCTGAGAAGTGTAGGAAATACAATTTAAAAAAAAAAGTGTCTGAGATGTAAGAGCGGATCAAGAGGTATAAACAGGTCATGATTTTCATGCTGCACCTATTTCACTTGCCCATGTCCGTGTCAATGTGCCCACCGACGCACACAACGATCTTATTTCCTCTGAATATTTACAACCTCGACTTGGGTACAGTTTAGGGAATTAAATCATAAACGCACCTGCTCTTGGGAGATTTGCAATACGCTTAGTAAGTTTTATTGTTTTAGGATATCTTTTTTCTTCTTTTAAACAAACAAAAAGACTCTAAATTAAAAGCACGCAAAAGAAAAAAGCAAACAAACAACAACAAAAACAAAAACAAAACAACAACACGGAAAATAGAATAATAAGTAAAGAATAAGCCAATCTCCATCATACATGTATAAGAAGGAAAACTGAACTAAATAGTTATAAATAAACTAAATACTAATATGAAAGAGTTTAAAAGAAAAAAAAAACAAAAAACAAAGAGCATTGATAAAAACAATAATAAGCGAAAAATTAAAGTTTTTTTTTTCTTTTTTTGCAAAGCGACATGGAACAGCAGAACAACCATCCCCCATTTTCCGTCATTCAAATGGCTAAGTTCATGAATATGAAAATTAGTTTATTCCATCAACCATGATTCTTATGCAGTCGATTCTCAAAGAAGATTAACTTACATGGCTCTCTCGTTTTGTTGTTCCTTCTTTTAAAATCGTTTTTTACTATTTCCTATGTAATTCGGTGATAGTTTTTTATGCTAAGAAAGTCTATATCTCGCTACTCATTATACTTTATTCGTCGATGTCTAAAGACATTAAGAATTAATCGAACTAGGCCATCTCGACTATTCTAAATTCGAAATGAAAAATACTAAGTAAAAAAGCAAAAAAAAAAAAAACAAAAAAAAACATGAATTTTAGAAGTTCGGATCTCACACACTAAACGAACGAAAGAAAAAAAAAAGTTACAGAAAGCTGCGTTTCAAATCTATTGACGTATTTTTACTTAAAAATCCCCGAAAAACACCATTTCTTCGTGAGTATGTTAAGTTGAGCGTAGAATTGCGCCTAAATCAATTATATGAGGAGACAGATCTTAATTATAATAATTAGTACATAAGTTAACCCGAAGATAACTTCAGTACACACACACACACACGCACACACACACATACATACACACACATACTTATATACAACACATACACACACACACACATATATACCAAACAAACACAAACACACATATATATCAGAAATACACACATAAATATACCACACACACACACACACACACACAAATACTTATATACACCACATACACACACACACACACACGCATGCACACACACATACATACACACACATACTTAAATAGACCAGATACACACACACACGCACACACACATATATACTAAACAAACACCAACATACATATATATCACAATTACACACATATATATACCACACACACACACACACACACACACATATATATATATATACCACACAAATACAAACACACATATATATCACAAATATACACATATATATACCACACACACAAACACACACACACACACACACACACATATATATATATATATATATATATATATATATAAATATTTATATCACGCGCACACACACACACACACACACACACACACACACACACACACACATATATATATATATATATATGTAGCGCGCGCACGCACACACACACATATGAATATATATCACATACACGCACATATGTACATCGCACACACACACACACACACACAGATACGTACCCCCAAACACATATATATTTATATCACACATACACACACACATATATATATATATGCCACACGTACTCACACATATATGCCACACAGACACACATATACACCGATGTGTAATCGTTATCGTAGCAAAAAATATACCCTGCAACACGAGTTCAAATCTTGGTTCAGGTTGATTGCATTTCACATTGCACTAATACCCTCTGGAAAAGTAAGAAGCCAATTATTCTCGCATCATCTAAGTTTAAATAGTGCGGCTGACTAGTCCTTTTGCTATGGTTAGGCAAGATGTCTAGGTGAAGAAAAACTCTAAATTCAAACCTGTAAAACTGCGAAAAAAATTTGACCATGTGTCACACCCTTCCTGTGCACTGGGGTTGGTAAATACATGTACATACTCCACAACAAGATACAAACCGCAAACACATACCACACACAAATACATACAGACCACATATGTATATATGCAATTTGGTTTTGTATATCTCAAAATAATGACTGCTCAATAATCATGCCATATGCGATATGTATAAAACAATGCTCAATACTGATTGTAGAGCCTATGCAGATCTAAGTTAGAGTAATGCAGACATAGAATCAAATGGGATTTCGTTATATATATATATATATATATATATATATATATATATATATATATATATAAGCGTGGTTGTATCACTACTGTTATATGAATGTATCACATGGACGTTGACAAAATGTATCAATAGACGGAAACTGAAGAAGAATGCTCGTAGCTATATTGACTAAATCCTGGAAGCAACAACTCAGCTGTACAGCCACTTGTCTCCTATCTCTAAAACTATCCAAATAAGATGAAAAAGACATGCGGGACAGTGCAGAGAAGCAAAGACAAAATCGTAAGTGATGTTTCCCCGTGAACTCCTTTGGCCGACCAACGAGAACTTACAACATCTGTGCAGATATAGTATGTTGTCTAAAAGACCAACCGGGAACGATGGTTGATAGGAACGAATACACACACACACACACACACACACACACACGCACATATATATATATATATATATATATATATATATATGTGTGTATTCATTCCTATCAACCCCCGGGCGGTTATTCGAGATATTTTTATCTCTTGTTCCTGGCGGGTTTTTTTTTCTTTTTGCCTGGTAACCGTGAATGCTGGTAGATAGCAGGTTAGTAAATACATATATATATATATATATATATATATAGAGAGAGAGAGAGAGAGAGAGTGAGAGCAAGAGAGGAAGGCAAATTCGTATTAGTACCACAACTTGATAATGATGATGATGATATCTATCAACCTATCTATCTGATGATGTGCTATGACGTAATGGTCACCGATGTCGTAAATGGCTGCAGTGACATGGCTTCAAATCCTAAACAAGACCTTTTTCATTACAAGAAGCTTTTATATCCATGGGAAATGTATAAATCCTACTAATCTCCCTCCAGCTATGGGTAAAAAGTAAGGCAAACTTGGTTCTTTAGCTTTGGTTAGGTAACCAGTCTAGGAGAACGAGAATTATAATCTGTTAAACTCCACTTAAAAATTAACATATTGTCATATCCTTTCAGTGAAGAAAAGTTGGTAAATATATACATCTACGCACGCACGTGCGCGCGCGCACACACACACACACACAAACACACACACAAACATATATATATATATATATATATATATATATACGGGGGGCATACGATAAGTTTACCGACATTTTTCGTCTGGGAATTTAAATTTGTCGTAGACGCTTGAAAATTCACTATGTTATTGCTATACATCTGATGAGATGACTGACCAATGTTTATGATTTCAGGTTCGAATGAACAGCTACAGCAGAAATTGGAATACACCCTACTAAAGCCTGATTGTCACAGCTGGTGAATTTCAAAAATGCAATCTGGACGTGAGGACACTTTAGAAGAACGATATGCAATAAAATTCTGTTCTAAATTTGGAAAAAATGCCACAGAAATGTATGAAATTTTTCAGACTGCTTTTGGAGCATCTTGCATGAATCGAGCATCAGTTTTTGAGTGGCATAAGAGATTCAAGGAAGCCAGGGAGTCTGAGAGGTGTGGAAGGAGTAAGGAAGTCAATACACCAGTGTTGATTGGCCAAAGTGTTAGGGTCATGGTTACTATGTTGAGGTTTTAAGGGAATTCAGCAAGAGATTCCGTCGGAAGAGGTCAGCACTCTTCAAATCGGCTCTGTGCCATTTCCACCCGGACAATACACCAGTCCACAACTCCATCAATGTCACAGGCTATTTGACCAAGATGGGCATCAAGACATTTCCACACCCTCCCTATAGTACAGACCTTGCTCACTGTGACTTTTGGTTATACCGTAAGCTCAGAGGCTGTCGTTATGAGATAATTGAGGAGATGAAAAAGGCTGTGACGAAGGTCATTGACACGCTCACACAAGAGCACATCCACGGGGCCTTCCAGAATTTGTTGGAATGGTACAACAAGTGGATTGCAGCCGGAGGAGATTACTTCGAAGGGGACTAGATTTTCATGTGTGTACTATCAATAAAAGTGCCCATATGAAAAAATTCTGGAAACCTATCTTATGCACCTCGTATATATATATGTATATATAATGATGGCTACAATATTGCAGAAAGTTATCTCCTTGATTCACTAACAGTACATGTGTGTGTCTCCTTAAGCCAACTCTAACCTTGCAAACCTTATGAGGAGTGTGTCAAAAGAATTAGTTATTTTTTCCGTTGACCCACATATTTTCACTGAATTGAAACGTGTTACTTGTTGGTTCCAGCTAAAGGACTGGTGTTTAATGAGCATTCGATAGTTTACTGTCGTGACATCGCACATTACTCTTTTGTAAAGAATTCAAATAGTCAGTAACCGACCTCGAGACTCGAAGTACTCGTTTTAGGCAGGAGTATTCGGATCTTCTTGCCTCAAACGTTTTACAGCCGTCATAGATTGTTTTCTTCAGCCCTGATCGGTTTAGTTTGCCATAATCTGCTCAAAGTTTCAAATAACTCCTTTCAGTTAATTCATAACCTTAATTAAGATAAATACACACACACACACACACACACACACACACACACACACACACACACACACACACACACACACACATCTGATGAAGTCCTGTTAATTTTTATAGAGCATTGATTTATACCAATGCTTTCAACAGGATGGAAATAAATTCATTATTCTAATGTGACCGATTGTTGTTTTTTTGTAAAAAATATTTGGTCTTTGGATTTTATTTACATTGAGCTCTTTACCAGGAATATTCAAATTCAATATTCTATTTTATTATTTATCCTGATTGGAATCATTACCTATTCCATATTAACTTGATTGAATAATATCACACACATATATATATATATATATATATATATATGTTTCTTTAAGAAAAAAACAAAACCGGTCACATTAGGACTATAAACTTATTTCCATCCTGTTATATGCTTTTTATATAAATCAATAAACTCTTGTTTAACTGGACCGAATAATACCTATATATATATATATATATATATATATATATTTCAAATGCTTAAAATATTTTAAACCGATTTAAAATATCTTAAACAATTTTAAAAAAGGGACCCCTTTCTTTCGTTTCCGTCTCTTTAAAGAATTTTAAATTGTCGAACTGGTACTTGCAGTGTCCAAGACAGGAATTTTGATAATCTGCAATGCAAAAAGGAGGGAAAAAGCCGGTTTAAGAAAAAAAACGAGTAATCCTTCCGTACCATAAGAGAATTGGGACGAGCTGAATTAATTTCCCTTGCTTCAGTTGGATTGCAGAACAGGACAGGCGTGTAAAATAGTTTTCGTTTGTAGAATTCAGGTTTGAATTTGTTGATTAACAAAGCTTCCAAGATTGACAGGTGGAACTCCTTGTTGTAAGACTCGAAAAGAAAGAACATTGATTATAAGAGCACTCTTTTTTCCCGTTCTCTATACATTGCTACTATCAACAAATCCTCAAGTACAAGTTCTATTGAATACATTTCTCTGATTAGACATATACGAAACAAAGGGTCCCCTTTTTTAGAATTGTTCTAAGATATTTTAAATTCGTTTCGAAATGTTTTATACATTTTAAATATCAACTGACATTTAAAAGCTCTTTTCCGATTCTGCACGCAGCAATATATATATATATATATATATATATATATATATATATATATATATATATATAAAGTGTGAAACAAATGTTAATGGAATCTTTTTTCTTGATCAGAAAAGTGCTCACATACGGGTCACAAGAGCAGGACAAAACCTAAAATGAATAAGAGTTTTCTTACCTCTTCGTTTTCGTATAGTGTTTATTAGTTACATGTATTCTAACAAATTCTCAATATTCCTCTTGCATAGTCGGCTTCGGATGTAGAATACACCGACCGCACCTCTGAAGAGGGTAAGACACAAAATTATCTGATTGTGAGGTTCAAGTAATACTGAAGCAGAGTACCCCGTCACCGCCAACGCTCCCAGGTCCACCCTAACACAGAATGGTAGCACCTGATAGGATCCTATCTATGGGTCAAATAGAACTAAACTACGTACTTATGCTAAACTGAATTACTTGAAATAGAACTGTTTTGGTATTTTAACTGAATACTTATGCTAAACTGAATTGTTTGAAATAAAACTGTTTTGACATTTAACTGTTGGTGGACAAAAACTATACTCATACTAAACTATATTATTTGAATTAGAACTGTTTAACTAAACTGAGTAGCTTGAAATAGAAATGTTTTTGACAATTAAACTGTGTACTCATGCAAAACTGAATTGTTTGAAATAGAACAGATGGTTTGTATAAAAATGGATTTTGCATTCAGTAACCTACAAAGGTTGATATGCCATAAAACCCAAACAACCAACCAAATCAATATTCCTCGCCTAATGCAAAAATAAAACAAAATAGTCGCGGGATGGAGAAACGGAAGTTATGTTGGACAATCTCTCTCCCTCTCTCTCTCTCTCTCTCTTTCTCTCTCTCTCTCTCTCTCTCTCATATATATACATATATATAATTTTAATCAGACCAGTTTCAGCCTTAGGTCACCATTATAGTTTTTTTTAAGTTGTTTTCATTTCAAGACTGATCGTCTTAGTGTTGGTTGGGGATTAGCATTCACATGTGTTTGAAAATTGACATTTCATTCGATTTCCTTGATTGAAATATTTTCAAATTTGGAAATAGCCTCAATTTATGTTTTTAATCTTTTATACAGTTATCTAGTGCTTCTCTCGAAAGCTGTTGAAGAAAACAAGTTTAACATTTGATTCCGGTATTGAAAGAAATGGATAAACACGCATATATCTTTTGATCTTATGTTTATTTTTATCAAATTGGCCGGACATTTTTGCGAGTTACCAAATCATCTTTATTGGGAGGAAGAAACTTAAAAAGTAAAATTTCTCATCGTTTGTTTCATTTAAATTCTCCTCTTACCTCACATCAGTCGAACTTTTCTAAACTTCCACTTCTGGTGAAAGGACATGACGTAAGAGTAAAGAACTCAGTCTATAAAAGCTAAATATTCAAATAACAATGGTTTAAAAAGAAATTGAGGCAAGCACAAAAGTATCCGTTTTTACGTAATTTGAGGGTGCTGAATTCAAATTTGAAATCCGTTTTTACTCATCACCTCTAGTTTTTTTTAGATATGCATAGGGTGCATTTCGTGCATATACGGTACATAAAGGAATATATGAATTCAGGGTTAATTCTAATATTGTGAGACTTATGGCTTATTTTTTAGTTATTATGCACTAAATGTAAGTGATAGCATTACATTATATATATATATAGTTATATACCAAGACGGATTTTGACAGTTAAGGCAGCAGGTCTCAATCCACACTCTGGCAGTCATTGGAAGAGGTTGTCTCGCAGGCGGCGCAGGAGGTTGGCGTCCCTCAACTATTGTGTTACACATCTTTTGGTTTACTAAATGTTAGTATTACATTTTCGAATGAACATTTAGTTTTACTTTGTTATATTTTCAGATTCTCCAATGGCTTCAAGTACGTCAAAATGTCGAGGATGCCTCAGCAAGGCCAATTCTTTCTGCTACGTGTGTGGGGAATTCACAACAGTTGCACAGCGTTGAATCATCACTTCCCTCCTCAGAACCGCTTACTTTCACTATTTTGACTATAAAATTGGTGATTAGGACAAGTCTTGGGCTCCACACATCTGTTGTAAACCCTACTACAATGGACTAACTGCATGGTTTAATGGCAAGAAAGCGGCTTTCAACTTTGCAGTCCCAATGGTTTGGAGAGAGCCGCGAAACCACGCAGATGATTGTTATTTTTGTTTAACTAATATAACTGGTTTCAATGCATCTTCTAGGAAAAAGATCAAATATCCCAACCTTCAATCTGCTATGAGACCCGTTCCCCATTCAGATGATCTTCCTGTACCCACACCTCCAGTAAATAAGGATCTTCTTTCCTCATCAGATGAAGAAATGCCTTCAACGGAGGATTCTGCCGAGTCAATATCTTTGGAAGATACTGAGTCTACATATTCAGGAACAAGTGGCAATGAGCCACACTGGATCACGCAAGAAGACCTGAATGATCTTGCTCGTGATTTGTATCTGTCAAAACAGCAGTCAGAGCTCTTGGCTTCTCGGCTTAAACAGTGGAACCTAGTCCAGGAAGATGTAAGGATCACCAGTTTCAGGAATCGGAACAAATAAGGTCATTGGTCTTCTTATGGGTATGCAAGCGGGCTTCACAAAGTACTGTTGTTTTCTCTGTCTCTGGAATAGTCGAGCTGTATCCCAGTAATACAAGCAGAAAGACTGGGGGTCTAGAAGCACTTTTGTTCCTGGCGAACACAGCCTCAAGGAGAATCCTCTGGTGGACATGAATCAGGTGCTTCTTCCTCCTCTTTACATCAAGCTTGGTTTGATGAAGAATTTCGAGAAGGCGTTGCACAAAAATGGTGCTGCCTTCCAACACTTGTCTACTGTGTTCCCAGGTCGTAATGCTGCTAAGCTCAAAGAGGGCATCTTTGTCGGACCTCAGATCCGAGAAGTGCTGAAGGATACTGATTTTGAAGAGCTTCTTAGCTTAGAGGAACTGAGAGCATGGGAAGCATTCAAGTCAGTCTGTAGTGGCTTCCTTGGTAACACACGCGTGCCAGATTACCAAGCCTGTACTGAGAAGTTGCAAAAGTCTTACGAGGATATGGGGTGCCAAACGTCACTCAAGATTCATTTTCTCCATTCTCACCTCAACTTCTCCCACCAAACCTTGGAGCAGTGAGTGATTAGCATGGAGAAAGATTCCACCAAGACATTACGAAGATGGAGAGCAACTACCAAGGCAAATGGAACCCCGGCATCATGGGAGACTTCTGCTGGATGCTCTTGCGTGACATCCCAGAGGCAAAATACACCAGATCTTCTTAGAAAACACACTTTTGACTGTCTGTGGTACTCTGAATTGTGTAATTGTGTCATCTAAGTATATTGATTCAATCAGTGTTCTTTATCCTGTTTTATCTGTTATAAGCTGCTGCAACTTTTGAAATATACACATATATTCACTGTTTATACTAAAATTAGACTATTTAAAAGCCAGAAAACTAGAGTTGATAGAACAAAACTATTTATAAATTTGAATTCAGCACACCCAAATTAACAAAATAATACCTACCCCCATTCTTGCTTCAGACCAAAAATTCATTTTTGTAAACCAGGGTGATTTATACATTTTAATAGCACACAAAAGTAGATAGTGTATGTTTAACTGCTCATGTTGTATATAGGGAACAACAATGCCGCAGAATAAAATATAACCTGCTTCTTTTCTTGCTTTTTTCTTAATTACTCGAAATGTTCATATAGGTAGACGAAGAGCGAATCGGATGTGGTTGAAATCCATGCACACAGGGATGGTGGTGCGTTTTTGTCTGTGAAACGGTCGGAGACAGAAAAAAAAGAATAGAATAAATAAAATAAAATAAATTCAACGAGTGTAGAAACTTCCAGAAGGTTCCGACAGGAAGTAGGGGCGACAAGTACCTGTAGAAAGTACCATCCTTGCGCAAAAGAGAAATTTTACCTCATTTCACCCTCCACAGTAGATGTGAATGATGTGTCCTTCACGCGACCACTAGCGGCAAACACATGTACTTATTAGGTTTTGTCGCCTGATACTTTGCTATGTTTGCTGCAAGCGAACCGATCCTGCCGAAATAAACATTATAAAAACACCAACTGGGTTCATCACCTTCTTCTAAAAACGCCGACTTTGAACTTATCAACTTCCGAAAACGGCTAGGGCATTTCAGCGCCTTATTTGTGAGACGCCACAGTTCTCTAATAGTCCAGAAAAAACATCTCTCTACAAAGTGGCCGTATGAAACCCTAAAATAAAGTTGAAATTTGAAAGATATCTTTGTCTCTTTGCTTCCTTCTTTCAGTAATTCCTTTGCTGCCTTCATAGACTATGAAAAATTTAATTGATTTAATGGAGTGAATAAAAACAAATGGAGTCAGATACGCCAGCCACAATTACCCCTTACCAATACAAAACTAATAAGTCAACCAAACCTTTTGATTCCTCCATAAACCTTTCTGTTTTTGTTTCGTTCTGCCTGTTGTATACACCGACTGCACGTCTGGAGAAGGGTAAGACCCCATCCCTAACGAGTGTCCTGGATATGACACTAAACAATCTGATGGTGAGATTCCAGTGATGCAGGGACTCTGGGGAATGCAGAGCACCCCTTCATTGCCATTGCTCCCAGTTCCACTCTGGTTCGGAATGGTAGCACCTGATAAGCCCCTATCTATGAGTTAGACAGAACTAAATTGTGTACTTATATTAAACTGAGCCGCATGAAATAGAACTGTTTTGTCATTGAAACTGCATACTTAAGCTGAACTGAATTGTTTGAAATAGAACTGTTTGACTAAACTGAATACCTTGAAATAGAAATGTTTTTGACAATAAAACTGTGTTAAACTGAATATTTTGAAATATAATATAATATATGGATTTGGCGTAAAATAACCTACTATGATTGATATGTAATAAAACCCTACTAACCGCAACCGTAACCGTTTTTGGACAGGCATGATTTCTTAAACAAATAAATGATTTTTATCGTGTGAGTGTCACGTGAATAAACATTATACCGTATGACAAATTTCTTACTTCATAAATACATTCGGTTCATTTATTTTAATGGCACATCAACGTTCGTGAACTATTAAAAGGCAAAGTCATTCTTATAGTATAAAATCAGTTATACTATTTTACGCAAGCTAGGGGGATACAGAGGTTAAATGCCTTTCCCAAAATTAAAGTATTCGACCGAAATCAAATTTAACAGCGTGACTAGAGTTTGAACGAGCTTACTTTGAGACCGCAGCTCAACAATTTAGACATCAAGCCACTGGGACTATAGAGTTGCTATGATCCCTTTTCTAATAAGATATGTGACCCGAATGAAACTTCAATTCTAAGAGTAAATAAATTTTTAGAGAGAATAAATAGGACATTTTAAGGTTTTAACCGTTTTTCCATCGCTGCATTTTCCATACAGCTTTCTTTTTTTTTTAAATTTTCATCTCTTTTTTTTGTTTTTGATGATTTTTTTAAACAAGAGCTCTTTTACCAAAGTCTGACTGACAGCAAAGCAGTTTAGGCTCCAGGACTCTTTCAAGTATTTTATATGATCTGTGGTTAGGATTTTCTTAATTCGATAGACTATTACCTTGGAAAAAGTATGAACCGGATTTTCCCCACCAGGCTGTTGTTTATATAATATCAAGACTGCTACTCAATATGGACGGCTTAGACAATCATTTGGAACACGTCCCGTAAAAAAATACATCATTTAAGCTAGGGACATCAAATCAATGTTTCTTAAATTGTTATTATATCAGTTTTCAGGATATGCAATCATTTTGAGTTTCTAGTCAAAGTGTACCATAGGACCAATGTTTTGTGCTGTAAAGAAAGAAGTCCGCAGACAAAGAAATACCCAAACTCGAAGGTAAGGGAAGAAAATATAGCAGTCGTTTATTATTCAGCTATGATCGCTGCAACTCGAAAAGTTCATTTTAGTTGCGTCCTTCTTCTCCTTTTCTCTCGGTGGTGACATGGTGTGGGTGAGAGCTGACTGTTTGACACACGCCTGAAGGATAGGTCGTAGCAGACTGGGGTAGGACGGGTCGGGGCATCGGAACATTTAACGCACCCGTTTTGACAACTGCCTTCAACTCTGCCAAAATCTCTTTACTTGTTTTCTTATATAGAGATGTTAGAGAACAAATCGAAGATCCCCAAATGTTCGATGTCACCAGTGAAACACGTGATAATACATCTGTGATTATTTTAAAATCACGTCTAACTTTGGTGGTCATTATGCCCGCACGCGCTAGTCTCGTGACACCTTCACTGATTGACGACAGCGCCCGTCCGTTGTAATTCATTAACTTGTTTAGATAATACCAAGACTTTTGTTCAATATAGACTTTAAATATCAAACGAAGATTAATATGTCATTTAACTAAGTAATTACCATATTTACCCAACCCCTCCGCTCGGGCAGGATATGACACAAGTTCAATTTTTAAGCGGAGTTTAACAGGTTTGAATTCAGAGTTTTTCTTCTCCTAGACTAGTTGCCCCACCAAGGCTGAAAAACCTAGTCTGCCCTACTATTTACCCATAGCTGGAGGGAGAATTATTGGATTCATACCTTTCCCAAGGGTATTAGTGCTATGTGAAATGCAATCAGTCTCGTCCAGGATTTGAACTCGTGTCGCCGTGTTCATTCCGTACGACGATAACAATTACACCATGGGCACTTCCTTTTTACCCGACCCCTCCGCTCAGGCAGGATATGACACAAGGTCAATTTTTTAAGCGGAGTTTAACAGGTTTGAACTCAGAGTTTTCCTTCGCCTAGACTAGTTGCCCCACCAATCAGAAGAACCTAGTCTGTCCTACTATTTACCCATAGCTGGAGGGAGAATATTTGGATTCATACCTATCCCAAAGGTATTAGTGCGATGTGAAATGCAATCAGTCTCGTCCAGGATTTGAACTCGTGTCGCCGTGTCCATTCCGTACGACGATAACAATTACACCATGGGCACTTCCTTTTTACCCGACTTCTCCGCTCAGGCAGGATATGACACAAGGTCAATTTTTTAAGCGGAGTTTAACAGGTTTGAACTCAGAGTTTTCCTTCGCCTAGACTAGTTGCCCCACCAATCAGAAGAACCTAGTCTGTCCTACTATTTACCCATAGCTGGAGGGAGAATATTTGGATTCATACCTATCCCAAGGGTATTAGTGCGATGTGAAATGCAATCAGTCTCGTCCAGGATTTGAACTCGTGTCGCCGTGTTCATTCCGTACGACGATAACAATTACACCATGGGCACTTCCTTTTTACCCGACCCCTCCGCTCAGGCAGGATATGACACAAGGTCAATTTTTTAAGCGGAGTTTAACAGGTTTGAACTCAGAGTTTTCCTTCGCCTAGACTAGTTGCCCCACCAATCAGAAGAACCTAGTCTGTCCTACTATTTACCCATAGCTGGAGGGAGAATATTTGGATTCATACCTATCCCAAAGGTATTAGTGCGATGTGAAATGCAATCAGTCTCGTCCAGGATTTGAACTCGTGTCGCCGTGTCCATTCCGTACGACGATAACAATTACACCATGGGCACTTCCTTTTTACCCGACCCCTCCGCTCAGGCAGGATATGACACAAGGTCAATTTTTTAAGCGGAGTTTAACGGGCTTGAACTCAGAGTTTTCCTTCGCCTAGACTAGTTGCCCCACCAATCAGAAGAACCTAGTCTGTCCTACTATTTACCCATAGCTGGAGGGAGAATATTTGGATTCATACCTATCCCAAGGGTATTAGTGCGATGTGAAATGCAATCAGTCTCGTTCAGGATTTGAACTCGTGTCGCTGTGTCTATTCCCTACGACGATGACCATTACACCACGGACACCTCCTTTAACAAAGTAATTATACATAGCAATTATTCTAGCAAGGCTTTCATTAATTCTTTTTTGGATTTGATGTGAAACGGCTCCGAAGTATTATAATGTTTTCTATATCTTCGTATCTTTGATCCTTGAGATGAAAGTTATTTGTATCAGGTGAGTTGAAAGCGTATCACCGTCACCTTCATGTTCTATTGTTTTTTCATCTCTCTGGCAATATCCAAATATTGATTTATTTTTTTTCGTTTTATTTTCTCTCTAAAACTGCAAAATCTAATTGATGATATTTTTTCCTGATTAGCTAAAATTAGGGCAGGTTTTTGGGCTGGGATTGTGGGATCTGTTGAGGGATTTAAGCGTGTCACTATCATCATTGTATTATGTAATTTGCTAAGAACTGTACATTAGAAAAATTAAAAAGGAAAGTTGGTAAACGTAGTCGAGAACGACTCGAAGGCTCTTTTTTCAATTGCTACTAGTAATTGCAAGGAGTAGAGGTGTAATTGTTATCGTCGTAGGAAATGAACACGGCGACACGAATTCAAATCCTGGACAAGACTGATTACATTTCACGTAGCACTAATACCCTTGGGAAAGGTACGAATCCAATTATTCTCCCTCCAGCTATGGGTAAATAGTAGGACAGACTAGGTTCTTCAGCCTTGGTGTGGCAACTTGTCTAGGAGAAGGAAAACTATGAATTCAGCGGAGGGGTTGGTAAATATAGGAAAGCGTTACTCCTTTCACTAGATTACTCAACTTTATCTTTGATACTTACCTTATAATCCTGGGGGTTAACCAAGGAGGCATCAAGTACCATTTTTTTAGTCACTGGTATGATGTGACTTGGGATTGAACACCGGTTTCCCTGGTCATTAGCGAACACTCTACCCACTAGTTTTTATATCATTTAAATTTCGAGTGTCTATCCACACTGATGAGTTCTCCGGCAGTGTTGAGCACTCTCGCCAATGAATTAACGGTTGCCACTCACGTAATAAAAAGCTCTTCTAAGGATTGATAGTGGCCATGAGGTTGTGTTATTGGCCAGGTATAAGATTGGCTCGGTTTCGATCTGAGCAGAAGGCATTTCGTATTTCTAACCATACTGATGAGTTACAATTCAACAAACCATGGTGTATACTCTTGATTTGTTTGTGACCACCCATCTTATGTTTTGGAAACATATTTTCTTTTTTGAAATCACAACTAGTTGAGGTCTCATAGCCCAGATCTGGTGACGTACTTCGATGTTAAAATTACAGAAA
Source organism: Sepioteuthis lessoniana (assembly GCA_963585895.1). Classification (NCBI taxonomy): domain Eukaryota; kingdom Metazoa; phylum Mollusca; class Cephalopoda; order Myopsida; family Loliginidae; genus Sepioteuthis; species Sepioteuthis lessoniana. The sequence goes on from OY757933.1 coordinate 41,600,405, forward strand.
ATTTTCGGCATCTCACTTTCTAGGACAGATTCTAGTTTCGGCCTATACCATTTGTCAGTTTTATGAAATTTAAATCTCTTGAATAATTCAAAATCGATGACCTTTCCCACCCACTCGTTCTTCCCTTTTTTATTATCATCATATCGATGTATACAAAGATGCATATAATTTATTCATTTTAACGGTATATCAAACCAGCTTGGCTTATTTTATGCCAAGAGATTATAGAATCGCGTTCGTTTTTACATTTTTGTCTCGTTGTTTCGGAGTTTGTTTGTTTTTTATTAATTTCTTGCTCACGATTCTTCATAAATGAATTGTAGTGCTTATCGGACTAAGAAAATGACTAAAGAAGCGTTTCACCATTTTCAAAGGAGAAATATAAGAATATTTAAAAAAAAAGAAAAATAAATAAAAATCACGACTGGAATTGTCTGGATTCCTGAAGCATCGAAAGAAACTCATGTGAACAAAAAAACAAAAAACACAAAAAAAAAAAAACAGTAATAATAAATGAAAGCAAAAGTGCTTAACAGAAGAAAAAAATATAAAAGAAATGAATAGATATTCCTGAAAAATATTAAAGAAAAACTAATAATAAAGATAAAAAAAATAAAACAGGTTTGTGTATCATACATATTCAGGAACGTAGACAATTACCTACGGCCACGTATATGATGTCGGTAATTATTTACCTATTTACGTATCATAAGTAAATTCTTATCTTATGTGTGTGCAAGGATGTATATATATATATATATATATATATATATATGTGTGTGTGTGTGTGTGTGTGTGTGTTTGTGTGCTCTATATAATAATTTGATTCTGTTCCAGAATGACATCCGAAATACTGAAGGCCATAAAGAGATAGTTATGAAAAAATTCAGTACGTATAAATGTACGTGTGTGTATATAATTACCAACGCATTCACACAAGGAAGTGTCCTCGTGGTATAATGGTTAAAGCAATGAACTGTGGAATCGTAGTAAGCGGGTTCATACTCCAGTCGCGCCATTACGTTCACTTTGGGGCAAATACTCTTGGGAAAGGTATGAACCCCCTTATCCTCCCAGCTATGGGTTAAATAGTACCACTACTGTTCTTCTAGGAGAATGGCTTTGGCATTCAATAACCTACAAGTGTCCATATGCCATTAAACAAAGAAACCAAACCAAACCAGCTTTGCACACAAGCAGGATGTGACGCAAGGTTAATTTTTAAGCGGAGTTATACAGGAATGAATTCAAAATTGTCCTTCTGCTCGACCGGTTTCCATGCCAAGTCTATAAATCTCTGTCTGCCCTACTATTTATACATAACTGAAGGGAGAATAATTAGATTCATACACTTCCAAATATATTAAAGCTGTGTGAAATGCAAATAGCCTCGTCCAGGTTTTGAACTCGGCTCACCGAGTCTATTTCCAACGACAATCAGTTGGTTGGTTGGGTTTTATGGCATATCAACCCTTGTATGTTATTTAACGCCAAATCCATTTTTATGTGAATAATCAGTTCTATTTCAAACAATTCTGTTTAGCATGGGTACACAGTTTAAATGTCAAATCAGTTCTGTTCTAAACAATTCAGTTTAGCATAAATATGCAGTTTAAATGCAAAAATCACTATAGTGGAGGAAGCACGGTTTAGTTCTAATCAACCCATAGATAGGACCCTTATCAGGTGCTACCACTCCGGGCCAGAGTCGACCTGGGAGCGATGGCAATAAAGGGGTACTCCACATTCCCCAAAGTTCTAGCATTACTAGAAACCCCACCATCAGATAGTTTAGTGTCATATCCAGGACACTCGTTGAGGGGGTCTTACAGTTGGTGTATACTACAGCCCCAGCCGACTGGGCAGCGACAATCAGTTTGTATGTAAGTATATACATGCACATGCATGCAAATTTATATTTGCGCATGTGTATGTGGCTGCGTGTAAGTGAATACACGCGTATATGAGTGTGTTGGTATGCATCTGTGTTTGCTTCTATGTGCGCGTATTTTTGTGTATATGTGCGTTATTGCATGTGCATATGCGTATTTCAATATATGTGTGTGTAATCTTGTATGTAAATATGTATTTATAGGTGTGTATATGCGTGTACATACGTGTATGTATGCTTCTCTGCGTGTTTGTGATTTTTCATGTATATGCGTATACATATGTGTGTATAAGATTTCGTGCGTGTACGTGCACGTACGAATAAGTAAGTACCCGTGTCAGGATGTGTCCACTTGAATGTATGTATGCGTATGTGTTTGAATATGTGAGTATACGCATATACGTGTGTATGTCTTTGTCCTATTTACCCAACCCCTCTACTCGGGCAGGATATGACACAAGGTCAATTTTTAAGCGGAGTTTAACAGGTTTCAATTCAGAGTTTTCCTTCTCCTAGACTAGTTGCCTCACCAAGGCTGAAGAACCAAGTCTGTCCTACTATTTACCCATAACTGGAGGGAGAATAATTGGATTCCTACCTTTCCCAAGGGTATTAGTGCTATGTGAAATGCAATCAGTCTCGTTCAGAATTTGAACTCGTGTCGCCGTGTTCATTTCCTACGACGATAACAATTACACCATGGGCACCTCCACAAGTACACCACGGGCACCTCCACCAATGTGTTGTCTTTGTGAGTATATCAATAGCTACAATTTTCCTGGGTATGGCAGCAAACTGCATCTGGTGGTGAGGCTCCAGTTCTGGAAATATAGATAGAGTTTAAAACGTAATGATTGCCCAGAATACAATGAATGCAACTCTGCAGAGAGGTAAGACTCCCCCTTCCAACGAGTGTCCTGGATATGACACTAAACAATCTGATGGGGAGATTCCAGGGATGTTGAAGCTTTAGGAAATGCGGTATAACACAACATTGCCATTGCTCCCAGGTCCACTCTTCCCTGGAGTTGTAGCACCTGATAGGGTTCTATCTATGAGTCAAATAGAACTAAACTGCATACTTATGCTAAATTGAATTACTTGAAATAGAACTGTTTTGACATATAAACAGCGTGCTTATGGTAAACTGAATTGTTTGAAATAGAATTTTTTTGATACTGAAACTGTACTGACGCTAAACTGTACTTATGCTAAATTTAATTATTTTAAATGGAACTGCTCATTTTTATAAAGACGGATTTTGAATAATCACCTAAAAAGGTTGATAAGCCATAAAACCCAAACAAACAAACAAACAAAAAAACAAACATGATGTCAAGCAATACCTGTAAAAATTTTTTTTTTTCAAATGAGGAAAATTGTGCACTGAGTTAATCTCATTCAATAAGTTTCAGTAAAATGCATTAAAAAATTGTCAGTTTACATAACTAGATACTATTCCACAAAGCACAAGCATTACTGGAACCTCGCCATCAGATGGTTTAGTGTCATTTTAGGACACTCGTTTGGGGTGATCTTGCCCCTCTGCAGAGGTGCAGTCGGTGTATTCCACAGCTCCAGTCGAATGGGCAATGACAATCAGTAATTATTCTAAACAGAACTGTTCATTTGTATAAAGATGGATTTTGAATTAAATCTCCTAAAAAGGTTGATAAGCCATAAAACCCAACAAACAAACAAACAAAAAAATAAAGATGATGTCAAGCAATACCTGTAAAAAATGTTTTTTTTTTTTTTCAAATGAGGAAAATAGTGTACTGAGTTAATCTCATTCAATAAGTTTCCATAAGATGTATGAAAAAATAGTTAGTTTACATAACTGGATACTATTCCACATTATCAAAGCTCTAGCAATAACTGGAACCTCACCATCAGATGGTTTTTAATCAGATGATTTGAAAAAAGATAGGCAGTTATAACACGCACTTTTATGTCACAATGGTTCTTCAAATGAATGAAACAATCCATATAGATCCAGCAAAAGAAACCAACTTTTCATTTATCAGTCCATCTCTCTATCTGCCAGTTTGTGTGTCTGTCTAAATAGATGTATATATGTAACGATTTTGGTTATCTAGAAAAGTTGTCGATGAAACGCTTTCTCTCAGCGAGTTTTTTGCCCGTGACAACTCTTTTAGCAGAAAATCAACGTGCTTATAAATTCCACACACTTTTTTAAAAAATTTTGTTCTTAATGAAACATCCAGTATATTGATAAAAATCCGCCTTATATATCTGTGACCTCAGTATCTACGAGTGCAGAATTGGGAATTACACGTGTCCACCAAAACACCTTGAGGTTTGCAAAGTAAACAGGATATCCTACTCTTGGAATACAGATGCGAGAGAGAAGACTCAAAATCTCTAGGCAGTCAGATCCGATAGACGGATGTGAGTGAGCCATGTTGTTTTCGGTCGGGTAGATTCTATGGGCTGCTCCCTTTATGTTGATATAGGAATTAGGGATCAAATGCGATGAACATCGAGACTGTACCTTAAACCAATCCCTAAAATTACCCTCACCTCGCGTTTGTCATCGTATCCGTCTTCTATTCTTGACCAATTAACAAACCAAACTATTTTTGAATTTCTAGGACATCTCGGGCACCTGACTGAGAATATCTAATCACAGCCTAGACCTTAAATTGATCTCGAAATCATGTTTAATCAATTAAACTGAGTTGACTTGGGTATCTTTCCATGTTTAAGGGTTTATAACTTGTTTAAATCAGCAACCCTACCCATCAATAATTAATTTATCTAATCAGTTGTATAATTGACAATACTTTTTGCTTAAAAAACATTCAACTCATCCTCGTTAAAAATGAATAATTATTTCACTCTCAACTAGTTTTTCTCAATAGTTTTCACTGGTGCTTTTGTTTTACTGGAGTCTGATTGACATTCAGTCTCCTCTGGTCTGTAAGACTCTCCTACGTATTCTAGCTCACCTTAACAACGCTGTAGTCTTTATTGTTTCGATCCTTCCTTCAAACTCCATTCTTCTTTGCAAGCATTTAGGGACCGTCCCAAGTGCACGAACAACAATTTGTATCCCTGTTACTTTCATGTTCCACAGTCTTTTCCGTTTCTTTTAGCAAGATTTTAAAAAATGCATATCTTTTCGTTTTCTTTCATTTTTATTTGATTATCTGCTGCAACGGCAAAATCCATGCGATGACAAATTATTTTTCTCTTGTTGATTAGTGTTATATCTGGTCTTCTAACTTTATCTTCTATATCAGTGTTCTTGTCTTTCCTTTGTTATCATGCCTGTCTTCTACTCTCGGCCTATCAACTGTTAAAACTATTTTTCAAAGTCTATTAGATACATCGGTCACCCGATTGAGATTATCAAAACACAGATAAGCTCTCAAATCGATCTTGTAGTGTTGTATAGCCATGGCCACTATACATACACATATACGTGCAGAATCATATTCAACACAATACAGACGAGCGGACACAATTCTTTAGAAAAATATACCTCTCACTTTATTGAAAGGGTTGTGTGTGAGAGGGAGTTGGAGACCGAGCAAAGACTGCAACATATTGACTTCCCCAAATTCTTCTGGCTATCACAGCCTTTCTTTCCCGTTCTCCTGGGCTGCTCAACCGGGGGTCTGGGGGTACAGCCTCTGCTGGGATATGGTACTCATTCCAGCATCTTTTCTCCAACTGACTTGAACTTCCTGTCGATGAGGTTATATAATAATTTGACACCCACCTACTCCTGCGAGCGTCACAATTTCGCACTCAATTCAAGCCCTCGTCAGTAAAAGTCACCCCTGATCTCTTGATATCTTCGACCGGATTCACCTGTCATTTACACTGGTGCATTTCTTCTTTTGACAACTTGGCCGGGTCGGAGGTCAGTATGCAACAGTAGTCATTGTCTATCAAACTGAGATGACTCACGGTACGTTCCCACCATTCAACGGTTTATAACTTATTTAAGTTATCTACACTACCTGTCAATAACAGATTTCCACGATCTATCACGCCACACCAGTTGAAGTCACATACAATCATTAAGAATACTTGGTTTCAGTTTCGTTCATACCATGAAGGGATCGTATGACGAAGAGAACCCTGGTCAAGCATGAATCCCCTCCTCTTCAACACTTCTGATTTATGTTCACAAAAGATTACATAAAAAAAAGTCGAACTTTTTTCTTCAAAATCTTTAAAATATTGGAAACTAAAAAGAAAGGAAAAGAAAAACAACTAATTTTTATACTTTCCTAGAAAAAGGCCTATGATAATAAAGGTTTTATTGATAAAAAGAGAGAAAAAAAAAACAAAAAAAAAAGTCTTATAATAAGATTATATCTAGTTCTAGAGAATCTTTTAAATTTTTTATTCGTTCATATAATTTCATATTGCTCGAAAAAGAAGTAGTCATCAATTATCTAATTTGTGAGTAACACAAAAAAAATGAATAAACAAACATAACATTTTATTAGTATAAAATTATAGATACAATACACATCGAAAAATCTGGTTTCTTGCATAATTAATGTTATTGTTATATATTAGCATTTTTTCGACAAAAAAAAAATAAAATGAGTATGTCATAATGTATGCGATGGATAAAAAAGTAAGTGAAGACTAAAAACACAGGTACAATGTTAATTGTGATGTTTACTGTGTTAATTTATTGTTGTTTCTTTTATCTAAAAATTGACTTATGTTCAGTTTTCATTAATTTTGACAGGTGCTAAAGAGTAAAAAATCTTTGTAGTATTCACATCTCTCTCTTTTTACATATGTATACTATATATATATATATATATATATATATGTGAGTGTGTGTGTGTGTGTGTGTGTGTATTTATATATTTAATTTTGACAGGTGATAAAGAGGAAAAAATCTCTGATCTATTCCAATTCTGCTCTCTCTCTCTCTCTATATATATATATATAGAGAGAGAGAGCAGAATGGAAATAGATCAGAGATTTTCTCCGCTTTATCACCTGTCAAAATTATATATATATATATATATATATATATATATATATATATATATATATATATATATATATATATATTATAACAGTGTTGGTTGTCACAAAATTACTTTGTGGCGAACCAAGTGCAATATAATATGTAGAGTGCTCAATATCAAGGATAGAACAATTATATGATAAATAAATATATATTAGATTTATATATTTAATGCCATGGAATTTTGTCGACCACAGCTATTATCTGGCAGATAACAAAATGAAAATCGAAATTTTGTTATCTGCCTGATGATCATTGTTTTGTAAAATCTTCATGAAACCCTGGGGCGGCAGACAAAAATTCCATGGCATTAAATATATAAATCTAATATATATTTATTTATTATTACATATATATATGCACACATGTTATTTTGACAGGTGATACAGGGGAAAAATCTATCTTCTATTTATCACTATATCTCTCTCGCTCTCTCTCTCTATATATATACATATATATATTCAGTTTTGACAGGGGATGAAGATGAAAAAATCTGATATATTCACATCTATCTTTTTCACTCACTCTCTCTCACTCTCTCTCTCTCTCTATATATATATATATAATTTTGACAGGTGATAAAGAAAAACATTATTTTTTATTTGCATTTCTCTCTGTAGCTCTGTCTGTCTGTCTCTTTCTCTCTATATATGTATATATCACAGTCTGTTCAAATTTATATCACGCTATCAACCTTATTGACGTCTATTTGATAGGAACCATATCAAGCCTATACAAAGTATAGCCAAAAAAAAACGGTCTTTAATCGGCGGTTCGAAAGTGGTGATCACGGCATTATGAAGCCTTGTCGACAGCACAGATACTATTGACACTTTCATTATCCGTCCCAGTCAGCCATCATAGTTGGTCAGACATTTACTCGACCCCAAATATCCCTACAGATCTAATGAATTTAAATTTTTGCAAGTCAACCAACACTGGTGTATTCTTGTGTTGGAGTCCATAGGATAACTTTGCCTCTGAGACTCACCCTTGCTTCTCTACTAGTGCCCAGCATACCATGCTAGTTTTTTTCTGAGATGGTTTGCAAGATGGATAGAAAATGGTTGTCCACTGCTCATTTTATGGTGCTGTTTTCAGAATTTGTTTAAAACAGTACATGGCGTCCATACTTAGTTACAAGTTAGGCTTTACTCCAACTGTTTTCTAACTTGATTTATCGGTTTGTTTGTTGTCCGGCGTATCAAACTTCATGGGTTAGTTAATATCAAATCCATCACAGTAGATGATAGGCATTGGTAATGTTGAGTATCACCCACCTTGCTCCACACAATGAACTAGTCCATCTGCCATATATAGCAGTAGCTACTAATACCAGCTCAAACTAGAAGGTGAAGAGCAGCTTCTTATAGGAATAGTATTAAAGCGTTGGAGACTGGAGATCGCACTAGATCACCTTACTTTCTACCGTAATAACGGAAGCCAATACTATCAATGGACTATATCTTTATTCTGTATTCACTAATCCTATGTTCTTGTCTACTAATAGTCTCTGTATTGTATACACTTTTTCCTGAGAATATATCTCTATTCCCTCTCATATCGTGGTTTGTCCTTTATTTAATATTACAAGCGTTCACTTACCAGAACGCAACAGGTAATATGTAATATGTCCTGGAGGCAACACCCCATAAAGTATCAACTGTACGCCCACTTACCACCCATTACGAAAACTACCGTGGTGTAGTCGTTATCGCCGTAGGAAATGAACACGGCGATACGAGTTCAAATCCTGGACGATACTGCTTGCATTTCACATAGCACTAATACCCTTGGGAAAGGTAGGAATCCAATTATTCTCCCTCCAGCTATGGGTAAATAGTAGGACAGGCTAGGTTCTTCAGCCTTTGTTAGGCAACTAGTCTAGGAGAAGGAAAACTCTGAATTGAAACCTGTTAAACTCCGCTTAAAAATTGACCTTGTGTCATATCCTGCCCGAGCGGAGGGGTTGGTAAATAGTATCTAAGTTAGACGAACCAAACGTGTGGGACACTGCTGGAGAAGTAGGGATGAAAGCATAAGTGACATACTCCTGTGGACCCCTTCATATGGACGAGCAAAAGCAGGACGACCAACTTAGAAACTACATGTAAAAGCTCTGTGCCGATAAAGGATGTAGCCTTGAAGACCTACCGGAAGCGATGGACAATAGAGAAGGGTGCCGGAAGAGGGTCAGGGAGAAAAGAATTGGGGGCGTGACATAATGATGATGATTGGTAATGTTTAACCTATAAGTGGAGGATAAGGGGGTTCATAACTTATCCTTGAGTATTAAGACTAAGTGAAACATATAGCACGATGGACAATCAAATATGCTAACTACGATGTCACAGAGCAGCAAGATTGCAACGACATCAAGAGAACTCTAAAGGTTGCATTAAAGTCCAATAGAAAACCATATATTAGTTCTGATATGTCCATAGCTTAGAAGGATATACGTTTTCATTAGTCAGAAAGTAGAGAAAATATACCTGTCTAACTTAATCAAAAATAGTGTTGAACCTTTGTTTTAGTGTTTTTGTAAAATGGATAATCAACCCTCGATGGTTTTTTAAAACCAAATTGCTCATTTTAGAAGTACGAAGTGGTGCTATTTAAGGCATAGGAAGAAGTATAAAGCGGGTCCATACCTTTTAAAAGGGTTAAATATATATATATATATATATATATATATATATATATGCATGCAAATATATATATATATATATATATATGTATATATATACTAAAAAGTTTGTATACATGGATCAATATACACAGATATATATACATATATTTATATACATACATACATACATACATATATATATATATATATATATATATATATATATATATAACAAATATGCATATAAATATAAAACATATATATGGTTCTCATTATATATATATATATATATATATATATATATATATTCTTAGTTTTTTATTTGATAGGTATACGTAGATATATAATTCGAAATATTAATATGCAAAAATACATGCAAATAGATTTATATACATCTACGCATATAGATACACATGCATGCATAAGTATATATACACACACACACTCACACTCATATATATATATATATATATATATATATATATATATATATATATATATATATATATACAGACATATGTTTTCATGCATATATATATGTATACATATATTAATGCTTATATATGCCCCCCCTATATATATATATATATATATATATATATATATGTAAAAAGATATATGCACATATATATAATATATACAGTCATATATATATACACACAAAAATAGGCTTTCTAAGTATACATGGGACCCATGTGATTGCTTTTAACTATCTGAATAATAATGTTGAGTCCTTCTTGTTTCAGATTTGAAGATAGTATACTATAACAACAATCATTCCTCGATCACAATGCCTTTGACATAAAAGGAAAAATATTTTGAGTCACTACATTTTGGGAGACAAAAATCATTAAAAACTGTCTCAAAATGGATACAACCCATTAATACGATAAGCATTTATTACAGAGACAAGAAACTCAAAAAATGATTGCAGGTTCTTGAAGCAGATAATAACAATAAGAAATTAATTTGATTTCTTCAGCTCAAAGGATGGTTTTGTTAAAGGAGGCATTTCAAATGACCGCCAATGCGCTTGTCTTAGTAATGAATCATTATCATATTAATGGGTTGTATCTATTTTGAGATACCCTGTATACAACTATTTTTGATGATATATATATATATATATATATATATATATATATATATATATGTGTGTGTGTGTGTGTGTGTGTGTGTGTGTGTGTGTGTCTTTCTGTAAGTTATATATTTTTTAATGGATATTTTTTGTACTGAGGGTTTTTTCCAATGAATATTATTTCTGCCTTGTTTAAAATGGTTTTCTAGCAAAAACTATTTTGATCTGGCAAAAATATTTGTTTTGAAGTTCTTATCATGTGTAACAAATCACTTGAGTGCTGCAGATTTGTACAGACGTCTTTCAACGTTACATTAGCAGCTGAGAAGTGTAATCAATGTAAAATTCACAGAATTATGTGTGATGTTTACGAAGAAGCATGTTTTTGCTCAGAAAATATTTATTTTAGAAATTAGCTCTGTTTCAGAAAGACAGTCGACGGATTTCGAGCGATGTTTTGCCCAGTCAGCTGGGGCTGTAGAATATACTGACTGCACCTCTGCAGTGGGGTAACCTCCCCCAATGAGTGTCCTAATATGACACTAAACAATCTGATGGTGAGGTTCCAGCAGTGCTGGAGCTTTGGAGAATGCGGAGTACCCCTTCATTGCCATCGCTCCCTGGTCCACTCTGGCCCGAAGTGGTAGCACCTGATAGGGCCCTATCTATGGGTTAAATAGAACTAACAACATACTTATGCTAAAATGAATTGTTTAAGTAAACTGAATAGCTTGAAATAGAAAGGTCTTTGACAAATAAACCGTACTTACATTTAAACTGCGTGCTTATCCTTAACTGAATTATTTGAAAAAGAACTGCTTTTCGACATTAAAACTGTATTTACACTTAACCGAATTGTTACATATAACTGCTTGAATAGTTTCAAATGGAAAACTTTTTGACAAACTGTGTACGTATGCTAAACTGAATTGTTTTAAATAGAACAGATTATTTAAATAAAAATGGATTTGGCGTGAAATAACCTACAAAGGTTGATATGCCATAAAAACCAACAAACCAAACCAAACCAATCGAATGATGTTAAAAGGACATTTGACTAAGTGGAGACGCACTGAATCTCCTGTAAAGAAGAGTTCTGTGCGCAGTTCTCAGTAACGAAAGTCACAGTGGGTCAAGGAAATAAAATTGAAAGAAAGCGAGACGAGATCTTTCTAGAGAACAAAAAAAAACAAAAAAACAAAACAAAAAAAACAAACTATGGAACATGACTATGACGATGATATCAATTGTAATTGGTGCACTCGGTAAAATCCTCGAAAGATTTGTAAAAGGACTGGTATACTCGGAAAATAGAGGATAATCTAATAAATATAAAATGAATAAATGATAATATTACGTCATCAAAAAAAATCTCTGTTTTTCATTAAGATAGCAAAACTAATTACTTTGACGCGATATGTATTCTTTTTAAATATCGAAACTTCCTTGGAATCAGTTTTAGGCAATGTTCGAAAATGTCTAAGGGGGACTCTATGGATCACTCTATGGGCTATTCTTACTCCTGTAAGAAGACAAAAATGATTCTGGGACAGAATGGGCAACTCATGAAAATTTCTATTATTTTTCGAAAAATGTCAAAAAAATATTGATTTCCTTTAAAAAAAAAGAAAAGAAGTGCAACTGTAAACAGTTCCTCCTGCGAAGAAATCTTTGTCGTAAATATTTATCATTTATTAAATTACATTCGCATTTACACATACTAACACAGGTATATATATATATATATATATATATATATGTATATATATATATATATATATATATATATATATATTCGATTTCTGACATGGCCTCAAGGCCGTTGACTGTTAATTTCATGAGAAAAATGGAAGAAGCAGATAAAGACGTTATTTTTATTTACCCAGCTTATTCATAATTTTCATTCTATTAATATGATCAAAAATTCCCTCATTCGTTAAGTTAACAAAACATCCAATTGAAAGCGAGGCAATTATTGTAAGCTTATTATCACATATAGGATTTTTTTCTTCCGTGATCTTTCAAAATTCAGCCTCGAACTCTTTCTTGTGGCAATCCTGATGTAATTCAACTTATTTTCACAAATGTGAAAAAGGCAATTACACTAGGTGAACTGAATTTAAATTTCGTCTCAGTTTTATAGAGAATAAATAGACTACAAAAAATAATTAAAATAATTCCAATGTAGCAAAAAATTGTAATCTACCAATATCTCTGTTGTCTGGGCTTAGAATTCGTTGGCTGTATCCCCTACAGAAGTAGAAGACCCTTAAAAAATGGGCATATTAGTTAAGTGACTAAATTGTTTCTGATATTAATGTTTTAGGTCAGGAGATTTGGTAAGTGTGGAGTACCCTTTCATTACCATTAATCCAGATCCACTCAAATGGTAACATCTGTTTTCGTCCTATTTATTAGTAAAATAGATTTGTTTTATAAATTATTCATAATACAAAGGAATACTTTAACTTATATAATTGACGTTCAGCTATCATGCTCGACAGTGACATGAAGTAAAAGATTTCGAAATTTAGCAGCGCTATTAAAAAAAAAAAAAAAACTTTAACGAAACAAATACACAGCATAAATATGCATGTACAATAAACGCAGTTCTCTAATTTCTAAGCATGAAATAACCACATAGGGGTTGACATGCCACTAAAATCAATCAATAAATCTTTCTAGCTTCTTGAGAAAATTTGAAAGTAAATGTATTCTTTAATTATAAATGTTTCAGGATTAAAAACATACGCAAGCATTCTTTACAAATATATTTCTGAAAATAAAAATAACTACTAAACTAGCTAGGCTTTTTTTGTATGCCAAATTTAATTTTTTAAAGCATGTATCGAAATCTTGTACCTAATCGTAGCAGATTACGTTTCGAAATAATGGCAGTGTATCTTCATGCAAAATTCCGGTGACATTATCAAAGAAATCAGGGTCCCAATCAGGTCAGCGAACAACTGAGTCTTTACTTTGGTAACTCATCATAATAGCTGTATCCGTTTCTTTGGGAAGACATTATACAAGAAACATGTGCTCTATATTCCTTAGGAGGTCACTGAAATTAGTAGACCAGTTCATATACCTCGGTAGCAGTATATCGTCTATTAAAAGCAATGACAATATAAGCAGTGGAAAGACATAGCTTAAAAAAGTTGAATTTTCAAGTGTCACTACTATTGTATGGCTTCATGAATTAAATTTAACGAATCATCGAGAGAAAAACCTGGAAAGGAACTAAAAAAGGTGACTCGTGCTAGTTTGAATCAATCCTGAAGCTGTTACCCACAGAATAACAGCAGTATAACCATTTACCTAAGGTCTCACAAAGCATCCAAGCAAAGGGAGGAAGACATGTTGGGGACTTACAAGTGGAATTCTCCAATGGACAACTACTCTTTGACACACTAGTATTGTATTGACCCACTAGCAAAAATTAACTTATTAGCTCTGTGTAGACACTAGATTGCGTCTAGATGACCAACCAAAAGCCATGAACAATAGCAATAAATAGACAAACAGAGAGAGAGAGAGAGAGAGATGGGTATGGGAAACCATGAGGATTCAAATAAAAGAGAGCACGGCCCTTTCCATTCATTCCTTGCATGTCACGAATTCATCTAACTTCAGGTGTTTCAGGTGGGTGTCCTCGTGGTGTAATGGTTAAAGCGATGAACTGCGGAATCGTAGTACGCGAGTTCATACTCCAGTCGCGCTATTACGTTCACTTTCGGGCAAATACCCTTGGGAAAGGTATGAACCCCCTTATTCTCCCTCCAGCTATGGGTAAATAGTAGGACGGACTAGGTTCTTCAGCCTTGGTGAGGCAACTAGTCTAGGAGAAGTAAAACTCTGAATTCAAAACCTGTTAAACTCCGCTTAAAAATTTTAAAAATATCCTGCCCGAGCGGAGGGGTTGGTAAATAGTAACTTCAGGTCTTTTTTAAATTCTAATGAAACGACTTAAATCTTACTGGTTTGTCTAGTTTTCTTAGATTAATGTTATATCAAACTTTCTAGTTTCGTTCATGCCAAAGTCATCCTTGTAAGTAAAGTAAAGTCGGCGACCATAGTCGAGGGTGACCCAAAGGCTCCCTATTCAATAGCTACTGCTATGCAGTGTAGGGGAAGGGTCTACTCTTTTTCCTGGATTGCTCCACTTTACCCTTGATCCTTACCCTATAATGCTGAGTGTTAAGCAAGGAGGCATCATGTACCATTTTTTGAGTCTTTGGTATGACTCGACCTGGGATTGAACCCAGGTGTCCTGGGCGATTGGCGAACACTCAAACCATTATACCAAAAGCCGGTGTTCATCCTTGTAGAAGAACAGTAGTAGTACTATTTAACACATAGGTAGGAGGATAAGGGGGTTATTACCTTTCCCGTGGGTGTTTATCCGAAAGTGAACTTAATTGTGCGACTGGAGTTCGAACTCGCTTAGTACAATGTCCAAGTCCAGTACATTAGCACGTACACCACGGGGAATCGTCCTCATCGATTAAGTATGCATTGTTATCTAAAATGTCTCACACATTGTCGTATATATTGTAAATATTCATCGGTTCTCTACGTCAACTGAACAAGTGTACTAAAATATATATAGTGGAGGTGCCCGTGGTGTAGTCGTTATCGTCGTAGGAAATGGACACGGCGACACGAGTTCAAATCCTGGACGAGACTGATTGCATTTCACATACGCTAATACCCTTGGGAAAGGTATGAATCCAATTATTCTCCCTCCAGCTATGGGTAAATAGTAGGACAGACTAGGTTCTTCAGCCTTGGTTAGGCAACTAGTCTAGGAGAAGGAAAACTCTGAATTGAAACCTGTTAAACCCCACTTAAAAAAATTGACGTTGTGTCATATCCTGCCCGAGCGGAGGGGTTGGACAAGGAGGTGCCCGTGGTGTAATGGTTATCGTCGCGGGATATGAACACGGCGACACGAGTTCAAATCCTGGACCTGACTGATTGCATTTCACATAGCACTAATACCCTTGGGAAAGGTATGAATCCAATTATTCTCCCTCCAGCTATGGGTAAATAGTAGGACAGACTAGGTTCTTCAGCCTTGGTTAGGCAACTAGTCTAGGAGAAGGAAAACTCTGAATTCAAACCTGTTAAACTACGCTTAAAAAATTGACGTTGTGTCATATCCTGCCCGAGCGGAGGGGTTGGTAAATATGAAGTGTACTAAAATATATATTAAAAAATTGACAATGTTTTTTTAATGACTGAAGTTATTGTTTCTGTGTTTTTATTGTTCATTGGCTGAGTGGTTAGAGTGTTCGCCAATGGTCCAGGAGACCTGGGTTCAACCCCAGGTTGTGTCATACTAAATACTTTTAAAATGGTACTTGATAGCTTCCTTCTTAACACTCAACAATATAAGCTACGTATCAAGGGTAAAGCGGAGCAATCCAGGGAAAGGAGTAGCGTCCTCCCCTATATCTCGGTGTCGTAGCTATTGAAAAGGGAGCCTTCTGGTTGTCCTCGACTTTGGTCGCCAACTTTACTTACTTATTGATCAATGGTATCAATTTAGAATGTTTTCAAATGAAAACATTTTAATGCATTAGAGATTGTTAACGTATTGTGATTAATATCATCCGTTTTGATTGTGTACCCATTATAATACCTAAATAAAATAGTCTTTGGTTTGGAAGGAAATCAGTTTTTATAAAAAAAATAAATGTGAACACGATAAGTAAATAGATAGATTTTGGGTGAAATTATTTGGTACGTATGAACGGACTGAAATTTATAACCCAGTGATGACGAAATTACAGAAATTTTAGTAAAACACGAGATTTCAACTACAATAATACAGTTATATAATCTTTAATTTGGAATGAAATAAACTTTCATACAATATATGAATACTGTAGATAGATAATCAAATGTAATCATTATCAAGTAGATACATACATTTAAAGAGACTGAAATATATAATCAAGATACTGATTATATATATATATATATATATATATATATATATATATATATATATATATATATATATAAGAATAAATAAATCGACAGCGGAAACTTGAATCAAGAAGCTAGTATCGCCCTTTTCACTACTTCAAAACCAGACAATTACATGAGATAAGAATCTTAAAATATAACGGATTCTTCTACTTTTTTGTTTTTAAAATCTTCTTTCTTTCGCTTCTTTGAGTCTTCTTTCCTTTCTCAGTATATTTTGTTGTTTGTTTGTTTTTTTTTAATCTTTATTTTTTCATACTATTGACACTTTCACTAAAAGTTCTTGATGATTGGGAAGAAAAATAATCGATTAGAACAAAAATCGATTCTCAGCTTAATTGCTGTTAAAAAGTATCGTGACTGTCTGTTCGATAACGTTGTTCTGTTTATTCTTTTTCTTTCTACTTTTATTAGTCTTGTTGTTATTATAATTAATACTGTTATTATTGTTGCAGCCGTTGCTCTTATTAATTAAATTGAAGAGTAAAGGCCAGAGTTCGTACCAGTGGAACAGTGGTATAGATGGAGATACATACGATGATTAAACTAGCAGCGTACCCGTCATAAATTGTTATTCAAAGATAGATCGGCTCATCTTCTTGTGTTTATATTCGATATGGTGCTGTCTGTTGTTTTGGTGTGATAAGAACACAAGAATATCGGTCAACTGACCTCTTTTCAAAACACTTGAGCAAACAAAAGAAACAAAGAAACAAAGAAATAAACAAAATCGAACGAAGAGATTATATAAAACTGTATGTTTTTATAAAAAATAAAATTTCTTTTGAAGCTATCAACACAGATTTATAAAGTTATGGATTTATTAAACTTCCAAAAAGGTCATTTTATTGCGGGAGATCGCGACCAAATAATGATTCATGCATGGCTATCACAAAAAGCTTGATCCCCTCTATCTCCCCCTTTTGAGGTGGCTCAAGCTTCAAACGATTAACTTAGCTTTGTTAAGCAGATATTGCATGTGGAGGCGGGCTCCCTGGGAAAAGGCGATATTTACTATCACCCACTTTGTGCGAACGGTAGGTGATATCATTATCATCATCATCATCTTGTCGTGCCGCTAGCACTGATATCCTTGACCCGCTCTCGCCACTTCTCCCTATCATTCATCGCCTCTAGCAGGTCTTCAGGGCTACATCTCAAATCCTCACATAGCTGCTGCATATATGTTCGAGCTGGTCGTCCTGCTTTTGCTTGGCCATATGTGGGATCCATAGGATTACATCACTTATGAGCTCGTCCTTGCTTCTCTAGCAGTGTCCTGCATGTCTGGTTCGTCTAACTTGGATAGTTTTCGTGATGGGAGGCAGGTGGCCGTATAGTTGGTGCCTTGTGGGGTGTTGCCTCCATGACTTGTTCAATATTGCTCGCAACATTCTTGTGTAATTGCCGTCTAGCTTCTTCCCCAGCCGTTTAGTTAGCGTCCAAGTAGTGCGTCCATAGAGAAGTATCGATACGATCGCTGCCTGGAAGAAACTGCGTTTTATTTTATCGGTTAGGTGTGATTTCCATATGATCGATAGCCTATTGATAGCTGTCTATACCTTCGCTAGCCATGTGTCGATGTCTTTTTTGGTTGATGAATCATTACATTTTTTTAAAAAGTTTATATTGTATGATACTTCTAAATGTGTCGATGTGGATGAAATTCTGAATGAATTATTAGTATTAAATTAGAATACTTGAAACTATTCATCTGTATGAAAATTATTTATAAAATAAAATGTTATAAATCACACTCGTCATCAAAAGAAAGAAAGAAACAAACAAATGAGAACGAAGAGAATGTATATAAGTCAGTATGGTTTTATTGAAAATAAAATTTCTTCTAATAGAAACGATTTATATGTGTGAAAATTATTATTATATTGAATAATAACCATATTCTATGAGAAGACCAGTTTATATTCCTCGGCTGCAACATCTCATTAACTGAAATCAATATCATTATATACATTGCGAAAGTGTGAACTGCTATTGACAAGCTCACAATCATGTGGAAATCTGATCCTTCTGATTGAATAAAATGGTAATACTTTTAAGATAAATCCCAACCCGAACGACTCTATCGATTTACCGAATGGCCGCTAATAAAAGACCCATGGAAAAAGCTAGTTTGGAACCATACTAAAATGCAACGTGCTGTTTTGAACAAATCCTGGAGGCAACAACCTACAAAACAGTGGCCGTACGGCTACTTACATACCATCTCACAAACCATCCAAGTAAAAAGAACAATACTTTCTGGGAAATTAAGGACGAAGTCATTAGTTATTTTCACTGATGGACTCCTACACACGAACGGGCCAAAACTGGCCTACTAAAAAAAAATATATATGCATCAATTCTTTACAGATACTGGATGCCGCAAAGAGGCCCAACCAGGATAAATGAATGGAGAGAGAGAGAGAGAGAGAGAGAGAGAGAGAGAGAGAGAGAGAGAGAGAGAGAATCAACGAATTATGCGCTGTTAGAGTGAATTGATGATATATGTATGGTTGGGTGGTGTAATGGTTAGCAAGGTAGAATAGCAAACCTACACGAGTGAGTTCGATTCTCATTGGGTGTACAATTCATGCGGCCTTGTGCTACATCTAAGCAGAAAGCTTAGTAAATTACCATATATGTATGGTTGTGTGTGTTTATGTGTGAGTGTTTGTATATTTGCCCAGGACTTTGCAAGATGTAACTAAATGTCAATTTTTAAGCCAAGTTTAATAGGTTTGTATTAAAACCTGGTAAACTTTATAAATACATATACATATACATACATACATATATATATATATATATGTATATATATACTTATACATATATATATATATATATATATAATTAACTTAAATCACGAGTCGGAATTCTCCTACTGAAACTTTTGTAGGAGAATTCCGACTCGCGATTCAAGTTAATTTTGTAATTAGCTCCACTCGTGTTGAGCACTCTTGTAATTGTAGGATTGCAGCGTTTACGGTGGGTTTTATTTTTCTTTTGACCAACTGACTGCATATCTCTTGATTTTTTTCAACTGGTGTGACGGGGTTGGGCTTTTCTTTCTTTTTGTCCTATGATATTTTTTCTTTTTCCCCCGGGCGGTGATTAGACATATTTTTATCTCTTGTTCCAGGCGGTTTTTTTTTCTTGGTAACCGTGAATGCTGGTAGATAGTAGATTAGTATATATATATATATATATATATATATATATATATATAAATTAAACCACGTAATTGTGAATAACAGGTGGTTTGGGTGTGGGTCATGGTAATCTTTCGACGGCTGTTTTTTCTCATCTACAGAAGTCACCTTTATAGATGAGTAGCAGTAGTCCTCCGATCGAACTATTCGATCCTGGCCGTTGAACTGTTGGATTCATACGCCCAGAACCTTGTTAGGCATTGTGTTGAGCCGTCAGAGGGTCTATTGGCTTGCCTTAACCGCCACCTTGCTGCTTCCCATGGTTTTCGATGAGGATGATGATTTGTGAATGAATTATTAGTATTAAATTAGTATCCTTGAAACTATTTATCTGTATAAAAATTATTCATATTATAAAATGTTATAAATCACACTTGTAATCAAAATGAAGAAAGAAAGAAACAAACAAATCAGAACGAAAAGAATATATATAAGTCAGTATGATTTTATTGAAAATAAAATTTCTTCTACTAGAAATGATTTATATGTGTAAATTATTTGAACTATAACAAGTTTCATGAGGCAATAATTGCTTAAAAATATTTTTATGAGTTAATTAAAACTTGCTAATTATTGATTCTAGATAGGAATATTTTGAAGAGCAAATGGTTATTATAAACCAAGAATATTTACGTGGTTTAATCTAAACCACGAAATTATGTATGAATTTTTAGTATTAAATTGTAGTACTTTAAACCATAGAAAAGAGGACAAAGAAATGATAATAGACGTAAAAAGTATTTGACATTGAGAAATATGATGATTACAATTAAACTTCGACAACGTTGTCGAAATTTGGTATTGAATAACCCATAAAAAAAGTAAAGTTGGCGACCGTAGTTGAGGGTGACCAGAAGACTCCCTTTTTAATAGCTACTACACCGAGATATTGGGGAGGGCATTACTCATTTCCTTTGATTGCTCCACTTTACCCTTGATACGTACCTTATATTGTTGAGTATTAAGCAAGGAGCTATCAAATACCATTTTTAAAGTATTTGGTATGACGCGACCTGGGATTGAACCCAGGTCTCCCAGACCATTGGCAAAAACTAACCCATGAGGAGTTGATATACCGTTAAAAACTAAATAAAATCAATGTAGTTAAGCAAATTTCCGTGACTGATACGTATGAATGATTGAGGCTAAGTTCTCGGGTTCATAGAAATAATTATGATAAAAGAACATTTATAACGTTCTTATTTATATGAAAATATTTGTGGTAACAGTTTGAAAAGCTTGGGAAAATATGTCTAATATCCGTTTTATAGAACCATCTTCTAGGAATAAAACATTTCTGGTATCTTCGGTTTAGAAGAAAATCGATGTTTTGTAAAAAAAAACGGTAGGGGTGTGATTATTTGTAGAAATTTCCTTATTACAGGACTTTATCAAGCGTATGACCGATTATACATTTGGCGTAATAGCTAAAGTATTGGATTGTGACTGCGAAGGAACCAAGTTCGAATTCTAGTCTCGTTAGTTACGTTCACTTTCTGGCAAATACTCATTGGAAAAATATGAACCACTTACCATACCAGCTGTGGATTAAATAATATTATCGTTGTTCTTCTACAAGGCTAGCTTTAGCATTAAATAACCCATGTAGTCTGATATGCCATTAAACAAAGAAAAGAAGCCTTATTTATAGACGATATTGTATTATAACAATATATTATCGGTAATGCTTGCCTATGATAATCTCCATTTTGAATTTGTAATTTTCCACTTCATTTAGTAATTGGTTGCTTATTTATATTCGCTGAACTTAGTTTGGAACATAATCATTTATTCATATGCGGTATTGTATAAAAGACAAATTCTATCAATGATGTACTACCAACGTTCTCAAATAGACATTTGTAGCCTTACAGCACCAAATAGACACATATAACACCGACATTCTAAAAAGACGATAAGTGCAGCACAATGCCATAAGTTCAAGTCGGACTCCGTTGTAAACTCTCCCGAGAAAAATGACGAACACATAAAACAATTCGAATACGAAGTTTATTTGCTCCAACCCCGCATAGTTGTCGCTGAATAGAGATAAAATAGAGTATGAACTGAGTCAATTGCTTTAAATTGACAGAGAGAAATAAACGGTCGCAGGGCGAGAGAGGCTAACACAAACCTTGATATTATCTTTTTTTGTTTTCTGTTGTAGTTCTCGCACTTGACTGCTCGAGGTCCCGTCTTCCCAAATACTGTATCAACAGAGATTCGTCTGGCACATGGCCATTTGTTTATGGGGGATATGGTATACTGTACGTTTCTTGGCTAAGAAGAAGACCTCGAGTCAAGAAACGTATATTCTATTTCTCATGTTCATCACTAGCAAGGACCTACACCAGCCCTGTGCGGACACTAAGTGTTATTTGAAAAAACTACAGCAGGGATGGATGACAGGGTCGGATGGAGTGGAGAGAGAGAGAGAGAGAGAGAGAGAGAGAGAGAGAGAGAAAAGGAGAGAGACAGAGAGGGAGAGAGAGAAAAGGAGAGAGACAGAGACAGAAAAGGAGAGAGAGAGAAAAAAGGAGAGACAGAGAGAGATAGAAAAGGAGAGACAGAGAGAGAAAGAGAGACAGAAAAGGAGAGAGAGAAAGACAGAAAGAGAGAGAGAGACAGACAGACAGAAAAGGAGAGAGAGAGACATACAGACAGAAAAGGAGAGAGACAGACAGACAGACAGACAAGGAGAGCAAGACAGAAAAGGAGAGAGAGAGAGAGAAAAAAAAAGGAGAGGGAGAGAGACAGAAAAGGAGAGAGAGAGAGAGAGAGAGAGAAAAGGAGAGAGAGTGAAAGAGAGAGGGAGAGAGAAAAAAGGAGAGAGAGACAGAAAAGGAGAGAGAGACAGAAAAGGAGAGACAGAGAGAGAAAGAGAGACAGAAAAGGAGAGAGAGAAAGACAGAAAGAGAGAGAGAGACAGACAGACAGACAGAAAAGGAGAGAGAGAGATATACAGACAGAAAAGGAGAGAGAGAGACCGAAAAGGAGAGAGAGAGAGACAGACAGACAGACAGACAAGGAGAGCGAGACAGAAAAGGAGAGAGAGAGAGAGACAGAAAAAAAAGGAGAGGTAGAGAGACAGAAAAGGAGAGAGAGAGAGAGAGTGAGAGAGAGAGAGATACAGAAAATGAGAGCGAGAGAGACAGAAAAGGAGAGAGAGAGAGAGAGACAGAAAAGGAGAGAGAGAGAGATAACTGTGGTGTTTGCGTGACTTCTTGATGATGATGATGATGATGATATGCCATGAATGGCGGCATACAAATCGACGTTTTAAGACTGAAAAGTCACAATAAAACTTGGGTTCAACTAATACGACAGGGAAAGAATTCCCAGATTGGTAAACTAGTGGCATAATCGGCCTAACAATCTATTTACACCATTTGCTGGAACTCCAACCGACTATCACAAACATGGCCGTGGTGTAATGGTTATCGTCGCAGGGTATGGACACGGCGACACGAGTTCAAATCCTGGACAAGACTGATTGCATTTCACATAGCACTAATACCCTTGGGAAAGGTATGAATCCAAATATTCTCCCTCCAGCAAATAGTTGGTAAATAGTTGGGCAGACTAGGTTCTTCAGCCTTGGTGAGGCAACTAGTCTAGGCGAAGTAAAACTCTGAATTCAAACCTGTCAAACTCCGCTTAAAAATTGACCTTGTGTCATATCCTACCCGAGCGGAGGGGTTGGTAAATATGATCACAAACATTTCCTACTTAAACTCATGTTTGGTGATCATTTCTGACAAATAACCACTAAGACTATAACAAAATAAAACTATAATACAAGTTAGATATTGAAGCTTTATCACACCGTCTTCATAAGCTGATGTTCGAAACGTCACAGCAGCCAGATGCGCAGACTGATAAAGACGATATGTTTTTTTTATCTGCGCAATTTTATGTGAGCGTAAGAGATTTTCAATTCATACGTATATAAGCTCTAATGTGT
Organism: Sepioteuthis lessoniana; assembly: GCA_963585895.1. Taxonomy (NCBI): domain Eukaryota; kingdom Metazoa; phylum Mollusca; class Cephalopoda; order Myopsida; family Loliginidae; genus Sepioteuthis; species Sepioteuthis lessoniana. Next base: position 41,624,205 of record OY757933.1, read on the forward strand.
AAGATTTGTGAGTTTCAGAAACAAGTATTTCACCAGCAGCCTACAGTATATTTTGGTTAGACCTAAACAGCAGGTATAGGTCTAACAGCAGGTATAGATCTAACACAGAATTTCGAGCTAAAAATCTTGAGTTGGACTGTTATGGCAGATTGAATTGTATGCCGCAATTTACAATACACACACACACACACACACACACACATATATATATATATATATATATATATAAAAGTTTAGGCGTGTATACTCTCGGAAATATACTTGTGTGATTCTTTCTGACACTTTCCGACATAACAATTTTATTTTTTCATAAAGCAATGTTATTACATATTCACCCTTTCGAAGACTCTCCTATCTTTTGAGTGTTTCTTCGCAAACAAACCAGACGTATCTTCCAATTCCATTACTCGCTTCTGGCTTTTTTTATTCTACGGGAAGGGGATGAGATTTTTAATTCTCTAATTTCGCCAAGTGGTTTCTTTCACTATTTAAGCAAAAATTTAACGCACATGTTTTCCTTTCCTTTCTTTATTTTCCTTTTTTATTTTTGCTTTTTTCCTTTTAGTTTCTTCTGGAGCGACAGACGATTTCTTTCGCATCAATCTAAAATGGACTCCTCATAAATACCAATTAGCTATGCACTTTCAGTAATGATTCATCTGATTGCGTTAATGATCTAGTAGTTATGTCGTCGGTGAGCTTAACTGCTAAACCATTTCTGGCTTAAGCAAGTAAAGAAATCCTTGAGTACCATAATTTACCAGAACTTTTTCTTACTAAAGTTTTACAAATTTCTCTCTAGGAGACATGTGGTGAGAAAGGTAAAAAATTTCAACTTGGGTAAAAATACTCGGTGAGGTTTTATTTGGTTGGTTTCTTTGTTTAACATCAGCTCTCAAGTCTAATTCAACGCCAAAGCCATCCTTAGAAAAACAGTCGTGGGATTATTTAACCTATTACTGACGGGGGTGGATAACGAGGTTCATAGCTTTCCCCAGGCTATTAGTGTTGTATAACCATAATACAACTATATGCCGGATATAAACAACATAAATGACGAACTTTAATGAACGAACGAACACACTTTATAAAATATATCTCTCTAACTTTATTATCGAAAGGGTTGATGTTTCTTGTGTGTGAAAGGTGAGCTGGAGACGGGGACGGACTGCTGACTATTGACCCCAAGTTCTTCTGACCATAGCAGTACTTCTTTCGCATTCTGACTGGGCTGCTCAAACGTGGGTCACTGAGCGCCCAAGCCCTCTGTCTGGAGCTGGTTCTCACTCCGCTGGCATCCTATCCGTCTGTGTCCTGGTTATATTTTTTTTGGCGTCCACCTGCTTCCCCTTATTTACACAGGTGCATCTCTTGATTGACGGCTCAGTCGAGGGTCAATATGTAACATTATTTCGAAAGTGAATCTAATTTCATGACTAGAGTTCACACTGGCGTTTGATGATATCCCATGAAGCCAAAAAAGTCGCTACTTCCTGGATGAAGCAGTTTAAATTTCATTCAAATAGTTATCATAACTTAAGAACTAAGAATAATAGTTTGTGTCCTCGTGGTGTAATGGTTAAAGCGATGAACTTCAGAATCGTAGTAAGCGAGTTCATACTCCAGTCGCGCTATTACGTTCACTTTAGGGCAAATACCCTTGGGAAAGGTATGAACCCCCTTATCCTCCCAGCTATGGGCTAAATAGTACCACTACTGTTCTTCTAGGAGAATGGATTTGGCATTAAATAACCTACAAGGGTGGATATGCCATTAAACAAAGAGTCCAAACCTATAATAGTTTGTTATTATAAGTAAGTAAAAGCAGGTATCGTAACCAGACAAATGACGGACAAAAAAATCGGGCGCTTGATGGCTAACGATCTATTATAGTACTATCATTGTTTGGGTATTTCATTCTAATAAGAAGGGTTAATTTACCTCGTGTGAAAATAACCTAAGTTTACTAAGTGACAATTAACTCATATGGCTTGTTATGTGTCCCATCTATTGTAATGGTTTTCGTCGTAGAAAATGGGATCAGTAATCCAAGTTCGAATCCTGGACGAGACTGTTTGCATTTCACTTTGATTACGAGAAAGGCTGGAATGTATCTGTTCTTCCCTTGCGATGAGTAAACAGAACGACAGACTGAGTTCTTAAACTTTGGTCGGGTGACCAATCAAGGAGAAAAAAAAAACCTGAATTCAACCAGCTTTACTCCGCTTAGAAAGTGACATTGTGTCACACCTTGCGCGCAGTGGAAAGGTTAAGTAATTTCAAAGATATTCGAAACACTTAAAAATGTATTGTGATTAAAGCCTGAATTAACCGAGACAGAAATGAGTGATCAATGAAACGTTAATTTAAAGAAAAAAAGGTCACTTATTCCAGTGAGCTTTCCATTGTTTGAAGCATCTCGAAAACTTTTCATTCGTTATGGTTGGAAGCTGCGTCTTCGTGGCTTCTTAATCTCTCTCACATCCTCACACTTAATCGTTTATGTTAATTTTCACTTTAGGAAACAAGAAAATGTCCCACGTAGAATAGTGTAGCAACTATCGACGATATTTTAACAGCACAATCTCCTGTTTCACCCAAAATTTGATGAAAATATCGAAACTGATCATTAAGAATTGACGCTTGAAAACTGTTCAAACGTCTCATTCTTGGTTGGTGATATTGTGTATTGGCATATCAACCCTTGTGAGCTATTTAATGGTAAATGGTTTTTTTTTTTTTGTATATATGATTTCATGATTATCAATATATCTGTTGCAGTAATTTTCTTTAACTGTTTCTCTCGAAGTGGTTGACACTCAGCCACGGCACTCTAGATAGCGGTCAGGGCTTAGTTCTATTGGGGCAAAAACTTGATGTGACCAGCCGATTGAGTAGATAGAGCCTATTTGACCGCCCATTTAGCCCAATAAAAGGCTGAAGTTCAGTGCTGCAAGTTATGAGACCTCTTAGTAACCTTAGTAGTGTTCGTCAATGGTCCGGGAAACCAGAGTTCAGTCCTAGGTTGTGTCATGCCAAAGACTTTAAAATGGTTCTTTATATCTCCTTGCTTATCACTCAGCATTATAAGGTACGTATGGAGAGTAAAGTGGCGCAATCCGGGGAAGGAGTAAAGACCTCTCTCCACCTCGGTGTAGTAGCTATTGAAAAAAGAGCCTTCGGGTCGCCTTCGACTACGGTCGCCAACTTTACTTACTTTACAATTGGTTTCAAATTAGTGTTTTAATTTCCATACGATGATAACCGTTACGCTAAATGCTCTTCGTTTATTGGTTTCATTTATAAATCAATTTAATGTGTATTTTTCAACTTATGTATTTCCCATGCATAAGATTATATTACCGGTTCATTCAGATTCCTCTCATCTTAAATTAACAATATATTAAGAAATGATTTAAGATAACTAATATTATGGGGATAGCTAGGGAGATCAGCCGAAAATTAGACCCCAAAAGTTGCCAATTTTAAAAGTGAATGTAAATATGAATAAATGTATAAGTAAAAGGAAAAAAAAAAGAAGAAAGAAACAGAGTGAGTGTGAGAAAAAGTTAAAGAGCGAAGAAATGATTTCTTTAAAGTCTATAAGGTAAAACAAATGGATAAGTTTATTTCATACAAGATTTTTTAAAATTACACACAAGAGGGAATTAACAAAAAAAAAATAAATAAATAAATAAAATAAAATAAACAAGAAATGGTTAGGTTTATCTGGTAAAATAGAGTAGGGGCAAATTTACTTAAACTAACAGACCGAGAAAAGTTATGAAAAGAGATAATCGATTGACTGATATATTCTAATGGCATTTCAACCGGCTTTGGGTTATTTTTACCTAGGGGTTAGGAAATTACGTTTACTGAACTTTTATACATACATTTTTTGTTTAGTTGTTTTTCATTTATTTTTTTATAACAGACCATCCAATCGAATACGAATAATTTTCAAACAGATCAATCTGACCTACAAAACAACCGTAACTGATGCTACCACACCGGATCCGAGTGGACCTGGGAGTAATGACGATGAAATGATACTCTACTCTTCCCAGTTCTTTAGAAATATAGCCTTACCATCAGTTGCCGTTTATTGTCATACCCAGGACATTTCTTTGTAGGCAGGGTCTTACTATTTGGCTGGTGTTGGTTAGGTTGGGTTTTTATAGCATATCAACCATTCTTGGACATTTTCAAACGAGCTCATCATTTTGTTCACATTTAAATGGCATCGAATATTTTCATTGCAAACTAATATTTCTATTTACGATCTATCATTTATTTGCACAAAGTTAAATGCTTTCAAACATTGCTATGTAATTCTTACAATGTAATACTAGTAATTTGGTATAGTTCGTTTGGTTGGATTTTATGGCATAACGACCATTGTAGGGTTTTTAATGCCAATTCATGTCTATACATGCATATCAAATATATATGATTTGTAAACTCATTTGATTGAGAGCATTTTTCAACGAGCCTCAATCCCATGTCGAGTCATACCAAAGACTCGATAAATGGTACTTGATGCCTCTTTGCTTAACACTCAGCATTATAAGATAAGAATCAAGAGTAAAGTGGAGCAATCCAGGGAAAGGAGTAACGCTTTCCCTACACGTTGGTTTAGTAGCTATTGAACAGGGGGCCTTCAGGTTACCCTCGACTACAGACACCAACTTTACTTAAAGTCAAAATTTAACATTAGTCATTTGTTCTATTTGACCCAAAGAAAGGACCCTATCACGTGCTACCACTCCAATTCAGAGTGAACCTGGGAGCTATGGTAATGGAGATGTTGCGTTCTGGTTGATGAACGCAGGTAGTTGTAATAAAAGACAAACCATGAGATACGAGGAAAAAGAGTTATATTTACAGGAACAAATATTTACAAGAGAGAGGCTGTTAGTAATAAGAACATAGGATTAGTGGATAGAATGAGAATATAGTTCTACAATAGTTATTGGCTTCCGTTATAAGGAGCGGCTATTCACCTTCCAGACTTGGCTCAGACTAGTTCAGACTCGGGTTTAGACTGACTTCACAAGACTTTAGTAATTTACGAAGCTCTTCGCTTTGATATGGCACAAGGCCGAATGAATAGGGCACCCAATGAGACTCGAACTCACTCGTGTAGGTTAGCTAGTCAAGCTTGCTAACCGTTACACAATCAAAGGTGCCTCTGACTTCACAAGACTTACTCGTCTGATAAATTACTGCTATATATATAGCAGATGGGACTTGCTCATTATGCCGAAAGGGTAGGTGATACCCAACAGAAGATATACTCTACATTACCCAGATCTCTAAAGCTAGTGCCACACCATGAGATGGTTCAATGTTATATCTAGGACACTCGTTCGCAGGAGCTTTTACTCCTCTACAGAGATGCGGTCGGTGTATTCTACAGGCCTAACCCACTGGGCTGTTGTGCTGGGTTTACAGTCAGTGTATTCTAAGCCTCATCACAATGGCTGCAAGTAAAATGAGAAAGATGGTGCGGGAGAAAAGATGAAATGTTGAAAGAAATGCTTTTAGGAAGATTGGAAAAAACATTGAAAATACGGGATTTTAATTAAAAAGATTAAAGATTCTATTATACAATGTCATCTCGTTGATTTTCTAAACGAATCATCTTATAGATATTCAAATATATCTTTGACATTTCTTGCTGGGTAATTGCAAGTTATGGAATATTGTTAAATTTTGGGAAGCTTGATGCATATCTGAAGGAAGGAGACAGCAGTTCCCGAATCTTTTCTTCGAAAAAATAATCGATCAACATTATCGAAATTCAACCTGTTTCGTTGGCAAAGGATTTTTATTTGTTCATCCGTAAGCAATATATACATATATATATATATATATATATATATATATATGCATACATATAGATATAGATATATGGGTGTGTCGAAGGCTTGGTAGTTATATGTGGGGTTGCACAGATGTGCTTATAAAAATCAAGTATATGTCAGAGAAATATATAAAAAAATATAATAAAATTATAATAGAGATAATATAAAAAAAAGCATGCATGAAATATTTAAAATATAAATAGATTCGGCCCAAGAGGGAAAACGATATTAAAAGAAAGACATTTTTGGACCTTATCCATGGCTCAGAAAATTGTCCGATAGCCAACTCAATGCAACGTTTATACACTAAATTGCTTATGAAAAAAAGAGGGTGCATATCTAAACTTTGTTTTGTTTTTTTTTTCTTTTTATAGGTATATGAGTATTCACGGGTTATTAAATACGAAAGCCATCTTTATAGAAACACAATTTTGTTACTATTTCGTACATACCTTGGAGGGAATAAAATGGTTCACACATTTCAAAGAGCATTAGTCTGAAAGTGAACATAAAAATCCCTTTCTATAAAGTCACAGGTCAGAGTATAGGACATTTCAGGCTACGTCACTGTGGAGTTTCTTTTCGAATATTTTGGTGCATTTTCGTAGATATATAAAAAAACACATCGATTATATATATATATATATATATATATATATATATATATATATATATATATATGTATATTGCATATTAACATATATACATGCATACATATATACTTATATATATATACGTTTCCATGCGCATATATATATATGTATATATTTATATATATATATATATATATATTCATTTAGATATGCATACATATATATTTGAATAAATGTATATATATGCTCATACATATACATAAACATACAAACACACACACACACACACACACACACACACACACACACACATATATATATATATATATAAATACGTAAACACATAAGCACATACATATATATGCAAATATATATATATACACATATATATATATATGTATATATATGTATATATATATTTATATATATATACACACAGACACACACAGATATATATATATATATATATATATATATATATATATATATATATATATATATATATATATATGTAATTATGTATGTATGTATGTATAAGCCTCCATATATTTCGTTACTGACATTTTCATGCTTAAATGATTCGGCTTTTTAAGCATTATTTTCTATAAAGAATTACAAGTTTTCATGAGTTAAATATAGGATTTTGAATAATGAAAACAAATACTTGTGTTTTATTCTTACAGAATTTTTCTTATTTGCTATCGACAAACGAGAGAATAATTTATTACATTAGATTATCTTTTTAATCATGTTTTTGTCGCTTTTTTTCAAAGGTGCGTCAAGATATCAATTACCTAGATATGAATATGTTTCAATTGTTTTCGATATAGTAAAAGTGAAAGTAAAAGTACAAAAAACAAAACAACAAGTTTGTCCTTAATTCCATTGTTGTATTCTCTTTGCAATAATAAAGAGAAAGTAGAGTAAACTATGTAGGTGTGGAAATATTTTTGATTGAAAATTTAGTTTTCACAGAATGGCCATGCAACCTAAGAAATTTCATGAAAAAACTCTGAGACGTAATTCACCTCAATGTTAAACATCAAGCAAATATCAATTAATTATTCGATTTTAATAAACTTTTTCGTACATATAGAAAAAACAACAACCCAAAAGCAAGGACAAGATTTGATGTAGAAATTGTTTGTTTATATCAAGCAGTAACACCTATCCTTAATTTAAATTACTTTTCGGTAAAATCTGTTGTCATTGAACAAAAAATAAACATAAATAACATATAGAAACATAAATTACGATAGTTTGCTTGTGCTGTGTACTCCAGCAATACTCGCTACTCAAGCCGTATACATGAAAATAAAATTAAAATAAAACCAAATATATAAAAAAAAAACCCTACCTGCTTTGTATTCTGCTGCACAAAGTGTAATATAAAATTACATCTTAATATGTTGCCATATTAGAAGCAATGTCTGGTATCCAGTATATATATATATATATATATATATATATATTAAATAAAAATATTCAAAGCGCTTAATATACAGTCAAGTTTTATTTATAGCTTCTAAACAAGAATGCGTGAATAAGTGGAATGAATAAATAATGGCGTGAGAAGAGAAGATGAAAAAGAAGAGAGATGAGGAGGTGGACAATGGAATACTCAGGCACCTTCAAAGTTAACTGGTGTTTTATGGCATACAAAATGTTGTGTGTTATTCAACACCAAATTATACATATATATAACAAAAATATTAATTCATGGTACTGACTAGTATACACAGACACACACACACACACACACACACACACACATATATATATATATATATATATATATATATATATATATATATATTATTATTATTTAGCTATGTGTGTGTATTTGTGCATATCGATTTATGGCGTCTTACAAGATATCTTCAGTTTGGTGTAATCATATTAAAAAATTAACCGATTTTTTTACAACGGCTCTCTTACTCACATTGGTTATTTTCATGGGTAATGACTCTCAAGTGAAAATAAATTAAAAAAAAATAAAATAGAACACTGATATGTATAAATAACATGCCTAACCAGGCCCTTGGCGTATGAATCCTACGATTCAACAGCCAGGATTAACTATTTCGATCGGGGAACTACTGTGGCTCATCTCAAACGGTAGATTCTATAGGTTAGAAGAAAAACATCCATCGAAAGATTACCATGACCCACACGCAAACCACCTGTCCAAACCACATCGGGGGGTGTCCTCGTGGTGTAATGGTTAAAGCGATGGACTGCGGGATCGTAGAACGCGAGTTCGTACTCCAGTCGCGCTATTACGTTCACTTTCGATCAAATACCATTGGGAAAGATAGAACCCCCTTATCCTCCCAGCTATGGGTTAAATAGTACCACTACTGTTCTTCTAAGAGAATGGCTTTGGCATTAAATAACCTAAAAAGAGTTGATATACCATTAAACAAAGAGACCAAACCAAACCAAACTACATCGCCCTTCGCGCGGGTAAAAAAGGGGAGTGTCCTGCTGAGGTGGGATCCTTGGCTCCAGGGTTCGAAAAATCAGCTACGGAGATCAAACTAAAACAAAAATTACTAAAATGGATACGCACAATACAAATAGCCACATCCAACGTTAGAACTTTAAAAAAAAGTGGACAACTAATGGAGCTGACAACATTGGCGATAGATCATAACATACATAATATGCATTCAAGAACACCGGTACACTCATAGCGAGGATATTAGATATCACGATACTGGCAATGGATGGACCCTAGCCACAACATCTGCATGGAAAAAGCTCTGTCAATGCCACGATAGGAAGCGTAGGTATGCTTATAGGGTCACGAGCCCTAAACTTACAAAATATCATAAAGAAAATACAACCGAGGACTCTGGTAGCTACTTTTAATAGCAAGCCCAGCTCAACAATCATCTCCTGCTACAGCCCTACCAATGTTAGAGAAGAAACATGCCTCATCGACATCTACAATGAGCTATCCTCACTCGTTCGTAGCATGCCGAAACACAACGTTCTCGTCATTAATGGAGATATGAATGCCCAAATTATTGAAAACGTAAACCACAAATTCATCTTACACAACTTGTCAAACAGAAACGTGTAGCATCTAACAGATTTCACGCTAGAAAATAGATTAACATGTCTCAATACAAATTTTAGAAAAGTGGGGTAAAACTATGGACTTGCAACTATGCAACTAATACGAAAGCACATATAGACTACGTTTTTATAAATAAGAAATTGAATAATCGCGGATTGAATTGCGAGGCATATTCGTCTTTCGAGTGTGTGTCCTCCGATCACCGAATTGCCACGGCAAAAATACAGCTGAGCCTACGTAGGAAAACGGCCCGAACAACAACCACTGTACTTTATGAATTGTACCTGCTTAATAACAGGGATATTAGAGATAAATATGTATTAACGCTAAGAAACAAATTCGATGCACAACAGAAAGAAACACATTCTCCAAATGATGAATATGAGAATTTCGTCAAAGCCCACTTAGAAGCAGCAGCAGAATGCATACCAACTAAACAAAGAGTCCCATGGGAGATATCCGTGGTTAGAAAAAAGTGTGCAGACGTGAAAACTGGTTCCAAATGCAATTGGAAGAACCCAACCTATACCAATGCCCTGTGGCTTAAAACTGCACAAAATGAATTAGCTAACATATACCTAAAAGATCAAATAGAATACATACAAAATCAGATGAATAAAATGAGAGACTCGGTTGAAGACAATATAGGATAGCATGGCAAACGGTAAAAGAAAGGAACAGAAGAGCTCTGCCAAAGCTAAACTGAAAGCTACCAGCCAAGAAGAACGAATACAACTATGGAAACAACATTTTGAACATTTACTAAGAAACCCTCTGAAAGTTCCACATGAACCAATCACGAGAATTATTAGTAGACAATTAGACATCAAAAGAGGATATTTTACGCAAGAAGAACATTACTCAGTACTAAGAAAAATGAAAAAAGCAGCAGGGTTTGATGAAGTACCCTCAGAAGTATGAAAGACCAGGGAATTCGACGACACACTGCTCCGAGACTAATGCCGTATATAATCAAAACGCAATTGACAGAGGGACAAAAGGAAGCATCCTCCCATTCCATAAGAAGGGCGACCACGGATTAATCAAGAACTACCAAGGTATAAGCCTTACATCCATAGCGGCCAAGATATACAATGCTCTACTACGCCACCGCATAGAACCCAAAGTTGAGAAGATACTAATGAAGAATCAAAATGGCTTTCGAAGAAATAGATCCACGACATCACAAATTTTGACAATCTGTCGTATTCTTGAAAGTGTACGTACAAAAAACCTAGAGGTAACAATATTATTTGTCGACTTCACCAAGGTCTTTGACTCCAAACACAAAGGGAAGACGGAGCAAATACTACTCGCCGACAGCTTACCAGAAGAAACTGTCGCAGCCATAATAATGCAATATAGAAACACGGAAGTAAAATCCTGTTCCCCGGATGGAGATACAAACTGCTAGATTACGGGCTTAGAATGTCTACTGATAAAATGAAAGACAACGGTTTCAAGATTGACAAAGGAAATAAGCAGAAGATACCATGCACATACAATTATGGATGCAGACTACGCTTCTGGCAAATACACCCGCCCAAGGCAAAACCCGGCAACTTAGTCTGAAACGAGCAGCTGCTGGCATAGACCACTATGTAAATGCAGACAAGACGGTTTTAATCATCTCCACACTAATCGGTAGTTCTCTGGTATTATTAGACAAGTTCACCGACCTAGGAAGCAGTGTCTTATCAACCGACACTGACATCAACCCGGGACTAAGAAATGCATAGACCGCTATCGATAGGCTATCGGTCAGATGGAAGTCAGAACTGACCGATAAAATAAAACGCAGTTTTTTACAAGCAGCGGTCGTATCGATACTGTTCTATGGACGCACCACATGGACGCTAACTAAAAGTATGGAGAAAAAGCATGACGGCAACTACACAAGAATGCTACGTGCAATATTAAACAAGTCTTGGAGGCAGCAATCCACAAAGCAGCAGCTGTATGGCTACCTACCGCCCATCTCAAAAACTATTAAAGTTAGACGAACAAGACATACGGAGCACTCCTGGAGAAGTAGGGACATACTTCTGTGGACCCCTTCACATGAACGAGCAAAGGCAGCTAGAACCTACATACAACCGCTCTGTGCTGATACAGGATGTAGCCTTGAAGACCTACCGGGAATGATGGACGATAGAGAAGGCTGGAGGGAGAGAGTCAGGGAGATCTACGCTTGTCGCGTGACATAATGATGTTGAAATATATATATACATTTTTTAATAACTAAAATAACTCACTCTATTCGTCAACTTTTCCAACTGAACGTCTTATAACAAAACGGTAAAAACGTTCCTTCCGACAACTTCAAAATAAAACGCTACAAATAATTAAAACAATAAAATTCAAACTGTCAACTAGAACTACATGACTACAGATGACAATCAAAAGTATGGTCGAAAGTGCTTTGGCATAAGATATGGGACAATCCCTTTAACACCAAGACACAGGACCCCACCCCCCCAAAAAACAAGGAGACTTGAAAAATTCCAATTAAAAATAATACAACTTACCTTTATAACAACTTACTGCTTGAATATACACTTTTCATAATATATATATATATATATATATATATATATATATATATATATATATATATATATATATACAGACATATATATATATATATATATATATATATATATATATTGTTGGTACATGTAAATTTAAAAAGACAAATACCTTGAGACATAAGCAAAAATAAGAGATTTACATAGATAGATATGCACACAAATATAGACACAAATATATAAACATATATACGCATGTATATATATATATATATATATACATATATATATATATATATATATATATATACTCTTGTATATAAATATATACATATTCACATGTATTTATATATATGTCTGTGTGTGTGTATTTATATATATGTATGTGTATGTGTATATATATATATATATATATATGTATAAATGTATACATGCACCTATCTAATAACATCTATAACCATTAAAGTTAAACCAAGGTAGATATTTTCTCACTCTGCAGCCCCCCCACAATATATATATATATATATCTAGAGATATACGTATATGTCAGTATATATAAATATATTTATATATATATACATGTCCACTTATATAATTACACATTTTTTTTTTCGTGGCTATATATATAATTATGTGAAAAATTTAACGCTGGAAGTGTTTTTAATATGTTGAATTTTTACTGGAAAATTCTGAGCAATATCACAATATTTTCCACGCATAAAATAGGATATTATAATAATGTTAAAAACTCGCGACAAAGTTTCATGTTGTTAATCTTCATTTGAAACTAGATAGAAAATACATATCTAATAATCAACACATCAGTCACCTGAATATCGTTAACGTGGATCCCTGCTGCATAATTTTCATCCCATTTCATGATTATTATGTAATTTCATACCTGTAAATTATAATATATATATATATATATATATATATATATATATATATATATATATATATATACACGAGTGTGTGTATGTATGTGTTATAGAGAGGGAGAGAGAGTGTCTGTGTGAGAAGGAAAGAATGAGAGTGTTATAGAGTGAGTAAGACTACAATCACTTTTCTTTAACTTCTCGGAAATATTACATTGATTGAAAAAAACAACACAAAAACACCCTTCTCACTAAATGTCAACTCGACGCCATTTTAGTTTAGGAGCTTTTGTGATCATGAGTTTTGAAAGAATTTAACAATCCAGAAGATGTCAAAGAACATAGCCGGAAGCGAAAGAGAACGTGTTCGCTTTCGCACACCTTGCATATTTAGAAAATAAAATGATCCAATTCTTTGTTGAACAAAAGGAATTTCAAATAGTTGGAGTTTTGCGACAAAATGGCATCGCCTGCATTTCGGCATACACCATTTTGCCAATGTTTTGCCCGAGGTGATTGTAGTCACGTGGACATTTTAGGGAGACTTTGCAAAAGGCCTCTTTTATAGGGAAATAATGTATGTGGCAAAGATGGAGCTTGGAAAAGCGGAAATAAAGAAATATTAAAGGTGAGAATATGTAGAGAAAAATATTAAAAAAATGATTTTTTTCGGGAAGCTGTGAATAGAAATTATAAGTCAAGATGTTGTGGTGAGGCCAAAAGATAAAAGATAAAAAAATTAAGATTTGTAAAAGAAGCTAGAAAAATCTATGGTGTAACGACTTGATAGAAGATGATGAAATACGAAGAGAAGGAAGAAAAAAAAATAATTAAAATACAATAAAAAACACAAAGCCAAACAACCTCAGAAAAAAAGTGTAAAATAAGACATTGAAATAGAAAATCCTATGAAGAATAATATAAAAAATTCATTATCTTTGAAAGTACAAAGTATTCACCAAAAATCATGGCATCTTTGTTTCACCTCCATCTCCAACAGATCCAGAGAGGTCTAAGAAACTGTTGGATAGAACATCTTTTCAGCTATAACAGCGTCACTACATTTGGTTACGTAATTTCGCTCACAATGAATATTTATCTGCGTGATGTTCTCATGAGACAAGAGAGAATGTTTACAGCCGTTTTCCATGACGTGTGAGAGCGTAGTTTTCAGTAATCCATCTATTATAGGCCAATATGGAAGAAAACCAGAAGTCTCCAACTGCGGTCTCTACAGTGCCCTATGTATGACATTATTATTCTATTCCTTACAAGTTTTTCCATCAGCTTTGGTTGGTCTTTCACTGGAGACTGAGTGACATCAAATCTCCACTGGCCTCTTTTTAGTATTCTGACCGATCTCAACAAAGCTGTCTGCATGGTTTCGATTCTTCCTGTGATTTTCAGTTCTCCCAATAAATCTTCCACGTCTTTTGGGACCGTTCCAAAAAGACAAAAGTTCTCTAGCAAGGTCCAAGATTGTATTTTTCTTTTTACAGTTGATCACTCAGCTGTTATCTGCAGAAAAGCACGCTATTAAGACCAGTTATGAGAATCTTCAACCTCTACTTTCCTACCACTAATATCACTGTCTGATGTTGTAAGGTAATGTTACAATATAGGAGGCTTTACTTGAGAACCTATTCTCGTTAAGTAGATTGTTTACACGAATCTAAATGAAATAAATTCTGTCTAGACCCAAGAAAACCTTCAAATACTCAGTTTTATCGACTTGGAAAAAAGAATTAGAGAAAACTGCTTATCTCGAAAATTCTAAGAATGTATTCGTGGTAAAAAATAAAAGAAAATATTTACTGCTGTTGACATACGTGGTGCGATCAAAAAGTACCAAGACTAAATATTTAATTATTTTATCTTAAAATTTCGCTTTTAGATATAGCGCATGTAAAATATCAAATGTAAATCTTGTTTGATTTCAGTTTCCTTGAGTACAGGCATATCAACCTTTCATGGGTCATTTAATGTCAAAGTAACCCTCGTATTAAGAACAGAAGTGGTACTACTTAATCTATAGCTGGGTTGGAATAAGGCGGTTCATATCTTTACCTGAAGGTATTAATCGGAAAATGAACGTAATTGGGTGACGGTTGTTGGAACTCGTTTAATAAGATATTGCTGTCCAGCTCGTTAGCCACTACGTCAAGGAATCTACCCCGTAATGGTTAGAGGACAAAGTTATCAGTGTATTGCTAGCGGATTCACTTTATCCCGGAAACTTTGTAAATAAAAAAAACTACTTCTCTATATTTTCACTTTAATCTGAAACGGTCTGACAAAATAAATAGATTCTGATTGGTTGATTTGTCCTATGGCACATCAACGCTTGTTGGTTTATTTAATTCAGAAGTCAGTTTTTTTTGCAAGTAATTATAAGGCTTCAATGATGTTAGTGCATGTGTTGCAATTACTATTATCGTAGATGGACACAGCAGGACGTGTTCACATCATAGACGAGGCAGTGTGCATTTTACATATCTTTAATATACCAAAAAAGTTAGGAAACCAAATATTCTCCCATCTGTTATGGGTATATGGCAGGCCAAACTGGGTACTTTTTCGTCAGTACGGTAACTGGTCTAGGAGAAAGAAAAACACGGACTTAAAAACTGACTTTCTGTCACAAATTGCTTGTGTGGACGGTTTGGATATATATATATATATATATATATATAATTCAACTAATTAATAACAATACTTATTTTCAACAATTATAGCTTAATAAAACAAATTGCACTATTGTATAGATTTACTATTTGCAGTTATATATTATCAAATAATTCAAACAATGAAAACTCCTGTTTGTTTACATATGTGTAGCAATGAGCGTCTTTTATCTTTATTGCGCTGAGAGCTGTTTCTGTCAGATTGATTGATTTATAAGGCATATCTAATAACATATTATGCTGACAGGTTAGGAGATTACCTTTATAGTACATTTTTTATGAATGTTTTGTAAAGCAGTTTTCTTAATAGTTATTTGCACTTTTATTATAATATAAAGTATTCCTATCTAATACAGATAATATAATCACATCAATTTAGTCATAAGTATTTCTGTATAATACTAATAATAATGACGTGGTTTCAAGTAGTTATTTTTATATAATGATAGTCATTTATTTTCCAAGAGTTATAGGGTTTCAAGTTACTGATAATATTCCTTAGTGGACAATTAGAGCATCTTGTAATTATTCATAATAGAAATAATTTTCAGTAATATATCAAATATTCCGATCTAATAGCAGTGATTTGAACACAGTTATATGATTTTCGTGTTCGCCAATAGCCCAGGTTCTTGATACCTCCTTGCTTAATATACAGTATTATAAGGTACGTATCAAGGGTAATGTGGAGCAAATCAGAGAAAGAAGTAGTGCTCTGCCCTACACCTCGGTTATGTGCCTTTTGAAAAGAGAGCCTTCGGGTCACTCTCGACTACGGACGCCAACTTTACTTTTTTTGATTTTTCATTTTCATTTAATTTTCATTTAATAATAGCTTTTTCTTTGAAGACTTTTATAATGTTTCAAGTTACTAATAATTATCATTCTTAATAAACCAATATGTGGTATTTTGACCTTCGACCCGGCCAAAATACCATTCAGAGTGATGCACCGGAAGGAAGTGATACATTCTAATAGCAGTTATGAGAGGAAATCGCGTGGGCGGAAATTGGCTCTTGAAATGGGACGAGGTAGAAAAAATTCCCATGGTACACTCATAGACTGATGCACCGGAAGAGAGTAACCTGTGAACTGCATGACAGTTATTTCCGCTGGATGACGATCAATCATGCCATTCCAAAGATCGAGTAGGCGATTGAGTGGGCGTTGAACTATTACATAACTCAGTCAAGACAGAAGTCAGAGTTTAGAGATCGGACGGAGTTATAGACGAGATGTGGTAGAGAAAGCCACACCAGGCCGAAGGGGCTCGGGGCCCCCGATTGAGTTGGGGTCCAGAGAAGTTGCTGATAAGATGCAGTAAAGAAAGCCATCACCCAGCAGAGTGGGCCCCAGGGCCTCCGGTTGAGCATCAGTAGAACGAGAAAGTCACAACGCTGACGGCCATAAGAGTGAGGTCAAAATATTGCAGTTCCCGTTCGGTCTCCAGCTCACTCTCACACGCAAACCTTGAGTAACTCTTTTCGAACCCTTACAATAAAGTGAGAGGTACATATATTTATAAAGAAGTTTTCCTGCGTCTTTATCATTGCGTCGGTATGTATCCAGTATATATATGTATATTTCTGCATGAATCAGCAGATGACAATACAACAAATATACCCTACATTAATTTCCATACGCTTGTGTGCTTTGAAATATTTCGTTCAAATAGAAATAATTCTGAAATATATGTATTTATACCTTAGATTGGACAAGAATATGTACTATCATTTTGATTCAGAGAGGACAGGTGGGTATGGACAACGGAGTAGCGATTCCACTCTCTCAGAAACAAGAGCCTCACTACTCGATGCAATTTAGTGTCACATATTGGTTAATCTTTTTTGCGGTTCGGGGATCCAGTCGACATATTCCATGTCACAGATTTAGATGGATTGATTGCTTTTTTTCAGCATGTCAGCCTTTCAAGAGTTCAAGTAATCGTGTTTACTGTCTATTTCTGTTTCCGTTTTTGTGTACCTGTTTCTTAAGAACATATTTTTTCACATAGTCCGATCAGATACAAATGATTTTCAAACAAATATATTTGCCTCATAGTTGACACCATTAAAGGTGTTACCACTAAGGGTCATAGGGGGCCTAGAAGCAATGGCAATGAAGCTATATTCGACACCACCCAAAACCAGAGCCTCAGTACAGTTTATTGTTACGTTTACGACATTCTTTTGTAAGGGAAGTCTTAACTTTCTGCAATTGATACATTCAAAGTATTTCAAGTTCCACCCACAATTCACTAATTTGGAGAAGAAACATCTATTTACAAAGGTTTCCTTGGTAAAAATAGTTAGATATGATCTTGCACCCAACGACTGAATAGTCTGCTGAAAATATATTTGACACAATTTCTTATTGGCCATCGATCTCAATCAAGTAAAAAAAAATGTGATGACGGTAAATGCAGAAGCCTTGTTATTCATGTCGTTCCATAATCAACAAGCAGAAAAGAGTTTATCAGCGAAAAGACTGAAGAGTGAAGGTGAACATTGAAAAATCGAAGGTGATTACTTTGAAGAAATCGAAAAATGATAATTTTATACTATTAGGCCTTTTCTTTTTTTTTACAAAAATATTGTTCAAAAATCGAAAAAAAAACGGAGTGAAAGAAGTGATAAACTGAAAAGATATTTCTGGAATAACAAAAAATTCTACTTTAGTTTCTAACAATCTATCATTCTGCTCCTATTTACCGATCTTTCATTCTCAATCTTTTTCTATCTATCTATCTATCTATCTATCTAATTGTGTTCCTATCCATCTACTTCAGTCAGTATCTATCTATCTATCTATCTATCTTTGTTCCTATCCATCTACTTCAGTCAGTATCTATCTATCTATCTATCTATCTATCTCAATCTTATCAAACCTAATTAAATTAATCTTATAATATCTAAGAATCTATGGTAATCTTTCTATCTATCTTTAAATAAAGTATTATATTCATTATCAGTTCACGCTGACAACATGGAGTTCCCTGACTCTTTCGTACACCCTTCAGGAAAAAAATAGCAATGGAACCTTAAGATTGTCATAGCAAAGGAGTTTCTGAAAACTAATCATTCCAGATCCAGTGGGAGATGTGCAAGAAATTTATATATGACCATACAAAAAAATGGTATATGCACAACCCAGAATCTTTCTTAGAGAATGACACACATAAACTCCAATGGGACTTTGGCATACAAACGGATCACCTAATCTTGGCCAGAAGACTAGATCTTATAATAATCAAAAAAAAAAAAAAAAAAAAACCAAAAGAAAAAGAAAGAGAATTTGCAAAATTGTGGACTTTGCTGTTCTCGTTGACCACAGAATAAAACAGAAAGAATGTGAAATGAAGGATAAGTACCTCGATCTTGCTAGAGAATTGAAAAAACTGTGGAACATGAAGGAGACAAATATACCAATCGTGATTGGTGCTTTTGTTTCTATAACTAAAGGATTATTAACGGTGTGTTACAGGGACTGCAGGACTTGGAGGATGGAGGACGAGTGGAGACCATCCAAACTACATCATTATTGAGCACGCGCAGAATACTGAGAAGTGTCCTGGAGACTTGAGGAGACTTACTATCACTCAGACTTCTGAGAAAAACCCTCAGCTAAAACTGATGTGAAAAACTGTCAATGAGTAAAAATAGAAATAATAAATTCTCTGAGATTTTGAGAAAAAAGTGGGTCATCTAATCTCGGTCAGACGATCTGACATAGAGATAGTCAACAACAATAAAAAAAAGAGAACAGTGCCGAATAGTGCACTTTGCTGTCCTGACTGACCTCTGGCTAACACTAAAGAAAAGCGAAAAGATAGATAAGTACCAAGACCTAGCAAGAGGACTAAAAAAAACTGGATCATGGAAGTGGTGGAGATACATATTGTAATTGGTGTACTCGGTACAGTTATCAAAGGTTTAGTAAAAGGTCTGAATGACATAGAAATAAGCTAACGCTGATCTGAAAAACTCTCAAATGAGTAAAATAATTATGATAAATTTACGTTTTTGAGTATATATTCCACAAGTAATATATATATATATGCACCGAAAATAATGTTTAGAGAATTTGCCAATGGCCCAATAGACATGGGTTTAATCCCAGGTCGAATTATACCAAAGACTCAAAAATGATACTTGATGCTACCTTGCTTAACACTCAACTTTATAAGGTAAGGATCAAGGTACAGTTGAGCAATCCAGGGAAAGGAGTAGCGCACACTCGTACACCTTGGTGTAGAAGCTATCGAAAAAGAAGCCTTCGGGTCACCTTTGACTATGATCGCCAACTCTACTTTTACTTATATAGATTTGGCTTCAAAATACCAAACAAGAATAGTTTCGATCAACTCTAGAACATCCCATTGTGTATTTTTCTCTTTGTTCATTTATTGAGACCTTTGTAATTAGTAGAAACAAGTAACCTTCACACTAGTTGCTGGGACAGAGATAGGAGGGTCAATTGCGTTCAAGCTAGTCTTTTCTTGACTGTAAGGAAAACAACTCATCTCGTATATTTAGTGTTTTTTTTTCTGACTCAGTCCTTGCTCGTAATGCTCTCGCTAAACTGTGTCTCGCTCCAAAATTCTCCAAATCAGAAAACTGAATTTCTTTGCTATGGGAGTTCTCAGAACAAGGAAACCCAACATCTAACATCTGATCCGCTTATAGTAATCTTTAGTAAACAAGTGTAACTTAAAATAACTATTCTTAATACAAATACTTTAGTGTTATATATGTTGTATTCCTATCTAAAGGAATTGTTAGTGATACATCGCAATACTTAGAACTAGTAAACTTTATATGAAATAATAGAACTGTTTGATCATTTAACTGTGTGTAAACAATTGACTGGTGTTTAAATGAATTGTTAGTGATACGTAGCAATACTTAAAAACATTAAACTGTGTGCAAACAAATGATTAATAGTTAATAGAGTTATTCATATTAAATAGAAATAAGTGAAACCATTCAACTGTGTGAAAAATAGGAGCTCAGGTTCATTATAAAATGTTATCAATAAAATGTGTTTAGAAATCATATATTTAATTTATATACATATAAATTAAATATATCGTTTGGATTTGGCATTAAATGCCCTTCAAAGGTTAATATACCATAAAACCCAACCCAAACAAATCATATATATTCACTATATATTTATACAGATGATGAGACATTAAATAACCTACCATAGTTGATATGTCATAAAACCCAACCAAATCAAATCATATATATTTAATACATATGTATGAAGTCGATTTGGCATTAGATAACCTACAATGACTGATATGCCATAAAACCATCAAATCAAATCATATATATTTTATATATGTATAAAGATAATTCGGCATTAAATGACCTACCACGGTTGATATGTCATAAAACCAACCAAATCAAATTATATTTTTTTAATATAAATGTATTAAGAGGATTCGATATTAAATAACCTTCAATGGTTGATATACCATAAGACCCAACCAAACCAAATGTTATTTATCTAATATATATGTATAAATGTATGATTTTTAATAACCTACAATGGTCGATATGCCATAAAACCAAACCTAACTAAACCAAATCTTATATATCTAATATCTATGTATATATGTACATTTTTATAACCAACATGGTTGATATATAAGAAAACCAAACCAAACTAAACCAAATCTTATATATCTAATATCTATGTGTAAATGTACATTTTTTATAACCAACATAGTCGATATGCCATAAAACTAAACCAAATCTTATATATCTAATATCTATGTATATATGTACATTTTTATAACCAACATGGTTGATATATCATAAAACCAAACCAAACTAAATCAAATCTTATATATCTAATATCTATGTGTAAATGTACATTTTTTATAACCAACATAGTCGATATGCCATAAAACTAAACCAAATCTTATATATCTAATATCTATGTATATATGTACATTTTTATAACCAACATGGTTGATATATCATAAAACCAAACCAAACTAAATCAAATCTTATATATCTAATATCTATGTATATATGTACATTTTTATAACCAACGTGGTTGATGTGTCATAAAACCAAACCAAACCAGATTGCAATCTAATCCAAATAATTTGCCCAATGTTATGTTTTCGGCTATTCCTATCTAATCCTGATAATTATGTTGTTTCAAGAAATCATTTCTGTACAATGATATTCATTTGTTTGTGCACAGTTATCATGTTTACCAACCCCTCCGCTCGGGTAGGATATGACACAAAGTCAATTTTTAAGCGGAGTTTAACAGGTTTGAATTCAGAGTTTTCCTTCTCCTAGACTAGTTACCTCACCAAGGCTGAAGAACCTAGTCTGTCCCACTATTTACCCATAGCTGGAGGGAGAATAATTGGATTCATACCTTTCCCAAGGGTATTAGTGCTATCTGAAATGCAATCAGTTTTGTCCAGGATTTGAACTCGCATCGTCGTGTCCAATTCCTACGACGATAACCATTACACCACGTCCACAGTTATAGGGCTTCAAATAACTAATAATAATCTTTAGTAAACAGTTATAGCTTCAGATGATTATTCTTAATAAAATAATTTGCACACAGTTGTGCGATTTTAAGTATTCCAATCTAATACAAATGACTTCCTTTACAAATTTACTAGATCCATAGATGATGTCCTAAAATGAGTGCTAGACAGGACTTGAATGAAATGACAATGAAAGTGTACCCTAAATTTCCCAGACCTGTAGAAAGGCGCTTCACAATATGATGTAGTTTACTTTTATACCCAAGACATCTTTTTCGGCCAGGAGATATAGTTTGCATATTCTAATACCTATCTATTGGTTGAGTACGTTGCGAGACTGTTTCTGAGAGCACATTTTTATTCGAACCAAGAAGGTTGGTTGGTTGGTTGTTTTTTTGAGTTTTATGTCATATCAACCTTTGTTGGTTATTTAACGCCAAATGCATTTTTATGAAAATTGTTTTATTTCAAACAATTCAGCTTAGCATGAGTACACAGTTTAATTGTCAAAAACGTTTTTTTTTCAAGCTATTCCGTTTTGTCAAACAGTTCTAATTCAGTTAATTCAGTTTAGTATAAATACAGATTTTGTTTACACACAGTTAAATGTCAGAACAGTTCTATATTAAACAATTCAGTTTATTACAAGTAGAATTTCAATGTCAAAAACAGTTCCATTTCAAAAAATTCAGTTTAGCATAAGCACGCAGTTTAAATGTAAGTACACAGTTTATTTGACACAAACATTTTTATTTCATACTATTCAGTTTAGTCAAATAGTTCTAATTCAAACATTTCAGTTTAGAATAAGTATGCAGTTAGTTCTACTTAACCCATAGATAGAACCCTATCAGGTGCTGCCATTTCGGGCTAGGATGGACCTCGGAGCAATAGGAGCAAATGAAGGGGTCCTCCGCATTCCCCACGAACCAAGAAGAGAATAACAAGTGAGAAATTATATAACAATCTCCAATGATGTCATTTCGTGAGTAACCAATCATTCTAACTTCAGATTTTTACTCACTCTTATAAACAACATAGGCTGTTTGCACAAGAAATTGATAGGCAAATCTACACCAAATTTTTTCTTTCTTTTGGAGTAAGTATAATTCAATGCCTGGGACCTTTGCATCAATCTAATACACGTGAAATATATAAAGGATA
>OY757933.1:41655029-41667529 GCA_963585895.1 Sepioteuthis lessoniana
AACGAGGAGAAAATCATTGTGGATATTAAGTTTACAGAGAGAGTACATAATGAGAATCAACGGACGTGAAAACCTGGTCAATCATGTTAATAGTAGTTGAAACACCTGAAATGATCACTAAGATCGCAAGAAAAAAAAGATGATGATAATGGAAAAGAAACGAATCTAAATATTCCAGGAAAAATATATCGGTAGAGATCTGAGGAGAGAGTTCACAGAATTGAGTACACTTGCTGTCACGTAACGATCATTAAAACACACACACACACACACACACACACTCACAAGTTACTCAACAATGCGAAAAACGAAAATACTTATAATTAATTAAAAACCATGTGATACAAAAGCATCTTCTCTAACCGTCCAGAACACCGGGCTTAATGCTAATTAAAATAAAGAAAATAATTTGAAATATAGTTGATTTTTTGCCGTTTTAAAGGAGCCCAGAGGAAATATAAAATAAAATGAAAAATTAGATAAATACCTAGACCTTGCCAGGGAGCGTAAAAATCTGTACAACATGAAGGTGACGACGCAGACAGTTGATGTCAGAACCTTAGAGCATTCCTTAAACAGAATAGAGACTTGCATTATCGGAACCACAACTTAAGATTGATTAGTGTCACATCCAGGACACCTATTGGGGTGGGGTTTTATCCCTCAGCAGAAATGCAGTCGGTGTTTTCTACAGGCCCAACCTGTTTGGAATGTGGAGACTTGTGGTGATTTGGTGTCACTTAGACTTCAGTGAAAAACTATAATTCAAATCTCGTGGAAATAAGATAAATAAGGTCTGGTTGATTGGCTGGTTGTTTGGGTTTTATGGCATATCAAATTTTGTGGGTTATCAATGCCAAATCCATTTTTATACAAATAATCAGTACTATTTTAAACGATTCAGTTTAGCATGAGTACACAGATTAATTGTCAAAAACATTTCTATTTTAAGCTATTCAGATTATTCAAATTTCTAATACAGCCAATTCAGTTTACTATATGAATAGATTTTTGCTTACACAGAGTTAAATGTCAAAACAGTTCTATTTAAAACAATTCAGTTTAGCGTATATACAGTTTCAATGTCAAAAACAGATCTATTCAAACAATTCAGTTCAGCATAAGTACTCTGTTTAAATGTATGTTCACAGTTTAATTGTCAAATTTCAAGTTATTCAATTTAGTCAAACAGTTCTAATTCAAACAATTAAGTTTAGCATAAGTGTGCAGTTTAGTTCTTTTTATCCCATAGACAGGACCCTATCAGGTGCTACCATTCCGAGCCAGAGTTGACCTGGGAGCAATGGTAATGAAGGGGTGCTCCACACTCCCCAAAGCCCCAGCATCACTATAACCTCACCTTCAGTTTGTTTAGTGTTATATCTAGGATACTCTTAGCGAGGGGATTTTACCCCTCAGCCGAGGTGCAATTGATGTATTCTCCAGCCCCAGCCGAGGGGCAAGGGTTTGATTGAGTGACTTTGTTTAATGCTATTGCAACTTGTGTGGGTTATTCCTTATTTACCAACCCCTCCACTCGGGCAGGATATGACACAAGGTCAATTTTTAAGCGGAGTTTAACAGGTTTGAATTCAGAGTTTTCCTTCTCCTAGACTAGTTGCCTCACCAAGGCTGAAGAAACCAGTCTGTCCTACTATTTACCCATAGCTGGATGGAGAATAATTGGATTCATAACTTTTCCAAGGGTATTAGTGCTATGTGAAATGCAATCAGTCTCGTTCAGGATTTGAACTCGCGTCGCTGTGTCCATTTCCTACGACGATAACCAGTACACTACAGGCATGGGTTATTCAAAGCTAAAATCATCGTTACAGAAGGGCATTAGAGTAATTATTTAACCCATATCAGGAGTATTAAGGACTTCTCACCTTTCCCAAGGGTATTAGTTCAAAAGTGAATGACATGAAGTTACTATAGTTCGAACTTGCTTACAAAGATTTCGAAGTCCAGTACATTCGCCTCTTTACCATGGAGACTTCCCAAATAATATGATAAACAAAGTTTTTGGAAACTAGACACGCATGCACATAAAAAATCCTACTTTCTATGAATAAATAAAACGTAAATAATATCTGCAATAAAACCTTCGGGATCATTAAAAACGAACTGTATTTCGAAATAAGAAATGTTTTAAAAATTTTCAAAGTATAATTAAGTAGATAATTTTCGTAACTAAGTCTATTGAGGTTCGCATATTAAGGTATTCAGGATCCTTCCTCAACTTGCCAAATGAGAAAAGATTTCTTTAGATTCAAAAATTCATGGAAGTGAATGTTTATGTTGAATAAAGTTTTCCATCAAGATATTTACAGCGAAGAACAAGGAAAAATAAGTAAAATGCGCGATAGAAGCTTTCATCTTGCTTGTGTTTTCTTGATTATCAGTTAATCACTGGTCTGGTTTACAAATGCTAAATCATTAGACAATAATCATGACCGGCGAGACAATAAGTAATGAAAAAGAAAATGACCGCATGAAGAACCAAGAAGACAAATGAACATAATCGCCGACATAATGTTCTGAAAAAGATAGTGCAGAGGGTATTTGAAAAGAGAAACGATGTCAAATCGATATGCATAAGGACAAAGGTAAAAAAAAAACACAATAAATAGAGAGGAAAAAGATGATGCCAATATAAAAAAAGGAAGAAAACGTTGAAACAAAAGAATGAAATAAAAGAGACAAAAAATTACATTTGATAAGTTTAGCGATTGTTAGGTGTGGTGTAGGAAAAAAAGAGAGGGATGAAGAGAATAAATGATAAAAAAGAAAGTAAGAAAAATAGGGAAGAAGAAGAAAAAGAAGAAGATGAAGATGAAGAAGAAGAAGAAGAAGTTAGTAAGCTTAAAGTAATGAAGAAATCAATGATCAAAGAATTAATATAATCTAAGGGCAAAAACGAATCCTCCCAGCCAAAAAAAAAAAAAAAATTATCTGATAACAATGTGGAAATCAGAAACGGAAAAGAAGGTGATAGAAAGAACGAATGATAAAGGGAAGAAAGAAAAAATAAAAATAAAGACTATATATATAAAAAAAAAAGGGACGAGTCGAAATGAATCGGATCCTAACGGTCGAAACGGACACCTCTCCTTAAAAATAACCTTATATAATTCTTAAAATAAAATAAAAAAATAAGCTTTCTGTGTAATTAAGAAATAAATGTGAGTCAAGCAAATGTCGGTGGCAAAAAAGTGTGTTAAGAGTCACCTGGTTTCGTTCATATGTTTGCATGTATTAATTCTTTAATTTCTGGCTTCTTTTTTTTCTCTGATTGCAAAATTTATTCCAGTAAATGAAAAAAATGTTGTTTGAATAAAGTTATTTTTTAATCAATGAATGGCTTCGTTTTAGTATGATGACACATCAACTCTTGCATGTTATTTAATAACAAATCCCTTATATATATATATATATATATATATATATATATATATATATATGATTTGTGAATTAATACCTTGTTGATATCATCTGTTTTTGAATACAGTTGAATAGTTTCAAGTTCTGTTATTTAACAATAGTTTTGTTTAGTTTTGTGGCACATCAACCACGGTTGGTTATTTAATGCCAAATCCTTTTCATATATATATATATATATATATGATTTGTGAATTAATACCTTGTTGATATCATCTGTTTTTGAATACAGTTGAATAGTTTCAAGTTCTGTTATTTAACAATAATTTTGTTTAGTTTTGTGGCACATCAACCACGGTTGGTTATTTAATGCCAAATCCTTTTCATATATATATATATATATATATATGATTTGTGAATTAATACCTTGTTGATATCATCTGTTTTTGAATACAGTTGAATAGTTTCAAGTTCTGTTATTTAACAATAGTTTTGTTTAGTTTTGTGGCACATCAACCACGGTTGGTTATTTAATGCCAAATCCTTTTCATATATATATATATATATATATATATATATATATATATATATGTGTGTGTGTGTGTGTGTGTGTGTGTGTGTGTGCATTATTTGTAAGGAAATAGTTTGTATGTAAGATTATCTTTTAAACAACCCAGAACTTATTAGTTTGCAAATATTTAAATTGTTTCAATTATTCCTATTAAGCACAATGATATTACATAATAATCTTAATCCCTTGTAAAAGATTGAACACTTCTATTTGACGTATAAATGGGTCCCAAACAAGAACTATATCTTCAGGTCAGAGTGAATCTAGGAGTAATAGCAATGATGGGTACTCCACTTTCCCCAAAACTTTAGGACTGTGGTATCACCATCAAATTGTCTGATATCATATCTATGACATTCGGTGATGGTGGTCCCTTAATTCTTAAACCTGCTGCATGGTCATTTTCTAGTCTACCATAAAACCTTCTACAGGGGTATTCCTGGATCAAAGTGGATATCTATAATATAATAAAAGAGTCTTTTGATCCCGTCATCGAAAACTGTTTTTGCTCAAATCTCGTAGATGACTTTATTAGACCTTTTATTTAGATTGGCCGATATATGTGCCTCTAAGCCGGACGGCCGGTGATTTATTTTGGGATTTCCTAAAGCTAGATCAAGTAAGTCACAAAAATGTTGTATTTTTTGTTTTGCTAATCTAAGTCAAAAATAGTGCAATATTTCGGTTTCCTGAGGGACAAGTGAGCAGTTCCAGTTGCTATTGCTGAGGTCGTGAAGAGGACGAATCAAAGTGGATTGGGAGATGCAGAATTTACCTATTGCTCCCTGATTGCCACTCACCGAATTTACCTCCTTAACTTAAAGCTCGGCCTCAAAATCAACGCATTTAGATTAAACTGACCTTGCCTTAAAGTATAGGTACTTGCAACCCGAGTTACATTACTTGAGCATAAGGAGGTGCCCGTGGTGTAGGAGGACGTGCCCGTGGTGTAATGGTTATCGTCGTAGGAAGTGGACACGGCAACACGAGTTCAAGTCGTGGACAAGACTGATTGCATTTCACATAGCACTAATACCCTTGGGAAAGGTATGAATCCAATTATTCTCCTTCCGGCTATGGGTAAATATTAGGGCAGACTAGGTTCTTCAGCCTTGGTGAGGCAGCTCGTCTAGGAGGAGGAAAACTCTGAATTCAAACCTGTTAATGTCTGCTTAAAAATTGACCTAGTGTCATATCCTTCACGAGCGGAGGGGTTGGTAAATATATAAAAGCATCTCATCCTACGGTTTATATATATATATATGGGTATTTTTTTTCATTATGCAACGTGTGAAAGAACGTGCGATACCCTGCCCTCATCAGCCGCCAACCAGAGGTGATAACACAGTTTCGGTAGCTCAAGGCAGTACTGTCACTCCTGGCGATACCAAGCTGATTTTG
The DNA here is from genome assembly GCA_963585895.1 of Sepioteuthis lessoniana. Lineage (NCBI taxonomy): Eukaryota > Metazoa > Mollusca > Cephalopoda > Myopsida > Loliginidae > Sepioteuthis > Sepioteuthis lessoniana. Next base: position 41,660,383 of record OY757933.1, read on the forward strand.
CCACCGGGCAGGGTATTTAAAAGAATTCTACATATATATATATATATATATATATATATATATATATGCCAGCTCAATTAAAAACAGAGATTACAGCGTACGTTTATCTTCATTTTTGTTCAGTTTGTGATTTTTTTAAATCACAAACTGCACCATATATATATATATATATATATATATATATATATATATATATATATATAAGAAGTTTCATAGATTGATAGATAAATAGAGAGCATATTCGATTGGTAATATGTTCATTAACCGTATTTACCAACCCTTCCGTTAATTTTTAGTTCAGTTTGTGATTTTTTTAAATCACAAAACTGTGATTGTATTGCAAAGCCTTTTTACCAAAGCCATCTTTGCAACAAGAAAACATTATGTTGGTCTGCGATAGTCATAATCATTAAAAAAATCTACTTCCTCGGCAAAGACTAACTGCTGAAAATTCTAAGGGGTACAGAGTAAATTGTATGAATTATGACCAGCATTATTGATTCATGCAGGGGCAGTTTTCTTCTAAGATAATATTTTCACCACATTTTCTTGAAATAAGTAGTTGTCTCCCTTTAGTCGAGGGCGACCAGAATGCTCCCTTTTCAATAGCTACTACACCGAGGTGTAGGTGAGGGCGCCACTCCATTCCCTGGATTACTCCACTTTACCTTTGATACATACCTTATATTGCTGAGTGTTAAGCAAGGAGGTATCAAGTACCATTTTTAAAGTCTTTGGTATGACGCGACCTTGGATTGAACCCAGGTCTCCCGGACCATTGGCGAACACTCAACCCACTAGGCCAATGAAGCGGCTTCTTTTCTTGAAATAACATTGCAAACAAAGTGACGATTTGGGTTCTTACGATTCGTCTAATAAGAGAGTGAGTCAAAATTTTTGCAATATCTTTATAGTTCATGCTCGTATATAGCTTGTACATATCGTGAGCGATGTAGTTCAAACTGTGGTAGGTACTAGTTGCACTGTGTAGAAATATGGTTGTCTCTGTGCATTACTTTACTCTGTGTGTGATTTAGCGTACAACCAAGTTTAATGTAGAAATTTTGAGTTTACGTGTTCAGACTGGTCCTTAATGTCATGGAAGCAACACAAAACCTTTCCTGCATGAGTGTTTCGGTTTCTTAATTTAATGGCATATAAATATCGTGGGTTATTTAATGCTATAACCCTCTTTCTTTATGGATAGCAATGGTACAATATAATTCATAATTGGGGGGGATAAGGGGATTGATGCATTTCCCAAGAACATTCGTTCGAAAGTGAATTTTTCTGTGCTACTCAAGCTCGAACTCGCTTACTAAGATGTCACAGTACAGTATGTTAGCCACTACATCACGGGGAATCCTCATTTCGTCTTTGACTCACTATTCATTTAACAAGTCTTGGGTGGAAGTTTTTATACACACATATATATATTTACACACACACACACACACACACACACACACACACACACACACACACACACACACACACACACACACACACATATACATATATATATATATATATGCATGTATATAATGCATATATATATAAAATATATTGACATATATATATTTATAGATATACAAAAGAATATGTATAAACATATATATACATATATATGCATTTATGAATACATATATATATATATATATATATATATATATATATAAAAAATATGTAGACATATATATATGTAGACATATATACATGTAGATATATATATATATATATATATATATAAGAAGTTTGATAGATTGATTGATAGGTAAGTTGATAGAATAATCATCTATTAGTAATATGTTCATTAACAATGCCAAAACTGAAAAAATTAGCTACATGCAGATTTTGGTTATAGAAATGTAGGCTTTTTTAGTACTATATATATATATATATATACAAAAGGATATGTTTAAACATATGCATGTATATATGCATATATGAATATATATATATATATATATATATATATATATATGGGTATATTTTTTTCATCATACAACGTGTGAAAGAATGGGCGATACCCTGCCCTCATCAGCCGCCAACCAGAGGTGATAACACAGTTTTGGTAGCTCAAGGCAGTACTGTCACTCCTGGCGATACCAAGCTGCTTTTGCCACCGGGCAGGTTATTTAAAAGAATTATATATATATATATATATATATATATATATATATACGCCAGCTCAATTAAAAACAGAGATTACAGCGTATGTTTATCTTCATTGTTAGTTCAGTTTGTGATTTTTTTAAATCACAAACTGCACTATATATATATGTATATATAAGAAGTGTCATAGATTGATAGATAAACAGAGAGCATGTTCGATTGGTAATATGTTCATTAACCATATTTACCAACCCTTCCACTCGGGCAGGATATGACACAAGGTTAATTTTTTAAGCGGATTTTAACAGGTTTGAATTCAGAGTTTTCTTTCTCCTAGACTAGTTGCTTCACCAAGGCTGAAGAAAACAGTCTGTCTTACTATTTACCCATAGCTAGAGGGAGAATAATTGGATTCATACCTTTCCCAAGGGTATTAGTGCTATGTGAAATGCAATTAGCCTTGTCCAGTATTTGAACTCGTGTCCCCGTGTCCATTTCCTATGACGATAACCATTACAACACGGGCACCTCCGTAATATGTTCATTAACAATGCCAAAACAGAAGATATTTGCTTCATGCAGAGTTTGTTTATAGTTTTTTTGGCTTATTTAGTACTAGTTACACTGGATGAGTTGATAACGCGAGAATGGTGCTCCAGTTTACGAAAGATTCTCTGTGGAACACTTCCCAGATTTTTAATTGTAAAATCCTTCCAACTACAACTCCCAGTTTACGGTTGACTGATACGTCCTTTGGTTTTCTACAAGGATAGCTTCAATCTTACACCAACTATAAAGTTTGAAATACTATTAAACATCAAACCAAACTCAGCTTTGTATCATGGCTACTCTACCAAAGTTATAGAATACAGCCATCCCTATTATTTTACCGATGAACTGCGGTGGGTATTGGATCTGAGAGCATTAGCATGAAGTGTGACGACCCCAATTTTGTCCAGGATTGTAAATAGCTGTCTATACATTTTCTTTGAGTTTTTACATAACTACAACACAAATGCGTGAACGTAGTGGAGCTTTGTGTATATGTGAGGATGTGGATGTATATTTGAACATGTGTGCGGTGACTATGTATTCGATATTTTAAAGCAAGTATTATCTGAAATGTGATAGATGTTCCTTATAAAAAGTACATTAACCGACGGCCTAAGATCTCTTATATACGGACAATAGAAATATTCATGACAAAATTAATTACATTCTACAGTAAGAATGGAAAATCTATTTGTAAAAACGTGTCCCAGATTTAATTGAAAGTTGAGTGACACACACACACACACACACACACACACATTTTTATATAATAACAGAGAATGCAGAATAATAATACAGTTTAAAGTAGGATTGTAAATCGCTCTATTTTCTAAGAGCAACTTAAGTGTATTCCTCAATTACTGCGGTTTGTATACATTCATACACACATACAAATTGATCTATCTATCTATCCATCTATGTGTGTGTGTGTGTGTGTGTGTGTGTGTGTGTGTGTGTGTGTGTGTGTGTGTGTGTGTTTGCAGCAGAACTCAGGGCTTTTGCAAGGGATGTGAAACGTAGAGAATAATGGGTCTTATAATGCAAGGTTGGACAATGACTTTTTTGAGTTTAAATTCAGAGGTATATTCTTCCAAACAGAAAGAAAACAAACAACTCTTTATTCAAAAGCAAGAGGCCTCAGGCTAGCCACACAATCCTATAAAATCTTGTTTGCCACGAAACTGAAAGAATATCCAAGACGTAGCGTGTCTGAGCGTTAATGCCTTACAACGGTGTAGGTTATTTACATTACATCTCCTTAGGTATATATATATATATATAAGGCTAAAAGTAAATTGGATTTCCCCTTCTTACTTTTGTGTCATGATGAAACATTTTCATGTAACTTCTATGAAACAGAAGACTCAATTAGCACATGAAACTTAATGAAAAGTAATAGAAATTAAGTTTCTCACGATGATATAAATTTCTTTTTTATCGAGAATTGGAAACTATACGGTGGAACGATAAAATTGACGCCCGAGAAAAGACGACATGATTCCATTTCCGTTTAATGAAAACCGGTTTTCTTTTTTGTTGCAATCCATCTACTAGTCGGTCAGTTGTGTACAAATTCTAAGAGCGATAGGAGCCTTCTATCATGTCTGAAATTGACACAATGTTCAACGAGCGAGATCGGAGATGCACCGCTGTATAACTCATGCTCTCTACCGATTCAAGTTATGACAACAGGACCATTGCCAGCACCCTCAAAATGCAAATCTGGATTGCCACGAATAACAGGGACGTGTCCAAGGTGAAGAAAACAAAGTTTCCGGCTACGGTTATGGTCTTTGGTGTGGTTTCAAGTGAGGGCCACATCATACCACCTCACATCTTCGAAGGTGGCTTGAAAGTCAACACCAAAGTGTACCTGGATGTGCTGAAGTGGTGGCAGACCCTGGGTGTGGCAGCAGGACTCAGCGCCGGCCCACAAATCCAAAGAGACCCAGGCTTGACGTCAGAAAGAGTGCTACGACTTTGTACCCTTCTCTCACTGGCCCCCCTCCTCCCCCGACCTGAACCCGCTGGACTACTTCGTTTGGTCATACGTCGAGGACATTACCAACATGACATCCCACAACACCAAATCCAGCCTGATCGCCGCCATCCGCTGAGTATCCGCCGAGCTCCCGCCGAGCTCCCGCCGGCGCTAGTGGAAAAGGCATGCTCCCAGTTCCGGATCCGGATCGAGACGGTGATTGAGGCTGAAGGCGGGTACATTGAAAATAGGTCAGCTCTACTACATAATCAAGTTACATGAATTGATTTTTTCAATAAATTTTTAAAATAAAGCTGTAGTGTTGTTTTTTTAGGACGACAATTTTATTATTCGTAAGACAAAAGATTGAAATAAATTTATGTATTTATTATGATCAGTCGGCTAACATTTGATCACAAATGAATGATGTAATTTTTTTAAATGATTACTTATTTTAGACTCATCTCCACAATATCTAAAGAAGTTTTCTGGCCCAGTAAGATTGGGCTGCAGGATATACCGACTACATGTCTGCAGTGGGGTAAGACTCTTCCACCGAGTGTCCTGGATATGATGATGGTGAGGCTCCAGTAATTCTGGAGCTTTTGGGAATGCAGAGTACCCCTTTGTTGCCATTGCTCCCGGGTCCACTCGGCTTGGAGTGGTAGCACCTGATGGGGTCCTATCTATGGGTCAAATAGAACTCAATTTATACATATGATAAACTGAATTACCTGAAATAGAACTGTTTTGACATTTAAACAATGTACTTATGCTAAACTGAATAGGTTGAAATAGAACTGTTTTTGACATTTAATTTGTGTACTTATGTTAAACTAAAATTTTTGAAGCGGAAGTGTTTATACGTATAATAATGGATTTGGTATTTGATAACCTACAATGTTTGATATACCATAAAACCAAAGCAAAACTTAACAAAATTTTTTTACTGTAACCTATGTGACTTATTATTATTATTATTATTGTTACATTGCTCCATGCTCGTCTTTCACACCAGCGTTAGCTCATCGTCTTTCACTGGAATCTGAGTGCCAGAAAATCTCCTCACATCCCTGAGACACTTATAAGTATTCGGGCCAACCTTAATGCTGTAGTTTGGATGGTGTCGGCTCGTCCTTCGATGTCCACTTATCCCAGCTCCCTTACCAAGTATTTAGGGACCGTTTCAAGCAAGTTAATTACAATTGGAATCATGGTCACTCTCATGTCACTTAGCTTTCTATGTTCATTGCAAAGGTCCAAGTACTCGTCTCTGTATTCGCTTTATTTTGTGGTCTGTAGGGACGGCAAAGTTCGCTATACGACAGTTTTTTTTTTTTCTTTTTTTTCGATAGGTTCATTCGGTCTGGACTTCAGGCTGAGATTATGTGATCTGTTTGTATCTCGAAATCCCAGAGAATTTTGTGTCTTATTCTCCTGGATGGAAACTAGTTTGTGCATATATCATTTGGTAATATAGTCAAATTTCAATTTCTTGCACAATTCCAGGTTGATCACTTTCCCTAGCCAGCTGTGTCTTGTTTTATACTGTTTTTTGTGTTAGTTCTTTTCATTCACTTATTAAGAGATGAATTATTCATCTCTGTCACTTGTAATCCTGTTGTGCTTAATATTATTTTCTTCTTAAAACAGTTGGACCTTATGGCGTTGTTTTTTGTTGCTATTAGAAAAGGTTCTCTTTCTCTATAATGGTTTTCGTTCCGTTTAAGTGTTCAGGTCTTTTCTTTGAAATTTTGTAAGTTTTTCGCCGGAAATTATTATTATAACTCTTAGCTAGTTTTTTGCCCAGTTTTCTGGGGCTGTAGAATACACCGATTGCACCTCTGCACAGGGATAAGACCTTGCACCAATGAGTGTCCTAGATATGACACTAAACAATCTGATGGTGAGGCTCTCGTGATGCTGGAGCTTTTGGTAATGCGGAGCACTTCTTTATTGCCATTGCTCCCCGGTTAACTCTGGCCCGGAATGGTAGCACCTGATAGGGTCCCACCTATGGATTAAATAGAACTAAAAAGAATACTTATGCTAAACTGAATTGGTTGGATTAAAACTGCTTGAATAAACTGAATAGCTTGAAATAGAAATGTTTTTGAAAATTAAACTGTACTTACGTTTAAACTGCGCGCTTATGCTAATTTGAATTGTTTGAAATGGAACTCTTTTTGTCATTGAAACTGTACTTACAATAAACTGAATTGTTTAATACAGAACCGTATGTAAACAAAATCTGTACTCATACTAAACTGAATTTGGTGAATTAGAATTGCTTGAATAAACTGACTTGTTTGAAATAGGAAGGTTTTTGAGAATTAAACTGTGTACTCATGTTAAACTGAATTGTTTGAAATATAACTACTTACATAAAAAATGTATTTGGTGTTAAGTAACTGACAAAGGTTGACATGCCATGAAACCCAAACAACCATCCTTGGTAGTTTTTTTTAAACCAACGTTAGTAGATTGCTTTTCACTGGA
>OY757933.1:41672529-41717529 GCA_963585895.1 Sepioteuthis lessoniana
CGACCGCTGCTTGAAAAAAAACAACAAAAAACTGCGTATGATACTAAACAGCATCTAATGATGAGGCTCTAGTTAAGGAGATCTAGTGAGCGTGCCATACATATTTGTTGGCATTACTCCCATGTCAACTCTGACCTTGTGTGGTTTTGCCTGTTTGAATATGATTCGTAATATATTGAACCTTGTACCAAAACATCTTAAGAAACAACGATATAAATCATATAAATATAAATGTACATTGAAGAGCCTACAAGTATGAAATAACCCTAAATCGTTTGAAATGTCTTTGAAATCAGTCAATTAGCTTGCCTATTTCTTGTCTGTTCACCGGTCCTATTTAATAAGAAAGGGTGTGGAAAATAAGAAAAGTGTTGACTTTGGGTATCAAACCATACAACAGTATCTTCGCTTTGATCTTATTTCTGCATACTCATATAGATGGTTGAGTTTTATGGCATATCAATCCTTGTAGGTTATCTAACACCGAATCCCGTTTAAATATTTATACATTGACAATGTATATGAATTCTCAACACATTTTTTAGATAACATTCTTACACGAACCTGAGCTCTTTTTTGCACAGTTAAATAGTTTCAGCTATTGTTATATAACTGTCACAATTTAACACCATATATTTTTTGCACACATATTTTGTTCCATTTGACCCATAGATTGGACCTTATCAGGTGCTACCACTCCGGGCCAGAGTAGACCAAAGAGCAATGGCAATGAAGGGGCTCTCTACATTTCTCAAATCTCAAAGACCGGTGCTTCGTCATCAAATGGTTTAATGTCATATCCTGGACACTCGTTGGCGGGTCTTTACACCTCTAAAGAGATTGGGCAGTACTCATAAGAAAACGCAGTTTATCAAAGTCCATCTATCGCACGTCATAATCGATGGAATGTTTTGAATCTGTGTTAAAATCGCTGTAATTTTAACGATTTGAAATGTTCATTCGTAGTTTGATTAAAGATGTTTTAACTCTTTTTCTATGATATCCCATATTAAACTGGAAATTTTTACCTACGCAAGCACCGGAGACGAATCGTAGATTCGTTCTTGGCAATGTATCCGCTGTGAGCAGGGTCTTGGGGAAGATCTTAAAATGAACTGGCAATGGAAATATTTGGTCATAATCTAATTGCTATAAAACTGAAGATGTGTAAAGATTAAAAATCAGTTTAGGAAACGATCATCACCCGAATGAATGTTAACAACGTGGCATTCAAGTGAAAAGCTTGTATGTGGGCAGCAAATGAATGGCTATTGTGTGAATGGCATATGAATAACTGTAATCTATTCAGCAAATAAGTACATTTAATACTTTTAGTAAATTAATGTCTCGCGTGTGGTTAGTAAATGAATATCTGTAATGCGGATTGTAAATGAATGGCTGTAGTGTGGTCAATAAAAGAATGACTGTTGTTTAGTCAGCAAAGGAATGCCAGGAATGCGGATAGCAAATGAACGTCTTTAGAAAGCTCAGTAAATGAATGGCTATAGTGTGCTTAAAAAATGAATGGCTGCTATACGGATTGTAAATGAATGGCTGTAGTGTGGTCAATAAAATAATGACTGTAGTGTAGTCAGCAAATGAATGTCTGGAATGCAGACAACAAATGCATGCCTGTAGCAACCTCAGTAAATGAATGGCGCCAGTGCTCTCAGCAAATGAATGGCTGTAGTGTAGTCAGCAAATGAATGTATGCAGTGCAGTCAGCAAATGAATGTCTGTACTGTAGTCAGCAAATGAATGTCTCTCGTGTGGTCAGCAAATAAATTTATGCAATGCGGATAACATATGAATGCCTGTAGTGTGGTCGGTAAATGATTGCCTGTAGTCATCATTATCATCATCATCATCATCATGTCGTGCTGGTAGCACGGATATCCTTGACCCTCTCTGGCCACTTTTCCCTATCGTTCATCGCCTCAGGCAGGTCTTCTGGACAGCATCCCGTATCCTCACATAGTTGATGAATGTATGTTCATGCTGGTCGTCCTGCTTCGAAAGCATGGACAGCTATCAATAGGCTATCGATTATATGGAAATCAGACCTAACCGATAAAATGAAACGCAGTTTCTTCCAGGCAGCGGTCGCATCGATACTGTTATATGGATGCACTACATGGACTCTAACAAAACAGCTGGAGAAGAAGCTAGACGGCCATTACACAAAAATGCTGCGAGCAATCTTGAACAAGTCCTGGCGGCAACTCCCCACAAGACGCCACCTGCCTCCTATCACAAAGACTATTCAAGTTAGGCGAACCAGACATACAGGACACTGTTGGAGGGGCAGGGACGAGTTCATAAGTGATAAACTCTTATGGAATCCGCCAACCATGGCCGTGCAAAAGCAGGACGACCAGCACTAACACACATTCAGCAACTATGTGAAGATACGGGACCTGCCTGAGGCGATGAACGATAGGGAAAAGTGGCGAGAGAGGGTCAGGAATATCCGTGCTACCAGAACATGATGATGATGATGATATATATATATATATATATATATATATATATATAAATATATGTCTTTCTCTAGTAAGAGCACCCGCTTGTGGAATTGTGTTTTAGATATGTCGCGATTTGACCGGCTTGTGTTTATTTTTTATATGAAATTTTTTTCATAGTGTGCGCTTTCAAAAGAGGGGGTGACTTATCATTAGATTTGTCTTCATAAGTGTTTATAAGTATCAATTTTTTCATTCCATCCCGGTCGAGTGTTTAAGTTTCATATTAAATCCAAAAAGCACACATACTTTCAGGATTTATATCTATTTGTCTCCTTTTATTTCGGCAATTGATTTGGTTTGGAAAATCTTTTTTCCATTTCTTCTCTAAATGTGAATTTTGTATCTCAGTTGAATTCGTAACCGTTTTTACGGAAGTGTTGTTAGACTAATATAAAATTGTTCTGGTACTTCGATTCGATCTAGTTTCTGTAGTTATCGAGTCTAAAATAAACTTTCCAACTTTCCAACTTATTCTTTTTGGAGACGTGTGAAATCAAGCAAATACATAATATTTTTATCAACAATTTGATTCTGGGTAAATTTTGAAAGTTTTTTTCTGTTTGCAAAACTAGTAGATGAGTTAATTTATTTGAGATGTTTGCAGCAGAGTTTGTTCTTTATATTGCACGGTAGGCAAAATCTAGTAGTTATTAGCATTTTTTTTCTTAGGGAAGCAGAGATGAACTCACAAGTGATGTACCCTTATGGACCCCCACACATGGCCGTGCAAAAGCAGGATGACCAGCACGAACATGCCTGTAGTAAACTCAGTAAATGAATGGCTTCAGTGCTGTCAGCAAATGAATGGCTCTGGTGTGGTTAGCAAATGAATGGAAGCAGTGGGGTCACCAAATGAATGTCTGTCGTGTGGTCAGCAAGTGAGTGTATGCAATGCGGATACCATATGAATGTCTGTAGTGTGGTCGGTAAATGAATGGCTGTTGTGTAATCAATAAATAGGATTCTAGTGTGGCAGCAAATGAATGTCTAGAGTGTGGTCAATGATGGGCAGATATGTTGGTGAATAAAATCGTTGCCTGGCGAATGAAATACAAACAACTCAATTTTTAAGTATAAGGACCTTTCGTCGTTTTATACTACCTATTCAGTCACTAAAGACGTGGAAGTTATAAACCTAACGTTCTTACTTGACTAGGATTACTACAATTCTGTATTATTTTTTTTACCTATGCTTATATTCTGATTTTTTATCTAACCTTTTTAATTATCGGTTCCCATATTGTATTCATCTCACTACTTAATCTACTCAGCATGTCATTGTAGCCCACCATATGTGCTGATTCTTTAAGGTGCCTAATCATCTATTGGATAGGAGGACAGAGGACAATTCCCTAAAATTCACCCTAGTATGTCTGCCTTATGTCAAAGGACTAGCCAAAAGGATCCAAAAGATATGTAGTCCATATGACATCAGGACACTATTCAAAAAATGGTTCAATTCTCCAGAGATATTTCTTCCGGGTCAAGCTACCAAGAGATCAAATCATTAAATCACATGATTCCTAAAACAGAATTCATAGAACATCCCATCCCTACTTCCAACCCGGGTGAGTAATACTTCCGGTTCGTATAACAATTTGCCGACAGGAATCTTGATGGCTATATGAAGTGTATCATCTTACCACAGTGCAGTAAGAAAGACTGTTAATCCGCCTTTCTTTTGGTTACTGGATTTTTTGATAATCCGTCACCATTTGCATAAAATAACTATATATGTCTCGGTGATTTTAAAGGAATACGGGGCTTAAATTTGTTTTTACCCGCGAAATATATAAATGAAGAGGTGAGTGTTAATAATAGTTAAGATTTGGGACATTCTTCTGCGATTGAGGGCAGTCAACCGACACACACACACACACACACACACATAAAATAAATAAATAAAAATACAAAAAAGGGGAATTTCTCAATAAACAAAGAAAACACTTTCTTCGCGTTACTGTCAGTTTCATGAGTATTTCTCAATCATCAGAAACATAATATGATTCGTTTAAAAAGTATAATTCTCTTTCTATTTATCCTTTAAAAGCACTAACACTACCTGTCCTCCATCAAAAGGTATATGTGCTGTTGCATTATCTTTTCTATTTATCCTTTACAAGCATTAACACTGCCTGTCCTCCATCAAAAGGTATATGTGCTGTTGCATTATCTTTTCTATTTATCCTTTACAAGCACTAACACTTCCTGTCCTCCATCAAAAGGTATATGTGCTGTTGCATTATCTTTTCTATTTATCCTTTACAAGCACTAACACTGCCTGTCCTCCATCAAAAGGTATATGTGCTGTTGCATTATCTTTTCTATTTATCCTTTACAAGAACTAACACTGCCTGTCCTCCATCAAAAGGTATATGTGCTGTTGGATTATCTTTTCTATTTATCCTTTACAAGCACTAACACTGCCTGTCCTCCATCAAAAGGTATATGTGCTGTTGCATTATCTTTTCTATTTATCCTTTACAAGCATTAACACTGCCTGTCCTCCATCAAAAGGTATATGTGCTGTTGGATTATCTTTTCTATTTATCCTTTACAAGCACTAACACTGCCTGTCCTCCATCAAAAGGTATATGTGCTGTTGCATTATCTTTTTTATTTATCCTTTACAAGCATTAACACTGCCTGTGCTCCATCAAAAGGTATATGTGCTGTTGCATTATCTTTTCTATTTATCCTTTACAAGCATTAACACTGCCTGTCCTATCATCAAAAGGTATATGTGCTGTTGGATTATCTTTTCTATTCCGATCGCTCATCTCTGTTCTCAGTCATCATTTGGCACCGTTAGCATCGACATTAAATTTTGGCCGTTCGTCATATTTTCATCGTGTTTCGTTGTAGCAAGTACTTCCTGAGATGATGAATAACAACGACTATTATTCTTTTTTGAGACATTTACTGTACTACTTCGAAGACGACTTTCACGTCTTATTCATTTTTCCTCGAATCAGAAGGAGCCAGAGATGGAAATTATCAACTGCTTTCTTCAGAGGCTTCTTTGCTGATCGATTTAACATTTAATCGATCTTTTACATTTCAAGAATCACTTGATTGCCACGCAGAAATTATCCAATGGCAGCCAAGCTTTCAAATTATATTCGGTTCATCACATATCAAACACACTTGGTGATATAAAACGTTTGAATCTTTTAAAACATTCACACTACACGCAAATAAAATATTTGGTCAATCTACAGAAAGTGCAACAGTTAGGGCCAACGATTGCAAATAATTTAAACCACTATCGCATCTTCAGTTTTAGAACTATTTCAGGCATATATGGTATCTTTGAGGGTCTCTCTGTGGTATAATGGTTAAAGCGATGGACTGCGGAATCGTAGTAGGCAAGTTCGAACTCCATTAACGCTATTGCGTTCACTTTCGGACAAATATCCTTGGGAAAGGTATGGAGCCTCTTATCTGCCCATATATGGGTTAAATATTACTACTTCTGTTCTTCTGGAAGCATGGTTTTGATATCAAATAACCTAAAAATGCCATTAAACAAAGAAACCGAGACAGTGGGATCCTCACAGGTACTACTACTACCATTGCAGAGGTGACCTGAGAATAATGGCAATGATTGGGTGTTCCATACTCTTCTGATGTTCAGGTGCAGAGCCTCGACACCAGATGCAAACCTAGGGCACCTCTTATTTAGATTAAAAAATATATTTTTTCAAATGAGTAACCGTCGTGTAAACGCTAACATCTTAGAACGCTAACATCTTACGGGAGGTGCCCGTGGTGTAGTCGTTATCGTCGTAGGAATTGGACACGGCGACACGAGTTCAAATCTATGCTATCACATAGCACTTATACCCTTGGGAAAGGTATGAATCCAATTATTCTCCCTCCAGCTATGGGTAAATAGTAGGACAGACTAGGTTCTTCAGCCTTGGTTAGGCAACTAGTCTAGGAGAAGGAAAACTCTGAATTCAAACCTGTTAAACTCCGCTTAAAAACTGACCTTGTGTCATATCCTGCCCGAGCGGAGGGGTTGGTAAATAGTATCTTAGAACGCGAGCTCGAATTCGTTGAGCTATTACGTTCACTTTTTGATTAATAACTTTATGATAAATATGATCTCTCCTATCCTTCTCCCAGCTTCGGGAATAAATAAAACTATTACTGTTCTTCAACATAGACGATTTAGCTTTAAATAACCCATAAATGTTGATATGCCCTTAAACCAAGAAAGAAAAAGTATCCTATCATAGTGATCGTATGACCTTATTATAGGAGGTATTGTGTCATAATCTAATGACGAATTTTTGAAATTTTTTTTAAAAAATTGCTCCAAATTTATATTATAATTATTATAATAACTAAATTTTCATGCAGCAATATATATCAGAGTTAGTTGGGTGATAGTTTGGTGTTTTATAGCAAACCATCGCTTGTGAGTAATTTCATGACTGTTAATATATATATATATATATATATATGTATATTAATTGTTATTATTATAAATATATATAATATAAATATATATAATGATAAATATAATATAAATATATATGAAAAATAATAATATATCAAATATATATTTATTATCATTATTATTATTATTACATAATAGCTCTATCGGGGGTGTCCTCGTGGTGTAATGGTTAAAGCGATAGACTGCGGAATCGTATTAAGCGAGTTCGAACTCCATTCGCGCTATTATATTCACTTTCGGGCAAATACCCTTGGGAAAGGTAGGAACCACCTTATCCTCCCAGCTATGGGTTAAATAGTACCACTACTGTTCTTCGAGGAGAATGGCTTTGGCATTAAATAAACTACAAAGGTTGATATGCCATTAAACAAAGAAACCAAACCTAATAGCTCTATCCTAGATATTGAGCACTCTCCATATTATATTAGACTTGGTTCGATAGAAACCCCATATGATTTAGTGACAACCAACGCTTTATATATATATATATATATATATATATGTGTGTGTGTGTGTGTGTGTGTGTTCGTTAATGCAAATTTAATTATACAATATACACACTTTTTGAGTACAATATTTATCGTTTCAAGTTGCGATATCGATGTTATAATATTTGGATGAAAGTACTAGGGAACTTATTATTTATGGTTGCTTTATTGACCCATTCCGGCCAGATATCATAACATCGATAGAACTTGAATGGATAAATACAAAAATACGGAGACAAAAATGTCTACATTGTTTAATCATATATATATGTATGTATGTATGTATGTATAATATATATATATATATATATATATATATATATATATATATATATATATCAGATATACATATTTAGTTCATAGAATTTAGACTGTTGCCCCAGGTTTTCATAGAGTTTTTGCAAAACAAGAACCATCAGGGGTCACAGTCTAAATTTCACACACACACACACACACACACACACATATATATATATATATATATATATATATATTTATTATTATTATTATTATTATTATAGCTCTATCCTAGATATTGAGCACTCTCCATATTATACTGCACTTGGTTCAACACAAACACACAAAGTGATTTAGTGACAACAAAAGATGTTATAATATATATATATATATATATATATATATATATATATATATATATATATAATTTATGAGCAAATAGTTTGTTGGTAACTTTATTTTCACACGAGTGATTAGCGATCATTTGTTTGCAAACGGTTAAAACGTTTCAAGAATTTTAATCTAACACAAATGATTCTGTTAAATATCAAACATGTTTTGGGCCCAGTTATATTTTTTCAAGTATTTTTATCTGACACGAATAAATCTAATCGAAATAAATCGTTTGTTTACCCAAAGATAAATTGTTTCCAATATACTTATTAAACAACAATATTTCTTTTTAATGTTTTTATTTTTTTTTGCATTGAGTTAAATGGTGTCATTTTAAATTCTATTTTCTTGCATTCCTATTTAATATAAATAATTTGAACACAGCTGCATGATTTCAAACCACTATAATAATAATAATAATAATAATTGAAAAAGACCTCGACCTTGCTAGAGAATGGAAAAAGCTTTGGAACAGGTAAGTGACTATTGTGCCACTTGCGATTGGTGTTTGTGTCACAATAACTAAAGTATTATTAAAAGGCCTGGAGGACTTGGAAGTTGGCGGTACGGTAGAGACTATCCAAATGGCAGCATTGCTGAGAACGGCCAGCATCCTGAGACGAGTCCTGGAGACTTGAGGTGACTTGCTGTCACTCAAACTCCAGTGAAAACCATCAGATAACACTGATGTGAAAAACTCTAAAGGAGTAAATAATGATACTTAGTAAATGATTGAACAGTTCTTTTTTATCCATACATCCTTACAGGACTACCACTCAAGTTAGATTGGATCTGGGAGTACTCCACATTTCTCAGAACTCCAGAAATGAAGCCTTATCATCAGATTACTTCATGTCTGATGCAAGGCAATCGTTTGGTGGTAGAGAGGTCTTCTTATTTGGCCTATGTTGACTTGGTGATTATATGGAAATAAGTATTCCTATATAAATTTACTAATTTGTACAGTTACGCTGTATCAAGTATTACTGTCTAATATCAGTAATTTAATATCAGTTATAAAGTTTCATTCACAGAGTGTATATTGTAGCAAAGGTGATGAAGGTATACTCCATTGCCTCGAGCGGCCAAGTCGGCTGGGGCTGCAGAATACACCGACTGCATTTCTTCAGAGAGGTAAGACTCCTACACCGAGTGTCCTAGATATGACACTATATGTTTTGATGGTTCGGCTTCAGTAATACAGTATCATAGGGGAACATAGAGTTTCTCTTCATTGCCATTGCTTCCAGATTCACTGTAGCCTCGAATGGTAGCACCTGTCTATGGATCAAATAGAACTATTTGACATTTAAACTGTGAACGTATCTTAAACTGATTTTTAAAAAAAATAGAAGTTTTTATATTTTACTCTGTTGAAACAAATGACTGATGGTTAATTGATTGGTTTGTGGTTCATAGCAATTCTTGGAATCATTTAACTTTGTTGACATGATAACTGAATTGATAGAAATAGAACAGTTTTATTATGTAACTGTGTGTAAACAAATGACCGATGTTAAAATGAAGGGTTAGTGATGCATTGCAATATTTGAAAACATTAGAATATGTGCAAACAAATGATTAATAGTAAATATTACCCATATTAGACAGAAAAAAGATGAGTTCAGGTTCCTTTAAAAATGTAATCTACAAAATATTTTAGAAATCATATATTTAATATATGGATAAAGGATTCAGCATTAAATAAACTTCAATGGTTGATATGCTATAAAAACCAAAAAAAAAAAAAAAAAAAGAAACAAACAAACCAAATCATATATATATATATATATATATATATATATATATATATAACAGATTTGGTTTTAACCTATAATGGTCGATATTGTTGTATATTGACCTACGACCCGGCCGGGCTGTCAAAATATGCACCTATGTAAATAACAGGTGCATCCGCTCAAGGAATATCAGAATATAACCTTGACCGTAGACGGGTTGAATGACTGCGATTGTGACGTCCACATGAAGGTGGACGTTGAACTATTATATAACTCAGTGAAGACAGGAAGTCAGTTAGTTTTGGAGACCAGACCCGCTGGTGAGAAGTTGCGATAGAGAAAGGCCCCCGATTGAGCAGTTTGGACACCAGACCAGTTGGAGAGAAGTTCCGGTAAAGAAAGCCAGCACACAGCAGAGGGAGCCCTCAGTCTCCCGATTAATCAGTTTCGAGATCAGACGAGTTGGAGAGAAGATACTGGAATGAGAATATGTCCCAGAGAGGCTGGGCCCCCAGGTCCCCGGTTGACAAGCCCAGGAGAACGGGAAAGAAACGCGGTTATGATCAATAGAGTGGGGGTTAATATGTTGCAGTTCTGTTCGGTCTCCAACTCACTCTCACACAAAGCCCTTTCAAATAAAGTGAGAGGTATATTTTTCTAAGAACTGTGTCGCGCGTCTTTATTATTGTGTCGTCGTTATGATTCTTCATGCATGCATCTGCATATGAGTATACAACAGATATGCCATAAAACTCAATCAAACCAAATTATATATATTTGATATGTCTGTACAACCATATTTACCAACCCCTCGGCTTTGGCAGGATATGACACAAGGTCAAATTTTTAGCGGAGTTTAACAGGTTTAAATTCAGAGTTTTTCTTTCTCCTAGACTAGTTGCCTTACCAAGGCTGAAGAACACAGTCTGTCGTACTATTTACCCATAGCTGGAGAGAGAACAATTGGATTCATACTTCTCCCAAGAGTGCTATGTGAAATGCAATCAGTCTCGTCCAGGATTTGAACTCGTGTCGCCGTGTCCATTTCCTACGTTGATAACCATTACACCACGGGCACCTCCAAATATATATGTATAACGAGTATTTGGCATTAAATAAAATATAATGATTGATATGCCATAAAACCAAACTAAACCAAACTAAATTCTCTCTAGATCTCTAGAACTAGAGATACACTTAGTGCATTCTAAACACCGCCGTCAGAGCATTTAAGAATCTGATTACATTTTACATTTTCATTTATTTTTCAATCTAAGTGCCCAATAAGCGAAGCCACGGGTTGCGGGCACCTCGTAGTTCTAAAAGTTAACATCAAAGCAGTGGATCTGAAAAAGTAACTATCTTCATGCCTTCTGAAACATGTTACAACAATAAACTGTTTTATAGATGACGAAAATGCTTAGTTGTCATTGCTTTTTTTCAGTGAATGCTTTCTAAAGGCTAAATTTGAGGTTCACACCCCGAGAGTATTGTTGCCTCCAGTAACGAGCTAGAGCCCATTCATTTGCATACTGATAAAAGGTTTCAAGTGTTTTTCATTAATACTATGAATAGCCTGATGGTGCCCATCCAATTTCAGGACTACCTCTGGTTTGAATTCAGAATTTTCCTTCTCGATTGGTTGCCTTGAAATTTACCCATACCTGGAGGGAGAGTAATTGGATCATACGTTTATCAAGGGTATTAGCACTTCGTGAAACGCAAAAAAAAACTCCTTCAGTATTTGAACTTGAATAATCGAATGCATTTCCTACGACGATAACAATTCAGCCATTAGCGTTAACACGGCCAGCATTTTAACAAGTAAATAACCCCAGCAATCGTCTTGTTTCATCGATTTTCTTTTAATTGTGAGTTCAGCTGTGAGGAAAACAAAGGCCAGTGTTGGTGAGGCCATGAACTCTTCAATAGTTTATGCGTAAGGAAAATAAGAAATAATCAATAAATATTAAATGGAATAAGAAATTTGAAAATTTCCAAACGTTATATGAATGAGTCAAACATCCAATTAAATGGCCACTTTGATTTTTAATCGATCATAAATCTAATGTTATTAAACGTTACTTGAAATCAAAAGGAAAATAATAAGAACTCACAAATGAAGTTGAAACTAAAACGAAAGTAATACGCTTTTCTATATCAAAAAAAAAAAAAAAAAGAATGAAAGTAAAAGAAAAGAAAGGGGGGAACATAATAATGTAAAGAACAAATAAAAATTGTAGAATAAGAGAAAATAAGAAGAGGAAAGTGAAGAGGAGAACAAATAGAATCATAGGATAAAATGAAAGAAAACGAAAAGGAGATTAGAATTAAAATAGGGACAGATATTAAGTGAGATACAGGAAAGGAAACTGAGAAATTGCGTTAGAGAAAGAGAAAAGATAGATAGATAGATAGATAGATAGATAGATAGAGAGAGAGAGAGAGAGAGAGAGAGAGAGAGAGAGAGAGAGGATGAAGATCAGAGGCAATAAAGTAATATTAATGACAGAGACAGAGACAGAGGATGACCAGAAATAACTATTTAAGAAGTAAAAGTGGCGAAGATATTTGGTAGGAGACGGCAGCTGACGGAATTGAATAAGGAAAAGTGAAAAAGAAGTAGAGAAAAGGATAGATAGATAGATAGATAGATAGATAGATAGATAGATAGATGTAAGTGAAGATGAAAGGCAATAGAATGATAGGAAAGCAAAAAAGATGGTTGACGAAAAGAGATAAAGACCAGATAAGGACTATGAGTGAAAAGAAAGGAAAGCAAACTGAGAAATGAAGCCGGGAAAAAAGGTCAAAGAGAGAGAGAGAGAGAGAGAGAAGGGGGGGGAGAAAGAGGAGAGTGAAAACCAGAGGCATAAAGATAATATTAATAGAGAGAGAGAGAGAGAGTGAGTGAAAGAAGGAGAGAGAGAAAGAGACAGTGAGAAAGAGACAGTGAGAATGAAAAAAAAATAACGATTTAGGAAATAAAAGTGGGGAAGATATAAGACAGAAGACAGGAAAGGAAAGAGAAAAATGATGTGATGAAAAGAGTGAGAAAAAAGTAAAGAAAAGGAGAGAGTGAAACATATATAAAAGGTTAGAAAGAAAAATAGGCAATGCAGAGTGACCGAGAGAGAAGGGAGAGAAATGAGGAGAGTGTAAACCTGAAAAAAAAGAAAGCAGAAAAAGAAAGAAAACAAAAAGTAAAGGCAATGAATATGGAAAGTCAAAGCAGATGAGATAGAGAAATATCTATGTACACCATCCTCTCCCAAATTTACAAAGTGACTCAATGTCAGTTTGTAAAGCGGAGTAAATCTAGTTTGAAAACAGTTTTCCTTCTCGTAGGCAGGTCACCTCATCTGCGTGTCGTATCGTTAACACAGAATAGGGACGAGGAGAAAAAATGGATAAATACTTTTCCCATGGGCATTAGTGCAAATTGAAACGCAAAAAGGATTTCTAATCTAGTCAGTGTTTCCATTTCCTACGACCATAACCGTTACGTAAAGTTTGCCTCGAAGTTGAAGAGTAAGGAAAAAGAGATCAAAGGGAAGAGAAGATTTATAACTGAGAATTGGAAAGGAAGAAAAAGATAAGGTAAAAATGAAAGGACATGAAGTGTGTACAGAGCAGTTATTTGTTTTCACATTGTTAAATGACGAAACAGTTCTATTTCAGACAATTCAATTTAGCAGAAGTCATATGTTTGCACACAGTATAAATGTCAAACAGTTTTATTTGAGCCCTAGATACGACCCTATCATGCGTTAACTCTTCGGGATAGAGTGAACCTGGGAGCATTAGCAATGAAGCTGAAAGTGTACTCTGCATTTCCCAGTGCTCCCGCATTACTGGAGCCTCACCATCAGATTGTTTACTAACATAATCAGGACACTCTTTGGGTGTGTCTTACTCCTCTGCAGAGATGCAGTCAGTTTAATTTACAGCCTCAGCCGATATATATATATATATATATATATATATATGGAAGTAAATAATGGATTGTAATCCGATAACATGTAGAGAAAAATTGATAACAAGGTAATCCAAGTGGAAGGAGAGATTTATTGAGGAGGTGACACTATAGCGTTTTAGTTCTACTGAACCATCATCAGGTCCATGAGGGGTGATATTAGCGATTTTAAGTCAACGATGGATGTTTAAAATGTTTTTAAACATCCATCATCAGGTCTATGAGGGGTGATATTAGCGATGTCAAGTCAAGATGTATGATTAAAATGTTTTTAAACATACATCGTTGACTTAAAATCGCTAATATCACCACTCATGTTCCTGATGATGGTTCAGTAGAACGCTATAGCTTTGACTTCTCAATAAATCTCTCCTTCCACTTGGATTACCTTGTTATCAATCTCTCCCCCCCTCTCTCTCTCTTCCTCTCTCTCTCTCTCGCTATATATATATTGGGAAAGAGAGAGAGAGCGTTTATATATATATATATATATATATATACCGCTTTATATATATATATATATATATAGAGAGAGAGAGAGAGAGGGAGATCGAGATCAACTAAATTTAAACATAAAATTAGAGATAGTTGTCTTTGAAATGCTGTTTTTTTTTTACGTTTTCCCCGTTCTCATTGAAAACCTAGGAAACATTTTAATAAATAGATAGATAAATAAATAAACGAAAAAATATGATTAACAAACTAAAATGAGAAAACAGTCAGAATGATTTTAAAAAATAATCAAAATCTCTGTTAAGTATGCGGGAAAAATAATTTTTTCTCTTCCGAAAATATTCCCTCAAAAGTTATGAAATAGACTAATTGTATCTTTCTGAAAAATCTGCAATGAAAATAAGTAACACTAACTAATATTAAAACGAAAAAGTTGAAGGACGAAATGAAACTATAACGTCGTTTTTTATAAAGACGAATAATGAAAACAATAATAGAATACGACGAAATATAAAATTTCACTAATGATAATGATAATAATAATTTTCACACGAGAAAACGTGGATGTAACTGAGAAAAGAAAACTGAATCTCTTCAAATAACAGCAAAAAAACAACGCCATAAGGACTAACCATATCAAAGAGATAATAGATAAGACGCAGCAAAACAGCAAATGTAGGTAATGTGGTGAAAGAAACGAAATGATCCATCACATAAGTGAATGCAACAAATTAGCACAGAAAGAATATAAGAATAGGCACCACTGGGTGTGCCAGGTGATCCACTGGCAACTGTGCAAGAAGTTGAAGTTTTACCATACGAATAAATTGTATATGCACAACCCAGAATCGCTCCAAGAGAATGAGACGCACAAACACCTCTGAGATTTTGACATACCAACGGATCACCAAATCTCGGCCTGACGACCAGATCTTGTAATAATCAACAAAAATAAAGAGAGCTTGCTGAATTATGGACTTTGCCTTCCCGGCAGAGCACAGAGTGAAATTAAAAAAATGTGAAAAGAGGGATAAATACCTTGACCTTGCTAGGGAATTGAAAAAGCTGTGGAACATGAAAGTGACGATAATACCAATCGTGATTGGTGATCTTGGTACATTCATTAAAATATTCGTACAAGGACTGGAGGACTTGGAAATAACAGGACGAGTGGAGACCATCCAAACTAGTACATTATTGAGAAAGGCCAGAATACTGAGAAGAGTCCTGAAGACTTGCAGTCACTCAATCTCCAGTGAAAGACCATCAGGTAAATCTGATGTGAAAAACTCTCCTGGAGTCAATAATAATAATAATAATAATAATAATAATAATAATAATGGTGATGATAAATATGACTAAAAGGATTAGAATGGTAAATAATCTAATTAGTATAAAATTCAATGTTGGGTTTCCATGGCATCAATTATTTATTTTATATCTAATATGATTTCTAAATTTAAATTTTCATTTCAAATACATTTTTTAAAAAAGTTTTTAAAAAACAGATTTCAATAAAAACGATGAAGTCTGTGATCCAGTGAATAGAATAATTTTGTGCTATCTACGAATTCCTCAACTCATCGATTAGTATTTTTCCTCCTTTTGAAACAAAGGCGATCAGTGAACTGATGTTCACATCGTCAACAGAATTAGAAATTATCGGTTGCTTTACCCTCTCTACAATTTTGCGGGTAAAATTGGGAAAAAAAATACTGATTATCTGTATTCCGAGTCTCATCAGCCGGAAATGAAAGAAAAAGTTAAAATTTTAATTGAGGGACCGGTTAGAGGATGACTTATAATTCAGACGGCTAATGAGGTTATTCTAAGAAAAAAGAAAGGCTGGGATTTTGAAGTTGTAGCAGAATTAGTAAGAGAAGAAAAAAGAGGAGAAAACGAGAAGTTGGAAAGAAAGGAGGGAAACCACAAAATTGACGAAATGTTTACGAAAAAGAAGGGAAAGAAAAAAGAAAGGTTTGCTATTTCACTGATTAGTTGGTCGGTTGGGTTTCATTGCATAACAACCCTTGTAGCTTATTAAAGGTTATATACCGTTTATATATATATATATATATATATATATATATATATATATATGTATATATATATATTAAGTATATATGTTTTGTTAACGAATAGTTTAAAGGTAATATTTTAAAGAAGCCATTGCTCATTTGTTGCCAAACGGTAAATGTTTTCAAGTATTGCTATTAATATGGATACTTCAATTTAACATAACTACTTAAGAAGCACACAGTTAAATAGCTTCACGTATTGCTCTCTAGATCTTATATCTTTATTTGCATACAAATAAAACATTACAACTATTGCTATTTAACGCTAATAAGTCTATAGAACGTTACTCATTGATTTGCACACAGGTAAATTGTTTCATGTATTGCTATGTTACACAGCCATTTCAATTTAACGTTAATCATTTAGTTACAAAACAGTTAAATGGTTAAACAAGTAAAGCATCCATACAACAGTATCGATACGACAACTGCCTGGAAGAAACTGCGTTTCATTTTATCGGTCAGGTCTGATTTCCGTATGATCGATGGCCTATCGGAAGCTGTCCAAGCCTTCGTTAGCCGCGTGTCGATGTCTTTTTCGGTTGATGAGATACTGCCTCGTAGGTAGGTGGATTTGTCTATCAGTTTCAGATAGGTTCCGTCTAGTGTGGAAATGTCGCCAGTTTGATTATAGCACATACATTCAGTTTTGTGTGCATTGACATGGAGGTCACTGCCTGTGGCGGCTCGTTCCAAACTATGCATTAGTGTTTCAGTTTGGTTGGGTGTATTATCCAGAATCGCTCTGTATGTATGTATGGATGGATGCATTACTTGGACGCTAACAAAATGGCTGGAGAAGAAGCTAGACGGCAATTACACAAGAATGTTGCAGCAACACCCATAAGGCACCAACTATACGGCCACCTGCTCCCCATCATAAAAACTATCCAAGTTAGACGAACCAGATATGCAGGACACTGCTGGAGAAACAAGGACGAGCTCATAAGTGATGTACTCCTATGGACCCCCACATATGGCCGAGCAAAAGCAGGACGACCAGCTCGAACATACATACAGCAGCTATGTGAGGATACGGGATGTAGCCCTGGAAACCTGCCAGAGGCGATGAATGATAGGGAGAAGTGGCAAGAGAGGGTTTGGGATATCCGTGCTAGCGGTACGACATGATGATGAAATGGTTAAATAGTTCTATTTGATTGCTAAATGGAACACTAACATGGTTAAAATGAACATGGCAATGAAAAAGTACTGCTCCTAACCCAAAGCTCCAAGGCTAAAACCTAAATATCTGATATTTTTATGTTATATCCATAAAAATATATTCACACTAATTTTAGGCTCTTGCTTAGTTGGCTGGAAGGGCAGAATACATCAACTGTTTCTTTGCAGAGGAGTTAGATCCCCTCCCCAAGCGAGTGTCTTAGATATGATGTTAAAAATGTGATGATGAGCTACCTGTTATGCTGGAGCTTTGGGGAATGCAGGTACAACTTCATTAGCATCGCTCCCAGGTCCCTTCTAGCCCGGAGTGGTAGCACCAAACAGGGTCGTTTCTATGATTCAAATAGAAGTAAACTTTGTACTTATACTAAACTGAAATGCTTGAAATAGAACTGTTTGAAATTTAACTGTGTCTAAACAAAAAGTGTATTTATTCTAAACTAAATTGTCTGAAATAGAACTGTTTATATGTATAAAATGGATTTGGCATAAATAACCTGTTTTTGACATTAAAACTGTGTACTAAAGGTTAAGCAAAATTATTTGAAATAGAATTGCTCATATGTATAAATATGGATTTGGCATTAAATAACCTATAATGGTTGATGTGCCATAAAACCAAACCGGACCAAACTAATATGTATGAAAATGGATTTGGCTTTAAATAAAGGTACGAAACTTTTTATTACCTTTGAGTTTAAAGGTTTTTCGACATTAGGAGAGAGAGGCACAATATTTCTATGCTGGCTTTTAGATCTGCCCACCCCAACACGTGTGGCACCCGCCACAAGGCCACTGCAAGCTAGCGAAAGTCACCCTTCTTCTTCCAAACGTAAGTCTCAAACCAACAAACTGACTTTTCAAATCCCCAAACTCCTCTGCGCGCGTTTCCGGTGCATGACGTCATTCACATCCCCAAGTCACAATTTTCTATCTGGGATTTTTATTATGACATATCTGTGAACGACACATCCTCCCCACGCGTGCATTAACACCTGCGTTCAAGTTTTCACCTAACTAACCCATGTGCTGAGCCGAAAGGTTCTCAGCCTAAATAAACCCAAAGGCAAGATATATAAAACGAAATCCCTCGGCCATTATATTACAAAAATATGGTTGATATTTGGTAGGAAACAGAAAAGAGAGTAAGAAATGCAGTAATAAATAATGTAAGAACGAAGAAGAGAAAAGCAGTGAGATTGTAACGCCCGGCCATTTTCTAAGGTGTGTCCGAGCACGTGACCGTTGCTCAGACACGCCCGCAGCTCAAAAAATGCCTAAGACCCCGTCGGCATTTCCCTAAAATAGGGTAACTCAGGCGCCAGGCAATACAGTTAGCCCCTCCGAAGAGAGATAGAGGCTACGGGACGGCCCCTGAGGCTCGAAGATCACCGGTCTCGGCGCTTGTGATCAGGACGCCAGCTTCCCATAACCAATGTCAGGCGGCCTTGACCAATGTAGCAAGACCAATCGACCAAGCCACATGAACCGATCTATGCGGAGAGCAACGCGTCCGGAGTGTAACTCGAATCGTGAGCCTCACTCGTGTCAGAGTGAAGGCTCACTACCCCCTTTGTTATCATTCCTCCCATGACAACTTTTACTCGAAAAAGGTGATTTTCTTGTCTGAGAGAGATGAGTTGGAGACAGGGAGAGACTGCTATATTGACCCAAGTTTTTCTCACCACCATAGCAGCACTTTTTCCTCATCTTGGCTGGAGTTGCTTAACCGTATGTCACTGAGGGCCCATAGTCCTCAGTGTGCTGGTGGCTCTCACTTCGGCATCTTGTCTCCAACTAGCTTGAACCATCTGTGCACCTGGTTATGTTATTGTTTAGCGCCCACCAGCTTCCGCTTTTCTTCCGCTTATTTACACAGGTGCATCTCTTGATTGGAAGCTCAGTCAAGGGTCAATATATAAAAATAGTTCCATAACAAGAATGTCTCTGGCGTTAAATAATCCCCGAACTTTGATATATCACAAAAAAAGTAAAGAAATAAAACAAGTCTACAATTTGATGACACATTTTTGTTTAAGCCTGCTGGATTTATTACCATTTTAAATAAACTCAAAACAGCATTAATTGAGAGATTACTTTTTTTCTATAATCTGATTCCAAACAAGGCAGCGTTTGTATTAATGGTAAAAACAAAATAAAATTATCTAGCTTCTTTAAAAAAATATCACTTATTTAGTGATTGATTTCTCGTATGTATGAGGTGGGAAAATAAGTTGAATTGTCGCAATAATAATACAAGCAATAAAAACTATAAAAGTATTGAATTAAAAAAAAATAGAGAAAGACAAACCCAAACGAGACGACCGAACCCACAAAGAACAACATTAATTAAGAAATAAACTGAAATCACCCAAACAGCACTGAAGGAAGGAAAAACTCGATGATATAATTAATTTTGTAGAATGTTGCACAGACTGGAGATTCTTCACCCTCACATATTAAAGACTTTTGTGATCGACACAATAGCTGACCTGATTCGCACTGATTAGTAAAATAAGTGAAACTTTTCCGCTCATTAAAGCATTTTGGTGATTGGTTCCATTGCAGTCAGCAATTTACTTCATTAGAAGAAGAATGAAGCGAAATAAAAATAAAAATAAAAGAATATTCTTACTCCTAAAGGTTGAGCTGGAAACTGAGATTTTGTTAGATGTTTTACTGGTTCACACACACACACACACACACACACACACACACACACACACACATATATATATATATATATATATATATATATATATATATATATATATATATATCTACACATATATATATATATATATATATATATATATATATTATGTGTGCGTATTCGATAGCGCAGACAACAGCTTTTATATGTGTGACTATATGTGTGTTGTTCTATATGAATGAATATATGTCCAAATGTGTATACATCTATGAATATATGTGTGAGGGTTTGTGAGAGTACTTCTGTATACGGGTACGTATGTATTTATATATATATATATATATGTTAATTCACTTAAAAGTGTATGCATGCGTAACTGTGCGTGTTATATCTAGGTATGTATGCAAATCGATATATATATATATATATATACATCCGTATATGAGCATAGTTGTATTATTTATATGTATTTATTTGATTATATGTTAATACATATACAGGTAAATTCATAGATATGTATTTTTGTCATTGCTTATGCACGTATATGCAAATAATTCACAATAACTACTATCTATCTATCTATCTATGTGTGTTTTTTTATCTCTCTCTCTCTCTCTCTCTATATATATATATATATATATATGTATATATATATGCGTATGTATATATATAAGTGTTTATTTGTGTGTGAGTGTACGTGTGCGATTTCATATATTGATATATATATATATAAATATTCATATAAATCTATATTTATACACATGAAATTCTAGTCTCCTTCAAAGTAATCTCCCCCGCCTTCAATGCACTTGTTGTACCGTTCCAACAACTTCTTGAAGGCCCATGGAAGTCTTCCTGTGTGAGCGTGTCATTGACCTTAGTCACAGCCTCTTTCATCTCCTCAATTGTCTCATAACGATAGTCATATGGAGAAAGGTCTGGACTATAGGGACGGTGAAGAACTGTCTCGATGCCCATATTGGTCAAATAGTCTCTGACGATGATGGACTTGTGGACTGGTGCATTGTCCTAGTGGAAATGCCACTGACCCCATTTGAAGAGTGCTGGCGTCTTCCGACGGAATGTCTCCCGGAACTCCCTTAAAACCTCTACATAGTAACCTTAACCCTTACCCTATGGCCAATCAACTCAGATGTATTAACTTCCTTACTCCTCCCACACCTCTCATCATCCCTCACAGACTCCCTACCTTCCTTGAATCTCTTATGCCACTCCAAAACTGACGCTCTATTCATGCAAGATAGTCGAAAAGTAGTCTGAAGCATTCCATACGTTTTTGTGACATTTTTTCCAAGGAAAATCGCCTTGTTTTTGTAGAAATTTTCCAAGGAAAATCGTTTTGTTTTTGTAGAATGGTCAGTTGTCAAGTATTACCGGTGAAAACCTGCACTGCCACATAGATTTGAAAAATTTTCGTTTCAGAAAAAGGTGTTTGGATGCCGATTTTGTCTTATATTCTAAAATATATACTTATTCATGATAAAAAATATGAGCCCAAATAACATTTGGTTGGTTTCTTTGTTTAATGGTATGTCAGACTTGGTGGGTATTTAATACTATAAAGTTACCTTGTTGAATAACATAGGTTATAATATTGAACCCACAGATTGGGATTCAGAACATTCCTAATACATTCGTCCGAAAATGAACTTAACAGTGCGACTGGATTTTGAATTCATTTACTTTAAAACTGCAGTTTAGCACATTTGCCTTTTAGCCACGAGGATTTTTGGCAGTTAAGAAGATCTTCCTAACTGCCTGATGAATTTTGTTATATACTTCAAGAAAACTTAGGTTGTAGAACGATATTTTCCATGGAATAAATATATTTAAAATATATATTTATTTATTATCATTAATAGTTCTATGATAGATATTGAGCACTCTCCATATTATATTGCACTTGGTTCGACACATAACCACATAGTGATTTACTGACAATCAACACTCTCATAATATATATATATATATATATATATAGGTTGTAGAACGATATTTTCCATGGAATAAATATATTTATAATATATATTTATTTATTATCATTAATAGCTCTATGATAGATATTGAGCACTCTCCATACTATATTGCACTTGGTTCGACACATAACCACATAGTGATTTACTGACAATCAACACTCTCATAATATATATATATATATATATATATATATATATATATATAGTATTATTCGGTCCAGTTAAACTGGAGTTGGGAGTAATTTCACCAGGACACAAAATCATTCAACAGAAAACATTTAAATTTTCCTGGTAAAGAGCTCAATGTAACTGACATTAAAGAGCAATAATTTCTTTAAGAAAAAACAAAAACTGATATTTGATATTATATTAAATCAGCCATTTGAATTAACAGCTAGATGTTGACATAGGAATAGATTTAAACTATAGACTAATTATCATAGATAATGCTTAAATAAAATAACATAGGATTAAATTGAGATTTAAAGTGAAATGAGTAAAAATAAAATGAAATAAAAAAGATGAGAGGAAACCAAGTGATGTGTACGTACCCTGCAATGGAAGGGTAACTGAATTAATAGGCGCAAAAATAAAAACAAAATTCGAAAATATTTAGTTTCAAATTTTGAATTTAATTTCATATAAGTATTACAGTATCCTTACGCAAAGCTATTAAAGAAAGTTGTATTTATCTAAATTAGTGTTAAATCTGGAGTTTTAAGTTGAAATGTATTTAGATTTTAGACAATGAAAAAAGAAAAATTTACTATAATTCCAACCGATGAAAAATTTTTAAAAAAGCAAAGAAACAGAAATAGGCTAAATGAGGAGAAAACTCTTCACCTCTCTTCTACCTCCTCCCATTCTTCTTTCCTGTGTCTATTCTGATTTATTTTATCCATTTGATCTGAAGAGGTCCTGTTATTTTTTTCGGTGTTTTTCATTTATATCAAAACCTATAACAGGATGGAAATAAATTTATAATCCTAATGTGACCGCTTTTTGTTTTTTCTTAAAGAAATATATATATATATATATATATATATATATATATATATATATATATATCGTAAGTTAGCAGACCGTAGTCGAAGGCGACCTGAAATTTACCTTTTCTATAGCTACTACACCGAGGTGTAGCAAAGGTTGTTACTCCTTTCCATGGATCGCTCCATTTACACTTGATCCGTACCTTATAATGCTGAATGTTAAGCAAGGAGGCATCAAGTTGTATTTTTGAGTCTTTGCTAAGACACGACTTTGGATTGAACCCTTGGTTCTTGGACCATTGTCGAACACTATGCCAATGTGCCGTGCGTGTGGGGAGCATCGAATTATTTAAATGAATGCATTAAAATAATCAGAAATACTTCTCAGGTGGAACGAACTATGAAGTTAGGAATCAAGCCAATGTATGTCTCACTCTGAATAAGATATGTAAATAGCTGATCAAATAGTCTTACCTGGCGGCAAAGCTCCTGCCTACGATTATTATCTTTCAAGTTTTATGGCAGAATGGTAATTGAAAACGGAAGCGAAGCTAACGGAAACACCAAATGGTAAACGAATCATTCGAAGAGAGCTCCGATGAGAGAACACGAATCGGAATGATGTCAGATCTGTGACTGTCGACAGACCGAAACAGAGAACATTGACCCTCTTAAGCCTCAGAAGATGTGAAAGATAAGAGTGATTGATTGAATATATCCGATATTTACGACGCACTAGTGAAACCAGTTCAGCTTTCTATAAATATTTAAAACGCTTACATTATACTGACACGAAGTAACAAACAAGAGACACTTAATGATGATAAACTTCATCATTAGAATAAAGATAAAGGATTCAGTTTGTTAAGAGGACTCTTACACAAGCTTAAATTCGCAGAGAGTTCTTGACGATAGAACTCAATACATACCAAGCAAGATATACACATTTCTCATTTAGAAGTGACAGGTGAGGTGGATAACATGATGCAATTTAAGTCAATCGCAATACTGTATCAACGAAGAATAAACATTAAGACAAAACGAAAGAAGAAAATACCAGTCAAAATTATCATTGATCCTATTTACCAACCCCTCCGCTCGGGCAGGATATGACACATGGTCAATTTTTAAGCGGAGTTTAAAAGGTTTGAATTCAGAGTTTTCCTTCTCCTAGATTAGTTGCCTCACCAAGGCTGAAGAACCTAATCCGTCCTTCTATTTACCCATAGCTGGAGGGAGAATAATTGGATTCATACCTTTCCCAAGGGTATTAGT
The DNA here is from genome assembly GCA_963585895.1 of Sepioteuthis lessoniana. Lineage (NCBI taxonomy): Eukaryota > Metazoa > Mollusca > Cephalopoda > Myopsida > Loliginidae > Sepioteuthis > Sepioteuthis lessoniana. The sequence goes on from OY757933.1 coordinate 41,696,986, forward strand.
GCTATGTGAAATGAAATCAGTCTCGTCCAGGATTTAAACTCGTGTCGCCGTGTTCATTTCCTACGACGATAACCATAACACCACGGTCAAAATTATCATTGATGTAAATATGTGTAATAGTGTTCGACGCCTTGGATTCGAACGGCACCAGCATACCGCAGAGTGAAAAAAAAAACAAAACTGGAAAGCTCGACAAAATACCTGGACCTTACTAAATAGCTGAAAAATTGAGGAACATGAAGACAACAGCGATAGTAATTCGTTTTTATGCTATATATATATTTATATATATTCACCAATGGTCCAGGAGACCAGGGTTCTATCCCAGATCGAGTCATACCAAATACTCAAAAAATGGGACTTGATGCTGCCTTGTATAACACTCAGCATTATGAGGTACGGTTCAAGGGTAATGTGACGCAATCCAGAGAATGGAGTAGCGCCCCTTCATCTTAGTGTCTTAGCTATCTAGAAGAGAACCTTCAGGTCACCCTCGACTAAGGTCGCCAACTTTACTTTTTACTTATATATATATATATATATATATTAGCTGTATCTACTATTTGAGAGTCAGTACCGGTTGTTCTCTTTTATGACGTATTTATCCTCGTTCGTTATTTAATGCTAACTCCTATATATATATATATATATATAGGTATTATTCGGTCCGGTTAAACCAGAGTTGGGAGTAATTCTTTCAGGACAAGAAAATCATTCAAAAGCTGAACATTTAAATTTTAATAAAAAAACGGAAGTTTAGAAAAAGAGGAGATAACTCTTTACCCCTATTCCTCCCCGCCCCCGTATCTATTCTGATTTATTTCATCTATAAGATCTGAAGAAGCCCTGTTTTATTTTTCTTCGTGTTTTTGGTTTACATCAGAAACACAAAACAGGATGGAAAAAAAATTATAAACCTAAAGTAACCGGTCTTTGTTTTTTTTCTTTAAAGAAATTATATATATATATATATATAAATTTCATAAAACATAATAGACATTTTATGTCTACATATTTTCTTCTGGATCCGTTCGAATTCCCGTATTACTTTTATCGTATTCGGGGGGGGGATTGATTTATGTATTGTCCATAATTGTATGTATCCCTAGTACTTTCTGCCCGACTTTTGTTTTAGCATATTACTACTATGTAAGAGCGTCACTATGCAACCGACACTTAATAGAATCAATTTTCAAACCAGTACTAATGTATTTAAATGTCTTTAGCTACTGACACTAATTATAGAATTCCATTTAAAAGCAAACGTCATAATCTTCAACGGTAAAGACACTCTTACATTATGGTCATATGCTAAAACAAAAGTTATATCACTTTTGAAATAGATCCTCCCCTGATGATGGCCCAAAGTCGGGCAGAAAGTGCTAGGGATACATACAACTATGGACAATACATAAATCAATTTCCCCCCGAATACGATAAAAGTAATACGGGAATTCGAACGGATCCAGAAGAAAATATGTAGACATTAAATGTCTATTATGTTTAATGAAATTTCTATCAACGAAGAAATGCTGCCAATATATATATATATATATATATACATATATCATAGCTCTTCAACATTTGATGCCTCCTGATAAAATCCTGATGATGGTATATTAATACTGAAATATTATAGTGTCGTCTTTCCGGCGTAATAAATTCATCAATATTGGAATACTCTGTTTTTCTATTTTTCTTCATATATATATATGTAGACAAGCTGTTAAGAGATAACAGGATTTTTAAATGATTTTAAACTCAAGTAAAAATATTACACACCATAAATCTATTCAACATTAATCATTTGTTTATTCTTAGTTGAATGGTTTTAAGTACTGTAAATGATTAAGCAGTATCATGTGACTCATAGATTGGTTCCAGACTTCTAAAAACATTCAGTATCACAGTGGACATGGGAGTAATGTTATAGAAAAGATACTTCATAGATCGCAAATCTCCAGAAGTGGAACTACACTATCTGATGGTTTAGTGTCAAATCTCGTTTCGGGTGGGTCTTATCCCTCTGCAGAAACGTAGTCTGCGTATTCTCCCACTTTAGTCGACTGGGTGTTTTTAGTGTAGATAAACTAAAAGAAAATTTTTCACAAGTGTAGCGGAAAACCTAAATTCAACTTCATTATAATTAATAGAGAATGATATTTAAAGGTATTGGAAAACTTAGATGTGACTGGATAATATCAAACAGGTGATTGAGGGGTTTAAATGTTAGAACTTATATTTCAACTTTTAATTAGCTAACTGCAACTCAGAAGAGTGAGCGGATGTCTAAGGAGGTGAACTCTCTTGATTAATTACCCGGGTAATGTGTCGAAAAGATGTTATCGAAAATGCACAAAGAATGCGCACACAAAAGAAATGTCATTTTCATTCGTCACAGCAGTAAAAAAAAAAAAATCACGATTTACGGCTTGGATCGATGAAAGATGAAGGTGAAAGAGGACGATCAACGGCCGAGAAGCAGCAGGAAGTAATGCGGCGATATATCAAGAACATGGAAATAAAATCACGGAAACTGGAAATTTAGAGAAGGCATCGAGATCATCCAGTCTATAACACTCGTTTTTGTTAATTTCTTTTGTTTAATCTCACTTTTAAGGGGGATGAGAACGTTCATACTTTTCCGGAGGCAATCTGTTCGAAAATAAACGTTATAGCGTGTCTAGAGTTCGAAGTTGTTTCCTAAAATGTTATAGTCCCGCACATTTGCCACTGCGACAGTGGTCTTCTCCTCAATCACGGCACAGTAAAAATCAGCAAGATTAATTACTTAAACCGTTGAAACTCGTTAGAAAAACTCATGATAATTTGCACAGAAAGAGTATGAGACTAGACACAACTGGGTGGGCAAGGTGATCCACTGAAAATTGTGCCAGAAATTGAAATCTGACCATAAGAACATATGGTATATGTACAACCCAGAATCTGTCCAGGGGAATAAGACGCACATGTTCTACTAGGATTTTGAGATACAAACAGATCACCTAAACTCGTACAGACGACCAGACCAAGTAATAAACAATGAGTAAAAGAGAACTTGCCGAATTGTGGATTTTGCTGTCCTGGCTGACCACTGAATGAAATTGAAACAAAGCAAAAAGAAGGATAAATACCTGGACCTTGTCAGGGGATTGAAAAAAAAACTGTGGAAGATGAGAGTGTCGATGATACCAACTGTAAATGGTGCTCTTGGCACAGTCATCAAAGGATTGGTAAAAAAACTTGTGGACTTGGAAATAAGAGGACGAGTGGAGACCATCCAAACTACAGCATTGTAGATCGGCCAGAAAACTGACATGAGATTTGGAGACTTGAGGAGACTTGTTGTCACTCAGACTCCAGTGAAAGACCATCTACTAACAATGATGTGAAAACGCCTCGAAGACTACATAGAAAAACATTAACGAGGACTAATTACAGCCATCAGAATCGATACCAACAACACGATAGACGAAAGAATGAGAACAACTAGGAAACAAAAATTGGAGAGAAATGAACACTATGGCCGATTTAAACGTTTAGTAAACAACATCTCACACCAGAAAACCTGAACCTGGCTAAGAAAAGGAAACCTTAAGAGATAAACAGAATCCCTCCTAATAGCAGCATAAGAACCAATCATATCTAAGCGAGAATAGATAAGACGCAACAAAACAGTAGATGTAGGCTATGCGGTGACAGAGACGAAACGATCAATCACATAATAAGTGAATGCAGCAAATTGGCACAGAAGGAGTATAAGGTGAGACACGACTGGTTCGGCAAGGTGATCCACTAGGAAATGTGCAGGAAATTTCAATTCGACAATACAAACAAATGGTATATGCACAACCCAGCACCTGTCCTAGAAAATGACTCACATAAACTCCCATGGGACTTTAATATACAAACGGATCACCTAATCCCGGCCAGAAGACCAGACCTCATAATAATCAACAAAAAAAAAAAAAAGAAGAGAATCTGTAGAATTGTTGACTTTGCTGTCCCGGCGGACCACAGAATAAATCTGAAGGAAAATGAAAAGAAGGATAAGTACCTCGACCTTGCTAGAGAGTTGAAAAAGCTGTGGAACATGAAAGTTATGATTGTACCAATTGTGATTGGTGCTTAAAGCACAATAAGTAAAGGATTATTAAAAGGCCTGGAAGACTTGGAAATTGGCGGACGGGTAGAGACTATCCAAACGACAGCATTGCTGTGAACGACCAGAATTCTGAGACGAGTCCTGGAGACTTGAGGAGACTTGCTGTCACTCAAACTTCAATGAAAAACCATCAGCGTTAGCTGATGTGAAAAATTCTAATAATACCGTCTGCTAATACTGGTGAAAAAATTCGATAGAAATGACATTTATAATAATACCATCTGATCTAATATTAATTGATGACAAGAAAAGACTTTGTTCGTTAGAGAATTTTGCCATTATAGTGGTCCAAAGTTTGAAAAAACTAAAGATAGGTAAGTTGATTTTGGCAGAGCTGAAAAGTCAGTGGAATTTGAATGTTGATGTAAATAAACAAATCCGTAATAAATGTTGACTTCCCTCCATTATCAAGTGTCAGTTTGTAGCTATATATATATATATATATATATGTGTGTGTGTGTGTGTGTGTGTGTGTGTAAGATGAATGAAAATAATTATTTTAGGCTTGAAATAAGCGGAGGACAAAAGGTTTGCTTTTGTCTTCCACATCTCTTTGGTACCATGCTAAATATTCACGGGTGGTCGACAGGAATTCTTTACAGTCGACAGCGTGTGGAGAATATGTAAGCGTCACGCTTGCTATGTACCCATTGAGAAAAACGATTTGATAAAATGATTGATTGATTTTAATGACTTTTCAAACTAAGTTTTAAACCTATAGGTTTGGATATCACATTCATAGTAGTCTTTATTTCTTTTTTTATTTGTGCTGCCATTTTGAAGGTTTTATTTTTATTTTTCACACACGGTCCTCTCGAATAAAAATGAACCGAATTATGTGAGCCATAAACTTGTCTACAACTTCTTGTCAGATAAAATCTAGGAGTATTAGCAATGAAGAATCCTAAGAGTTCCAGAAATGGAGTCTCCCTAATACTTGCAATATAGTGTCATACTCAAGACACTCTTTTTCTTGAGTTACCTCTGCAGGGGTTACAGCACGAGGGGTGTCCTCGTGGTGTAATGGTTAAAGCGATGAACTGCGGAATCGTAGTACGCGAGTTCGTACTCCAGTCGCGCTATTACGTTCACTTTCGGGCAAATACCCTTGGGAAAGGTATGAACCCCCTTATTCTCCCTCCAGCTATGGGTAAATAGTAGGACGGACTAGGTTCTTCAGCCTTGGTGAGGCAACTAGTCTAGGAGAAGGAAAACTCTGAATTCAAAACCTGTTAAACTCCGCTTAAAAATTGACCTTGTGTCATATCCTGCCCGAGCGGAGGGGTTGGTAAATAGTACCTCTGCAGGGGTTAGAGAATTGTATTATAGTCCACTGAGAAGGCACAAATAGGTTTTAAAGCAAATATTTTTAAAATGTGTTCTTTTTTTGATTTTATATTTGCCAAAAACATTGCTACGTAATATTAGAAGAGGACTTGAAGTTCAAAATAACTTTATATATCTTCTGCGTCATGCAAAATATATAGGTGTTGCGGCTATCTGTAATTTAGAGAAGAGGCAGCAGGTAATAAAGTACAATAATAAAACACGGTTTAGTTTGGCAGCGTTCTATAAAAGTGAGAATCTACTAAAAGAGTTCCATATTTTAGACACGTATTCTTCGATGTCGAAGTGAAGTTTAATCGGTTTACGTATGCACTCGAAGAAAGTGAGGATATTCACAGATTTTGCCGGCATAATCGGAAAGAAAAGAAATAGACTGATGATAGGCAGACAATGAGACTGATAAGCAAAGAGAAGTGAATGGTGAGGAACTCTCTGTAGCCTAGCGTTGGTGGTCCGAAAATGAACATGTAACAAAGCGGAAGAAGCAGCAGTGATCCACTTATGAAGGCATTGGAGTGGTCATTATATTTGAGCGCGCTGGTTTCAGTGAAAGCGCATTGTGTTTCTTGTGAGCTAAGATAGTTGAATAATTCACTTAGTGATGGTGGCCGGACAAGAAGTGTGACATAAAGCGCGGGAATTCTCGTCGAAAAAAAGAGGTCACTAACCAATACATAGAAATGTCAAAGTTAGTTGTTTAACAGATTGTGTCAATATGATCAAGCAATAGACATGAATATATGTATATATGTTGGCGTGTGTGTTGGTATGCGTATGTATGTGTATGTATGTGTATGCAGTGTACCATTTACAATTTTCTTGGATTGGTTTATTTTAAACATTTATTATCCTCAAGAAATAGTGAATATATATATATATATATATATATATATATATATATATACAAACAAACCTGCCCATAGACACACACAATATGATTTTAATTGAAGGAAAGGGAGATATGCAACTCAAACAATTATATATATATATATATATATATGTGTATATATATATATATATATATATATATACATTCATTAATTTTTGTGAGTAAGGCCACCTGTGCATGTGTGTACACTTTAGTGCTATCCAAGATGGTTTCCTATCATGTATCACCAGTTTTCAGTAAAATATACACAGAAGAATATATATATATATATAAAGTAAGTAAAGTTAGCGACCATAGTCGAGGGTGACCCGAAGGCTCCCTTTTCGATAGCTACTACACCAAGGTGTAGGGGAGGGCGCTACTCCATTCCCAGGATTGCTCCACTTTACCCTTGAACTGTACCTTATAATGCTGAGTGTTAAGCAAGGTGGTATCAAGTATCATTTTTAAAGTCTTTGGTATGACTCGATCTGGGATTGAACCCAGGTCTCCCGGGCCATTGGCGAACACTCTAACCGCTGGGCCAATGTCCCGATATATATATATATATATATATACACTTCATGTATATATATATGTATATCACACACACACACACACACACACACACACACACACACACACACACACACACACACACACACACACACATTTTCGTGATTAGCTCTATTATTAAAGCACTTTATCAAAAAATTCAGCCCAATATGAGTGAGCAAGAAAAAAACGACAAAGAATCTATAATTTGCTTAACGCTCAAAACAAGCCAAAACATTTTCCGAAATAATTGTGATTTTTTTATGGCCACCACAAAGCCCAAACATTAACCGCCGTCATTTTCCTGTAGGGGGTATTTTAGAAAATTTAGACAATTGCGAATTCCGATGGAAATGTTGCTTTGCTTAGGACGGCTGTTGTGAAGGAATGGAATAAAACGTCTGAAGAAATTATTTTGAAGGCATGCAAATAGTTTCGACGGTGTGTTGATGCAATAACTGAAAAAAAGATTGCGGCCATATTTATTAAATTTACTGTTTTGAGTCTATCTTCTTATTTTGATATTATTATCGATTTTGAAAACTTAATCTTGTTTTATAATAGAGTCATTCATTATTCAATAGAATATTCCTAATTTTGGTTCTGAACCCTGTATACAAACTTCCTATTAAGTATATATATATATACATATCATACAATACCATTCATAAGATCTCGACGGACCGCCTCCATTAGTGCATTTTATATCTCTGTACGTCTTTGCAATGACCCTATACAGACAAACAAAAACACGCATACACGCTATATATATATATATATATATATATATATATATATATATATATGCACATACATATATAGCGTGTATGTGTGTCTTTGTTTATATATATATATATATATATATATATATATACCAAAATCATATCCAAGACAAAAATAATATTGATGCCTCCTGGCAAAACACTCACCATTATAAAGAACAGATTAAGGGTTAGTGGAACAATACAGCGAAAGGAATGGCACCCTCCCCTACACCTTGGTGTTGAAGCTATTGCAAAGGGATTGTTCTGGTTGCTCTCCACAACGGTCGGTTAACTTACTTATTTATAAATATATATATAAATATATACATATATATACAAGATTATATGTATATACATGTGCATACATATATGATACCGGACCATTATCCTTATGAGTAGAGTGTTCGCTAATGGTTCCAAAGACCAGGGAGGGTTCAATCTCAGGTTGATTCATACCATGGAACAATTTAGGGAATGAAGTAGCACCCTACTACACCTCATTGTAGTAGCTATTGAAAAGAGAGCTTTCCGGTCATCCTCGGCGAAGATTAGCGACTTTACTTTTACATATATGATAGATTATATATATATATATATATATACTCACGCATATATATTCGTGTATATATATATATATATATGTGTGTGTGTGTGTGTGTGTGTATGTGTAGGACTCAAGGAGACCTAGGTTCAATCCTAGGTTTCGTCATACCAAAGACTTTAAAAATGGTACTTGATACCTCCTTGCTTAACACTCAGCAATATAAGGTACGTATCGAGGGTAAATTGGAGCAATCCAGGGAAAAGAGTAGCGCCCACCCCAATACCTCGGTGTAGTATCTATTGAAAAGGGAGCCTTCTTGTCACCCTCGGCTACAATCGCCAACTTTACTTATATATATGCTCACACATACAGATGAACATGAAAGATAATGTATACACACACACACACACACACACACACACACACACACATATATATATATATATATATATATAGTAAAAAATTTACCCTACAATCTCCAATATTTTCTGAAGCCTGTCATTTCTCTTTTCCTTAGCTCCGAAAAAACGGTGGAGTGAAAGCAAACAGCGCATAAATTATTTTAAATTTTACGAAAAATATTCCATCAAGTTCAAAAAGAATTTGATATATTTCCAACTGAAAATAATTTAAATAATATTCTTTGCTGCTCATTGATATCTATCTATCTATCTATCTATACATATATATATATATATATATATATATATATATATATATATAATGGAAACACCGGTAAATTTTGAGTTACGTGGATCCAAAATGATTAGTTATAAATTTGAACTCCTGGACGATCAATTCAAAGGATTTGTTTTAATTGAATGTGAGTATAGAACTGCTAACCGGCTCATGGGCCTAGTGGGTAGATTGTTCGCCAATGTTCAATCCCAGGTCGAGTCTTACCAAAGACTTAAAAATGGTACTTGAAACCTACTTGCTTAACATTCACCATTGTAAGGTACGTATTAAGGTTAAAGTTGAGCAATCCATGGTAAAGAGTAGTGCCCTCTCCAACACCTTGGTGTAGTAGCTAATGAAAAAGGAGCCTTTGGGTCGCCCTCGACAACAGTCGCCAACTTTTTATAGAACTACTAACACTTTGTCGATCAGTTGCTAATACGAGAATGCTGACTCAATGTGCTACAGATTATCCTGAACACCACTCAGCAGGTTTTGAGTTCAAAAATGTTCCTTCTCGATGATCATTTGTCCCACCAAGCCTTTAAAGACCAATCTGCCCGACTACTTAACCCATTTCGGTGTAAATACGTAGTTTTATGATAACATTTTAAACCGAGCAATGGCTCATTTGTTTGCATACAGTTTAAGGGGTATGCATATGATTTGTAAGTCGATAGTTTTTTGATAATTCCATTTGAAAACTAGTTAAAACTAATTTGTTTGAACACAAATATTACTATTGTTTGCACACAGTTAAATTGCTCCAAATATGGCTATCTAAGAGTTTTATTTGCACACTTTTATATGGTTATATAACGTTTCTATGAACCAATAAGATTTACTTTAGGCAAACAGAAAGAGTTTCAAGTATTGCTATCTAAGAGTTTTATTTGCACCCTTTTATATGGTTACATAGCGTCGCTATGTACCTATGAGGTTTAATTTAGGCAAACAGTAAAACGTTTCAAGTATTGCTAATCAACACTAATAATTCTATTCAACATAACTCATTCATCAACACAAAGTTAAATTTTTCCAAGTATTGCTATGTATCACTAACAATTCAAACTGCCTTATTACTAACGATTCGATTAAATTTTAGTCATTCGTTTGCATACAATTTATAAATCAGTTCTATTTGACCACAGATAGGACCCTATCATATGCTACCATCCGGGTCAAAGTGAACTCGGGAGCAATTATAGTAAAGGGGTACTCCATATCTCCTGAAGCTTGAACCACACCATCAGATCGTGTAATGCAATATCGGGGACACCCGTTGAGAGGGTTTTACCCCTCTGCAGAGATGCAGCCAGTGTATTCTACAGCCCAAGCCGACTAATCTCGGTGTTTGTTGGTTCATTTATACGCTTGGTATATGTCTAGCCAGGAATCCGAACTAAAAATCTTGAGGTCGAGCTATATGTCGGATCCTTTTGCGAGCTCTAAAATTTGTAGTCCCATATATATTACGATAAACATGAACACATACACCGTCAGATCTAAATAATAAATAAAATGGAATTCGGTTTTTTTCTATTTCTCTTTTGTTTGATGACGGTCGAAATTAGTGGACTTTTTTTTCAATTTACGAACTTTGGAAACATAATTTGGACACCAAATAAGAAAACAGCCTAATAAATTTAAGTTGTCTGTTTCCATTAATAAAATTGAGAGTAACAACAAAATTACCATGCACGCACATATACACGTTCACACTGACTCTCACACACACATGTTTATGTTCTTAATTAAATTGTGTCGCACTGAAAAATTGCTAAATAAGCACACACATGCGCCGGCACACATGAAAACCCATTTATATTTGATAGAAAGATAGATATGGACAGAGAGAGCACTCTTGATACCAATGTATATATATATATATATATATAGAGAGAGAGAGAGACAGAGAGACAGAGAGAGAAAGAGAGGTTAATATGAAAAAACAGGATATAATATTGTTAGCTTTATATATATATATATATATATATATATATATATATATGCTATTGTTATAGACATCATGAAAGTAATTATTCCAATATACTAGATTCAAAGGAATGCACTCCATAGGATTTTATGTTATTGTGTTTTTTCTATTCGGTTTAGGCTTTTTTAATGGAATATCAACCTTTATAGGTTATTTAATGCCAATTCAATCCTTTCAGAAGAAGAGTATCGGTACTATTTAACCCATAGCAAGGAGGATAAGTGGGTTCATATCTTTCCCAAGGGTATTTGTCTGAAAGTGAACGTAACCATATTTACCAACCCCTCGGCTCGGGTAGGATATGACGCAAGGTCAATTTTTTAAGCGGAATTTAAAAGGTTTGAATTCAGAGTTTTCCTTCTCCTAGACTAGTTGCCTCACCAAGGCTGAAGAAGCTAGTCTGTCCTACTATTTACCCATAGCTGGAGGGAGAATAATTGGATTCACACCTTTCCCAAGGGTATTAGTGCTATGTGAAATGCAATCAGTCTCGTCTAGGATTTGAACTCGTGTCGCAGTGTCCATTTCCTACGACGATAACCATTACGAAAGTGAACGTAATAGCGCGACTGAATTTCCAACTCGCTTACTACGATTCCAGAGTCCATCGCTTTGACCATACACCCCGGTTTTGTATTGTTTCACAATGTATACGTACACACATACACATTAGTTGTCATCGATACGTGTGCGTTTGCAAGATGAACAGTTTAGGACCATTTAAAAGGAATTAAACTTACCCTTAAACCTTTTGTCAATATAAAGACAAGCTATCTCAAAAGCTTAAGTATTTAATACCCACCACATATTAAAACACACGAACTTTGTTTCATCTGTGTTCACGTATAGATCAATAACTCTTACTGTCTATGTAACATAGATTCAATTTGAGCTGCTGTATTTGAAAGAAGTTAGAGATCATCTGGATAGTATGCGTCCATAAATATTTTTGCGGGTTATCATCTGTTTCTTATATGGAGGTGCCCGTGGTGTAATGGTTATCGTCACAGGATATGGACACGGCGATACGAGTTCAATTCCTGGACAAGACTGATTGCATTTCACATAGCACTAATACCCTTGGGAAAGGTATGAATCCAATTATTCTCCCTCCAGCTATGGGTAAATAGCAGGGCAGACTAGGTTCTTCAGCCTTGGTGAGGCAACTAGTCTAGGAGAAGGAAAACTCTGAATTCAAACCTGCTAAACTCCGCTTAAAAAAATTGACCTTGTGTCATATCCTGCCCGAGCGGAGGGGTTGGGTAAATAGGATCATCTGTTTCTTATATTTGTTGTATGAAATGATTTTTTCATTAGATCTTAGATCATTCTTAGGGAAAAAAATGTATTTCATGAATCGAAATTGTGCCAATGTATCTTCTTGCAAAACTCCAGTGACAATGACAAAGAAATCAATGTTACCATCCGTTGCTTCTGGCATTTTTTTAGCGGTAACATTTTCTTTAGAGAGAACATATTCTCGAAGTATTTGCTTTATCTTTCCTCTTTGTATGGAATCAAATGTCTTAGAGAAATCTACAAACTAAAGTGTTTGTTCGCGATTTTTTGCACGAACACCTTCCATTATATGAAGAATCAGGGCAATATTAGAAGTTATGGATAAATTCTCCGAAAATAGCATTGGTTTTCCTGAAGAAATTTCTCAACATCTTGTTGGATAAGATTGAAAAGTAGGGCAATGTTAACCTTAGCATCTATGAGAGTTTGAGTTACATGTATGTAGTTCTAAGTGAATCCGAGGTCACTGATTTTAGGAAAGGAAATATTGAAGCCTTTTTTCCATTTTTCTTCCATGCTTCAGTAGAAATTTAATCGAGGCCGACAAATTTTCTGAAGACCCGCCGGAGGCGATGAACGATAGGAAGAAGTGGCGAAAGAGGGTCAGGGCTACCCGTGCCAACGTCACGACATGATGATGATGGGGATTAGTATTTGGTTTGTGAGGATCTGTCATATCGTAAAGAGTTTCCAGTTTGCTTCTTCATTCTGCGTACTCTATCTAATCAAGTATACGATTCTTTGATTAGAAGACATTTATTTAAAAGATAAGTATACCTCCAAATTGAAAACGCTGTTTATCTTCCTCTTATTCACACACACACACACACACATTTATATATAATGGTAAAATACATACATATATAATGGTTAAAGCTCTGGACTGCGGAATCTTAGCAAGCGAGTTCGAACTCCAGTCGTGCTATAACCTTCACTTTCGGACAAATGCCCTTGGGAAAGGTATGAACTACCTTATCCTCCCAGCTCTGGGTTAAATAGCATCACTTCTGTTCTTCTTGAATAGTGGTTATGCCATTAAATAACTCACGAAAGTTGATATGCCATTAAACAAAAGAAACCAAACCAAACCTATATATATATATATATATATATATGCTTGCAATGCTTTAGCGTTATTTCGTTTGGGGTAAGTCCATAAATTTTCCTTTCCTTTTCTAAAATTTAGTGTTTAGGCATACAAATTTGTTCTTGTGAGAAAACACTTCTATATCTTTGCTTTTTCTGTTAGTGTTATGTTTTGACCTTTTACCCGGCCCAAAACAAAATGCTATTCCAAGGTGATGCACCGGAATGAAGAGACACATTCCAATGGCCAGTAATCGAAAGAGATCGCGTGGGCGGATTAAGGCTTATAATATGGGACAAGGTGAAGGTCCCACTTTGCCAATGCAGACTGATGCACCGGAAGAGAGTGACCTCTGAAATGCATGACAGTTATTTCCGCTTGATGACGATTAAACATTCGATTTCAAAGATCCTGTGGGCGATCGTGTGGGCGTTGAATTATTATTTAACTAAGTTGAGTTCGAGTCCAAGAAGCAGTTGCCAGTGGAATTCCAGACTGTTGGAGACGAGTTGTGGTAGGGAAGGCCACACCCGACCGAGGGCACCTCGGGAACTCCGATAGAGTGGAACCCAGCATCAGGAGAACAAGAAAGACACAACGTGACGGTCATAACAGTGGGGTCAAGATATTACAGTTTATGTTCGGTCTCCAGCTCCCTCTCACATGCAACCCATTAAAAACCCTTTTGAACCCTTGCAATAAAGTGAGAGGTTATATTTTTTGTAAAGAAGTCTTCCTGCGTCTTCCTGTGCCTTCCTGCGTCTTTTTCATTATCATACGTGCGTCTGATTAATTCATTGCGTCGGTATGTATCCAGCATATATATGTATATGAGAATATAACATTTGGAGATCTTTACAAACATATGTAAACACTAATACATATCAACATTGATAATGAGAATGTTGAGTATTAAAATATGTTGGACAAGTAAAGATATCTCCTTACAAAAGATGATGACGTCCACTTCATAACTGATATCTGTGTCACTGTAGCAGGAAATGGTTGTTATGTAGAGATTGTCATGAAATGTAGAACACATCATTTTCGGTTGGATTTTTTCTGTGATGTTTAGTGTTTTTAACGTACGAGAACTGACAAGCATTCATATGATGAGTTTTTCTAATGCACATGCAGACACAAATATCAATCCATTACTGGATACATGGTATTTCAGGTCTAGGTTTGGTTTGGTTTCTTTTTTTAATGGCATATCCACCTTTTGTAGGTTATTTAATGCCAAAGGTATTCTCTTAGAAGAACAGTAGTTGTACTATTCAAAGCATAGGATAAGGGGGTTCATACCTTTCCCCAAGGGTATTTGCTCGAAAGTAAACGTAATGGCGTGACAGGAGTACGAACTCGCGTTCTACGATTCCGCAGTCCGTCGCTTAAACCATTACACCATGAGGACACTCACCCCCATTTCAGCTCTATTTTCCTATGGTAATACCTTTGTTTCTGCACACATATGATGTCTATGTTCATATTTTTTTTTTTTTTTTTTTTTGCAGACGCAGTAAGCTCGGTCAGTATTTACGGTGTTTAAGTAGAGAATGTTAAAAGTCACAACGTTGAAAGGGTTATGATGTCGAAGAAATTTTGGTTTTGGCTCTATAATAAATGTTTTGACACTGAAGCTAGAGCTTCAACCTTAGCTGGACGCTCTTCTTGTTACCTGAAGGGCGATGGGGTTTGGACGTTTGGTCTGAACTCAAATTGTGCCCTCTCTTCATTAAAAAGCAAGCTTTGGAATTTTGTCGAGCGGTTCACATCCCTAGGTAGCAATATCTCATTTACTGAAATCGATGTCAGCATACATAAAGGAAAGGAAGAGGCTTCTATTAACAAGTTAACTGACATAACATCTAGCAGGTATTCTTGCAAGTCGAAGTCATGTCAGTTTTATTGTTGAACCAACTGGATTTGAATTAAACGCTTAAGGAAAAGGGTAGATGGGAACTACAGTAGGATATGACGAGTTGTTTTAAAAAAAATTAGGATGAACGTCCCGGAAATTGCGGTTGTATGGTTATTTACTTCCCATTTCTGAAACCATCCAAGTAAAACAAACAGGATAGAGATAGAGAGGCAACATTTTTCTTTGCCTTTCTTTCTATGGACACACCAGTTGGAATTTTAATTCATCAGCTTTTAGCTCACACGGATTTTCAACACCACACGATAAAATAATGTATTCTAAAAATACAACAAATAAATAATTGTATTCATTAAAAAAAAAACTCCATTCAATAACCAGTACCTTTTCAGGAACCCCTTTAAGAATTAAGTACACAAGAATGCTGCGTGCAATCTTGAACAAGTCCTGGCGGCAACACCCCACAAGACACCAACTGTACGGCCACCTGCCTCCTATCACGAAAACTATTTAAGTTAGACGAACCAGACATGCAGGACACTGCTGGAGCAGCAGGGACGAAATCATAAAAGATGTACTCTTATGGACCCCCACACATGGCCGTGCAAAAGCAGGACGACCAGCACGAACATACATTCAGCAGCAATGTGAGGATACGGGATGCTGTCCTGAAGACCTGCCTAGGGCGATGAACGATAGGGAGGAGTGGCGAGAGAGGGTCAGGGATATCCGTGCTACCAGCGCGACATGATGATGATGATTAAATATAATTTGAATCACAAATGAATAAAAAAAAGTCTGTTTTTAAAACACTATAAAGATATATGTGTATTTTTAGGTGTACTTATCATATTGTTAAAAAAGTGTATCAAAGAAATCAAAGTTTTTTCACTATATAATGAAGAGTATTTCCAATATTTGAATTTTAAAAAATTCAAAAAAATCTTACAAAATCAAATGTATTAAAGAAAATGAAATGTATTTTATTAACTCAAACAGTAAAATGTATTCTCATAGCCTTGCAAATAAATAAATATTCTTTCAAAATACTATCAAAATCTACGTAAATTTTCATACCCTTTAAGATATAAATGTTTTTCAAAATCTAGCCAATAAAAAAATATTTTCAAAATATTATAAAAATGTAAATATATTCTTGATATTTGCTTTATCATACTTATTTTGAAAAAAACACGTTTTTACTCGAACAATGAAGTATACATTTTGAAAAATTTATCAGAACCCAGGTGTAATTTTAAAGATTTAAAAAGTGTGTATTCAATACCTTTTCATAACTTGTCTTTTAAAGCAAGAGAAAAATAAGTATAGTATTTAAAAATGTATTGAAATTTAAGTGCGCTTTTTAAAAATTAAGTAATAAATGGTTTTCAAAACCCATCCAATCAAAAATTATATTTTCAAAGGACTATAATGACATAAGTGTATTTTCAGAACACTATCAAAACAAACTTGTATTTTTTAAAAAATTGAGGAATAAATGTTTTTAAAAAACCAAGCGAATAAAAACTTATCTTTAAAACTCGCTAAATATAAAAGTGTATTTCGATAGTTTTGATAAATATGTTTTTAAAACCCACAAATCAGTTTAATTTTCGAAAATGTCCTAAAACATTAATATATTTTCAATATTTTAAGAACTTTTTTCAAAAATATAGCCCACAGAATTATATACTTTCAAAAAACTATGATGATATTAATATATTTTGTACATTTAAATAGACGCATTTCAAAACCAAGCCAAAAAAGTGCAGTTCCAAAACACACAGAAATCTTACAGTATTTAAGAAAAAGTAAAAGAAATAAAAGTTTTTCAAGACCAAGTCCATGAAAATATTTTTAAAAGTGTATTTTTTATATTTTTAATACCTTTTTTCAAAAGTAGTAAATGTATTTTTAAACATTATAAAAAATATAACTGTATTTGAAGAAATGTTAAGTTGTTTTTTTTTTAATCCAGCAGAAATTTTTCGAACGAACGTATAAAAAATAGTTATTTCAATGTACCAAACGAAAATAAATGCTGTTTCAAATTTAAGGTAAGTAAAAATCTTTATAGATATATTTTTGAAAATTAATTTCATTTCTTACCTGAAAGTTATAGATTTTTCCCATGACGTCCACCGAAAAACCTGTGTATATTATTCCATAAATTCTTTGAATTCCTTCGAAAATGAATAAAGAAGGGTCCTGCAATAAAAAGAAAAAAAATGGAAAAAAAGTTTTTAAAAAGTCTGATTAACGTTATCATCTTTAAAAATATCAAGAAGAAGAAGAAGAAGAAGAAGAAGAAGAAGAAGAAGAAGAAGATGTTGTTGGAATGATCTTAAGAGGATTGAAACGGAGACGAGAGGAGAATTCCGGACGAAATTATATTTAATAAAAGCAAATGAAAAAATATGCAGAAAAAATGTTAAATACATTTCAGAACGCATTTGCTACATTCTAACTGAAATGCATAAACAATGCATCGAATAATTAATTAATCGTAAACCTATTTTTTGTAACTACGTACATACACAATAAACTCCACGAAATAGCAAGAAAAATGCAATAGGTGGTTACGTCTCCCTCTTTACTAACTGTAAATAAAACTAATTATACATTTGATCCCAAATTCAAAACCAGTCATTTAAAATACATTCTTCACTGAGACAACATACTTCAGTACGACTGACGTAGTGTATTGTTTGAAATATATTAACAAATATATTAGATATAAGATATGCATTTATAAATAGACACATATGTAGATTTTAGTCAAAATAGCCACATAACTAAACACGTAGATCACCAATATATATATATATATATATATATATATATATATTTTAATTCCCCCGGAAGTATGGAAGACCAGACAATTCGATGACATACTGCTCCGACACTGCAACGCAGTATACAATCAAAATCCGATAGATAGATGGATGAAGGGATGCATACTCCCCTTCCCTAAAAAGGGGGACCTCGGATTAGCCAAAAACTACCGAGGCATAACACTTACATCCATAGCAGCCAAAATCTACAATGCCCTACTACGAAACCGCATAGAACCCAAAATCGACAACATACTTAGAAAAAACCAAAATGGCTTCCGAACAAATAGATCCATGACCTCACAAATTTTAGCCATCCGTAGAATCCTTGAAGGTGTACGGGCAAAAAACCTACAAGCGACATTAATTTTTGTTGAATTTACCTAGGCTTTCGATTCCATTCACAGAGGAAAGATGGAACAAATCCTACTAGCGTACGGCATACCTAAAGAAACCGTAGCGGCAATAACAATTCTCTATAGAAGCAGTAAAGTAAAAGTACGATCACCAGATGGAGACACAGAATACTTCGACATTGTAGCAGAAGTACTACAAGGGGACACGCTGGCTCCGTACCTCTTTATCATTTTTCTAGACTACGTACTTAGAACATCGATTGACAAAATCAAAGAGAATGGCTTCGAACTGACGAAGAAAAGAAGCAGAAGGTACCCCGCAACAACAATTACCGACGCCGACTACGCCAATGACATAGCGATACTGGCAAATACACCTGACCAAGCCGAAACACTACTGCATAGTTTGGAACGAGCAGCAGCAAACATAGGCCTCTATGTTAATGCACACAAAACGGAATATATGTGCTATAATCAAACGGGGGACAACTCCACTCTAGAAGGAACCCCACTTAAACTAGTAGACAAATTCACTTACCTAGGAAGCAGCGTCGAATCAACCGAAAAGGACATCGAAACGAGGTTAGCGAAAGCATGGACAGCTATCAATAGGCTATCGATTATTTGGAAATCAGACCTAACCGATAAAATCAAACGCAGTTTCTTCCAGGCAGCGGTCACATCGATACTGCTATATGGCTGCACTACATGGACGCTAACAAAACGGCTGGAGAAGAAGCTAGACGGCAATTACACAAGAATGCTACGTGCAATCTTAAACAAGTCCTGGCGGCAACACCCCACAAGATACCAACTGTACGGCCACCTGCCCCCTATCACGAAAACTATTCAAATTAGACGAGCCAGACATGCAGGACACTGCTGGAGAAGCAGGGACGAACTCATAAGAGATGTACTCTTATGGACCCCCGCACATGGCCGTGCAAAAGCAGGACGACCAGCACGAACATACATTCAGCAGCTATGTGAGGATACGGGATGTTGTCCTGAAGACCTACCTAGGGCGATGAACGATAGAGAGGAGTGGCGAGAGAGGGTCAGGGATATCCTTGCTACTAGCGCGATATGATGATATATATATATATATATATATATATATATATATATGTGTGTGTGTGTGTGTGTGTGTATGTGTGTGTGATAGGTAGTTGAAAAAACATAATCCAAATAGGTGAATATACTATGATGTAAAGTCGACGTTAACGTTTCAGTTTCAGTAACCTTCAACAGGACTTGGATATCAAAATAGTTAACATAGCAATGGATGCTTGCTGAGATGACCGGAGCTAATGAGAAATATACAACGAAAAGATACATAAACGTACACATAGTGTTCATAATTCAAAAGTCATTAGAACGTGTCTGACACGTGGAAAAAATATTTGAAAATGTTGGATTTTCCAAAGAAACCGGACAAAACCCCCCGTTTATTGAGAAATACGAAACAATTAAGTTTTCATATGTATAGATCGTTTGGAATCATCTATGGTAAATGTTATGTAAGAATGTATTTGAAATTAGTCTTTCCGAAAAGACAGTAAGAAATAAATATGGATAAAATCCGACAGTATGAAGGTAGCTACCTTCATACTGTCGGATTTTATCCATATCAACTTTCATATATATATATATATATATATTTTTTTTTTTTTTTCTTTAAGAAAAAACAACGAAACCAATCACGAAATCCTTTGTGATTGGTTTCGTTGTTTTTTCTTAAAGAAATTATTGCTCTGTATTATTGTTACATTGAGCTCTTTACCAGGAAAATTTAAATATTCATACATGAATAATTTCTTGTCCTGATGGAATTACTCCCAACTCCGGTTTAACTGGACTAAGAATACTATATATATATATATATATATATATATATATATATATATATATATATATATACGATGGCACCAGCAAAATGCAAAGAATGGTCAAATATTAAGCGGAGATTAACAGGTTGGAATTCGGAGTTTTCCCCCCAAATACACTGGTTGCAACACAAGCGTTGAAGAACGCTGTCTGCCACACTATTTATGGATATTTGTATATATATATATATATATATATATATATATATATGGTCCTATGCTAGTCACGATACTTTATTGTGGCCTTACTTCCAAGACAACCCACGCGTTTCCGGCGAGCTGGTTT
>OY757933.1:41722529-41732529 GCA_963585895.1 Sepioteuthis lessoniana
ATCGAGACCAGTAAACTACATTATTGGCCTTGTGGTAGCGTGTTCGCCAGTGGGCAACGAAACTGGAGTTCAATCTCTGATCGAGTCAGACTTAATAAATGGTACTTCATACCTTCTTGCTTAACACTCAGTATTATTAGGCACGTATCAAGGGTAAAGTGTAGCAATCCAGAGAAAGGAGTAGCGCCTTCTCCTACACTTCGGTGTAGTAGCTATTGGAAGGGAGCTTTGGAGTAGCTCTCGACTACTGTCACCAAATTTGTTTATTTTTTACTGTTAATATCAGCTCAATTCTTAAATAACAATGGAATTGATAATGATAATGTCGGTTAAATAAATGACAGACTGAAATAGAGTTGGTTTGGCTTGGGTAGGTTTTATAGCAGATCAACAAATGTCGGTTATTTCAGAACTATTGTATTGTTGCACCACTTGGAATCTAACAAAACGCTCAAAGAAAAAAATATAGATTGAAACTAAACAAAAATGTTGCGTGATGTTTCAAATAAATCATCGAAACAAACAGCCTGCTTTACAGTCTCTATACGGACACTCACCTCTTATCCCCAAAACCGTTTAAGTAAGACTAGGAAGACATGTTGGCTACTGCTGGAGAAGTAAAGACGAACTAATTCTTCTGCCTTCAGCGTTAGCCTACCAGTAAATCAGCTTTGAGCGGGCACTGGATGCTGTCTAGAGAACTTGGTGTCATTGTTTGCCGATACATAGGTCAGATAGCAAGAGAGTCCAGAAGGAATTCGTTGGTATATCCTCTAAGTGTGCTAATTCTATATTTCACCATGGGTTAAATGCTTATACATATATATCAGTGTATTTAACTATTCAATGCCAAATCTTCTTTCAACATGTAAACTAAGTATATGATTTGTAAATAGATTTTCGAACGAGCCTGAGATCATTTGTTTGCACACTGGTAAACGGTTTCAAGTATTGCTATGTAACAGTAAGACATTAACAATGTTATTCGTTTGCACAGATTTAATTGGATATGCATATGATTTGTAAGTGAATACTTTGTAGGTTATTTCATTTTCAAATGAGTTAGAACCAATTTGCTTGCACACAAGTATTGGTATTGTTTCTACACAGTTAAATGGTTTCAATTATAACATTCATTTTAATGGATATGATTTGAAAGTGAATAGTTTGTTGGTGATTTCATTTTTAAATGAGTTGGAACTAATTGTTTGCACACGAGTGTTGCTATTGTTTCTACACAGTTAAATGCTTTCAATTATTGCTATGTAACACTAATAAATCGATTCAATTTTAATCTTATTTTCACACAGTGAAGACATAGAGATGGATATGAATGGGAAATCTCAAGCGATAAAATTAATCTTTTCTAATAGAAGCGCAAAACCATATCATAAAAACCGATTATATTAAAATGAATGTTCGTAATATACGACAGAATAGAAAGTTGAGGCTATGCAAAGAATGAAATTAAAGGGTTAATCACATCGTAACCGAATACGGCAAAGTGTCACAGAGGGAGAATATGACTCGGCACGAAAGGGAGGAAAAGGTGATACCCCTGAGAATTGTGCATGAGATTGAATATTAACCATAATTCCAAGTGGTATTTGCACAACAAGAACCAGTCTTAGAGAATAAGAAGCATGAAATTCCATGTAGTTTTTGAACAGAAACGGATCCCTGAATCGCAGCTAGAAGACCAAACCTTGAGCTAGATAACAAAAATAGAAATAAAAAAAGAAGAAAAGAACGTGTCATCAAGTGGATCTTGTTTCTCCATTGGATCACAAACTGAAAAATCAAAGAAATCGGAAAGATAGAGAAATTCTACGGTCTGGCAAGAGAACAAAACAAATTGTAGAACATGAAGTTGGCGGCAATACCAATCGCTGTTGGTGCACATGGCATAGACTCTGATTCCTTGAAAAGGGAATATAAAGAATGGGACATCAGAGGAAGAATCCAAATAACAGCATTGTTGTGATCAGACAAAATATTAAGAAGAGTCCTGGAGACCTGCGGAAACTTGCTCTTTCTTAGACTCCACTGAAAGACCACCAGCGAAAATTATTCTGAAAAACTCACATAATAATAATAATAATAATAATAATAATGATAATAATAACAAGAAGAAGCAGAAGAAGAAGAATATATATAAATGTTCATGGTATAATGGTTACCGTATAGAGAAGAGATACGGGTTCAATTCCTGTATGAGAGTTTCTATTTCATACAGGTAATACCCTTCGGAGACGTATGAATCCAATCATTCTCCCTCCAGCTGTGAGTAATTTGTAGGTTAGACTGAGCTTTTCAAAGTTGATATGGCAACCAGTATAGGAGAAATAAAACACTAAATTCAAACCTGATAAACTCAGGTTAAAATTAACCTTGTGTAACATTTTGCATGCGATGAGGAATATATATATATATATATATATATATATATATATATATATATCTGTTTTGTCAATGAAAGAAAAGTCAACGGACTGTTCCTGTTGCATTATACATTCGTTTCAACGAGCCGTGTTTCTTTTAGTCTCGCCTCTTCAGATGGCTAAACAAGTCACATAGAGAAATCAACAAAGAAATAAAAAGATGAAAAATAGAAAAGGCAGACCACCATTTGTAACAAATTGCTTGACTTCAAAGTGAACCCAGCAAAATCTAGTTGCCGTTCCTCTGTCTTAGATTTAGTCCCGAAGTCATATTTCAGTTTGTCTCCCGTTTTGTACTATTATTTTCCATATGAACATAGATTTTCTCTTTTACTCAATATCCTATTTAACCTTATTCTCAGTGAGATTTTTTTTCTGTCTGCTGCTTTGTTTACAGTTAATTTATATCTATTTAGTGGGGGTGTCAAGTATAAAAGATTTCAGATTTTACAATGATCCTCCTTCTAAAAGGTTACTTAGGGTATTACTTTTTTCTCTCTCAAGGTTGTGTATCGTTAGTTGTAGTGTTTTTTAATCTCAAAAATAAGTATATATATATATATATATATATATATATATTGAACCCTGCTACTATTAAATCTCTTAATAATTCATGATTTGACGTCTGTTTGTTACTTCAAATGAAGAGCCGCCAACCTATTTTGCCCATTTAATTTCCAAATTTACTATTCTCATTGCTGTTCTTGTTACTAGGTTTTATATATATTTATCTTATTCCTACAGTTTTTTTAAAAAATAGTTATTAGAACATATACTCACCTAATGTATACATCATAGTAATCATATACCGATAGTTCTCATTTGTATTATAACTATAATCACATTAACTTAAACTTATTTTCGTGTCGGCATTTGAATATTAGTTCGTTTTATTTACTTAATAGCTGTCAAATATCTTTGTAATTGATTATGCTAATTTCGTCTTCCAACCGTAGGTTACACTACTATTGAAGATATCTGTCGTCGAAGATTTTTCTACTTTATTAAGGGGTTTGTAAACTTTCCTTTAGCACCGCCCTAAATTCTTCGATTGGGCAGTTTCATTCCAAAGCAGCTGGTTAGTAAAGTAATGTCCGAAATTATGTACCCTTTGTTTCCACTTAGCCGATGTAATGCCTATGTATACTCTCTCATCACTTCTATTTTTCATGGGGGAAAATGCTGGCTTGCTATACTACGTTTTCAGAATGACACCTTCCATCCATAGGGGATTCGTTTTTATTACAATTACAGAGTGGTATCAGCGCCCACTTTTTATTCATATATGATTTATCAAATAGGTACTTTCGTGGTTATATATATTTTTATATTATGAGTGCAGGAGTAAAAAAATTGTACAGTTTAATTTGGTTTGATTTGATTTAATTTTATGGACTATCAACCCCTGTAGGTTAATTAATGCCAAATCCATTTTAATACAAAGAAACAGTCCTATTTCTAACAATTCAGTTTAGCGTAAGTACACAGTTTAGTTCTATTTGACTCATAGATAGGACTCTATTAGGTGTTACCATTCCGGGCCAGAGTAGACCTGGGAGCGATGGCCATGAATGGGTACTCATCATTCAAAGCTTCAGCATTACTGGAAGCTCACCATCAGATTATTTAATGTCATATCATGGACAGTCGTTAATTGGGGTCTTACCTCTCTACAGAGAAGCAGCCAGTATATTCTACAGCCCAAGCCGACAGTACGAACCAATCTGTACATCATTTCTATTGAAAATGTTTCAGAGTTGGTTGTTTTTATGGAAATGTTTATCTAAAAGATTTAAGATGTACCATTTTATATTTAATATTAGGAAGTTTACAGAAAATGGAGTTAAACCAGATAAGCTTTCTTGTTCTCGTCTTACTTCTATTTGAATCATTATTATTATTTCCACCAACACTTCCATTACCACAGCTACTATCTCTGCTATTTCTATTAATAGTATTGCCTTGTTAAGTTGTTCTGGTGATCGCTTGGTTCTTGTACTCTAGTTTATACAAGAATCTGCTGTTTTCTAGGAATTCATTATATCCCTTCTAATTTTCTTCAAGCATTTTTTGCAGGATGACAGCCTGTTTATACTTACATTAACTGCATTCGATATTTGTTTTATTATTGATCTGGGGTATTGGGAGTTGACATTGATGTAAGTAGGTGTGTGATTGTTCTTGCTAAATGATTTGAATGTGTTATTCTCTAAATTAAATGTTACGTCTAGGAAATAATTTTTTTTCAAGTTGGGAGTTATTTCTATTTTTATCCCTTGTAACCTGAATATCCGAATGATTTTTAATGTATTTTCGACGTTTGGGGGCCGTTGCTATCAGGGATGAAGATGAGGCCATCATCATTATTGTATAATGATGATAGCCTACCTGATTTAAGTCGATTATTCTACTTAATTAGTCTAATATATGTATGTCTGTAAGGTTCACCAATTCTCCAAAGTCGTAGGTGCTCGTGGGAAGTCAAAGTATTCAGTGTGAATTTTTTTCCTAGCTTTTTCGCTCTCTGTGAGAATGGATTTTCTACTCGTCAAAATAATGTCTATTTCCTAGTCCGTGATATCTATATATTTTCTTGCGTGGTTTAAATTAATTAATAGTAAATCCCTCCAGATGATCGTGTAGAATTCCATGATGTCAAATTGGAATAACGTTGTACTTTTAAAAAAAAAAATATACTGTTTCTGTATCTTTCTATTGTATCTTGTAATTTTTTTCATAAGTTATATGTAGATTTTTTAAGTACTTCAGAGGTTATATTTTCAATCAAATCTTTAGAGATTAAGCCTAATTCAGATTTAGTTGGACTAATCAACCTGCCCTGCTTCTTGTTCTGGAAAATCTGTTTATGGTCGTTAAATACAATAAAAAATGCATTTTTCTTTTAATTTTTCCAAAATATCCTCAATGCGTAGCATGCTGGCAAATTTTGCGGTGTCCCTATTTATTTGTGCAGAGGTATCTCTCTAGTTTATATTATAGGTGTCAGTGATCTTATCATTTTGTATTTTACCGTATATATATATATATATATATATATATATATATATATATATATATATATATGTATTATGTATTTACACAGTTTTGAGAGGTCTGGATAAAGCACCGATTTTGGACCCTGGGAAACTTACAATATAATGCCCGGTTGATAGTGAAAAACGTAAGTCTTGAAGACGTACGACATGGATTAGAAACACGGCAACATAAGCGGGAGAAAGAAAACATCGAAATAGTTTTAGTGTTATCCACCGGCAGAAGCAAGAAAAAACAAAATCTTGCTAATCCCGTATATTATCTTCAGTAATCTGTCACTGCACTAATATTACAACTGTCTAAAAACCTGTTTGGAAAGAACTCGCCGAACTCAACCAAGTGCATATAAACCCCACTTTACAGAGATCATGCATCGGTTTTTTAGTGATTTTACGCGGTCACAATTCCAGAAATTTGTCCTTTGACTCATGTCACTTGTAAGCAACAACTGCCTTTTACATCAAGGCGTGCCAAAAACACAGAATACCTCAACTCTCTCTAGCCATTTTGGTCATCATTCTTGGCTATTCTTTTTGGCGACTTCTGAAATTAATAGACCAGTTCATAAACATCGGTCGTAATATCTCATCTGGTGGAAGCTATGTCAACAGAAGCTTAGGTAAAGCATCGACTACCACCGGCAGGTTATCAACAATATAGAAACCTGTTCTCTATGATAAAATGAAACAGGGATTCTTCCAAGCTCTAACCGTGTCAGTACTTCTGTATTGTTGCACCACTTCAATTCTAACAAAACGTTTGAAGAAAAAAAAATAGAATGAAACTAAACAAAAATATTGCGTGCTGTTTCAAATAATACTTTGAAATAAACAGCCTGTAATACAGTCTCTATACGGACACTTACCTTCTATCCCCAGAACCATTCAAGTAAGACTTGGAAGACATGTTGGCTCCTGCTGAAGAAGTAGAGACGAAATCATGAGCGACACTTTTCACTCTTCAGCGTTGGCCTACCAGCAAATCACCTACGAGTGGACACTGGATGCTGTCTAGAGAACTTGGTGTCATTGATTGCCGATAGATAGGTCAGATAGCAAGAGAGTTCAGAAGGAATTCGTCGGCATATCACCTAAGTGTGCTAATCTAATATTTTGCTATAGGTTATATGCTTATACTCATATGTCAGTGTATTTACCAACCCCTTCGGAGGAGCAGGAGGTGACATAAGGTTATATTTAGCAGGGCTTAACAGGTTTGAATTCAGAGTTTCCCTTCTCCTAGAATGGTTGCCTAACCAAGGCTAAAGAACACAACCTGCATATATATATATATATATATATATATATATATATATATATATATGCGATTGGATTCATACCTTTCCCAAGAGTATTAGGGCTATGTGAAATGCAATCCACATCGCAGAGGATTTGAACTCGTGTCACTATATATATATATATATATATATATGTGTGTGTGTGTGTGTGTGTGTGTGTGTGTGTATATATATATATGTGTGTGTGTGTGTGTGTATGTTTATGTATATAAATATATATATATATAGAGAGAGAGAGAAAGAGAGAGAGAGATAGAGAGAGAGAGAAAGAGAGAGGGGGAGCTTATAGTGTAATGGTTACCGTCATAGGAAATGGACACGGTAAACAGTGTTCAAATCCTGGACGAGGCAGTTTGCATTTCTCATAACGCTTATACACTCATGAAAGGTATGAATCCAACAGATCTCTTTCCAGCTATGAGTTAATAGTTGTGCAACCTGGATTATGTAACCTTCATATGGCAACCAATCTAAGAAAAGCAAAACTCAGGTTTTAAGACTGATTAAATCCGCTTAAATAACTGATTTTGTTTAGCATCCTGAACGAGAGAAGGGTTTGAGTGGTCTGTTTGACCTGCCAATTGACGTAATATTTTGTGTTCTACAATGGTCCAGGGGACTGAGGTTCAATCCCTGGTCATGTCATACCAAAAATACCCCAAAAAATGACTCTTGATGCCTTTTTGCATAACAGTATTATAAGATACTGATCCAGGGAAAGGAGTGACGCCCTCCGCTCTACCACGGTGAAGTAGCTATTGAAAAAGAACCCTCGCATCGCCCTCGACTATAGTCAGCAAACTTAACTTATCCCTCACTCCTGGTCTAAACCTCTTTCTTTTAGAATGTTCATATGTATTAATTTCTTCATATACAGTCACCGTCTCTTTCGATTTATACATTTAGCAGTCTAAGTTTATTCATATCTATCTATTTATCTATCTATCTATCTGTTAGAATATGAAGTCTTCTAAGTGTGTTTCAGAGTGTGCGTATGTGTGTGTGTGCGCACGCGCGTGTGTGTGTGTTGTGTGTGTTTGATTTTATGGTTGTTATATTCCTTACCTATATGTGCATGTGTGTGCAATTATACATATACATTTGTTACCTCTCTTCCTCTTCCAAACGCTGTTTCTCTTCCTTCTATCATGAGCATATCAATGTAATGACATCATGAATTATTGAAATAGAACAAATTTTGAAAAAAAATGATGTATTGTGAAATATTCGTTCACATTATGATCTATATACTTCTTCATAGAAAAATACGTCTTTGGAAATGTAAGCGTATATATATATATATATATATATATATATATATATATATATATATATATATATATTAATCGAAGTTTTATCTTTGTCAGATCTCAACTGAAGGATTTCAATCGAGAGATGAAGAATCCTACGTTACTTAATGCTCAGACGTTACGTTTCCTTCCTTCGGTGAGAATGAGGAAAAAAAAAGCTTAAGTCCCAAAGAGATATGCAAATCCTGAACTCAGGCGACAACTGATTGTGATATATCCGGGTTTTTTTTTTGTTTTCTTTTTGTTTTACTTTTTCCTATCATTTTATTGCGTTCTCTCAACATAGCAAATTGAAAAAGAAGGAAAGAAAAAAAAAAAAGAAAAGAAAATCAATTGAAGTCAATTCGCTGCAGCGAGATCAAAAACGGACAACAAAAATCTATGGAACTTTAAACAATCGATCATATCGAAATAATTGATAAATTTTCAGAATTACAAAATCCTCAAAGGAAATCGATCCATCATAGCGGAACTACAACCAAACCTGACATTTAAAAGTAACTGATATTTTTATTTGCTAACTTTGAAGACATTGTGATTTTTTTAACTATAAAATACTTTAAAGATGTGATATTTTTTAAACTATAAAATATGATATATGAGAAATGTCAAAACTATATATACTGCGGTGTATTGACGTAAGTCTCTGAATGGTTCCTGGTAAAGCAAGTTTTCCCACTTTAATTGTGAAAATTTCAATGACTTTTAGTTAGTTGGTTAGTTGGTTGTTTTGTTTTACGGTGTATCAACCCTTTTGGGGTCATTTAACGCCGAATTAAATTTCAAGCAATTCAGTTTAACAGAAGTATAGTTTTTGTTTACAAACAGTTAAATGTCAGAAACAGTTCTATGTCAAACAATATAGTTTAGCGCAAGTACACAATGTAGTTATATTTAAAAACAGTTCAGATTTGCATAAGTGTCAAAAAAGTTCTATTTCAAACAATTCAGTTTGGCATAAGTAGAGAGGTTAGTTCTATTTAACCCATAGATAAGACCCTATCTGGTGCTACGCCTCCTTGCCCAGTCGGCTGGGGCTGTAGAATACACTGACTGCACTTCTGCAGAGAGGTAAGACCCCCCTCCCAACGAGTGTCCTGGATATGACACAAAACAATCTGATGATGAGGTTCCAGGAATGATGGAACTTTGGGGAATGCGGAGTACCCCTTTATTGCCATCGTTCCCTGGTCCACTCTGGCCTTGAATGGTAACAACTGATAGGGCCCCATCTATTGGTTGAATAAGGTCATATTTATGCTAAACTGAAATGTTTGACTAAACTGAATAGCTTGAAATAGAAATGTTTTTGACACTTAAACCGTACTTACATTTAAACTGCGTGCTTATGCTGAACTGAATTGTTTGAAATAGAACTGTTTTTGACATTGAAACTGTATCTACACTAAACTGAATTGGTTAACATTGAACTGCTTTGACATTTAGCTGTGTCTAAATAAAATCTGTTCTTAGACTAAACTGAATAGCTTGAAAAAGAAATATTTTTCACAATTAAACTGTACTTAGATTTAAACTGCGTGCTAATGCTAAACTGAATTGTTTGAAATTGAATTGTTTTGGGATTTAAACTGTGTACTTACGCTAAACTGAATTGTTTTAAATAGAACCCATTATTTACATAAAAATGGATTTGGCGTTAAATAACCTACAAAGGTTGATATGCCATAAAATCCAACCAACCAACCAACCAACCAACCAACCCATCCGAGTCAGAGTGGACCTGGGAGCGATGAACATGGAGGTGGACTCCTTATTACCAAAGCTCTAGCATGAGTTAAACTTCGCCAGCTGATTTTTTAGTATCATAATCAGGATATACTCGTCAGGCGGGTTTACCCCTCTGCAGAGAAGCAGTTGGTGTATCCTTCTGCCCCAAC
>OY757933.1:41737529-41777529 GCA_963585895.1 Sepioteuthis lessoniana
CACACTCAGTATTATAAAATACGTATGAAGGGTAAAGTGGAGCAATCCAGGGAAAGTAGTAACGCCTTCATCAGCATGTCGGTGTAGTAGATATTGAAAAGGGAGTCTTCGGATCACTCTCGAAAAAGGTCGTGAACTTAACGGGCTTTATATATATATATATATATATATATATATAAGTCATACATCCTAGATGCATCAAGGTATGTCATCAGTGATGCACTGTTTTCCTCGCCGATTTCGGGTTTCGCATGATATCGGCTCCAACGGTAACCCCGGCATGACCCTAGAAGAGTAAAACCAACTTCTTGATAGCGACGTGCTACGCACCGTAACATTGCTAAAACATTAAAAAAAACAGTAAGGCTGGACTTCGACCGTTCTTTATTGACATCTGTCATTCAGCATCAGCCAATGAAAACAGGGCATTTCGTCCTCCTCTTCGGTATAATGTTGTCATTACTTCATCCGGTTTCGATCAACAACTTCCGGATTCGATAACGAGGTAAGATGGTATTTTAAATGCTTTGTCTCAGTCCATGTTTTACATATTAAATGCTAATCCCCTAGCGATACTAAAACTTTAACAAAACCTACACGTATCCAACCACAAATATATCCTATACTAG
This sequence comes from Sepioteuthis lessoniana, assembly GCA_963585895.1. Lineage (NCBI taxonomy): Eukaryota > Metazoa > Mollusca > Cephalopoda > Myopsida > Loliginidae > Sepioteuthis > Sepioteuthis lessoniana. The sequence continues at coordinate 41,738,159 of OY757933.1, forward strand.
TACTTCTAAAATAAATAAATATATATATATGTGTGTGTGTGTGTGTGTGTGTGTGTCTGTGTGTGTGTGTATTGCTTAATTGATTTTGTAAAATTAAATCCTAACTCAATAATAAGCAATGAGAAAACTCTTCATCAGGAGGCATTTCCAATAAACATTAAAATATATTTGCCAAAATCAATTTCAAAACGCCTTACATTATATTGATCATACACGAATTCTATACACACTCTAACCTCTGTCTCTCATACACATCCACACACATACGTATATATATATATATATACACAAATATTAAGATAGGAATATATATTTCTATAATTCCTCTATTGCTTAAATTCCGTAAAAAATCCTATTCATTACCGAGTTGGCTAGGGATGTTGAATACACATATTGTTTCTTTGCAGAGGAGTAAGACACTTCCAACGAGTGTACTGTATATGACACTAAAAAATCTGATGGTAAAGTTCCAGTAATGCAAGAGCTTTGGGGAATGCTGAGTACCCCTTCGTTGCCATCTCTTCCAGGTCCACTCTGGCCCGGAGTTGTAGCTCCCGATTGGGTCCTCTCTATGAGTCAAAAAGAACTAAACTTCGACCTTATGCTAAACTTAATTACTTGAAATAGAACTGATTTGATATCCAAACTACAAACTAATGCTAAACTGAATTGCTTGAAATAGAACTGTTTTGACGTGTAGATTGCGTACTTATGCCAAACTGAATCATTTGAAATAGAACTGATTATTTGTATGAAATGGGATTTTGCATTAAATAACCTCCAAAGGTTGATATACCATAAAACCAAAATAACCAACCAATTAAACTGCCCTCAAACAAACTCCATACAATCCCTTGCCCACTCGGCTGGGGCTATTGAGTACACTGTTTGCTTCTCTGCAGAAGGATAAGACACCTCCCCAACGAGTGTCCTGGATATGACACTAAACAACCTACTATTTAATTCCAGTAATGCTGGAGCATTGGGGAATGTTGAGTGCGGTTTTATCGTCATTGCTCCAAGGTCCTCTCTGGTCCAGAGTGGTAGCACTTGATAAGGTCTAATCTATGGGTCAAGTAGAACTAAACTGTGTACTTATGGGAAACTGAAGTGCTTGAAATAGAACTGTCTTGGCAATTAACCTGTATACTAATGCTCAAGTGAATTGCTTGAAACAGTAATATTTTTCTCACTGAAACTGTAATTACGCTAAACTGAATCGTGGGAAATGGAATACTTTCGACATTTAACTGTATGTAAAAAAAAATCTATACTTATACTAAACTGAATGTTTAAAATAAAACTGTTTGGTAAAACTTCATAGCTGTATGTAAAATGTTTTCGACAATTAAACTATGTACCTACGCTAAACTGAATTGTTTAAAATTTAACTGTTTTGTATAAAATAGATTTGGCATTAGATATCTACTGAGGTTGATATGCTATAAAACTCTAACAACAAACAAGCAAACATTTTATTTATTTTCTAGTGATGCAGTTTCTATCCATGTCTCCAGTTGTAAGTTACAGCTGCAATTATATGCAATACAACTGATATTGATGCAACACTTTGTCGTACCGATACACCACTAAAACAAAATTTTAAAAAAGTTAAAAGAGATAAGTACCAAAACCTTACACGAGAACAAAATATCTGTTTCAGTAAAAGTGATGGAGATAATAATTGTAAATGGTGAACTTGGAACAATCCCCAAAGGATTGGTCAAAGGGACAGGAAGGCTTGGAAATAAGAATGGATACGATCCAGACTACAGCATTACTAAGATCGGCCAGAATACTGAGAAGAGTCCTGGAGACAAGGGAAGATTTGCTGTCACTCAAACGCAAGTGCAAAACCACACACACACACACACACACACACACACACATATATATATATATATATATATATATATATATATATATATATAAAGTTTATTACCATTTACTATTTTGTTCGTTAATGCGCTATTCACGTTGGTAATTCTCGGACAGAGTTTTCCCTCAGCTACACCGGTTGCCATAACAGTTAATGAACCCGTTCTGCCTACCATTTATCTCTTACTGGAGGGAAAATGATTTGAGTCAGACCTTTTCTAAAGGTATAACTGCGAAGTGAAATTTAAAACATCGTTCAGTATTCGAACCCGGGTAGCCGAGCCCACTTTTCATGATGACAATCATAAAACAAACAGGAATATAACTTATACTATTCATTTTTTCAATGTTTCTCATTTATTTCAACCTTAGCTCACTATCATGAAAAAAAAGCGCTCTGGTTGGTTTTTGTTAACGGCATATGAAACTTCTTGGGTTATTTAATACCTCCAAGAAGAAAATTACCGCTACTATTTAACCCATAGTCAGTATGATAAGAGGGTTGGTATTTGTCTGAAAGTGAACCCTTCAGAACGACCAGAGTTCGAACTCGCTTACTACGATTCCGCAGTCGATCGTTTTAACCATTACACAACAAGGACACTCCCGAAAATGGTAGTGGGAGGGAAAATGAATTATTGTTTTTTTGTTTCTTATAAGAAACTTTTTTTGGTAAATTATAAAAAAGGAACTGCATTACGATATGAAAAAGCAATATAAAAAAATACATGTCTCGATCAAATTTGACCACGAAATGTCTATACATTCAATTGTACTTTTAGACAACCTTGTATATATTGACTAGAACAGAAAACTACAAATATTACACACACAAATCAATAACACAGAAAACTACCTGCATTATAGATCTTCTCACCCAAACATTTCAAAGACAGCCTTCCCCACTGACAAACAATCGGACTAAGAAGAATCTGTACAGACGACAACGAATTAAAAAGACAAAGCAGTAAATTTAAATAGCGATTCTCAGCACGAAAACCAAACAACCAAAGACATCTCCACCTTTTTGACAAGACAACCTAAAACCAAGACCGAAAGGGAAGATGAATCGCATTTCTTTCACAACAACATTCAACAACACGCTCCTTCTACTAGCTCACATAATCAAAAACCGTTGGGAAATTTTCAAAGTAAACCACAACTTGAAGATATTTTTCAAAAACTGGTGTGTAGAGTGTTTGCCGATTGCCTGGAAGACCTAATTTCAAATCCAGGTCGGGTCTTATCAAAGACTCAAAAATGTTACTTTATACCTCCTTGTTACTTTATACCACAGGATTATAAGGTACGTATCAAGTGTAAAGTGGAGCAATCTATAGAAGAGTGTTGCGCCTTCCCATGCACCTAGGTGTAGTAGCTATTGAAAAGGAAGCCTTCAGGTTGCCATCGACTACGATCGATAACTTTACTCACTTTTTATTTAGGAATAATAACCAATCGTCAACCAAATAAATTTAGAGAAAGGATTGGTAGATATTCCATCTTAACAATGAAGTAATCCCTAAGAAAAAAAAAAGGATAATAACTACTAGATTTTGCCTACCGTACAATATAAAGAACAAACTCTGCTGCAAACACCTCAAATCAATTAACTCATCTACTAGTTTTGCAATCAGAAAAAAACTTTCAAAATTTACCCAGAATCAAATTGTTGATAAAAATGTGATGTATTTGCTTGAATTCACACGTCTTCAAAAAGAATAAGTTGGAAAGTTTGAAAGTTTATTTTAGACTCGATAACTACAGAAACTAGATCGAATCGAAGTACCAGAACAATTTTATATTAGTCTAACAACACTTCCGTAAAAACGGTTACGAATTCAACTGAGATACAAAATTCCCATTTAGAGAAGAAATGGAAAAAAGATTTTCCAAACCAAATCAATTGCCGAAATAAAAGGAGACAAATAGATATAAATCCTGGAAGTATGTGTGCTTTTTGGATTTAATATGAAGCTTAAACACTCGACCGGGATGGAATGAAAAAATTGATACTCATAAACACCTATGAAGATAAATCTAATGATAAGTCACCCCGTCTTTTGAAAGCACACACGTTGAAAATTACTATGAAAAAAATTTCATATAAAAAAAACAAACAAGCCTGTCAAATCACGACTTATTTAAAACACAATTCCACAAGCGGGTGCTCTTACTAGAGAAAGACATATATATATATATATATATATATATATATATATATATATATATATATATATATATCATCATGTGCTGGTAGCACGGATATTCCTGACCCTCTCTCGCCACTTTTCCCTATCGTTCATCGCCTCAGGCAGGTCCCGTATCCTCACATAGTTGCTGAATGTGTGTTAGTGCTGGCCGTCCTGCTTTTGCACGGCCATGGTTTGGGGGTCCCATAAGAGTATATCACTTATGAGCTCGTCTCTGCCCCTCCAGCAGTGTCCTGCATGTCTGGTTCGTCTAACTTGAATAGTTTTCGTGATAGGAGGCAGGTGGCCGTACAGTTGGTGTCTTGTGGGGTGTTGCCGCCAGGACTTATTCAAGATTGCTCGCAGGATTCTTATGTAATTGCCGTCTAGCTTCTTCTCAAGCCGTTTTGTTAGAGTCCATGTAATGCATCCATATAGCAGTATCGATGCGACCGCTGCCTGGAAGAAACTGTGTTTCATTTTATCGGTTAGGTCTGATTTCCATATAATCAATAGCCTATTGATAGCTGTCCATGCTTTCGTTAACCTCGTGTCGATGTCCTTTATATATATATATATATATATAAGTAAGTAAAGTTGGTGACCATAGTCGAAGGTAACCCGAAAGCTCCTTTTTCGATAGCTACTACACCAAGGTGTAGGGGAGGGCGCTACTCCTTCCCTGGATTGCTCTACTTTTCCCTTGATCGGTACCTTTTACTGCTGAGTGTTAAGCAATATATATATATATATATATATATATATATATACATATATGTGTGTGTGTGTGTGTGTGTGTGTGGTGAGGAAAATTTAAAAAACAACTTAATCCGAAAGTGATTGAATTATTAAGAAGGGGAGTTGAAAGTCAATTTATTAAACATCCATCGTCGTTCTATGAACACTCGTTTCAACATTTTAAAGTCCTGTTGAAGAGTCATTAAATCCAAAACGTTTTAACGTTGACCCTGCGTCGTGATAAATTTATCACTTTTGGAATATTTGTTTTAAGATTTTTTTCCATCCGGTCTGATTCATTCAATTATTTTCTCCAACACACACACACACACACACACAAACACACACACACATATTATTTATATATATACATATATGAAAGCAAAGACACGTTAAACAGACATTCAACATTTTAAATGGTATACTACACTAACAGTAAATTCTCTCTCTCTCTCTCTCTCTCTCTATATATATATATATATATATATATATATATATATATATATATTGGGCTCTATATAAATAAAAATATATACGTATATACATCATCATAATAATCAAATCAGACAGAAAGCACCGATTTCTAAAATCCTCTCTAACCAACTGCCCCTATCATTTATCGCTCCGGGCAGGTTATCCAGACTGCATCCAGTATCCGCACAAGCATCATAGGAAAACGTCATTCATGAGTTCGTTCTTATTACTCCAACAGTGCACTGCATGTCTTGTTCGTCTTAACTGAATTACACATACAGCGCAGTATAGTAATCATATATATATATATATATATATATGTCTGATGAATGAAAAATGCAATAAGCCCAAGATCACAGACAATATTATGTAGTACATATATATATATATATATATATATATGCAAACATACCCTAACACCTGTATATACACTTACACACGTATATACAAACGTATATATATATATATAGTTAGTTGTATTTTATGGCATATCATACTTTGTAGGTTATTTAATGCCAGATCCATTCTTATGCAAATATTCAGTACTATTTCAAACAATTCAGTTTAACTTAAATACACAGTTTAATTGTCAAAACCGTTCTATTTCGAGCTATTCAGTTTAGCCAAACAGTTTTATTCCAAACAATTCTGGTCAGCTAAAGTACAGTTTCGGTACGAAAACAATTCTATTCAAGTAGTTAAGTTTAGCATAAGTACACAGTTTATATCTATTTAACCCATAGATAGGGCCCTATTAGGTGCTTACCATTCCGGGTCAGAGTAAACATGGGAGCAATGGCGATAAAGGGGTACAATGCATTCCCCCAAATTCCTGCATTACTTGAACTTCACCATCAGATTGTTTAGTGCCATATCCAGGACACTCGTTGGTGGGTTGATCTAAACCTCTGCAGAGGTGAAGTCGGTGAATTTTACAGCTCAAGCCGACTGGCCAAACGTATATATATATATATATATATATATATATATACACCCATATTATATACATATATATCTATTCATACAAATGCATATATATATATATATATATATATATATATACGTTAGTGTATTTATATATGTACTGGAGTGTATATATCGGTGTGTCCTAGTACGTATATATATATATATATGCATATAATATATTCAGTTAATAAAATGTACATATATATACACAAAAATATACACTCACACACATACGTACACACGTACATATATACACGCACACAAAAACAAAATCACCCCCCACACACATATATATATATATATATATATAAGCATGTACACACACACTATATGTGGAGAGAGAGTGGTAGATAGAGCGATTTTGGTGACAGTGATTCAGCAAGAAGCGGACAAAGAGGAACAAATAAAAACAAGAGCCAACTAATGCAAGGAAATTGAAAGTCGCAACAAAAGAAGAATTTGAACGAATATTCCAAAGAATCAAATAAAGAAGAAAAAAAAGAAAACTAACCGAATTTAAAAAGACTCTTAAATTCATGCAGAACAAAAAGCTTCGAATATCAGACAGATTTTTTTTTCGGTATCTAAATGGAAATAAAACCGAACGATTCAATAGACATAAAAATAATCTTAGACAAATGTCAGGCATCAGAACAATATAAAAGACCAATCATTTTGCAAACATCTTCCTTCCAAAAAGATAGAATTGACAATGCTGTTTTGAAAGAGACTCGCCTCACTCTCACCTCAAAACTGTACCATAATTTCAGTTTTGCTTTCGTGTTATTCTTCATTTATAATCCACATTTCTTACCAATGTTTGTAGAATGGTGGCCCAAGTCTAGATGGGTTTAGCTTGCTATTTTTATTTTTATGGCATATCAACCATCGTGGACTATTGACTGCCAAAGCCACTTTTGTCGAAAAGAAGTACTTGTACTATATAAGCCTAGCAGGAGAGATGAGTGAGATCATATCTTTCCCAATGGTATTAGTCCGACAGTGAACGTCATAGGGCAACTGGATTTTGAACTTACTTATTACGATGTGCAGTCCAGCACGTTAGCTACTACACAACGGGGACTTCTCATTAAATGTTGTTATAAAATGCAACAGAAATTAAGACGAAATATATGCACGTCATTAAATCTATAACTAGCAACTGTTCTTTAATAAATTTAAGAAAATAGTATTTCTGTGAATACCACTAATTTATATGAATACATTTGTCAAGTTTCAATTTTGTGAAACTCCATTTATTAATATATATATATATATATATATATATATACGCCCATGGTGTAATGGTTATCGTCGAAGGATATGGACACAGTGGAAGGAGTTCAAATCCTGGACGAGACTGATTACATTTCACATAGCATTAATACCCTTGGGATAGGTATGAATCCAATTATTCTCCCTCCAGCTATGGGTAAATAGTCGGACAGACTAGGTTCTTCAGCATTGGTGAGGCAACTAGTCTATTAGAAGGAAAACTCTGAATTCAAACCTGTTAAACTCCGCTTAAAAACTGACCTTGCCCGCGCGCAGGGGTTGGTATATATATATATATATATATTGTCATACACAGGCAGACTGATTTATTGTATCACAACTCTTCAGTGTGTTTAGACACGTAGGACGCTTGAAGCTGGGGTCGAAACCCGCCCAACTTTACGTTAAACTTAATAATAGACCGCTCAGCCAACAAGCGTACCACGTCAGCTAGGGAATTATTAGGAATCAAATAGTAGCGTTTGTTTGTTTACATTTTATACCTTACCGGATACTAGAGTGCTCAGTTCGTTCGAAGAGCTTCGCATTAAGCGAGCGGCAGCGGTAAATTCCTTCGCCAGAGTGCTCAACTCCCATAACGTGATTCTTATCTCTTAATAATTGGCTGAAGCTTCGGCAGAGGTAGGTGTCAAAACTACTTTATGCAGGCATCACCTAGATACTGACGAAACTTATTTAGAAAATGCTTGACGGGAACTGCACCAGAATGCTACGAGCTACGTTTAAAATAACCTGGAGGCAACACACCCCAAACAGCAGGTGCACAGTGACTTACTTCCTATTACTAAAACCATCCAAGTAAGACGAAAAAAAACAAAACACGCAGGAAACTGCTGGACACGCAAGGACGAACTCATAAGTGATGTTCGACTATGGACCCATTCACATGGTCGTTTTCAGACCAGCATGAACTTACCAATAACAGCTTTGCGCGGCCACTAGATGTCGTTTGGAAGACTTGCTGGGAGCGATGAATGATTGGGATGGATAGGTAGAAAGAGTCAGAGAAATCCGTGCTAACACCTGGACTTGATGATGATTAAGATATGGATAATGATCGTGATGTATTTAGTGATTGGAGAAGATAAGTATTGATTGTGTATTTTTTATATCACTAAGAGAAACTTTCGCCTCATTTAGGTATGTAAGATATGCAAACAACTGTGTGATGTGATGACGTGAAAATGATCCCAATGTCATTTTGGAGAGAGTAAGAGACGTCGAAGTGTCAATGAAAAACACATTAAAGAAGTAATGAATGGATTTCACCCATGTAGAAACTGAACCTCATAAATATAGTATCACGCCATAAGGATTAGGAATAGATAGACAGCATGAGAACGAAGGAGAAAATGAATGTACATGAATGAGCTTCCAGTTACTTAGTGAGACTAAACATGGGAGAAATAGGATTCTATATGGATAGTAGAAAAGGTCGGTTTAACCGAAAAACCGACTTGTTTCGATTTCATCTTCACATCGTAAAACCACTTCGAAATCGTTCGGTTTTGTCCTATCACTACTGATTGACCATATCCAAGGAATCACAGATGAAAAAATATCATAAAAAACATTTAATTTACGAGTTTTAGTAATTAAATGTGAAATCTATTAGTTTACAAGAAGAAGAAGAAGAAGAAGAAGAAGAAGAAGAAGAAGAAGAAGAAGAAATCTTTCTTATAGAGTATAAAAAAGCGAAAATAACACATGGTGACTGAAATCTTGTTCTATTTTTCAAAAATACTTATATATATATATATAAGGAGGGCATTCTATTCCTTTCCCCATACTATGTATATATATATATATATATATATATATATATATAAGGAGGGCATTCTATTCCTTTCCCCATACTATATATATATATATATATATATATATAAGGAGGGCATTCTTTTCCTTTCCCCATACTATATATATACATATATATATATGATGATTTTCTTCAGAGTTGCGTCGGCATTTACAGTCATTCATATCTAGATTAACGAAGACATCTTTTGATCGAATTTGCTGTGAAGTAATCCTTAGTTTTCTGCTAATTGTATCATGCTTTATTGTCCCTGCAATTATAGAAGAATTGAATCAATTTCCCCAAAATTTATTGTGTAAGAATACGAGCAATAGAAGACTCATAATTACGGACCTCTATGGTGAAATCACGCTTAAATTTCCTGTTCACTCGAAATCACAGATTTGAAATGATTTCGCGCAGACTCTTTTTTCTATACGCGCCAAATGTCTGCAAGTCTCATCAGTAATCCGAGATAAGTGTATTGGATTAAGCAAACCTGAAAAATTCTAAGTCTTGCTAAAATATAGATATTTTATGAATTTTATAAGTAGTATTACAAACTAAGCTTAAAATATCGATGATTCCTCCTCAAAACAAGAAAGCATGAAAATGGCTGGTTTTACGTTAAGTCTAATATAAAAATTAGACTTAATAATAATAATAATAATAATAGACACGACTGTGCCAGAAGATTAGATTTGACTATACGAACAAATAGTATATGCTCAACCCAGAATCCGTCCTAAAAAATGAGACGCATAGAATTCTTTTTGATTTTGAGATAAAAACAGATCATATAATCTCGGCCCGACAACCAGACTTGAAAATAGTCGAAAAAAAAAACCCAATACAAACAAAAACAGCTGAATAGTGGACATTATTGTTCCGGCTGATTACAGGGTAAAAATGAGGGAAAACCCAGAGAGAGATAAGTTCTTAAACCTTCTCAGGGAACTGAAAAAAACAAAAATACAATGGCACACGAAAGTGACGGTGATACTATTTGTAATTGGCACGCTTAATTCAGTCACTAAAGGATTGGTACAAGCACTTGGGCACTTGGATATAGGAGAGCGAGTGGAGAACATCCAAACATTGTTCAGATCAGCCAGAATACTGAGAAGAGTCATGGAGACTTGAGGGGACTTTTTGTCACTCAGACTCCAGTTGAAAACCGTAAGCTAATGCTTTTGTAAAAGGAATCTCAAAATGATAATAACACTAATGGTAAATATACGTGCCTTGACCTTACTAGGGAGTTGAAAAAAAAAACAACTGTGGAGCACGGAAGTGACGATTATAGAAATTTTAATTGGTTTTCTTGGTACAGGGATTGGAGAGTGAGTAGAGACCATCAAAACTATAGCATTGTTAAGATCGGCCAGAATACTGCGAATAGTCCTGGAGACTTGAGGAAACTTGCTGTCATTCAAATTCAGGGAACACCTTTGTGAAAAACTCTCAAGGAGTAAAATAATAATAATAATAATAATAATAATAATAATAATAATAATAATAATAGGTCCGTAAGGTGATTCATTGGGAAATGTGTAAGAAACTTAAATTCGACCATACTAACAAATGGTATATGCACAACCCAGCACCTGTCCTAGAAAATACCACGTATAAACTCCTATGGGACTTTAACATACAAACGGATCACCTAATCCCGGCCAGAAGACCGGATTTAATAATAATCAACAAAAAAAAAGGAGAACTTGCAAAATAGTCGACTTTGCTGTCCCGGCTGACCACAGAATAAAACTGAAAGAATGTGAAAAGAAGGATAAGTACCTCGACCTTGCAAGGGAATTGAAAAAACTGTGGAACATGCAGGTGAAAATTATACCAATTGTAATTGGTGTGTTTGGAACAGTAACTAAAGGATGGCTAAAGGGACTAGAGGACTTGGAAGTTGGCGGACGAGTGGAGACCATCCAAACGACATTATTGTTGAGAACGGTCAGAATACTGAGAAGATTTATGGAGACTTGAGGAGACTTGCTGTCACTCAGACTCCAGTGAAAAACCATCGGCTAACGCTGATGTGAAAAACTCTAATGAGTGAATAATAATGATAAAACTCCCCGATTTTGTCGCATGTAAAGAATCAAGCCTCCTCCCGTCTGCCTAAAAAGAGGTGGCCGTCGTATAACACTAAATTGCATCTAGTAGTAAGTCTCCACTTTTAAAAATCTGAAGATTGTGGAACATCTCTTTACTATCATTAATTCAATGTCCACTCTGTCTCGGTGTGGTGGTACATCTCGTGATTCCATATATGGTTTAAATAGATCTGTTTGCAGATTATTTATATTAGAATTACATAATTGATACCACGTAACCATGTGTAAATGACGTAAGGAACTAAATAGTAAATATAAAGAAAAACATACGATGTACGTAATTCTCTCACCATTTGGCATAATATAACCCAACACGAGAAGATATGCCATTACAATCTATCAATTCATTTTAAAGATGAATAAAACCCTAATAAGATCTAACATGGAAGATATTAGTCGGGCCTTCGCTCCAGTGTTATGTCAACGAAATTAGAGTGTAATATTGAGATAGGAGTTTGAGTGTGAGATTTTTTAACGGCATATCAACCCCTCTGGGTCATTTAATGCCAGGAGGGTTAAATTGCTTTTGTCTTTTGAATTTTTAATTCAACTGGAAATTTCTTGTCAAGATAGATTTTAAAAAATTCAGTCTTCTAATCCAATCGATTTTTTCTTATAAAGTAGTATATTTTTGGAAGAAATATACAAATCAGATGAAATGCAGCAACCGTGTACAAAACTTGAAGATTTATTTGGATGATTTCAGAAAAAATGATAAGAAAAAGACTTTTATTGGATATTTTTAGGAGCTGTGTTAAATATTGACCCTTGACCAAGCCATCAATCAGAGATGCACCTGTGTAAATAAGCGGAAGAAGAAGCGGAAGTGGGCATAACGAAAGAATGTAGACAGGTGCCGGCGGCAGTTGAGTGAGTTTGAGACAGGAAGGCCAGAGTGAGGACCAGCAACCCCCGGTTGAACAGCTCCAGCCAAGATGCGGAAGAAGTGCTGAGTGGGTTCTTGAAAATAACACAGCGTGCTATGGTCAAGAGTAGAAGTTGGGTCAATATAGCAGTCCCTCCTAGTCTCCACTCCTCTCTCACACACAACAGAAACATCAACCCTTTCGAGAATAAAGTGTAAGAGATACATATTTTTATAAAGACGTGTGTTCGTTCGTTCATTGAAATTCGTAAATTATGTTTGATTATGTTTCCGATTATATTTGTATGCGGGTATACAACAACTGTTGGATGAATTACTGAACAGAATATTAATCTATGCATAGATATTGTATTAATATTGTATTGTATCCTTTTACACAAGCATTAGCTTACTGTTTTCAACTGGAGTCTGAGTGACAAAAAGTCCCCTCAAGTCTCCATGACTCTTCTCAGTATTCTGGCTAATCTGAACAATGTTTGGATGTTCTCCACTCGTCCTCTTATATCCAAGTGCCCGAGTGCTTGTACCAATCTTTTAGTGACTGAATTGAGCTTGCCAATTACAAATAGTATTTTTGTTTTTTTTCTGTTCTCTGAGAAGGTTTAGGAACTTATCTCTCTCTGGGTTTTACCTCAGTTTTACCCTGTAATCAGCCGGAACAATAATGTCCACTATTCAGCTGTTTTTGTTTGTATTGGGTTTTTTTTTTCCGACTATTTTCAAGTCTGGTTGTCGGGCCGAGATTATATGATCTGTTTTTATCTCAAAATCAAAAAGAATTCTATGCGTCCCATTTTTTAGGACGGATTCTGGGTTGAGCATATACTATTTGTTTGTATAGTCAAATCTAATCTTCTGGCACAGTCGTGTCTATTATTATTATTATTATTATAAAAATTTGTGCAAATATTCTTATTTGTTTTAAAAAATGATTGATGTGATATGTAAGAAATGGAGATGCCGAAGGAGGCATAACAAGCAAATAATAATCACTTACCCCGATGGAAACTTCAATATCATTACAGGCTGCTATTATAACAGGCACTCATCATATTCACGGATCGTCTAGTTAATATTACTAATATAAATATGGCATCTTGTTCATTTTCATTCTTTGTACAAACCGATTTTCCTTATCATATTCTGCCCCAAGGGTTAATAATTTCTGCAAACACTACTGATACCAACCTATAGCCGCACCTATAACAAATGCTTCCTGCGCTGTTAACCCTGGAGGCAGGTATTGTTCGAGGTGGTGGAAAAATATAGTAACAGATTTCCTGAGGCAATCAAACTCTATCTGACGTCATTGTCAAAATTTCTTGGTTGCGATTGGGCAAGATTGTCTCTAATAATTGCCAGAACAGAATGCCTGTATTTTCAGTGATAGTTTGAATTTCTTTAAAATACGTTTCTTGTTTGTTTGTTTTTTTAAGTTGACTTTGCAGCAGTTTACCAGCCGTAAGCTGATACAGTTTTTAAAAACATTCCTTATGGAAAAACACAATTACATGAACATATATACTCAACTAAATGTTTGTCGGGGTATTTGTGTGTAGATAAATTGATAGACAAAAAGTTAGAAGCTAAGAAATATGTCTTGCCATGTTTGTTTGGTAAGCTTTGCTTAGATATGGCACACAGGCCTCAACTTGCTCTGGCCCAGTCGGCTGGGGCTGTAGAATAAACCAACTGCTTCTCTGCACAGGGGTAAGACCCCCAACGTGTGTCCTGGATATGACACTAAACAATCTGATAGTAAGGTTCCAGTAATGATAATGCTTTTGGGGATCGCGGAGTACCCTTTCATTGCCATCGCTCCCAGGTGTACTCTGACCCGGAGTGGTAACACCTGATAAGGGTTTTATCTATGGGTTAAATACAACTAAACCGCGGTTTGAGTTTACCATTTTTTGCATTTAAATTGTGTATTTATACTAAACTGAATTATTTAAAATACAACTGTTCTGACAATTAAACTGCATACTTATGCTAAACTGAATTGTTTGAAACAGAACTATTTGTATAAAAATGAATTTGGCGTTAAATAACCTATAAAGTTTGATATACCATGAAATCCAACCAACCAACCATCAACTTCCTTACAATAATCACAGTTCTGTGGACTCGTGCTTCAAAATACCTTTTGTTATATGCAATTTCATTTGTGATAAAGCTTAAAAAACCTACTGCTGCTTCAGTGGTCACTCATCTAAGTAATGAACATGATCATCGTTGCTTGACTTTCGTGATCTCATAGGAACTACTACCTTCAAAGAGCCTTGACAGTAAGACAATTGTTAGTGTTAAAATTCTTTCATTTCCTTTTTATTTGGTTTGTAGTGTAGTAGTTGCCTCCTCCACTCTGGTGAACGATTACAAAATGTCAACCATGATATCTCAAGCAGTAAGTTCAAGAAATTATAACATGAGATTTGGAGATTTTTAAAAGGGTCATCATTCAGTCAGTTTGTAACCGAAAGAGTTCAAGAAAGGAGCTTACATTTCGGAGTTAGCGAGACCACATCCATAGGGATTAAATATCATTAATCTATAAATATCTATCACTCTATGTCTTTCAGATTTGAAACCGTTCAGGAAGGAAAGTTCAACACATAAAAAAGTGAGATGTATTTTTCTTGGGCCACTTTTCTATAAACTTATTGTCATCTCAACATCATCAACTGGCCACTTTGGTCAAAATAAATTTCGTAATTATCTACAGGGAGAGGCAGAACAGGGCAATCGATTAATTATATATAATCCAGACTCCAGAAGAATGATCCCTTAATTTGAAATACAAAAAAAATTGGCAATATAGCTATTATTCAAAATTCTATTTTACGAAGAGAACGAACAAACTTTGTCATTTTGATTGTTATTGTCATCAACTTTGTTTTAAATATTATCTAAGTAATATACGTGGTGCATTCAATAAATTTCTAGGCTTTTTTTTGTACAGGCATTTAAAATTGTCGTAGACACTTGAAAATTAAGTATTTTATTGCTACACATATTATGAAATGACTATATAATTTTTATGATTTCAGGTTCAAATGAACAGCTACAGCAGCAATTAGAATACACCCTACTAAATCCTGATTGTCACTGCTGGTGAATTTCAAAAATGCAATCTGACATTTTAGAAGAACGATATGCAATAGAACTGTGTTTTAAACTTGGAAAAAATGCCACAGGAACGTAGGGAATGCTTCAGACCGCTTTTTGAACATCTTGCATGAATCGAGCATCTGTTTTGGAGTAGCATAAGAGATTTAAGGAGGGCAGGGAGTCCGTGAGGGATGATGAAAGGTGTGGGAGGAGTAAGGGAGTCAATAGACCAGAGTTGATTGGCCAAATGTTTAAGGTTAGGGTTACTATGTTGAGGTTTTAAGGGAGTTCAGAAAGAGATTCCGTCGGAAGAGGCCAACACTCTTCAAATCGGGTCAGTGGCATTTCCACCAGGACAATGCACTAGTCCATAACTCCATTCTTGTCACAGACTATTTGACCAAGATGGGCATTAAGACAGTTCCTCAGCCTCAGTCCAGACCTTGCTCCTTGTGACTTTTGCTTATTCCTTAAGCTCAGAGGCTGTCGTTATGAGACAATTGAGGAGATGAAAGAGGCAGTGACAAAGGTCATTGACGCGCTCACACAAGAAGACTTCCATGGGGCCTTCCAGAAGTTGTTGGTACGGCAAAACAAGTGCATTGCAGCCGGAGGAGTTTACTTGGAAGGGGACTAGGGTTTCCTGTGTGTAATATCAATAAAAGTGCCCATACGAAAATAGTCTGGAAACTTATTTAATGATCCTCCTATTATATTGTCCAAATGCTTGTTTTCATGATATTCACATATCAAGTGAGATAAGTTCCCAGACTTTGCTAGAGAACTGAAAAAAAAACAATCGCACATGGGAGTGACGGTGAGACCATTTGTAATTGACGCGATCAGTGCAGCGTGACGAAGGATTCTACTCTAACCTCAAGAGATCGACATCTCGGTCATTGTCCTCGGTAGAAGGCTGTTATGTAGAATGAGTATCACCGAGTGCAGCCTGGTACTTGACACCCCAGAAAATATATCCCGGTTAAGTCTCCTATTTCGGGCGTATGAGAAACAAACAAATAATGTGGATACTAATTCGAGGTTAGACTGGTCTCAGACGTCGGTGAGGGATTGCAGATTCACTTTCACATACACCACCAAGTTCTTAGTCCCCTCACCCACTCAGATCACGGAGGAACGAACTTCTAGGTAAGGTAATATTAACCGTTGACAGATTTCCAAATCCTCTTTTAATGTTTAAGGAGGCAATAAGACGTTTAGCGAGAAATAATGAAAGCGGTATGAGGCCTAGACAAGATACATTCAAAAAGTCATATCAACCGAGGAATGAAAACAATCAAAACAATTCAACTCAAGGGTGCATTTAACATAAAACATAATTTTAATATGCGATGATCAATCAAATAATGATGAAATATAAGAAACAGTTCTTTTTTCTTTTCTCTTTTCTTTTTTTTTATACCGGCAATATTAAGCCAATAGGAAAACATCAAACAAAAAAAAATGTCTTTCCGCAGTCCTTTTTCTTCTTTCTATTTTTTTCTCTTTCTTCTCTTACTCGAGTAAAAGTGTCAAAGCCGCCGGACTGAGGCGTGTAGCAGTGTTCATTCAATAATTTTAAGTATTAGTGAAATGCAACATTTACAGTTTTTTATTTTTTGAATACATACAACTTTCCAATATTTAAGATTTAGAAAAGGAAAACGGTTTGAGCTGTACTTATCTTTGATGGGTTTTCAATTTACAGATTTTCTCTCTTTTTATGGGGGAGCTATCTTTCCCGGAGCTGGCTGAACTCAGCAATCTTGTTGCAAAGCTGGATTTGTCCAAACTTCAAATTTTACTCTTTTTACGGGTAAGCTATCTTTTTCTGGAGCAGGCTGATCTCAGCGATCTTGTTGCAACCCTGTATTTGTCTAAACGGAAGATTCTCCTGCAAATTTCTCTAACCAGTGCCGGCTTTTTTGACGCGAAAATTCTGTCGACTAACCATTCGACTTTTCCTCTTTATGGGTGAGCTATCCTTTCTCGAAGCTGGCAGATCTCAGTGATCTTGTTGCGACGCTGGATTTGTCCAAACTGAAGATTCTCCTGCAAATTTCTCTAACGTGTGCCGGCCTTTTTGGCACGAAGATTCTGTTGACCAAACATTCGATTTTCCTCTTCCACCACCTCGTCGAATCACGCCTCCCAATTGACCTTGTCTTCTTTAGTTTCAGCAGACTAAAGTACAAAGGGTGCAGATAGCTTAACCTTTCTATCCCCTACCACTTTAACGGTCGGTCCCTGTTATCCGTCGTTTCTTAAAGCCTGTTGATTCAAATAAAGAGGGGTAAGGGTATTGACCTCCTCTTCACTCTCTCTCTCTCTCTCTCTCTCTCTCTCTCTCTCTCTCTCTCTCTCTCTTTATAGCATACCACGTCACAACAGTTACTAAAGGATTGGTACAAGGATTGGAGGACTTGGAGAGAAGAAGACATCCAAACATTGTTCAGATCGGCCAGAATACTGAGAATAGTCCCGGAGACTTGCTGTCACTAAGACTCCAGTTGAAAACCGTCAGCTATCGTTGGTGTAAAAAAAATCTCAAAATAATAATAAAAATAATAGCAAAAAGAAGGATATATACCTCGGCCATACTAGGGAATTGAAAAACTGTGGAGCATGAAAGTGTCTGTTTTACAAGTTGTTATTGGCTTTCTTGGAACAGTCTCCAAAGGATTGGTATAGGAACTGTAGTACTTAGAAATAACAGGGGGGGGGAGACTATAACTGCTCCTTAAAGACGTACCTCCCACCTGCTTACCATAACTAATTCCTAGGGGTTGTGTAACTGTTATCATCGTAAGAAATGGAATCAGCCATAGAAGTTCAAATCCTAGATGAAGCTACTTGGATTTCATTTTGAACAAATACCTTTGTGAAAGACATTAATATCTCAGTTCTCTTCCCAGCTATTGACAAACTGGGTTCTTTAGCATTGGTTATGTAACCAGGATAGAAGAAAAAGTTTGAATTCAAACCAGCTGATCCGAAATAATCTTTTATTTGTACCACTGCCTATACTATGCTTACCGTTCTTAATGCTTCTCGTTTTCTTGTTGCGTGTTATTGCGTTGCTGATTTTATTGACATCTCCAATTAGTCTTTCGTTACTCAATTTTACGTTTTCTACGACTCTCTGAATTGACCTGTCTGCACAATCCTCAATACAAGTTTGTTATTCTCTTCTTTCATTTTTGTCATATAGTGTCCTTCCATAAGAACGTCTCAGGTATTAATTTCATAATTATCCAGGGGAAGAAGTCTTCGCTTTTTTCCAGTTTAGAAAGTAACCGGAGTATCTTATTGAATAGTCTGCAAAGGCATTGATTTTGTTACTGAGGTACAGTTGTGTTACCTTGTCAATTTTAGCCACGTCTTACCGACTTAGTCTTTCAGTTCTATTTTTTAATCGTATCTCCATATGATCTTTCCAGGTATTTTTAACTTTCCTTTTCCGAAGAGTAATACGCTTTCCCTTGTTGATAATTCAATTTTCTCTTGCTGATTTTTTCCCGGAAAAGTAATTTCAAATTCCGTCTGTATGAATTGACTAAATATTCTAATTATATTAGGTTCAGTTTCTGTTTCTTTCTTTAATGGCGTGGTTTAATTGATAGCAAAGACATCGTTGTAAAAAGCATTTGTGTTATTATGTAACCCATAGAGGGGCTGGGGATAAAGGAATCCATAGGTATTATTTAGAAAGTAAACCATATCATAGGCTAGAAAGTTTAATGCGTATCTAATGAAACCAGAACTATTTAAACTATTGAAGAAAAATGTTTTTCATCTTACGTGCGTGGAAGAAAAATTCGGAATATTCTTGTAAAGTAATAAAGTACTCTATTATGACCCAAGATTAATCTTAATTAATTAATCTTAATTAAAAACAATAATCAACAGTAAATTTATTCAATATGACCGCCATTTTTTTTTTCAATTATTGTTTCAACATGCCTTCAAAACGATTCTCATGCGTTCAAAATAAATTCTTCAGACATTTTATTCCATTTTTCTTAAAAGCTCTCGTAAGCAAACCAATATTTAGATGGGAAATGTTGCATGATTTGTTGACTCAAACGCCCCTGAGAGCATAATCACGGGGTTAAAGTCTGGACTCGATGGAGTCAATAAAGAAAGTCTAATTGTTTAGGAAAATTGTTTGACTTGGTTTCAGCGTTAAATAAATCATATTTTCTTTGTCGTTTCTTTTTTTACTCACTGATGTTGGGTCGATTTTTAATGAAAAATGCTTGGATAATAGAGCTAATAATGAAAATTCACATTTGTACATTTTTCTTTTTAGCTTTTAAATAGAGGAATTATATCATATATTGAATTTACCATGACCAAAAAATCGGGCAAGCAGTACGCTTGACATACAGACTACTCCATCGCTTTTTTTTTTTTTTGCTTTATTAATTCTCATCTGCAGTGTATACCACGATCTCACCCCACTGGAAATTGAATCAGCAACCTCAGAATGCAGAGCGGAAACTCTACCACTAACAATCGGTCCTCATCGCACACAAGTGAAGGCAGATTAACTAGTTATGGTAAATGCGCGGCCAATTAAGCAGATGTGTAGTTAAATCCGTCCTCTAAAAGACGACACTGTCACCTCCAAGGCTACGTCTTCCCAAGAGGATTGGAGATATGCACATTTACTATGACTAGGTAATTTTGTGTGCGATGTGAACCAGAAGCAAAGTGATAGAATTTCAACTCTGCATTCTGTGGTCGTTGGTTCGATCTCCTGTGGCGGAGATTTCAGTATATACTGCAGAGGAGACATAATAAGGTCGAAATAGTGAACCAGTGGTTCCGTACATCACGCGCAGTGCTTGCCAGATTTTCTGGTAACTTTATTTAGATTTATCGCGTTTTTTTTTTCAATTGGACGAATCAGACTAAAAAAAGAAAAATTAAAGATTGTTCCTTATTTTTCTTCCATAGACTGCATTAGTTTATTTATTGCTAAATAGAAAATAAAAATAAAAATAAAAATAGAAGGACAGAACAAAACAAAACAAGCTGAACATCCTCTTAGTCTGTTATTTCTACAATTTTTCTCAGGATATTAATTTTGGATTTAAATTTACTATCTGAATGCGGCTCAATATTCGGAGTTCTTTGCTTGTGCTTACGTACATAATCTTACCAGTGACTTTTATAGTTTATCCTTGTGCCAAACTAGGCTAAGATGAATATATATATATATATACAGAAAATATTAGTATTGATCGATTCCAAGAAAACTGTTGTAGCAAGCCGGTGATAACGTTGTTGGGTTCGATCCTCCTTGACCGCTTTTCTATTCAGCCAGACTATGAAAAACCTACGAGTTCGATATTTGATTAACCTTGGCAAGCGACAAGCAGATAAATCGATGAAAAGAAATTAGTGCCAACTAACTGAATTCATTCACATTTTTCGACGCCGGAGTTGTTAAGATTTCCAATAGAATATATGGAGAAAATTTACAATGACTATTCAATGCCAAACATTTTACAGCATAGAGGCTGCACATGGAACGATAGAGCGCTCACAACATCGTCTTGATTAAGACAATGTTGAGAGCGCTCTATATTTGAGGGCTGATATAAATAAAGTAGAATTTAATACCGTAAAGTAATAATAGAAGATGGCAATTCTTTCTTTTTTTAAAGATATATCTAACTAGCTATTTATCTATTTCATTCGGGGGAGTCCCTGTGATATCGTGGTTTAGCGAGTTCGAAACCAAGTCGTTCTATTGTTCGCTTTCGGACTAATTCCTCTGAGAAAGGTATGATCCTCCTTATCACCATTCTGTTATGCATTAAATAGTACTACTGTTGTTGTTTCTACAAGAATGCCTGTGGCATTAAATAACCTATAAAAGTTGATATCCCTTGGTACAAAGAAAACATATATCTCATTTAGTACACCTCTCTCTCTCTTTCTCCCTCCCATTCTCTCTCTCTCTCTCTCTCTATATATATATATATATATATACATCTTTCATTCGGTTCATATATCTCTTTTATTTGGTTCATACATTTCCCTCTTTCTCTCTCTCTCTCTCTCTCTCGCTTACACTTTTTTCTCTCTCGTTTAATTCCTATTTCTCTCATTTGGTTTATATATCTCTCTCATTCGGTTCATCTCTCTTTCTTTCTTTCTTTCTTTCTCTCTCTCTCTCTCTCTCTCTCTCTCTCCTTCAGTTTATATCAATCTCATTCTGTTAGTGTGTCTTTTATTCTCTCTCTTATCCACTTGTCTCTCTATCTATCTATCTATCTATCTCATTTAGTTAATGTCTACTCCTCTGTATATTCTCATATCTGGCTGGTAGGCGCTTGGAAGATGCAGCCTCGTCAAAAAGAGTCCGATAACTGATGAATTTTCTCATCCAAAAAATATGAATGATAATTGAAAAGCCCAAATCTTGAACAGTATTTAGCCAGCTTTTTTTGATTCGAAGAGTAAATACTGCTGAACGTGTTGATTTCTTTTTCTTGCTCATTAAGATATATTTATGTTTTGGTAGGATGGTTGAATGACAATGAGACAAATTTTGCCACTTCCTGAAATGGTCAAAATTGGTAAAAACGCAATAATAACGGCATTAGATAATTCTAAAAGATCATTTGAATAATTTGAATATTAAAAAAAACTGTTCATTTAAAAAAATATAATAAAAAAACGGTTATCATACAAGACTGAAAATAATAATTTCCAATATTACTTTTTCTAATGAACAATTTCTTCTGTAATATTTGGTTTTTAAAGGTACGTTAGTAAATTAACAAGAGTAGATTGCATTGAGTCAAATTATATATCAATCTTCGCAAAGTTATTTTTATCTTGGGTATTAAATTAAACTGAATCCAAATGTGGGATTCTTTTCTGGAGTTCTGGCAAGTGTGAAGTACCCCTTCATTGCTATTGCTCCCAGTTCCACTCTAACCCGGAATGATAATATCTGTTCAGGATAGATGTGTCTGAAAATTATTAGTACTTGAGAAAAATACGAGAAGCCATATTGGTGTGTAAACATTTTTTCTATTTAATAAAACACTTCATACTAAATAACTGTGTGTAACCAAATTATTACCACAGACGAATAAGAATGTGGGGGTACATTTAATGGTGAAGGGGTTAGCAAGCTAGACTAGAAAACTGCCACGAGTGTCACTGGGTGCCCCAATCGATACGGGGTATTCTCGCTGACTGTTCAGCGGACTGTCTAGCATCCGTGCCAGACGGTCAATGCTCCATGGTAGACTTGAGGCTGAAAGGCTCCCGGCTTCGGTTAGGCCACCTTCGGGTTGGCGAACTGCATCATCGATACCTTTGTCACCCTTGTATAGCACTGGACCTTGATGTCTAGTTTAAGCTATAATCAGGTAAATGTCCTGGACCCAGATTTGGGTCCATGTCCAGCTAGGCTCATCAAGCCCACATTGCACTGAGTCGATGACTAGCAAAGTTCAGCAGGGCTAGAGCCTCGGCTTCTTACCGACCTTTCCCTCCCCTAAATCTCCACTTTGGGTCATTTACCTTGTGTCAAGACCTGTCTGGTGGGTTTGGGTTGGTTTGGTTTGTTGGGTTTTATGGCATATCACCCTTTGTAGGTTATTTAACGCCAAATCCATCTTTATGTAAATAAGCTGTTCTATTGAAAACAATTCAGTTTAGCATAAGTACACAGTTTAATTGTCAAAAACATTTCCATTTCAAACTATTCAAGCAGTTATATGTTACAAATCAGTTTAGTGTAAATACAGTTTCGATGTCGAAAAACAGTTCTATTTGAAATAATTCAGTTAAGCATAAGCACGCAGTTTAAATGTAAGTACGGTTTAATTGTCAAAAAACATTTCTATTCCGAGCTATTCAGTTTACTCAAACAATTCCTTTTAGCATAAATATGCTGTTAATTCTATTTAACCCATAGATAAGGCCCTATTAGGTGCTACCACTCCACGCCAGAGTGGACCTGGGAGCGATGGCAATGAAAGGGTACTCCACATTCCCTAAAGCTCCTGCACTGTTGGAACCTCACCATCAGATTTTTTAGTGTCATATCCAGGACACTCGTTAGGGGGGGTCTCACCCCTCTGCAGAGGCGCAGTCAGTGTATTCTACAGCCCCAGCTGACTGGGCAAGTCTGGTAGGAGGCTGTGACAAATATTGGGTGCCCCTATTGATACGTCCTCATGCCACGACGAAGCAAAATGCTTATTAAATTATTACAGGCAAAAAAAGTGGAATTTAAAAAATCGGATTAATTGAAAATCTTTAGAGGTTCATTTGTGAATAACATCATAGGAATCATTTGGTAAATCTTTGATTATAATCATAAAAATATATTTTCAATGTTCCATTAAACGTTGAAAATATATCTTGTTTATAATGAAAGATTTACAAATATATCCAATTTCAGCATTAAATAACCCATAAGGCATTGATTTCCCTTTAAAGAAAATAACAAACAAACTACACCTTTCTTCTTAGTCAAACAAGCTACACCTTTCTTAGGCTTTAGAAAATGCCGAATAAACCTCTGCAGATGACTAACCACACACCACAGCGAATATCCTTGACATGACTTTAAACCATCTGATGGGGAGGCTCTAGTCCCGGAGTATTGGTGATTGGGGAGTGTGCCTTCATTACTATTGCTCCAGGTCTACTCAGACCTGGAGTTCTAGTACCTTTTATGGTCTGATCAATGGAACAAATAAATATCTAAGCAGTTACTATACTCGAGTAATCATATTTACCAACCCCTCCACTCGGGCAGGATATGACACAAGGTCAATTTTTTAGCAGAGTTTAACAGGTTTGAATCCAGCGTTTTCCTTCTCCTAGACTAGACGCCTAACCGAGGCTGAAGAACCCAGTCTGCCCTACTATTTACCCATAGCTGGAGGGAGAATAATTGGATTCATACCCTTCCCAAGGGTATTAGTGCTATGTGAAATACAATCAGCCCCGTCCAGGATTTGAACTCGTGCCGCCGCGTTCTTTTCCTCCGACGATAACCATTACACCACGGAACCTCCTTACTATACTCGAGTAATGTAACTATGAGCAAAAAAAAATGATAATTGTTAAATTGGATTATTAATGTTAAGTAGCAATACATGAAATCAATTGACTGTTTGCAAACAAATGAGCTCTGTCTCGTTTAAATACGTCATCTCCAAATGAATCGTTTATTAATCATAAATATCTTATATATATATGTATAAAGAGCATTAGGCATCAAATTACCTACAAGGTTGGTTGGTTGTTTAGGTTTTATGTCATATCAACCTTTGTAGGTTATTTAATGCCGAATCCATATTTATACAAATAATCAGCTCTATTTCAAACCATTCACCTTGCCTACCCAGTCGTGTCTAGTCTTATACTCATGTGCTAATTTGCTACATTTGCTTCTTATGTGATTGTATTATTATCATTTACGCCTTGAGTTTTTCACATCTGCGTTAGCTGATGGTCTTTTACTGGAATTTAAGTAAGTCTCCTCAAATCTCTTTCTCTCTCTCTCTCTCTCTCTCTCTCTCTCTCTCTCTCTCTCTTTCTTTCTCACAGGCATACGCACACATTATATTAAATAAAATTATTAGTGTTATAGAGGAATGCTGTAAACCATTTAACTATTTACAAATAAATGTTCTCTAACTCATTTTTGAGTTGAAGTTACCTATTAAGTACTCGCTTTTAAATCATATATCGCTAATGTATATACAGATATGGTTTGGAATTAAATAGACTATCAGGGTTCATCGGCGATAAAACCATCGCCAAACCAAATCAATTCATTATCATTAATTACTTTAAACTGAAATGCTTAAAAATTGTTTTCGTCTCTAAATAACCCAACAAGGGTTGACATGCCATAAAATCAACCATATTGTTAACAAGCAAGCTGCATGCGATCTTGAAGACGAAGTGAATATTTTTACAGTACTTTAACGTACTAGCTGTTAATTACTTTGTAAAAAATTATCCTACCTATCTGAAATTTATCTTTGACAGAAATATTTAAAACCAGAGAATTATCAGCAATTTTTAAAAATTTAGAATAAAAATTTGAAACCATATGATGCGACAAAAATACCACCAACATTTTAAACTGCCACCTGTGCGATGCAAATGAACTTAAGATAAATTCTAATGGTTACTCAGTCTAGCTTAGGTTTTATTTATTTATTTATTCATTAATCTATTTGTTTATTTATGTATTTTGCAGAAACATTCAGTAAAGACCATTGCTTCCACAGCTGAACATTGTGCGCTTGCTTTTGAAATATTTTTTAGACTGGTTAATCCGTAATTAATACATATTGATTTCATTACATGCTTTAGCAGTTGGTTGGGTTTTATTGCATATCAACCATTGTAGGTTATTTAATGCCAAATCCTGTTTATATATATATATATATTCATCATACAACGTGTGAAAGCACGTGCGATAGTCTGTCCTCATCAACCGCCAACCAGGGTGATAACACAGTTTCGGTAGCTCAAGGCGGGTACCGAAATGCCAAATCCTGTTTATATATATATATATTTTCCTGCTACCTTCATATATATATATATATATATATATATATATATGATTTATAAACACATTTTGTTGATAAGATTTTTAAACGTGCCTAAGTTCATTTTTTTTTCACACAGTCAAACGAAACCAAGTATTACTATGTATCACTAATAATTCAATCAAAGATCAGTCATTTATTTAGACACATTTAAAGGGTCAGATAGGTCTTATTCTTAAAATTCAATTCAATTTCAAACCCATGGAAAGGACCCTATCAGGTGCTACCATTTCGGCCCACAGTGGATTTGAGAGCCATGGCAATGAAGGAGTACTCCAGTTATGTTGAAGTAATGTATTTTTTTATAGTATTTGAAAGTCATAGAAGTATTGGTTTTCTATCTGGAACAGCATCGTACCGACACATTATGAACTGAGCCTGAAAAGCTATCTGTGTCGCAATTACAGACTAACCAGTCCTAAAAAAAAGTACTTTCAAAATCAAACGCACAGTATGCGCTGGTTCAAGTCATGATTACAACTTATCTCTTTTAAAAAAGGGGAAGAAAAATAAGTGGTTATCTAGATGAAGCTACATTTGCCATTAGCCAAAATTACGCGCACCATTTAGGTGAGAGATTAAAAGTTCTGCTAGACACTGTTTTTTTTTATTATGAATGATCATTATCACAACTTTAAACCATATTACTTAATAAAAGTAAGAAAAAAATTATGCAGACATAGATAACGTAATGGCTATCTTCGAAGAAAATCTTCTTGGGAGAACCAAGTTCGAATTCTGGTTGAGGTTGTCAATGATCAGTTATCTTGTAGCGTAACAAGGAAACAGAATCAGGGATTAGGGTTCAAATAATGTACCAAGCCATTTGCAGGGATTCCCAGGGAAAACGCATGAATCCTAATATTGCTGTACAGCTATGGGTAAATAGTTGGTTTTACTGAGTTCTTTAGTCTTGATTAATAAACGAACCTAGGTGAAGGAAATTTCTTAATTCAAACTATCCGTATTCCACTTAAACCATCGGCCTTGTGTCCCTTTCTTGTTGCGGAACAGTTGGCTAAACGCATATATCTAGTTGTAATACACGCTGAAAAGTAAGAGTCTATGAGTGAATTAAGCAATATGGGCTTTTTTAGCTTTTGTAGGACAATTAGACTAGGAAAAATCCCTGAATATAAAAACAAGCTGCAAGGGATATATATATTAGTGCATTGAAATTTTCTCTGAAAGCTGGAGAAGCCTTCAGTCTGTCTGGTTCAATAAACAAACTGAAAATTGCCTGCATTATAGTTTCTCACAAGCCAGAACAATATCTATACAATATGTCATCTGTTCTGATGTTTGAGAGTGAACAAAATATACCCACATATATACAAAAATATTTATTTTTACTTATTTGAGATAACAGTAAAAAAATAAAGATAATTTCATTTTTTAGCTGTCCTTTCATATCGACGTTATCTTTAATAAAAAAAAACAAAACATGTATCTTCAGATTCCACATTATCTTTTGGTTAATACAAGCAAAAATATTTAGGTATTATTATAATGTATCTATTTCGTTACGAGCCAGGACGATGTAGGAACGTACGAATATATTTTTCACTTAGAATATTCCTTCATCTTCCGCGAGATCAGCTCGAACACATTGAAAATAAAAAGAATGGGGCAAAAGTCATTCAAATGACAAAATAACGACGACTCAGAGTAATAATAAAACAAGATTTATTTGCCAACTGCGAAATGAACATAAAAAAAAGTATAATAGGATAAGTTAACACGAAAACAAGTCACTCAATTATTTGATTGTAAATAATGTATGTAAATGTGTATATCCAGCAGCTTAGATATATGCAATGAAACAGAGAATGGTAGTAGAAAAGGAGTGAAGTTTAACAGTCTTTTCTTATCTTAGTCAAGTTGTTTTACTCATTCATTTCTTATATTTATTTAGGATAAACAAGAGGGTTTACGACCAATATTTATCTTTTATTTCTTTTCACTTTCTGTGGTTTAAAAGAATGGCCTGATGATATTTCTTGCTTTCCAACTTCACAAAAATATCTGGTTGTCTTCCTGTATTATCATCGTTTTGACCATAGGTGGCTCTCATGATAGATATCCTCGGTTCTTTAAATTTTCGTAAGATATCTACTTCTTATATTGCGTAGCTACTGCGAATTCCTCGGCTAAGCTGGCCGTTCATGTGTCTCTCTTCGAAGATTTTCGCCAATTGACTTTCCATCAGATTTGTGTTCTCGGCGAGCGAAAGGCCATCCTTGCTGCGTGATTTTTTTTTAGCCAGGCAGCAAATTGTCTTTTCAAACTGTAGTATCTACTGATTTCAGCGTGCCGCAGACGGGAAGTTTGGGTGATGTTGTACCTTGTCCAAACTCCTTCTCATATAGATCATGTCTACTTATCAACCTTCTAGGCTGTATGTTGCTATGTTTGGGGGCCGGTAGTAATCTGTGACACTATTCACATATATAAAATATATGATTAATAAGTAAGTATAAAAATGCACACACACAAATATATACACACACAACATATATATATATATATATATATATATATGTATATATATATGTATGTATATAAAGAGAGAGAGTTGGATAGTATATTAACCATATAAAAATGCATTTTGTTAAATCCCAAAGAGAGTCCTGATTCGATTTCTTTGTTTAATCAACTATTTTAGATTAACATGTACAGGGCGCGGAATCAAAATTAGGTATATACAAGTATAATAATAAACGACTCTATTATAAAAAAATATTCATTTTAATTTTCAAAAATAAACAACAGATTGATAAGATAAACAGAAAACAGTAGATTTACTCAATTTGGGCGCCATTTTTTTAATTTATTGAATCAACATTCCTTCAAACGATTCACATGTCTTCAAAATAATTTCTTCAGATATTCCTCCATAATAGTTGTCTTAAGAGAACCAATATTTTGATGGGAAGTTGCATTTGTTTTGTTTATTAAAACACACCATATAGGGAAATGACGGGGGTTAATGTTCGGGCTTGATGGAGGCTATAAATGAACTGCAATCATTTCGGAATTTCTTTTTTTACTAGGTTGCAGCGTTAAGCAAATCATAGATTTTTGTCGTTTCTTTACTTGCTCACTCATATCGGGCTAAATTTTAATGAAATATTGCTTGAATAATAGATCTCGACCGGCAGAGATGAATTGAGATCTCATACATCACAAGAAGCGCTGCGCGTTGGGGTTGGGTCAGCATAGTATGGTTAGCATAGGCTTTTAAGAATTGTGTCTCTCTTCTCGTGTCGCCATGGACAGAAGCCAGGAATTTACAAAACCGTTCGTATCTGAAACGAAAGAGTAACTGTTGTGATTGAGATCTTTATGGCTATTCAACAAAAGCACCGTATGTTTCGAAACGAACTTGGGGCACTGGTATAACTGAAAATATTAAATGTCCACAACAACTCAACACTTAGAGTTTCACAGGTGTTTGTAAGCCATCATTTTTAAAATGTAATATGATAAGAGGTGTGGAATATTACACCGATTAACTGTAAAACGTATCAGCATCCATTTGTTCGTGCATACATATGGTTTCATTTAGATTTTAATGCTAAATTAAGTTATGATTGATTGGTTTGGTTTGTTAGGTTTTATGCCATATCAACCCTTATAAGTTATTTAGTGCTAAATTATATATATATATATATATATATTAAGTATATAGGATTTGTACGTAATATTTTTAACGAACGAGAGAGCATTTGTTTACAAAATTGAATGGTATAAAATATTGCTATTTAACACAAATCATTTTATTTGCGTTGTTAAATCGCTTTAGGTATTACTAACACAAAGTTATATTCGCAAGCAACTAACTGTTGTAAGTATTGCTGCCAAACACTGATAGTTCTATTTGGCACAGTTGAAAGGTTTCAAGCACTGCTATCAAATTCTAATTATTCAAATTAATACAAATCATTTGTTTGTGAGCAGTTAAATGGTTTTCCGTAAAGTAAATCAATACGCAGTTTTATTTGACCCATTGATGGGACCCTAACTAGTATTACCCTATTTACCAACCTCTTCGCTCGGGCAGGATATGACACTAGGTAATTTTTAAGCGAATTTTAACAGGTTTGAATTCAGAGTTTTCCTTCTCCTAGACTAGTTGCCCCCCCAAGGCTGAAGGATTCAGTCTGCCCTACTATTTACCGATAGCTGGAGGGAGAATAATTGGATTCATACCTTTCCCAAGGGTATTAGTACTATGTGAAATGCAATCAGTGTCGTCCAGGATTTGAACTCGTATCACCATGTCCATTTCCTACGACACTAACCATTACACCACGGGCACCTCCATACCCTAACTGGTATTACCGCTCCGGGTCAGAGTGAAACATGAGCAGGCGAGTAATAGTAATGAAGTGGTACTCCACATTCCCCAAATAACCGGTACTGATGACTCAGCTTCTGATGTGGTGTAGTATCATATACAGGACACTCGTTGCGAGAGCGTCGTCTTATCCCACGGCAGAGATGCAGTCGGAATATTCTGCTGCCCAGTTAGCCGGGATTTAAATAACATTAAACGTTCTGTCAATACTATTTGATTGCATGTATCATATATGTCTGCCTTTTGTTTAGATATGCAACTTCTAATTGGAATTGGTCAAGTCGGCTGGGGCCGTAGAATACACCAACTGCATCTTTGCAGAGGAGTAAGACCCCCCTCCCCATATGAGTCCTGTGGCCCAGTCGGCGAGAGCTGCTGAGTACACTGAGTGCGTGTCCGAAGAAGGGTAAGACTCTCCCAGCGAGTGTTTAGGATATGACAGTAAACAATCTGATGGTGAGGCTCCAGTAATGCTGGTGCTTTGGGGAATGCAGATTACCCCTTTAGAGACATCGCTCCACTGTTCACTCTGGTCCCCATTTGTAGCATCTGATTGGGCCCTATCTATTGGTCAAGTAGAACTAAAGTATGTGCTTATGCTAAACTAAAATGTTTGAAATAGATTTGTTTGGTTTGGTTTGTTTGGTTTTATGGCATATCAACCTTTGTAGGTTATTTAACGCCAAATCCATTTTTAAGTAAATAATCTGTTCTATTGAAAACAGTTCAGTTTAGCATAAGGGCACAGTTTAATTGTCAAAAACATTTCCATTTCAAACTATTCAAGCAGTTATATGTTACAAATCAGTTTAGTGTAAATACAGTATTAATGTCGAAAAACAGTTCTATTTGAAATAATTCACTTAAGCATAAGTTTAAGTGCGGTTTAATTGTCAAAAACGTTTCTATTTCAAGCTATTCAGTTTACTCAATTAATTTTAGCATAAGTATGCTGTTAGTTCTATTTAACCCATAGATAGGGCCCTATCAGGTGCTACCACTCCGGGCCACAGTGGACCAGGGAGCGATGGCAATGAAGGGGTACTCCGCATTCCCCAAAGCACCAGCACTGCTGGAACCTCACCATCAGATTGTTTAGTGTCATATCCAGGACACTCGTTGTGGGGGGGGGTCTTATCCCTCTGCAGAGGTGCAGTCAGTGTATTCTACAGCCCCAGCTGACTGGGCAAAAATAGATTTGTTTTGATGTTTAAAATGCGTACTCGTGCTTAACTGTACTGTTTTTCATTTAAATAAGTGTAAACGAATGATTGATGTTTTATTGAATTGTTCATGATGCATAGCAATACGTAGAACAATTTTACTTTGCTGACTAATCTGAATAGTCTGAAATAGAACCGTTTTTGATCTTTAAACTGTGTACTTATTTAAACGGAATTGTTTGAAATATAACTGTTTATAAGTATGAAAATGGATTTGGCATTAAATAACCTACAAGAGTTGATGTGCCAATACACAAAACAAAACGAAATCCAAATGGGTTAGGACTTTGACCACCATCTTTTCTTTAAAAACGTTTTTACTGAATATTCTTCTTTTTTAACGGTTAAGTCAATACAATGTGTGTGTGTGTGTGTGTGTGTGTGTGTGTGTGTGTGTGTGTGTGTGTGTGTGTGTGTGTGTGTGTGTGTGTGTTTTTGTATGCGTGTCTGTCTGTCTGTGGGTTTGTGTCTGTGTAGCTGGGTGTGTATTTTTATTTCCTTCTTAGGAGGTTGTTTCAAAAACCGACCTTCCTCTGTTCCTGTCTTTTAACAGCCTTGGTGAATTATGTGATTAACTTTTAGGGAAGACTCATCTCTTTATTCCATGACTGATCTTTTTTTCTCTTTTTTGTCTTTTTTTCTTCCTTTTTTTTTTCCTTATTTATTTATTATTTTTTTTATTTGTCGTCTTTCCGGTAACTAAATTCCGAGATAATGAACAACGTTCAATGACAATAATAGGCGGACTTAAATGTCAAGGGAGATTTTGTGACCTGCACCGCCAAAAGACTCTTCTATCTTGCTATATCTTTTATTCTAATTGTTTTTGTTTTCTCGATATTTTTTCAAGTTTTTAGAACCTTTCTATAATACCACTTTATTTCAATTTTATTGATAGCAAGTATGCGAAAGCCGAAAGAAGAAGGGTGATGTCTTAATTTGGTTTGAGTTAAATTCAATTCAATACTCAAGTCGTTAGAGTTGAAGGCATCACTTACAAAGGGTATGCAGCTTATTTAAATGTC
Source organism: Sepioteuthis lessoniana (assembly GCA_963585895.1). Taxonomy (NCBI): domain Eukaryota; kingdom Metazoa; phylum Mollusca; class Cephalopoda; order Myopsida; family Loliginidae; genus Sepioteuthis; species Sepioteuthis lessoniana. The sequence goes on from OY757933.1 coordinate 41,770,842, forward strand.
TTTCTCTTTCGCTGAGCTTGGGAATTAATTTAAGCTTAGATAATAAAAATATTAAAAATGGAAATTACAAACCAGATTAAAACATTCCCATATCATCATCATCATTAATAATAATACAAAGATAATAATGTTAACTTACAGCAATAATGCCTGAAGATGTACAAGATATCCAATAAATTCATTGTATTCATTACTGAAGCTATGAAAAACTGGCAGTTGCCCAGTCGGCTAGAGCTGTAGAATATATCGACTGAATCTCTGCAGAGGGTTAAGACCCCCACAAGCGAGCGTCCTAGATATGACACTAAATAATCTAATGGTGGGGTCGAAATGATGCTGGAGCTTTGGGTAATGTGAAGTACCTTTTCATTATCATCACTCACAGGTCCTCTCTGGCTCGGAGTGGTAGCACCTGATACATTCCTATCTATGGGTGAAATAGAACTGAGAACTTATGCTAAACTAAATTACTTGATATACAACTGTTTTCATATTAAGCACGCAGTTTAAATATGAAAACATATATTTTAAACTGAATTGCTTGAAATAGAACTGGAAATATAACTGTTTTGACATGAAAACTGCATACCAAATTGTTTGAATTAAAACTGTTTGACAAACTGAATTTCTCGTAATAGAAATTAAACTGTGTACTTATGCTAAGCTGAATTGTTTGAAATAGAACTGTTTATTGTCTTTTATTTTCGGAAAAAACAAAACAAAAAAAAAAGCATATCCCAGAAGAATGAGAAAACAGCTTGACCCAAATTCTGAAACAAAAATTTCATCAAAGGAATAAACAATCGAGTAGTCCTTCATATAAGATACCTGGGACCATTTTTGAAGTGGACGAGTGATGACATAGGCACACTATACGTGTCAAGAAAAGAAGGAGGTAGAGGACCGCCTGCATTGAAGATAGCGTCAATGCATCAATACGAAGACTTAAAAGCTACACCAAAAAGAGCAAAGAAAAACTAAATCAGAAATGTTAAGAAAAACAACTGCTTGTATATTTCAAGCGACAAGCCGGTGAAACATCTCAAGAGAAGATATGTATATGGCTAAAAAGCGGAAACCTTTTGAGGGAAATTTAATCTCTTCTAATGATAACAGTACATCTTTGGGAGATTTTGAAATATAAACAACGGAATTCTTTAGCAATATATATATATATATATATATATATATATATATATATGTGTGTGTGTGTGTGTGTGTGTGTGTGTGTGTTTAAAGATAAGTGTTGTTTGCAGTTATTCAGAATAAAAGTCTAAGACTTAATTTCTGTTGCTTCATGCTTCGTTGTTAAATCTGGCGTGAATTATGTGTCTTTGTTTTACACGAACTTGAGAAGATATTCTTCTCAAGTGTGTATATTTTGAGGGGAGGTATTGAACTCCAACTGTTAAATCATAATCCTGAAAATGACAGGCTGGCAAAAATATCTTCACAAATAATATTTAATCTTACACATTGCATATGTCTAGCTCATCAACTAACCTTAATTGTGATGTACGAGTCAATCAGGCATGGATGTTGATCTCAGGACTTTAAGCTCAAAATCCTGGGTTAGACCTATGTATAATGTATACAGTCGACCAACAAGTATACAGTTGGCAACTGGTAAAATATATAAAACATACCAATCTTACACATTTGAGCTAATTGTCACAATGATTGACAAACTATTTCGCTATCATGAAATTGCGTAGAAAAAAAAACACAGTAGATGTCTGGCTGATCGACTGTGTGCTGCGACGTTTCAGTTAGTGTTTACAGTCAATGCAATGTTGTGACCATGTCGAATAAGTTAACTTTTGTTTTAATGGAGATTTTTTCAGGCCTGAAAAGACGACATGTATAGCTACATTTTACTGTTTTGCATATTTAGACTAAAAATGTTCATTAATGTTGGTAAACATGACAAATAAAAGAAAATATTGCCTTTTATATTAAATGTTTGTCTATGTGAAATTATGTAAAGATATATAATAGATATTTTCGATTAAGAATGTCTAACACGTATCAATGTGCAGGATACAACCGTTTTTCGAAGATAAAAGTTTGAGTAAAGACGAGAGACGAATTAACAAATAGCACTATTCACCATATCATTCATACTTAGAATGTGTTATACAGTCATGAAATGTAAGTGATAATCTTATTCTATTTTTCTCAAATTAAAGGCTTCTACATGTTAGGTTCATGCTATAGTTTTCAGGGCAGTTCGACGTGGGCTTTTTGGAAAACAAGAATATTTAAATAATATGTTACACGTTTATCACGTTCACTGAAACTTGTTTGCAGTTTATATACATACATATATATATATATATATATATATATATATATATATATATATATATATATATATATATACACATATATATGTATGTTGAGATACACATATATGCAAAGGTATATATATATATATATATATATATATATATATATATATATCCATTTGAAAATATACGTATATACATATAGGCAAATAGATATATAAATTCACATATATACATATATATATATGCATATATATGTATATATGTATGCAAATATATACATATAAACATATATATATACATTCAATTCTATATTACTCTATGCAAATATAATATATATATATATATATATATATATATATATATATGTGTGTGTGTGTGTCTCCATGTGTGTGTGTGTGTGTGTGTAAGCCTGTTTGTATAAATAATAAAGGAACATTTTATGTTTACCTGGACACTCGTTGGAGGATATAACTTCTCAACAGTGAAGCAGTCACTGTATTCTACAGTCCCAGCCGACACACACACACACACACACACACACACATATATATATATATATATATATAGGCTTTTTATTTATATATATATATGCTTTGGCTTAGCGTTTGACTCAACCGGGTTTCGATCCCAGCTACGGGAAGCTACCGTCTAGCCACACTGATGAGTTCTGATAGAACAAAACAGATCTGTCTGTGGATGACTATATATATATATACTGCAAAAGTGTTGGTTGTCACTAATTAATTTTTGTGGGTTTGTGGTGAACTAAGAACAATATATCTGAGTATATCAATATGTGAGATACAGCTATTATAGTATAATAATAAATAAATATATATATATTATTTATATATTTAATGCAGACAAACTTTCATGGCATTAAACATATAAATCTAATATATATATATATTTTTTTTTTTTCTAATCTAATATCTACCAGCATTCACGGTTACCAGAAAAAAAGAAAAAAACCGCCAGGAACAAAAGATAAACATATCTCGAATCACCGCTCGGGGGAAAAAGAAAAAAAATATCATAGGACAAAAAAAAAAAGAAAAGGCCAACCCCGTCACACCAGTTGAAAAAAAAATCAAGTCAGTTGGTCAAAAGAAAAGTAAAACCCACCGTAAACGCTGCAATGCTACAATTACAAGAGTGCTCAACACGAGTCGAGCCAATTATAAAATTATAAATATATATATATTTGAATATTTGAAAATATATTAATTGAATTAAATGAATGTTGTCCATTATGCTGTGGTGATCATGTTTTGTTTGAATATCATTCTTCAAAAAAAGCTAATGTGAAAAATATCCAAACGCCTTTTGATTGTTTAATACAGACAGCACATAGGGTTGTATATATATATATATATATTCAATTCGATATCACGAAATATTTTATATTCTTTAAATGTCAGATTACATAGGATTCTATAATCATTTTTTAATGCAAGATCACATCTGATTATGCACATGTTTATTACATAGCTCACACAGAATTTTATACCTTTTTTTAAAAAAAATGAGACCTCATAGAATTCTAAAAATTGTTAAAGGTAAAATCATATTGAATTCTATATAGTTTTTAGTATAACATCATTACAATTTAATATTCTTCAAATGTGATACCACATAAGATTGTACATATTTTAATGCAGGATTCACAGGATTTTATACATTCTTTATTCAAGAACCTTGAATTAAAGATAATATTTTTCTTCCATTGATTTATTTATATTCCCAATTTCACTCATCTCTCACTCCGCAATAATTCTTCCATTTTGTTATATAGTAGCTCGTACCACGTGACATCCGGTATCGCAGAGGTATAAAAGACCTCATGTTTCTTCAGCACGGGGTGGGATTCTGAAAGATCTCGGTCAGTAGTAAGACCAGCTTCGGACGTAACACCCACAACACAAGACTTATAATATTTGTTGGACAGTCCGACCTCATTTCACTGTGTATCTCTTCCTTTCCACGATACAACAGATTTTTTGTCACATCCCATGGCCCTAACATTGTAGCCTTTTACTGAATTTTAAAAAAAAATTAAAACTCTTAATTTCACTGTAAGATTTTAAAAATAAATATTGACTTTCATAATACATAGGATCTCTACGTTTAAACTTCAGGAGTTACATAGTGTTGGGTATCACCGACCTTTTGGAGGTGCCCGTGGTGTAGTCGTTATCGTCGTAGGAAATGGACACGGCGACACGTGTTCAAATCCTGGACGAGACTGATTGCATTTCACGTAGCACTAATACCCTTGGGGAAGGTATGAATCCAATTATTCTCCCTCCAGCTATGGGTAAATAGTAGGACAGACTAGGTTCTTCAGCCTTGTTTAGGCAACTAGTCTAGGAGAAGGAAAACTCTGAATTCAAACCTGTGAAACACCGCTTAAAAAATTGACCTTGTGTCATATCCTGCCCGAGCGGAGGGGTTGGTAAATAGTATCACCTACCTTTTCTGCATATTCCATCTGCCATATATGGTAGTAGCGGAAATCAGTCTGCGAATAAGCCTACGAGTCAGTTCTCAAGATCTTCCCCCTTCCCATTATTTTTGTACCTCAACTCGTATCCCAGTCCGCTTTTATTGAAGGTCTTGAACATTCCTATGTACAAAATCATATTACCTGCTTCTATCGACCCATACCGAGCCCGACTCTTTATTTCTTTTATCCCTGTAGATTAGGATTCCCGTCCCATCTAGGGTAGGTCCGGCTTGTTTCCGGTTTTTTTGACTCGGAAAATAGTCGGCCTCCAATTTTATAGACGGGGGGATGGGAGGGTGACCAAGCGGGGAGTTTTTTCCTTATTTTCATGTATATATGCTTTTCGGGGTTTTTCTCTCCCATTCCCATCATATCCATTGTGAGGGGCCATACATTATGGGTAAGGTCATGCACCGCTTTCGGGTTTTGAGTGGGTCTTTTTGATGGAGCAAATGTGGTGTTTTGGTGGTTGCCGCGCGCATGGCGATGGACGAGTGATTGTGTGTTGTATTGTTGGGTGGGTTTTCTTGGAAGGTGTAGTTGGGGCAAGGCCGCTCCCTTCCCCTACCCCCAAACCATAAGGCCTTGTGCCTTCATTGCATTTCTTTACAATGAAATAAAATAAGCCTACGAGTCAGACCAGAAGAGCCATTCCTATTGTTGAATTATATCATCACTCTATCACTAATCCTATGTTCTTATTACTAACAGTCTCTCTCTTGTAAATACTCTTCCTGTAAATATAACTATTTCCTCATATATCGTGGTTTGTCTTATTATTACTACTACTTGTGTTCACTCACCAGAACACAACACATAGTTTTCTTAAATCATCTTTCACAAAACAATGAATAAATGATTTTCACCATCATTGCAAATAAAAATATTGAAAACTCATAGATGAAATATACGAAATAGAAATAAGAACTCACCCGTAATATCATGATTTAATGAGCTTGGCAAGCAGATCCCTGAAAGAGAAGTTAATTCTCACTGTGTGCCTTTCAAATATAACCAGCAGTGGAATATTATTTACACACACACACACACACACACAGGCAGATGTGTGGATGCACATACGTGCGTAACCCTTATCGTAGTTAGAAATGGATACGACGATCTGAGTTCAAATCCTGGACGAATGTTTGCATTTCTCATAGAGCTATCACCCTCAGGAAAGATATGAATCCTACTATTGATCCTGCAGTCAAGGGTAAAGAGGAGGGCATACGGGGCTATTTAACCTTGGTACGGCTACCGGTCTTGAAAAAATAAAACTCTGAATTAAGTCCATTTTTTCATCTTTGAAAATAAACTGACCTTATGTCCCAGGCTGCTCGTAGAAAAATACAGGTAAGCACACACACACACACACACACACACACACACACACTCAAGCACACGCAAACACTAAAAATAAACACACACTCATTAATAAACTGCACACAAGCACACACAAAGAAAAATTCAGGTGAACAAACACACACACACACACACACACACACAAGCACACGCAAACACTAAAAATAAACACACACTCATTAATAAACTGCACACAAGCACACACAAAGAAAAATTCAGGTGAACAAACACACACACACACACACACAAGCACACGCAAACACTAAAAATAAACACACACTCATTAATAAACTGCACACAAGCACACACAAAGAAAAATTCAGGTGAACAAACACACACACACACACACACACACACACACACACACACACACACACACACACACACACACTAAAAACAAACACATACTCACTCACACACTACACACACTAGCACAAAGACTCACAACAGATACACTCTCTCATACACACACACACACATACACTCACACATTATACACACTCACACACCCACTCTCTGTCTCTGTCTC
>OY757933.1:41780029-41915029 GCA_963585895.1 Sepioteuthis lessoniana
CAAGATGAAATGTTTAGATGAGAGAGGTCATATGCTACGCACAGGTTTACTCCCTGGTGAGACGAAGGAGGTGCATGGTCAGGACTCACACCACAGTACCCAGTCCCTCCACGCAATAGACCAATAAACCCCATGCAGAGTAGACTAAAAGCAGATCAAGTGGCCTTCGGCAAAGTGTGATCGCCCGTCACCCGAGGCGCCTCTAATAATGGGAATGCCGACGGAGCCGTAGGCATTTTTGGGAAATGCCGGGCACGTGTGGGCTACGGCCCTGCGCCTGGACCCACCAAAAAAGGCCTTGTGCCACACTTTCACGTTCAGTGGGGCGTGGAACAAGTACCGCAAAGTGTGATTACAATATATGTATATATATATATATATATATATACGCACCCCCATGGGGGTTGAGCACTCTTGCGAAGGAATTTACGGCTGCTACTCGAATAATTCAAAGCTCTTCGAATGATTTGAGCACTCTGGTATCCGTTAAAGCAAAAATGTAAACAAACGAAAGCGACTACATAATGCCTTATAATTCCCGAGCTGACTTGGTTCGCTTACTGGCTGACTGGGGTGATTCTAAGTCTAACGTAATGTTTTGCGTGTTTTGATCCCAGCTTCAAGAGTCCTAAGTGTGAAGCCACATTGAAGAGTTGTGATACAACAAAACAGTTTGCCAGTGGATGACTATATATATATATATACTTATTTTACACCATGTGATCAGTTTCTAGGTTACTTAAACCTAAATCCAAACATGTTTCCAGCATTTACAGGGTTTTAAGTAACCAGCATTCTAAATCGTCAGTAACTATAATCTATATCCATCATCTTTATCACTTCAAGCCATCATCACATATATCCCTGACCCTCTCTCCCCAACCTTCCCCATCGTCCATTGCTTTCGGCAGGTCTTCAGGATTTTATCCCGTATCGGCACAGAGCTGCTCTATGTAGGTTCTAGCTGGTCATCCCGCTTTTGCTTGTGCGTTTGAAGGGGTCCGCTGGAGTACATCTTTGATGAGCTCGTCCCTACTTCTCCAGCAATGTCCTGCATGTCTGGTTCCTCTAACTTTGATAGATTTCATGATACGTGGTAGATGGCCGTACAGCTGCTGCTTTGTCGGGTGCTGCCTCCATCTATAAATAATGACAAGTAAATATTCCTTCTTTTTAATAATTATTTGCTTGCACTCTGCTTTAATCTTTTTATCATATACTAAGACATTGCCAGGGAGCTAAAAGAAGAAAGGCGATACAAATTATAGTTTTATAGGTCTCTAGAAAATTGAAACAAAAGACTGAAGGAATTGGATATCAGAGGAAGAATCCAGACTCTACACACCTCAGCATTGTTGAGATCAGCTAGACTACTCATAAGTGTCTTCGAGAGCTGAAGGGGGCATTCGGTCACTCAGACTCTTTTGAAACGGCAGCAGATTACGCTGATGCGAAAATCTCAGATTGAGGGATGATAATTATAATAAGAGAGACGGAAAGAGATTTCCAAATCTCAGCCAGACATTCAGACCGTGTGATATTCAACAATAAAATAAAATAAAATAAAATAAAACCTGGAGACTTTGCCGTCCCACCAGACCAAAGAGTAAAATTAACAGAAAGCGAAAAGAGATATACGTAAATAGCTTGGCCTTCCAAGGGAACTGAAACATTTATGGAAGATGAAGGTGACGGTGATACCAATTATAACTAGTGCACTTTGAGCAGTCATCAAAGGATTGGTAAAGGGACTGGAAGCGTTAGAAATTAGTTAACAAGTTGAGACCATCCTGACTACACCATGATCAAGTTCGGCTAAAATACTGAGAAGAATCCAGGTGACATGAGAAGACTTATTGTTATTCAGACTGCAGTGGGAAACCATAAGATAACGCTGGTGTATAGAACTCTCAAAAGACTAAAATAATAATAATAATAATAATAATAATAATAATAATAATAATAATAATAATAATACCAATTGTAATTGGTGCGTTTTGAACAGTAACTAAAGGATTACTAAAGGGACTTGAGGACTTGGAAGTTGGCGGACGAGTGGAGACCATCCAATCGACAGCATTATTGAGAATGGCCAAAATACTGGGAGGAGTCCTGGAGACTTGAAGAGACTTGCTGTCACTCAGATTCCAGTAAAAAACCATCAGCGTTAGCTGATGTGAAAAAGCTCTAATGAGTGAATAATAATAATAATAATAATAATAATAATAATAATAATAATAGGCACTGGAGACCATAATTTTATGAATTTATAGGAAAAATTAAACCATGAACTGTACAGAGCAGTTAATCATTATTGGAACCCTGTCAGACACAAACGGAAAATGACCTATATCATATAATTGCCCGGTCGGGTGGGGCTGTAGAATACACCTACTTCTTCACTGCAGAGGGTTAAGACTCCCCCAACGAGTGACCTGGATATGACACTAAAAAATCTGATGGTGAGGTTCAAGTTAGACTCGAGCTCTGAGGAATGCGGAGTATCCCTTTATTGCCATTGCTCCCAGTTCCTCTCTTTTTCGAAGTGGTAGTACCTGATAAGAGTCCTATCTATAGGTCAAATAGAACTAAACCGTGGTTTTGAGAGTTTACTGTTTTGTTTAAACTGCGCATTATGGCTAGACTGAATTGTTTAAAAAAGAACTGTTTTGATATTTAAAAAGCCTACTTATGCTAAACTAAATTATTTGAAATAGAACTGCTTTGACATCTAAATTGCGTACATTTGCTAAATTAAATAATTTGAAAAATAACTGTTCGACTAAACTGAATAGCTTGAAATAGTAATGTTTTTGACAATTAAACTGTGTACTCATGCTAAAATGAATTGTTTGAAAAAAAAAATGATTATTTGCCTAAGATGGATTTGATATTAAATAACCTACAATAACCAAACAACCAGTCGACCTAAATTATATAAACTTGTTTTTTTTTTCATAATTTTTGTTTCTTTTTGAAGCAAGAGTTGTTAATAGAGCAAAGCTTTTTCACTGTTTAATTACTAATTTTTTAAAATTATCATTTCAGGAAATATTCTAATTTATGTGTCGAAATTTAATGTGTGTCAATAATTGAACTAGAACAGATAATATTAAGAAATTTCGCCCAAATTAAAAAGAAATACAAACCCTCATTGGAAACTATTAAAATTTACAACCAGAATATCAGGATGAAATTTGGTATTCAAAAATGTGGCACAATTTAAATGAAAATAGGGAAAAGGGAAACAGTGGAAGGAAGAGAACTGCCAAATTAGGAAAGCACCAAAGAATTTCAAATAAGAGAAATAGGAATATTAAGAAAACGGACACAATAAAATAAACGGAGATGAAAGAAGAAATTACTTCAGAATGATAAAACTTCTCGAATTTATTCACAGCAACAGAAATCTCATGAAAAGAATAAACACTTGGGTAGTGATGCTTTTTAGATAGTCTAGAGCATTCGAAAAATGGACGAGATAGGACCGTAAATGAAATGACCAAAGAACAAGGAAACTGATGACGACGTGCAGGGACTTAGAGTCTTCAGAAGACAGACTTTTTTGCGTCAATAAAAAAGGTGTGAGGAGGACTCGCTAGTATTGAGGACTGCAAGGATTTAAGCAATACAAGAAAGAGAAAAGAAAGACCAATTGCTTATGTGAATGAAAGCAATGTAGATACAAGGACAAACAGTAAAACAACACAAATTACTAAACAAGGGAGGTTGCATAAGATATGACACAGTAATGACTTAGAAGGGGACACCATAATTGAGAAACTTAACCTCTTTGAATTGCAGCACAATATACTGCGATAAAAAAAAAAATTATATCAAGGTGAAAATTAATAATAAGCAACAGAATAGCAATTATAGGTTATGTGGTGATTAAGATGAGGCATTATTCATATAAGTAAATTGAGCAAACTTGTAAAAAAAGCATTTCATGAGTAGATTCAACTAAACGGGAAGGATGATCAACTGGGAATTATTCAAGAGGTTAAAAAATGACGATACTAACAAAATGCTATATATGCATACCAGAATACATCCTTGAAAATACTAATACAAATACGAATACTGTTGTATTTTGACCTTCGACCGGGACAAAAATGCCATCCAAGGTGATGCACCGGAAGGAAGTGACACATTCCAATGGCAGTTATGAGAGGAAATCGCGTGGGCGGAAATTGGCTAACAAAATGGGACAAGCTAAAATTCCCATGGTACACTCATAGACTGATGCACCGGAAGAGAGTGACTTGTAAACTGCATGACAGTTATTTCCGCTTGATGACGATCAAACATGCCATTCCAAAGATCGAGTAGGCGATTGAGTGGGCGTTGAATTATTATATAACTCGGTCAAGACAAAAAGTCAGACAGTTGGATATTAGACGAGTAATAGACGAGATGTGGTAGGGAAAGCCACACCAGGCCGAAGGGGCCCTCGGAGCCCCCGATTGAGTTGGAAGTCAGAAGAGTTGGGGTCCAGAGAAGTTGCTGATAAGATGTAATAGAGAAAGCCAGCAGAGAGTGAGCCTCTGGGTCACCGGTTGAGCAGCCCAGGAGAACGAGAAAGACACAACGCTGACGGCCATAAGAGTGGGGGTCAATATATTGCAGTTATGTTCGGTCTCTAGCCCCCTCTCTCAGAAGACCCCCACACAACACTTTCGAACCTTGCAAATAAATTGAGAGGTATATATTTTCAAAGGAACCTTCGCTCGTCTGTTATCATTGCGTCAGTCTGTATTCCGCATATATATGTATAATGTGTTTGTGTAGTTAATCATGGTCATGGTTATTGAGTGGCTGTACAACCATACAATTGCCTGGGACTTTGAAGAGGTTCATTGAAACCAGAGTAAAACATCAGGCCTTGTGTTTATTAACTAAAAGAAAAGAACTCGCCATCTTGTTGATTTTGTCTTTTCTGCAGAACAGAGAGTGAAAATAAACAAAAAGGAAAAGATTGACAAATATCCGGATTTTGCCAGAGAACTGAAAAAGCTGTGAAACATGACGATGACGCTTATAACAATTATAGTTGATATCATTGGAACAGTCTCCAAAAAGTTCGAAAAGAAACTGAAGGAACTTATGATCAGAAGAGAAATCGAGACAGCATAGTTAACATCTGCTAGGGAACCAAGTCAAATCCAGGATATATAATTTGGTTTGATTTGATTTAGTTTTATGGTATATCAAACATTGTAGGTTATTTTTTGGTTGGTTGGTTGGTTAGTTGTTTGGGTTTCATGGCATATCATATATACCAACCCCTCCGCTCGGGCAGTATATGACACAAGGTCAATTTTTAAGCGGAGTTTAACAGGTTTGAATTCAGAGATTTCCTTCTCCTAGATTAGTTGCCTCACCATAATTGGATTCATACCTTTCCCAAGGGTATCAGTGCTATGTGAAATGCAATCAGCCTCGTCCAGGATTTGAACTCGTGTCGCCGTGTCCATATCCTACGATTATAACCATTACACCACGGGCACCTCCTTGGGTTTTATGGCATATCAATCATTGTAGGTTATCTAATGCCAAATCCATTTTTATTCAAATGAATTTTTCTATTACAAACAATTCAGTTTAGTATTAGTAAACAGTTTAATGATTTCAAGATATTCAGTTTAGTCAAACAGTTTTAATTCAAATAACTCAGTTTCGCATAAATGAAGTTTTTGTCCACAAACAGTTAAATGTCAGAACAGTTCTATTTCAAACAATTCAGTTTAGCATAAGTACGCAGTTTACATATTAAAATAGTTCTATTTCAAACAATTCAGTTTTGAATAAGTTAGCCGTTTAAATACCAAAACAGCTCTATTTCAAATAATTCAGTTTAGCAAAAGTACGCATTTTAGTTTTATTTGACCCATAGATAGAACTCTTATCAGGTGCAATGACTCTGGACCAGAGTGGACCTTGGAGTGATGGCAATAAGGGGTTCTTTCCACAAAGCTCCATCATTGCTAGAACCTCACCCTCAGATTGTTTAGTGTCATATCCAGGGCACTCATTGTGGGGTGGTACCTCTCTGAAAATGTAGGTTATTTAATACCTAATATGTATTTATTAAATATATACCGGCTCATTGGCCTCGTTGGTAGAGTGTTCGCCAATAGTCCGGGAGACCTGGGTTCAATCCGAGGCCTCGTCATACCAAAGACTTTAAAAATGTTACTTGATACCTCCTTGCTTAACACTCAGCAATATAAGGTACGTATCAAGAGTACAGTGGAGCAATCCAGGGAAAGAAGTTGCGCCCACCCCTACACCCATGTGTATTAGCTATTGAAAAGAGAGCCTACGGGTCATCCTCAACTATGGTCGCCAACTTTACTTTAAATATATATGATCTATGAATACATTTTGTAAATAACATTTTTAAACGAGATCCAGCTCATTTTTTGGCACATAGTTAAATCATTTCACTCATATCTCTAATACGAATCATTGTAGTAACTCTTAAGCCTTTGTTTACACTCAAATTAAATGTTTTCGTGTATTGCTATTTCACACAAACAATTTAATCAAACATAAGTGATTTGTTTACTCATAGTTAAATCATCCAAAAGTTCTATTTTAAACAATTCAGTCTAACCTAAGTCAACAAACTTATATGGTTCCAAGTATCGCTACGTATCACTAACAATTCAATTAAATATCAGTCATTTAGTTACACATAGTTAAATGATTAAAGAGTTCTATTTCTAACAATTCATTTTAACATAAGTCATTTATTTTCACTCAGTTTATAAGTCAAACAATTTTATTTAACCCATAGATAGGACTCTATCAAGTTCTATCACTCCAGTTCAGAGTTAACCCGGAAAAGATGTCAATGAAGGAGTATGCCACATTCCATAAAGCTCCAGCAATTCTGAAGTCGTGCCCTCAGAGCTTTTATTGTCATACCCAGTACACTCGTTGGGGGAGTCTTACCCTTCTGCAGAGAAGCTAGTCGGTGTAATCTACAGCCCCAGATGACTGGGCCTTTGTTAGTTGGGTCTTACCCTTCTGCAGAGAAGCAGTTGATGCATTCTGCAAACCCAGCTGACTGGACCACCGGGATATATGAGGATTTATGTTGTCTCTTAAACGTCATTGAAAAACCAACCGTTAAATCTTGTTTGAAAAATATGCACATAATAATAATAAGAAGAATAACAATAACAATAACAATAATAAACTTGACAAATACAGGGTGGAACGATAAATTGTCACACTAGAAAAGAGGACATTTCCGTTCAATGAAAAACGGTTTTCTTTTTTTGTTGCAGACCATCTACTAGTTGGCCAGTTGTGTACAAATTCCAAGAGCGATAGGAGCCTTCTATTATGTCTGAAAGAGACACAATGTTCAACGAGCGAGATCGGAGATGCGCCGCTGTACAACTCACGCTCTCTACCGATCCAAGTTATGACAACAGGACCATTGCTAGCACCCTCAAAATGCAAATCCAGACGGTTCAACGCTTGAGGACACAGCTAAACGCATCAGACGACACTTCGGACAGCTACGGTTATGGTCTTTGGTGTGGTTTCAAGTGAAGGCCACATCATACCACCTCACATCTTCAAAATCGGCTTGAAAGTCAACACCAAAGTGTAACTGGATGTGCTGAAGAGTGTGGTGATCCCCTGGTGCAATTAGGTGGCCGGTGGCAGACCCTGGGTGTGTTAGTAGGACTCGGCGCCGGCCAACAAGTCCAAAGAGACCCAGGCTTGGCTTCAGATGGAGTGCTACGACTTTGTACCCTTCTTTCACAGCCCCCTCCTCCCTCGACCTGAACCCACTGGACTACTTCGTTAGGTCACGCGTCAAGAACATCACCAACATGACCTCCCACAACACCAAAGCCAGCCTGATCACCGCCATCCGCCGAGTATTCACCGAGCTCCCGCCGGCGCTTGTGGAAAAGGCATACTCCCAGTCCCAGATCGGTATCGAGGCGGTGATTTAGGCTGAAGGCGGCTACATTGAATAGATGTCAGCTCTACTACATAATCAAGTTATCTGAATTGATTTTTTCAATAAAAGTTTTAAGATAAAGCTGTAGTATTGCTTTCTTTAGGACGACAATTTTATCGTTCCACCCTGTATAATCTGTCTATGACATTTATCAGATGTGAGGACTTGTGTGTATCTTATCTGGGGGACTGCCCAGGTGCTCGAGAAAAGTAACAGGAAGAGGACTCGCATGTATCGAAGATAGTGTCGATGCATCAATATGTGATCGCGAGGACAACATTAGAAAAAGCAAGGAGAGTGGCCGATAACAGCACTGTCAAGATGAGGACAAATAAATCATCAAATACTTAGATTCAGAAATGGGAAATGAAACAAATGTGTGGATATTTCAAGCGATATACTGTCAAAATCTCTCAAGAGAAAACCTGGATATGGCAACGAAATGGAAACTTTACGAGAGAAACTGAATCTCTTCTAATAGCAGCTGCAAACAACAACAACAACAACAAAACCAACAAAAGAACCAATTATGTTAAAGTGAATATAGATAATATGCAATAGAATATAATGTATTGGTTATGTAGAGATGCAGATAAAACATTTAAACACATGAGTGAATGCAGCAACTTTGCGCAAAATGAGTACAAGATTAAATATGACCTGCTTGGGAAGGTGATCCACTGGGAATTGTACAAGAAATTAAAATTTGAACATACGACCAAAAGTCTCAAGCACAAACCAGAACGCGTCATGGAGAATGAGACGCATAACCTTTTCTGGGATTTTGAGATTAGAACGGATCATTAAATCCCAGTCAGAAGACCAGACCTAGTGATAAAAAAAAAATCGGAAAATCAAAGAAAACGAAAAGAAAACAAGTACTCTGACTTCGCTTGAGAACTTAAAAAGCACAAGAGTAACGGTGATACCATTTATTATTGATGTACATGGAACGGTTCCTAAAGGTTTTGAAAAAGAGGTTAGAACAGTAGGAAAGCAAAGGAAGAAACGACAGCATTTTTAATACCTGCCGAAATACTCAGTACAGTCCTGGTGAGCACAGGAGACTTGCTGTGACTCTGACTTTAGTGAAATACCAGCAGTTTACTTTGGTGCGAAGAACTCAACAGGTTTCAAAAAATAATTAGAATTATAATAAAAAGAAAAATATTCTTATAATATAAAATACAAGTGTAGCGATCTATGTGTACATTTGTCTATGTGTATACATAATACTTAAAAAAGAAAAGAAAGAAATGAAGAGAGAACGGAAGAACGGAAGGTGAGATCTCTGACGTTTTTTTTTTGTAATAATCTTTAAAGAAAGAAAAAATTTAAGTGACAAAGAAAGAACAAAATAAAAGAAAGATAGAAAGAAAGAAAGAAAAAAGAACAAAAAAGAACGGAAGGTGAGATCTCTTACGTTGTTTGTTAAAATCTTTAAAGAAAGAAAGAAAGAAAGAAAGAAAGAAAGAAAGAAAGAAAGAAAGTTAGAAAGAAAGAAAGAACGCATCATGTGATTTGTGGCTTGCCACATTGAAAGCGAAAGAAAAAGAAAGCAGACAAAGAATCAGGAAAGCAGGCTCACATGACAACGAAACGATTTCTTTAGTTTTTGAGTTCGTCTGCTTGGCAACGCATCTTTTGAATCTACGTTAACAGCAACAAGAAAGAGAGAGAGAGAGAGAGAGAGAGAGAAAGGGTCTCCATTTATTAACGACACAGACAATTTGATTTTTCAGATAATTCTAAGTTTGCTTCATGAAAGTTGTGTCTTTTTTTATTACAATAACATACGAGATACTTTTCATTTATTGATTCATTCTTTTTAGATTCTGAAATCTTTTTAATTTGGATTATAAAAAAGATATTTTATATAAAATCCAACTATCATTATTGACCGGTGTATTCTAATAATAATAATAATAATAATAATGATAATAATAAACGAAATAATCATTATATTAAAATAAATGATTAGTATTGATTATGGGAAAGAAAATTGTTTGTATTAACTTGTTAATTGATGAAGATTCAGAATTTTTCAGGAAAGCAATTTGGTTGCATTTTTCTTTCTGACATTGACCCTGATGTTGATCTGTTTCTTAGGAAGAGCTGGTTCAGATGGGTGGGGTCGGAGCGACTAGTTTAAGCACACTCTCTGATAACTGTTTTGTTTACAGGAAGATTCAATTCCACTGCGTCTCAAATAATTAGCATACTTCGACCGGCCCATCGGCATGATGGTTAGAGCATTTGCCAAGTGGTCTGGGAGACCGAGGTTCAATCCAAGGTCGAGTCAAACCAACGACTCAAAAAATGGTACTCGATGCCTCCAAGCTTAACACTCTGATCAAGGGTAAATGGAACAATCCAAGGAAAGGAATTGCACCCTCCTCTATGCGTCGGTGTTATAGCTATTAAAAAAGGAGTCTACCGGTCGCTCGCGGCAAAATATACGCTCCCCCACGGAGGTTGAGCACTCTGGCGGAGGAATTTACAGCTGCCACTCGCATAATGCAAAGCTCTTCGAATGAATTAAGCACTCTGGTATCTGGTAAGGCAAAAATGTAAAGAAACAAAATCTACTACATAATGCCTTATAATTCCCGAGCTGACGTGGTTCGCTAGCTGGCTGAGTGGTATGGTTCTAAGTCTAACGTAAGGTTTAGCGGGTTTCCATCCCAACGTCCTACGTGTCTAGGCATACTGAAGACTTGTGATACAATGAAACAATCTGTCGGTGGATAACAATATATATATATATATATATAGTGAGAGAGAGAGAGAGAGAGAGAGAGAGAGAGAGAGTTAGCAAACAACAACTTAAAAGATGACTGAGTTTGATTAAGTATTTAAGGACTTATATTTGTTGCATACATTAGCCATAAGGCATGATAAGAGTGATGGTTGTGGTCGTAGAGAAGGTACTGGGAGGTCAAAATTAAAATCCTGGATTAAATTGTTTGCGTTTCAGTTCGCGCTAATGCCCTTACCAAAGATATGAAACAATCTATTCTCCCCAGGCTATGGGTAAATAGCAGGGCAGGTTGGGCTGTTTAACCTTTCTGAGATGGCTTTTCATTGTTTTCTTGCGTGATAATTAATTCATTTCTTGTGATGGCCATTGCATAGATGTTCCTAGTAGACAGGGATATCCCCGTTGCGTAGTGGCGTAGTTGCTAACGTCCTAGATTGTGACTACGTAGTTAACAAGTTCGAACTCGAGTAGCACTATTACGTTCCCTTTCGGACCCTCTTATTTCCTCATCAAACTGTATCACTTCTGTTCTTATACAAAGATGGATTTGGCATTAAGTGACCCATGAAGGCTGGTATGCCATTAAGACCCTGGAACCAAATCTAGCTGTGGATTCTAATATTATTAGTAATGTATTCATACCATGCAAAAGCGTAATTAGCGTCATAGTTATCTTTATAATGATTGGAATCGGCTATAGAGTTCAATCCGCGTACGAGACTGTATGTGTTTCATTTCCCTTTAATATCAATAAGTAAATTAAAGTAAAGTTGGCGACTTTAGTCGAGGGCGACCAGAAGGCTACCTTTTCGATAGCTACTACACTGAGGTGTAGGGGAGGGCGCCACTCCTTTCCCTTGATTGCTCCACTTTACCCTTGATATGTACCTTATATTGCTGAGTGTTAAGCAAGGAGGTATCAAGCAACATTTTTAAAGTCTTTGGTATGACGCAACCTGGGATTGAACCCAGGTCTCCTGGACCATTGGCAAACACTCTACCCACGAGGCTAATGAGCCAAAAAGACACTAATACTTAAATCTCTTTATAATTATGGTTAAATAGAGAAGCAGATTGAGTTCATTTGTCTATTTAAGGCAACCAATCTAGGAGAAAGAAAAATAACTTCAATCCGTTTAAAAATTGACCCTTTGCCACATTCAGTCTATGGAGGAGGGTTTGCAGGAATATATTCAAAAAGAGTTTGACGGATGTCTTCTGGTGTAATGGTTATCGTCATGAGGAATGGCCATGGCGTCAACAGTTCAAATCCTCGACGAGACTGTATGTGTCTCACTTAACGCTAATACACTTGGGAAAGGTATGAATCCAATAGTTATCTCCCCTGTGATGGGTTAATAGTCGGGCAGACAGGTTCTTTAGGTTTAGTTTGGTTATCTATCTAGAAGAAGGAAAACTCTGAATTCAAATCTGTTTAACTCCGCTCAAAAAATGGGTCAAATCCTGCCCGTGTGGAGGGGTTGGGTAAATACAAACAAAAAGCGTTTGATAGGTAGACAGAATAAATGGAAAGGAAATACTTTTAGAAAGAAAATGAAATTTTCATAAAATATTTGGAATTGCAAGACAAACATATTACGATTGTATGCAGAAAGATTAAATTACTAAAATAACTGAAAGAGATAATGAGTTGTCTAAAAAACATTATCTAAGGAAAAAAAAATAGTATAGACTAGATAAAGAATTAATAAAGATTATTGGAAAGCCTTGAGATCAGATCTGATCTCTGACAAATAAAACGATGTTTCTTCCGATCAGTGTTCGCACTACTCTATGAATGAAGCACTTGGTCTCTTTCAAAACACACGGAGATAAAGCTTCATGGGAAATACTCAAGAAATCTACTCACTGTTTTGTATAAATCTTGGAAACAAAACTCCACGAAACAGCAGCTCCATGGCCACTTTCCTCCCATCTCACAAACCATGCAAATAATAATAAGAAAACATGCTGTGCACCGCAGAAAAAATAAGAACGAAATCATTAGTGACGTTCTCTTATGGGCGCACCAATGTTGGCCGACCAGCAAGGACTTAACATTGTGCATCTGCCCAATTATTCATCCATTGCAGGAGAGATAGTAATTTGATTTATAACTTTCCCAAGTGTATTAACTCTAAGTGAAACGCATACAGTCTCGTCAAGGGTTTGAAATCGTGATGTTGTGTCCATTTCCTTAAGACGATAACCATTACATCAGAGGACATATGTCAAACTCTTTCTGAATGTATTACTGCAAACCCTCCTTCGAAGACGGTATGTGACAAAGGGTCAATTTTTAAGCGGATTAAAGTTAGTTTTAGCTCTGTGAAGACACTGGATGCAGTCTAGAGGACTTACAATGAAAGGTAAGGAACGGATCACCAGACGAATTCAAGGGACCTCTGTGTAATCAGATCGAGTTATGATTTGGAAATATAGATATTGTTTAAAAAAATATTCAGATTAAGAATGGAATTTGGATGTTGTAGAAAGTGTGTGTGTGTGTGTGTGTGTGTGTGTGTGTGTGTGTGTGTGTGTGCGTGTGGTTTAGAAGAATATTTTTAAAAATTCATTTTGAAATGATTTATTTCATTAAGTAATATATATATATATATATATATATATATATAATCTAAACTACAAACATATATATATATATATATATATATATATATATATATATATATATATAAATGGACCACCACATACGGCCGTGCAAAAGCAGGACAACCAGCTCGAACTTACATACAGCAAATATGTGAGGACATAGGATGTAACCCTGAAGACCTGCCGGAGGCGATGAATGATAGGGACAAGTGGCGAGAGAGGGTCAGGGATATCCGTGCTAGCGGCACGACATGATGATGATGATGATATATATATATATATATATATATATATATATATATATATATATATATATATTTATATCTGTATTTTAGATTTTTTTTAAACGAATTATTTTTATTTTCATATAGAATTTTAAAAAAACGTTACAATATAACTTCTTTGAATTATTTTCCATCAAATATTAATAAATCTTGCTTAATTCTCATACGTCTGCTTTTTTTTTTACTTCATGACATATCAACCATTGTAGGTTATTTAATGCAAAATCCATTTTTATACATACGAGTATTACCAGTTCTATTTCAGACTATGCAGTTTAACATAAGTACGCTGTTCAAATATCAAATACATTTCTATTTCAAAAAATTCAGTTTAGCATAAGCAAACAGTTTACTTCTATCTAAGCCATATTTAACACGTATCAGGTGCTACCAGTGAAGGCTCAAGTGCACCTGGGAACCATGGCAATAAAGGGGTACTCCGCATTCCTCAAACCTCTAGTATTACTGAAACCCCACCATCAGATTGTCATATCCAAGACCCTCGTTGGGAGAGGGTTTTTATTCCTCTCCAGAGATGTAGACGGTTTATTCCGAAGCCCAAGCTAATTGGGCAGTAATTTTTATTGTTATAATAGGATTTATAATAAAAAATATTTTAAAATTAGATTTTTATTGCAAACGGAATTATTTAATATAATATAAAGCATAATAATTGTCTTTTAAAAAATCGCCAAGTGCCAAATCTTGCAGATTTTGATTTTTTTAAATTTATTGGTGCGATATCTGGTGAATTTCGACACTCCTTCAATATTTCAACGACTAAAAAATTTTATTGTTTGACAAAGATGATAAATTAAACAAACTCCCTTGTGATCCTCATCCAACCTGCATCGTCGTAATTCAACATTTTCAATGCAATCGTAAAGCGGCAATAAATAAGCCATTCTCTCGAAAATTACCAGAAAAATAAAATGTAAAATGAAGATATACACGAATACTACCAATGGTTTAGATTCATTTCCGTATTGAAAACTAGTGACTAAATGATATTTTTATTTTCACTCTCACTTCTCTTTAAGGGGGAGGACTGATGGCATAGTCACTAAAGTGGTCGACTGCGGTTTCGAAGTATGAGAGTTCGAAATCCAGTCGTGTTATGACTTTCACTTTTGAAATAATATCCATGGGAAAGGCATGAACTTCATAATCCTTCCCACGACGGGTTAAGTACTATAATTGCTGATCTTCTCCAAGGATGGCCTTGGTATTAACCCATGAAGATAGATATACAAAGAAACCAAACCAACTCTTTTTCTAGAACCAGTTGCAGAACGTAAGTGGTGTGCGTTTTACAAGGTCTTAGCAAGCAAACTGCCTTGCTGGAACTAAACAAGCCACGAAGAAACAAGAATTAACTAAAATTGACTGAAGCCAATTCATTCGCTTTTGAGTAAATTCATTTACTTCCTTAACAATATTGAATTAACAATAAAAACTTCTACAGTATCCTTCCTGTACTTTCTATAAAGAATTAGAGTGGGACAAACGTACCCTAAAAGATACGAACAGAACTAAAAGAATGGAAAGTTACAGAGAAGAAATCAATATTCTCTCAAGGAAACAGGTGAATCATTCTACGAAGTTCAACTTCTGATCGTTTGATGTGCTTTATTTTCAGTCTTGATTATCTTTCTTGCATATCCTTATATCTCAGCTTAAGTCGGTATTATGCTGGTCAGGATACATTTTCAACCTATGGCAATTTAGAATTTCTGTTCAGAACAGCACCATTACGACCTCACATGAAATGAGTTCGAAAATCTCTGAAACAATTTCAAATTCACCAGTTTTTAAGAAACATTTCAACAGCAAAGATACAGTATGTACAGGTCCGAGTCATCATCGTAAATGAGGGCATCCAAAAAAATGTAGGACATTAGATGAAGCTACCATTATCAGTTACCGAGATTCACTAGCACCAAATAAGAGATAATTTAAAGTCAAAAAGGTGTTTCTGCCTCACTCTGTACTTTTTAGTGGAATAATTTTTAGAGTAAGCCAAAACATTTTTGTTTAGTAATCTATGATAATCATGAGAAATTGATGCCTGGATAAGGTTTTTTTTATCTCACATTATGCAATATAAGAAATCGTTGAAAGATTCCAAAACACAAAAAGAAAGAAGTTAACTTTTTTCTTTCATTCTTTGTGCAATTTTCCATGAATAACTTTACAAAAAGTGATTCCCAATATGTTGAACAGCGAAATGTTTCTGAATTTCTAATTCTTAACCTTCATGGTCTTACCGAATAATTTTTATCCTCCACATCACTCTATTAGTGTATATATATATATATATATATATATATATATATATATATATATATATATGTGTGTGTGTGTGTGTGTGTGTGTGTGTGTGTGTGTGCCTGCGCACAAAATTAGTATTTCAACAAGAAAATGAAATAGGCCAGGTTAAAATCTCGTAGCTCTGAGTTAAACTTGCTCGATCTTCTTGTGAGCTATTATTGAAACGTCCGAATTTCATTGAATTCAAGGGAGTAAATATATGTTTTCAATGCAATGTTTAAATCACGTGGCCAACTTAATTAGTCATGGGGCTTAATCAGTCGCCAAACTGCTCTTCAAATTTGCGGATTCTCTTTCTCTCTCTCTCTCTCTCTCTCTCTCTCTCTCGTTTTCCACCTTTCTGACTGGATTTCATGGAGCTGGCAACACTTCACACAGATATAACAGTCTAACTCCCTCTTATTTGATCATTCTGACAATTACCATGTTAACATATATATTGAGTCTCTAATATACATGGAACCTATGGGACTGCTTATAACTCTACTTATAACAATGCTGTATTCTTTTTTTTGTTTCAGATTTGGTCACAATATACTATAACAACAACTAATCCTCGATCACAATGTCTTGGACAAGAGATGATAATTTTTTTTTTTTTTTGTGCCACTACTTATTTGTAGACAAAATCATACAAACTTGTCTCAAAATAAATGCAACCTATTTATATGATAATGATTTATTATTGCTACAAGAAACTGAAAGAATTCTTTTTTATGTCCTGGCGGTTGATATAATAACAATTTAAAAGAAACTTTAATTTAATGTCTCTAGCTCAAAGGCTTTTTTTACAGGACGTTTTCCAAATGACAACCATTGCGTTTGTCTCAGTAATGAATCATTATCATATTAATGGGTTGCATCTATATTAAGACATCTCGTACATCTCCCCTGCCAGAATACCTAAGACAGTTTCTACCTTATATTGTGATATAATAGATCTATTTGATTTATTAACATATCAAACCGTATGGGGTTATTTTATGTCAATAAGCGGATTGTAGGAAACTGAAAAATTTATTTAAAATTTTTCCAAGGATCTTTCCTAATTTCGATAAGTGAGTTTAGAGTTATTTTAAGGGGTAGATATGTCGGGTGAAGTTTATGTTTATTGTTATGTTTTTAGGTATAAATGTATTTCCTTCAGGAAGGATAAAATATTACCTACTTTTAAATGTATCTCTCATGTTATCAGCGTGGTGAAAGCTTTTTTTATCATTAAAGGTTTTCCAACAGGACACATAGCGTAATGGTTATAGGTGTTTGTTCCCTAAGCTTCTAAGGAGACACTCATCTGGTGCTTATAGGTTCAATCCTGATTGCAGGCGAGGAACAATACAGGAATACTTAACACTTCCACTCGGTTATGGATAACGGAGTCAAAACAGGCGACCCCCGTGGATTCAGTTAAGGATGTAGTTCAAAATTCCGTGTAGGCTCCTGAGTTCGGCAAATACCCGAAGAAGGCCGGAGGACATATCGACCGAAACGTAGTGGAAATGACAATAAATATGAAGACAATTGTCCGAAAACCCTTAATGCTTTGTCTCAGAAATTTAGACAACTAGTGGTAAAAGCTTTTTCGATTAACAGCAAAGCTCAATTTATTCTGTAAAAATTCGTTCAATGTTAATATTGGAAGATAAGGATTCAAAATACCCACAAACTTAAATACGTCAATGCTTCTATTATAAATAATTAACCGTATTCAATAAACATATCAATTTCATTCTTTAAATTAGACGACTTTTGAATCTCTCTCTTCACCAGTCATCTATGAGTATATACTTGGGCATATTAGGTCATTTAGATTATAAAACAGTCTAAGAAAAACTCTGAATTCAAAACCGATATATCCATTTACGAACCCCTCCACGAGGGCAAGATGTGACACAAAGTCAATTTTTAAGCAGCGTTTAACAGGTTTAAATTCAGTGTTTTCTTTCTCGTAGACTGGTTGCCTAACCAAGAATAAAGGACGATATGCTCTACTATTTACCCATTGCCGGAGGATGAATAACTGGATTCATACCTTTCCCAAGGCTATTAGTGCTATGAGAAAGGCAATCAGCCGCGTACGGGATTTGAAATCGTGTCGCAGTGTCCGTTTTCTATGGCAATAAGCGTTAAACCACAGGCACCTCCGAAATTCAAATCAGATTTACTCCGTTTAAGAAATGACCAAGTGTTACACCTCGCAGCTATTGAATAGGCCCGTTGTCATCATTAACAAAAGAGGTCAAGAAAACGCATCAATTGATGAATCAGGTGACCATGGAACATATACAATTCAATGTGTCATTGTGATTCTCCTGCTGTAGATTGACGTTAGGATAAGAAGAATATTTATTGATGATGTTGGCATGTTTCTACGGCATGAAGATATGATATAGGAAATCTAATACCATGTTTTGGGACCAAATAGGTCTGTCACCTCTGGGTGTATAAGGTCCGGTTTGTTTTCTCTATTTAATGGCATATGAACCTTCGTGTGTTATTCAATTTCAAAGCATTTCTTGTAGAAGAAAAGAAGAAATACTATTAAACTCATAGCTCGAGTGATAAGAGAGTTCATACCTTTCCCAAGGGTAATTGAACAAACAAAAGTGAATGTAATAGAATTGGAACTCACTTACTTTGGGGTCAGAGTTTAACACTTTAGCCATCCCTCCTTGATGATTCAAAAGTCGTCTAATTTAAAGTACGATGTTGGTATGATTATCGAATACGGTTTATTATTTATTATAGAAGCATTGACGTATTTAAGTTTGTGGGTATTTTGAATCCTTATCTTCCAATATTAACGTTGAACGAATTTTTGCAGAATAAATTGAGTTTTGCTGTTAATCGAAAAAGCTTTTACCACTAGTTGTCTAAATTTCTGAGACAAAGCATTAAGGGTTTTTTGACAATTGTCTTCATATTTATTGTTATTTCCACAACGTTTCGGTCGATATGTCCTCCGGCCTTCTTCGGGTATTTGTCGAACTCAGGAGCCTACACGGAATTTTGAACTACGTCCTTAACTGAATCCACGGGGGTCGCCTGTTTTGACTCCGTTATCCATAACCGAGTGGAAGTGTTAAGTATTCCTGTATTGTTCCTCGCCTGCAATCAGGATTGAACCTATAAATTCTAGATGAGTGTCTCCTTAGAAGCTTAGGGAACAAACGCCTATAACCGTTACGCTATGTGTCCTGCTGAAAAACCCTTAATGATAAAAAAAAGCTTTGACCACGCTGATAACATGAGAGATACATTTGTGTGTGTATTGATAAATATATAAATGAGAAAGAATTTCACCGGGAGTTTTTTAAGGCTTGGTTTTTATGATAAAGTTTATTTGTGGAAGAAAAAGAACGTAATATTTTGGAATTATCCCAAATATTAGCACGGGATAACCTACTGTAAAGCGAAGTTGGTATATTAAATGATTACATTTATCTGATATATGAAACCGTCTTCAGTCGTTAAATGGGACCATATTCGGACAAAGATGCAAACTTAAGAATATTTAGGTTTTGACTATCATGAACGTATAAAGAACCTTGAAAACTGAGCCATGTGCACATAGAAACTTTCGGTATGATTATCAGCAAAAAAAGGCAATAAAGCCTATAAAATGTGATCTTTAAACATCCGGTGACGGTTCACTAGCAGCAGACTGATGTTTAAAAGAGATTGTTGATATGATGATGGTCATAATATCTGTACTGATGCCCGGAAGTTGGGAATAAACAAATATGTTCTTTTTAATTTTTCTATTCTTTACTTTTGAAAAAAAAAACAACATTTACTTCAAACTGCTTGGAAGAAATGAAATCGTATGTAAAAGACGTTTCAGCTGTAAATGGATAATTTTAATAAGGCTGATTAAAAAAAATTGAAAACAGAGTTAAAAAGTTTAGTTGACCTTCAAAACAAAAGAAGGTAGTAATTATGACGTGCTTTTTTTAAAAGGTGATGTTTAAACGTCGAGGTCACTTGAAGGTAAAAATATTTTGTAGATTTTCTATGGTATTTTTATTATTTAACAGCTTGAACAGCTCTATTTACATATATTTTGAATTTATATCGATTTATCCCCAGTTACTTGTGTATGTATGAATTAATAGAAAAATCAGAATAGATTTCGCTAGGAGCCATTTAGAGTTTGGTTTTTCGCGGTAAAATGATTTTAAGGAAGAAAAAGAGCAAAATGAAAATAAAAAAGAGGAATAAATAGCTCACTAACAAAATAAAGACAAACAAAAAAAAAAAAAACATGTTCCTTTCTCTAAGAAAATGAATATTAAATCCAAATTACTTTTGTTCCCTCAATAACAATTCGAATAAGCCTATCCTAAGATGACAGATGAGAAGTAAAAATAAAACATAAAGAAAAAAGCAAGAATACATTGTCACCTAAAAGGACATTTTATTTAAATCTTATTCTTTGTCTTCTAAATCTAAAGGGCTTATTTGACAGGCTTATCTATGCACGTTTCTTGTTTTCTGTTTATCTTTTAAGCCATCCCCACTTATACAGCTCGCTTGGAGTGTTAAACCTGTCAATTTTTTTTCTAAAGAGTAAATAAATAAATAAAAAAGATGCCCGTATATATCTAAACAATGA
The DNA here is from genome assembly GCA_963585895.1 of Sepioteuthis lessoniana. Classification (NCBI taxonomy): domain Eukaryota; kingdom Metazoa; phylum Mollusca; class Cephalopoda; order Myopsida; family Loliginidae; genus Sepioteuthis; species Sepioteuthis lessoniana. The sequence goes on from OY757933.1 coordinate 41,800,621, forward strand.
ATAATAGAAAATGTTTTTATCCTTCACATCGTGCATTGCGTGGCTTGACACTTGGGATAAATGCTTCACTCATGCAAGGATGCGTAAATAAACTCTGATCTTCATGTTTTCTCTCAAGGAACCGGGATCTGAAAATATTCCAATACCTTGAAGAATGCGAGGGAAAGTGAAAAATAGTGACGACTGATGGTTTGTTCAGCGAGGTGAAAAACCGGTAATTGAAGTGTGAGGAAGAAATAGCAAAGAAAACAAAAGCGAAAGAAAGAAAGAAAGAAAGAAAGAAAGAAAGAATAAAAAGAACCAGAAACAAAGAAGAAGAAGAAGAAGAAGAAGAAGAAGAAGAAGAAGAAGAAGAAACGTGAGGTCGAGTTTACTTATCTTGTTTACCTATATACGTACGTGTATGATGGGCTTTTATTTTTACTTTTGGTGTTGGGGTGAGTGATTTTTTGTTGTTGTTTTTTATTCCCGTGGGCAATCTTCGTCATTTTATGAGCATGGATACGATGGAAGCAACCGTGTATGAATAGAGGAATTGATTTTGTAATGGGCTGTGGGTGGAGAGGAGTTGTATAACGGGTAATTGGACAAACACTTGCCGTTGAAAGCATTTAGTGAACATGGCAAAAGTGTACAAATAAACAATTGATGAATATTATTATGAAGGAAATCATGCACCCACACAAACACATACACAAAGACACACACACACGCACACACACACACACACACACACACTCCTATATGCATTAATAAATAGGCAGATGTACCGCATGTGCTCGTATATAGGTCGACTCATGATTTTTTTGGTCAAATTATGTTGAATTTATATAATTTACATCAATCAAAATTCAATCTTTCGAAATTACATATGTTTGCAGCAAAGAAAACAATCATAGATGAAATTTAAAAAAAAATGTCCAGCTCTTGGTTGTATAACGTGGATAGAAAGGTTGATATAGATATTGGTAGGTTTAGTTTCTTTGTTTTACGGCATGTCAACCTCAGTGAGTTATTCAATGCTAAATCCATCCTAGTTGAAAAATTCAGCAATGATATCGTTTATCCCATGGCTGAGAAAATAATGGCGTTCATGCCTTTCCCAAAGGGTATTAGTCTGAAGCAATCGTAATTATATCACTGGATTTCGAATTTAATTACTTCGAGGTCCCAGTTCAATACTTTACCCATTACATCACGGGGACTTACCCGAGCAGGTACCTAGCCTGTTAAAAGAATACTGGGAGGGATAGAAATCGGAATATTTTTTGATATACCAGATATATTTCTGAGTACATCGCGGGGAGAGAGAGAGAGAGAGAGAGAGAAAGAGAAATGACCGATATATATATATATATATATATATAGAGAGAGAGAGACGTTGTTTTGTGGGGTGCAACCTGCAGTACGGACGCCTACCACCCATCTCGGAAACTGTTCGAACTAGACGAACAAGACATTCGGGACTCTGATGGAGAAGTAAGGGCAAACTCATAAGCGATGTACTCCTGTGGATGCTTTCACGCGGACGAGCAGCTAAAACATCTTTACAACAGCTCTGTATTGATACAAGATGTAGCATTGAAGACTTGCCGATAGCGATGGACGATAGGGACTAGTGGCAGGAGAGGTTCTCGAAAATCTCTGCCAGCGGCACACCATGATGAATATATATATATATATATAGATGTAAATATTGGAAAGGAATCTGACAGCATGGTGAAAAACTGGAAAACAAAGTAATCCAAAAGTGATGAATTTATTACATAGGAAAGTCGGCGTTAAGACGTTTCGGTTTTAATGAACCTTCATCAGGACTTTGAAATGGTGAAACAAGTGTTGATAGAACGTCCATCTTTGTTCTATAAACATTTGTTACACCATTTTAAAGTGTTGATAAAAATTTATTAAAACCGAAACTTTTTAACGTCCACTTTCCTTCGTATAACATCCATCACTTTTGGATTTCTTTGTTTTTAAATTTATCTCCAAATATTTAGGGGATTTTCTTTTCTATTTTTCAAATGTATAATCCGATATTGTAATAGAGGGTTAAAACTATCTTTTATATCGATTAAATGTTGTGGTGCTTAGGGGTCAAAATTAAGACACGCAGACAAGAGAAGTAGATTGAAACAAATATATTACAATAACAGAACAAATATACAGAATACAAGAGTTTATATAACAGGAATGTCCTTCCGGTATTGTCAGGCAACTTGGAGTTTATTTCCCTGACTGTCACGTAGAGTCGGTATATATTGAGGAGGAATAGTCCATTACCATGTAGGTAGGTAAGTAAGTAAAGTTGGCAACCTTTAGTCGAGGGTGACCCGAAGGCTCCCTTTTCAATAGACACCACACCGAGGTGTGGTGGAGGGCATTACACGATTCCCTGGATTGCTCCACTCTACCCTTGATCCTTACCTTATAATGCTGAGAATTAGGCAAGGTGGCATCAAGTCCATTTTTGTGCCTTTGGTATGACTCGACCTGGGATTGAACCCTGGTATCCCGGACTATTGGTGAACAATCTGCTCATTAGACCAATGATAGGTACCATAACATTAAAGCTGTAATTTTAAATCATCACCATGATGACTCTACGGATTCCCTCCCTCTCTCTGTGTCTCTCTCTGTCCTCTGCCTCTCTCTTTCTCATGCCATTCGTCCCAGTTGTCCGTTGTTCTTTTTAGGTCCACGCTGAGCTGATGTAAGTTTTTACGGGTCGGCTAACACTGTTGTACCCATATGAGGGAGTTCATAGAAGAATGTTGTTTATGTGTTTGTCTCTGATTCACAAGCAGTGCACAGTACATCTTCTATGTCTTAATTAATCTCTTTGGGAGATGGCAAGTATATATTTTGAAGTGCTACTTCCGAATTTGTTTAGAACAGCATGCAGAATCTTTGAGAAATTCTTACCCAGCAATTTTCTCTAAGTGTTTCAATAGAGTCCAAGTTGGGCATCTATACAGTAGTATTGACACGACCAAAGCTTATAATTCCCACTTTATTGATCAGGATGATCAATCTTCCATATTGATAAATAATCAATCAATAGTACTTTCTCATTATCTTATGTGTATGTTGATATCGTTTTCAGTTGAGGAAATATCATTAGTGTGAACTTGTCAAGTAATTTCAAGGGCTGGCCATTCAGTACAAAGGTAACTATATTTTCTTTACAATACCTTAACCCAGTCTTATCTGAGTTTATGCTGAACCTAATGAATCCTGGGCAGCTATCATTGCGAAAGGCGCAAGATCATCTTCGCAGTCTGAATGTGTAATATTTTCTGCGGGATATCATCATCTTCTTGTCTTTTTTATGTGAAGCTGTTTTCATTGCACTAGACTTATTGACGTCTGAAGTACATAATCTCGGCAGATTATACTCCGTCGAGATTATTTTCATTTATGATTATTAATAGAAATGGTGGCATTGTGTCTCCATTTAAGTCTCCTGTGACAGAGTCATAGAAATTAATGTCACCATTGTTTTTGTCTCTTTGTAGGGCATCATTATAGTGGTAATAATTTCATTGGAAAGACAAAAAAGATACTATATATATATAGATATATATATATATCCTCACATACCTACGAACACACACACACACACACACACACACACACATATATATATATATATATATATATATATATATATATATATATGTATGAAAAAAGAGGGACTATTTTTAAAAAGAGTAAAATGAATTTATTCTCAGAATGTTTTCCTTATGAATGTCTACGTGGCGTTGATTGGAATTGGTTTACGGCCGAAAATAATTTTATTATTATCAAAATTTTTGTTTAAAGAATATTGAAAACAAGAGTCAATGAAACCTATTTTTTCCCGCTTGAACAGATGTCTGTCATCAAATGTTTGCTAGCTGAGAAGGAAAAAAACATGAAAACTTTACAAATGAAGGAGTGATGTGTACGGAGAAGCCAGGTTTAGACTAAGATATTCACAAATGGACTTTACATCAGTTTGCCACTACGAGCCTGAGTCTATAAGAGAGTCCATGGATTGGAATAAAAACACTGACTCTCCGGCAAAGAAAAAGTCTCAGGAGCAACTGTCTTAAAAAATGTTATGATGACAGTCTTCTGGGACCAAAAACAACCTATCATTATTGATTTTTTAAAATGCAACGCAAAACAGATATTTCTATTATCATAGACAAAATTCCCCTTTTTAATTGAATGGCCATCTCTTTATAAATGTAAATATTATTTGTTCTGTCTTAACTGTAACACTTGCGTCAAGTACTGAAAATTGAAAAAGAGCCACTGATCAAGATATATAAGGAGGTATGAAACCTTCAGCAATTTTTTAATTGTATGTCGATATAATTGGTTCCATCTCAAGATTTGGTTGTGTGTATGCTCAAATTGAAAGTTTTGGGCACTAATAAACTCATGTAACCTGTCCCTCTACTGGACTACAACTGATTTGAATTCAATATTTTCCTTTTTCTGGACCTGCTGCCATACGAAAATAGTCTGCTTTACAATCCACTTCTTACAGCATAGCAAGGAAACACAGATTCGCTGAGTGTTACGTAATATACAATTAGCCTAGTTCAGGATTCGAACCTACTCGAATTCGCACGACAATAACCATTACGCCAAGTGAGAGAGAAACAAGTTGAAATAAAATTCAAATTTGTTTAAAGACAAAATCTAAGAGATACTCGGGTGATGCGATTCGACTTGGAACGCGATAGCTAACACACTAAAGAATACATTAAAGTAGGTGGTAGAAAACGAATCACAGTAATTTGTGGTGGCTTTTTTCCATTTTTACAAGTAACAATTTCACTTTTACAAGGGGTCAAACTTACTAGGACGAGAGATAAAATAAGCGTAAAAGAAAAACATATGTGATCTGGAACATTATTTGACACCTAGCAGAAGAGAACGCTTAAATCCACGCGAAAAAAGATCAGGTGTTTCCGTTTCTTGTGAGACGATTCGGTGCGGTCAGATCTACTTTCACACATTTTTCTAGAAAAAGATGAGAAAACATATACATATATATATATATATATATATATATATATATATAATCTACATTACGTATATATATATATATATATATGTCTGTATATATATATATATATATATATATAATCTACATTACTTATATATATATATATATATATATGTCTGTATATATATATATATATATATATAGAAGTGTGATTTTTTGATAGAGGCACCAAATTTGACACGGAGGTAGACCATGTATTACAATTACGTTTTTATGTGTTGCCATTACCCCACAAGGCTGGTTTCCGTAGACGCCATTTTACAAACATGTAGTCATGTGCCTACCGAATAATACTTATCCATTTATCATTGAAATAAACTGTGTAAATATTCACAAAAAATGATTGTTTTAAATCGGCAATGTTGTGCAAACATGTTTCTTGTTGAAGCTGATATAAGGTGACATTTAAATAAGAAATAATGCCAATATGTTTTTAACAATCTATCTTATCTGTTTATGCACTTATTCATAGATTAGCATAATAACAACGAAAAACATCGATATATTTAATATGTCCTACCATACTTGGATATTGAGCTCTTCTTTCATATATATCTGTCTTTTACCATTTCTAGAACCATCTCAAAGTGCTCGAAAATGGTTACGCTTTGTGGTGTCGAAGCATCTCTGTATACCTCTTCTCAGCCATAAACAATGACGGACTGTTCATTGTGATTCATATACGAGGATCATTAAATAAGTTTCCAGACTTCTTTCGTACGTGCATTTTATTGATAGAACACACATGAAACTCTAGCTCCTCCGGCTGCAATGCACTTGTTGTACCGTTCCAATAACTTCTCGAAGGCCCCATGGAAGTCCTCTTGTGTGAGCGTGTCAGTAACCTTCGTCACAGCCTCTTTCATCTCCTCAATTGTCTCATAATGACAGCCTCTGAGCTTAAGGAATAATCAAAAGTCACAGGGAGCAAGGTCTGGTCTATAGGGAGGCTGAGGAAGTGTCTTGATGCCCATCTTGGTCAAATAGTCTATGACAAGGATGGAGTTGTGGACTGGTACATTGTCCTGGTGGAAATGTCACTGACCTTATTTGAAGAGTGCTGGCCTCTTCCCTAGGAATCTCTTCCTGAACTCCCTTAAAACCTCAACATAGTAACCCTAACCCTAACCTTTTGGCTAATCAACTCTGGTGTATTGACTTCCTTACTCCTCCCACAGCTCTCATTATCCCTCACAGACTCTCTGCCTTCCTTGAATCTCTTTTGCCACTCAAAAACTGATGCTCGATTCATGCAAGATGGTCGAAAGACAGTCTGAAGCATCCATACGTTTCTATGGCATTTTTTCCAAGTTTAAAACAGAATTTTATTGCATACCCTTCTTCTAAAGTGTCCTCACATCCAGATTGCATTTTTGAAATTCACCATCTGTGACAATCAGGCTTTAGTAGGGTGTATTCCAATTCCTGCTGTAGCTATTCATTTGAACCTGAAATCCTAAAAATTGGTCAGTCATCTCATAAGATGTATAGCAATAACATACTGAATTTTCGAGTGTCTACGACAATGTTAAATGCCAGGACAAAAAAGTCTGTAAACCTATTGAATTCACCACGTAACCAGAAACAACACCAGAGTCACTGACAGGTCCATCTAAGAAAACACACTAAGAAAAGAAGAGCAGCTACAACGTTCTAGTTGAAAACCTGGGAAGGTGGGATTGCTCTTCAAATCTTTTCGGTTTAACTGATTAGGTACTGCTTTGAGGGTCTGCGTCACGGTTTTCTATTTCGCTGGATAGGACTAGAGGATCGTATGATCCTTGTAGACGTCTCTACCTCAGATGACCTAGACAGTGACTGACCTCACCACTGCACGGAATCATATTGATGAAGATGACATGTTCATCATGGAGAGGTTCGTTTTCCTATTTTACGACGGAACAAAGCAAAACACCAGTGGCACTGAGTATCCCCCAACTCCTCAAATTAAACAGCGTTATGCACCAAAGCACCCTCACAAGCACTATGCCTTGCCCAGTCAGACCTTGATCAGCTTAAAGCTACATGCATACACGTGCCAAGGGAACTTGTCGACAGGTTAACACACGAGGAATTCTATCTGTAATGATCTGGTTTTATCCTTTACACGCAATTGAGGAACTGTACCTGCTGCCTCTTACACCAAGAGCAAATAATCGGCTTTCTTATGATTAGACTCAGTGTCTTCATGACTACCACGGTTGACCGTATCGACCCTTACCCAAGTCGCACCATAGGAAAACAGTTATTTTCAGATCTTGTTATTTTCCTTATGCAACATCATGCGTTTCCTTGGGCCTGCTTGGCAGCAGTATGATTATCCTTGGAATGTCGAACCAAGAGGTTTCAAAAGAGTTATCGTTTATCTCACTACTATACATATATCCCACCCGGTATTGGCTGCATCAAGAGCACCCCCGTACTGGGTATCAGCATGACATCTCAGAGCAGCAACAGTGGATTCAAGCAACGAACTGAAAGAGCGCATTTACAGATTCAAAATACCCATGTCATCGAACAAAAAAATTGCATACCGTGCAAGCCAACTGCACATGCCAGCTGGTTGGGACATCTGCTCCACCGCACTATTTATACTACTGTTTTTATTCTGGCAGGGGTTCTGGTACGTAATCTAGAGGAGAAAGCAAAAGTATGGCTATCTTTCAGGACGGGTAAGGGTTTCTGGTTTTCGGCAGCCAAAGATATGGCACGGGCTCTGGGCTTAGAGAAAACACAGGCACTACTTTGACTGGCTCTGACACGGTCTCCTGTTTCACTGGACATGGCAAGAGGATCGCACGAGCAGTGCAGACGACTCCAACTCAGCTAACCAAGACACTGACTGACTTTTCCGACGGGAGATAAATTGATAAAGATAAATTTAAGAGGTACGTCACCCAGCTTTACGACAGAACAAGCTCCGCAGTTGTCATCAATATGGCTCTTCATAAACGATTGATAAAGAAGAGCAATATTAAAATGACCCAACGAACAAATGATGCCCCGAAGCAGCACACAGGAATAGCAACATTCCACGGAAAACATGTCTGAGGTCAGGCCTCAAGTTCCTGCACCAAAATTGCCATCACCAACCGACTGGAGTTGGCTCAAAGCTAGCAACATGTACGGACCTCCCTGGACAAGGCTCCCCAAGGCATTCAAAGTCTGTCGAGAACTTTTCCTTTACAAATGACAAAAGGACTGCATCAAGAATTACAAATATAAGAAGGCTAGCCCGGAATTCACATCACTGTGTGCTTGCTATAGGGAGTGCTCTCAGAATTGAGCTCGTAAATTCTAGATGATTCGGAACGATTTCAGGCAGTACACATGTACTGAAAAACAGTTCACTTATCTGCATATTACATTTTGTAAATTACGTGTTAATTAACATGATAATTCAATATATTACTATCCCCTGATCATAGATGAATAACACTTGACTTGTGCAATATTGATCAAATGATAGCAAGCAACAATAATAATCACTAACTGTAATTGATATTGTATTATCGATGTAATTATCATAATAGTGTTAATAATTTTGTTAACTGGCATGAGCAGTGTCTATGAATAGCTATTGACAGAGAGAAGGTCATATAAGATTTTCACAACATACATGAATCTAGGTGATTCAAAAGGTATGTCAGCATTTGATGACTGATCATAGAGTTCATTATGGCAATTTCAAATGCATTTTGCTTAAATGTCTTAATTAAAATCTGCAGCATCTCCCAAAATGTGGCTAAGAGCTACCTGGCAAGTCTCGATTCAAAACATTTAATGAACATGCATTAAAACCCTCGGAAGCAAGTAAAAGTATAGTTGGCAAACGTAGTCAAGGACTAACGGAGGACTCCCTTTTTCAATAGCAGCTACTTTGAGGTGGAAGGGAGTGCGCTACTCCGCTCTCTGGATTGTTCCACTTTACCCTTTCTCAGTGTCTTATAAACGTGAGTGTTAAGCAAGGCGGCAAAGTACTATTTTTGGAGACTTTAGTATGACTCAACATGGAATTGAACTCTGGTTTCCCGGACCATCGGCAAGCATTCTACTCAGTAGGTCTCTGGACTGCAAACTTTAAATTCTGGGTCGTTTGGGTGTCTGACGCCAGGGCAGATTGAATATGGCTCCTCATAAAAAATTTTTCATAACGTATTGGTTCATCTCAGTCAAAATTAGTATTTTACCTAAAAATTACCATTAGTTAATTTACTCGCTGTACTAATTTGCGGTGGCTGGTAAAACATGAACAAATAAGTGCCTTTCTCCTAATGAACCCTTCAATTGGTCGTACCAGTTTGGGTTGACCAGCAAGAACTTATTTGACAATCGCTCTGCAAGGACAGAAGATGCAGTTTAGAAAACCTGCCGGAAGCAACAGATGATAGGGATGAATGGAGAGAGAGAGAGAGAGACAGAGACAGAGACAGAGAGAGAGAGAGTCTCAGAGAGAGAAAGAGAGACAGAGAGAAAAAGTCAGAGAAACCCGTGGAAGCTGACTGACTTGATGATATACGTATGAGCGTGTGTGTGTGTATGTGCGCAAACTTATATATACATATATATATGTGTGTGTGTGTGTGTATGTGCATATTAATTTATGTATATACCCACACACATACACACATACACATATATATATATATATATATGTAATTATATACAACCGTGTATATATAAGTAAGTAAACTTGGTAACTACAGTCCAGTCGAGGGTGAAACAAAGGCTTCCTTTTCAATAGTTACTACACCGAGGTGCAGGAAAAGCCGCTATTCCCTAGATTGCTCTACTTCACTCTCATGACTCGACCTGGGATTGAACCCTAGTCTACCAGACCACTGGCGAAATATATATATATATATATATATATATATGTGTGTGTGTGTGTGTGTGTGTGTGTGTTTGTGTGTGTGTGTGTGTTTGTGTGTGTGTGTGTGCGCGCGCGCATATATTCACACACACACACACACACACACACACACACACACACACACATATATATATATATATATATATATTTATATATATATATACAAAGATCTCAATATATATATATATATATAGCTTTACACAGGCATTCATAAATACACACAAACACACACCCGCGTGCGCGCACACACACACACACACACACACACACACATATATATATATATATATAACACCTATATAAATACGCATGTATGTGTATATATGTACATACAAATGCATATATCTATATGTTCGCTGGTATGTATAAATACACCTGTACATATATTCATGTAAATTCATATATATATATATATATATATATATATATATATATATATATATATAGCAAGTAAAGTTGGCGACTGTAGTTGAGGGAGACCAGAAGGGTCCCTTTTTAGTAGCTATTACACTAGGGTGTAGGGGAGGGCGCTACTATTTTCCCTGTATTTCTCCACTTTACCCTTGATGCGTACCTTATATTGCTGAGTGTTAAGCATGTCGGTATCAAGTACCATTTCAAGGATCATTGGCGAACACTCTACCAACTGGGTCAACTAACACAGAGAAACCCACAGGAACACACACACAGGAACACACACATACACACATACACACACATATATATATTTATATATATAAATAGATTGGGAGAAAAAGAGAGAGATGTCTGTGTTTATGTGTTCACCTCAATGAGTAGGTATGTGCGTACTTATTTTTAGGTCTAATGTTTTCTTTTAAATTAAAACACGAGCTATATATATGTGTGTGTGTGTGTGTGTGTGTGAACAGTAAAAAGTGGATAAACCAAACCACTGACAATGGATTCAATAGTATTTTCTCTTTATTTCAAAAAGGACTTCATCAGAAGGTGTTTGTGAAAAAACATTTTTCACCCATCGGATTTCCCTAATCTACCGCTTATATATATATATATATATATATATATATATATATATATATATAAAGAGATAAATAGATAGATAGAGACAGACAGACAGACAGACAGACGATAGATTTGCTAATTCCAGCAAGAAATGTAAATAATTTTTAAAAAACCACACATTCCGAGGAAGTACCTGCTTTGATTTGACAATGTCCCTCTTGAAATGATAAAACAATATGACCTTTCTTTTAGAAAAATTAGTAAGCAAAAACATGATTGAATTTTACTTACTGAAATGACACTGTCTCTCTTTCTTTCTCTTTTCTTCCACTCTTTATTATATATATATATATATATCAGATATATATATATATATATATATATATATATATATATATATATATATATATATATATATATATATATATACATATCTGAAAGAGAGAGTGTGTGTGTGGATGAAACACAGATTCTCTCTCAATGTGTTTGTTAGTATGCATACGTGTGTGAGAGCATCTGTGTTTATATTGATTTACCCCCTCCCATGTTATGGCCCGGAAGTGACATTACCTTAATTTTTTAGAGGAAAGTCCGTGTCTGTATGATTTATTTTTCTTCTCACTTTTAAAGTGCTGAGTGATATTCATCTACTTCCAAAAACCCTTTCACCAAGCTTCCGGACTTCCCTGTACACACGGGCAACTCATAATGGCCCACCCGTGTGCCAATAAAGTGTACTTGCGTGTGCAGTAACTTGATGTCTTCATTCTCTTCACAATATATCAGCCTGAAAGGGCACCACCAATATGGCTTGGCTTAAATGGCTTTCATAGGAAGTTAGACATCACTTGTCTGGGCACAAAGATACATATATGACTTATCTTGTTAGTACTGGACTAATTCTTTGAACTTTATTCCTCGATTTATATGTCATTCACGATTTAGATATATCGAATGCGTTTAATTTGTAAATAGCGCAACGAGTATCATTTTAGGAAGTGGAATTGGTGACCCGGGCCCAATTTCTGGACAAGCTGTTTGCGTTTTACTTCATTCTAATGTCCTTCTACGTACATGGATCCATCTGTTTCCCCTATTCCCATTAATGCGCAAATAGTAAGACAAAATAGGTTCATTAGCTTTAATTAGGCAACCACTATAGGAGAAGGAAAACTCTGAATTCCAACTAGTGTGCTTAAACTTGATCTTGTATCATACCCTTCAAATAGCAGTGAGAATGGATGAAATACATTCGTGGAACGTAATGTATCAGTTCAGTTTTCACATCTTCATGGAGACAGCCTTTTTCACTGATCGTTTTAATAAAGGGAGACGGCTTCTAATGTTCATGGATCTTTTCTGAGTTTCGGATAATCAGGGAAAGGTCATTAAGATGAAGATAACTCAGGACAAATAACTAATGGTAATAACCGAAGAAAAAAAACCAGGAGGCGTATTGGTTATCGTCCCAGAAAATATTCTTGGTTACCTGAGTTTAAACCCTGGACAAGGATAATCGCATTTTACATAACGTTAATACCGTTGCAAATAGCATCAATCCATATATTCCCTTTGTTAGTTGTCTAAATTCCTGAAACGATGCTTGATGATCTTTATCATTAAGGGTTTTCGGACTATTGTTTTCATCTTTATTATTATTTCCACAACGTTTCGGTCGATATGTCTTCCGGGCTTCTTCAGGTATTTGTCGAACTCGGGAACCTTCACGAAACTTCGAACTACGTCCTTTGTTGAAACCACGGGGGTCACCTATTCTGATTCCGTTAGCCATCACCGGGGACAAATGTTAAGTATTCCTGTATTGTTACTCGCCTGCAGTCAGGATTGAACCTGCAACCATCAGATGATTGTCTCCTTAGAGGCTTAGGGGACCAATGCCTTTAACCGTTACGCTGTGTCCTGCTGGACCCTTATGTTAAAAAATTTCCCTTGTTATGAGTAAATAGTAAGACATTCTTGAGTCTTTAACTTTTGCATATCGACCAGTCGAAAAAGAAACGCGTAATTCAAACGAGATCAGCCCAGTTATCTGCAGCTATAGAATACACTGACTGCATCTCTGCAGAGGGGTAATACTTTCCCCCAAAGTTTCCTGGATATGACATTAAACAATCTGATGGTGTGGCTCCAACCGTGTAGCTTTGGAAAATACTGAGTAGCCCTTCATTGTCATCGCTCCCAGGTCTACACTGGCGCAGTGTGGTAGCACCTTATAGGGTCCAAACTATGGGTAAAAAAATCTGACAATTAAACTGTGTGCAAACAAATGACTTATGCTAAAATGAATTGTTAGTGGTACATAACAATTCTTTGAACAATTTAACTTTGTTGACTTATATTTAAAAATCATATTTATCTAATAAATGCATGAAGCGATTTTGGCATTAAATAACCAACCATGGTTGATATGCCATAAAACGCAAACAAACAGAATCGTATATATCTAATATATATGTATAAACTGGATTTGGCATAAAATAACCAACAATGGTTGAAATGCCATAAAACAAGACCAAATCAAATCATTAATATCTAATATATTTTTCAAAACCTGATTTGGCATTAAATAACCTCTAATGGTTGACATGCCTTAAAACCCAACCAAACCAAATCTTATACATTTAATATGTGTAAAGAGAATTTGGTATTAAATAACCTACAATGGTTGATATAACATTAGACGAAATCAAATCATTTATATTTAATGTATACGTAAAAAGAGGACTTGGCATTTAATAACTTAAAATGAATTTTACCATGAAACCAAACAACACCAATCAAACCATATTTTCTTTGTTTAAAAATTAATACTTGTGTCACATCTTCCATGTGGTTGAGAGGTTGGTTTAATTTGAGTTTCATTTTTTAAAAAAGTAGTCAAATAAATAAAAAGGACCTGTCAAAATTAAATAATTTTCTTCTTTAAATACCTGCCCACCTTTCAGGAAAACTTTTAGGAATTAGTAAAATTCTCTCGGGTGAGATTTTAAATAATATTAAGATATTTAATTCAGAGTATTTTATTCTTTTGCAGAATATATATATCCAGCCTCCTTCTATATCTTACATGCCTCCTCCGAGTCAAAAGATATCTGTCCCACATTTTCCTAAGGTTTTCATTGTGAGAATGTTACGAATTGTCATACAACAGATACAATTTAAAGTTCAACGCAGTTTTAGTTTGAATGCAAAGAAAGCACAAGTATAAACTTTGTACCACGTAAGTGTCTACCTTTAAATTTAGTTCTAACATGGTCAGCTCTATTTCGGAAAGACAAATTCGGAAATCTTTAGTATCTACAAAATTTGGTGGGAGATTATAAACACAAACACGCCTCCTATGATGAGGGACACTGCAATATCGGCCATCACACACACACACACACACACACACACACACACACACACCCGATCATGCAATATATTGTCAATTTTTAGCGGAATTCAACAGGTTTGAATTTAGAGGTTTCCTTCTCCGTGATTGGTCACCATACCATTGCTACTGAGAGAATTACTAGTTTTATGGCTTTTCAACGACAATTATCTCAATGTAAAAACCTAACAGCCTCGTTCAGGATTTGAACTCTGATCCCCATGTCAATTTCCGACGCTGTTTTTTATATGAGATACAGAGTGTCAGAGCAAGTGGATCAGAAAGACACATTTTCAGCTTTTAAGAGTCGAGGGAATTAGAGAAAAGTAATCACTTTCTAACACAGTTGCAGTTAGATGATATCAATTAAAGTTGATATCAATTAAAAGATGATATCAATTAAAATCTGAGATGATATCAATTAAAGGTTATATCAATTAAAAGATGATATCAAATAAAATTCCAAGAAGTTATCAATCAAAAGATGATATCAATTAAAGATTATATCAATTAAAAGATGATATCAATAAAAAGATGATATCAAATAAAATTCTTAGATTATATCAAGAAAAAGATATCAATTAACGATTATATCAATTAAAAGATGATATCAGTTAAGATTTTAAGATGATATCTTTTAAAGATGATATCAGTTAAAAATGATATTTATTGAAAGATGATATCAGTTAAAATTCTTAGATTATATCAGTTAAAAGAGGATATCAATTAAAATCCTTCTAAATTTATCAGCTTTGTTTGGTTTTGTTTCTTTAATAGCATACAAACCTTCGTGGTTCATTTAATACCAAAGCCATTCTTGTTGAAGAACTTTAGTGGAAATATATTAAACCATAGCTTGTAGTGGAGAAGATAAGTGGGTTCATGCCTTTCCCGAGGTTATTAATTCGAAAGAGAACGTAATAGGATTTTGAAATCGCTTATTACAATGCCGCAGTACAACATGTTGGCTGATACACATTGAAAAAAAAACACTTGAACTTTACAAACTTATGAAAAAAATATAGTTCATATTAATTTTATTTCTTTCCTACCTTCGTATCGATTGGGCCACTGCAGAAGGTGTCATCGTCTTTTGCCAAATATTATTGTGGATTTTCTCTTCGCTATGATGATAATCTCTCACAGTTTTTTCACTCATCAGCACTCTCCTGTTTTTTTGTTTTTTTTTGTCGAAATTTGAAAGCAAACCAAAAAATAAACATATGTTCTTATATAGAAAATAGCTGTTTTATAAATTCCTACTGCTGAAAGTAGGAATTTAGAGACTTAAAAGTTTATATTCTATGCTTAGGTCTTCATCGCCCACTTTTTCGGCGCTCTCCTTGGTCCACACCTGTGATGGCATTTCAAAGAGTTGAGGAATATGAGCAAACTCAAAATCTGCTAGCCCATATATATGCATATATCAATTAATTTACCTTTGTAAACCATTGCCGAAAAGCCTTTACTTTTAAAATTCAATTGTTTTTAATTAGAATCATTTTGGGATGAGGCTTCTTTATCTGAGAATTATTTTTTTTATTTATTGCGGACTTTTTGTCCTCATCTTGGTAGTATTTTGTGATATTTCTTCTTTCACAACGTTTCGGCCAAATTTCACCTCTGGCCTTCTTCAGGTGATTAACCGCGACATCGGATAGGAATGCCTAGTCTTGTAACTGTATCAGCTGTAATTACTGCCTTCCATAGTTGTTGTCTATCACACTACGTTTTTGACCAAGTAAACCTCTAGATGGCTTGAATTGAAACAGCTATCCTCTGACAATGCTCACCCGGAACTGTAGAGACTCAACGCCTCTATTCGCTGCGCCACGGGCCCCGAAGGGCGATCAACGTTAGATTTTTTGGTCCTATAAATCCAATTATTTTTTCTCCTTATCTGGTCTTCGATAGTCGGGTCCGTACTGAATTTGTAATTGTCTTTAATTGGAATCATTTTGAGATGAGGCTTCTTAATCTGAGAATTAATTTTTTTTATCTATTGCTGACTTTTTGTCCTCATCTTGGTAGTTTTTTGTGTTGTTTCTTCTTCCCTACGTTTCGGCCAAATTTCACCTCTGGCCTTCTTCAGGTGATTAACCGCGACATCGGATAAGAATGCTGTCTTGTAACCGTTTCCCCAGTAATCAATTCTCAGTTTTAAAATTCAGATTTCAGATTTTGACATTCATCTTAGATTTAAACATGCTTGTTAGTTGGTCAGCCGATGATATTCCCGGACTTTTCTCTCGGGAAAGCATATTTAAGAAACTTCTTTCTGTCTTACTTCATATCATCACCAAAAAAAGTGAAATCAATATGAAAGGCTCAACTTTCCTTAAGTGTCATAAAGTAGAATTATATCAATATAAAGCATTTTCCCATAAAATAGATTTAAGACAGATCATACAATCAGAAAGGGGTTGACAATATGTTACATCCAATAGAAAATTGCATTCTTAAATATCTCAAACCAAATTCACGCA
The DNA here is from genome assembly GCA_963585895.1 of Sepioteuthis lessoniana. Taxonomy (NCBI): domain Eukaryota; kingdom Metazoa; phylum Mollusca; class Cephalopoda; order Myopsida; family Loliginidae; genus Sepioteuthis; species Sepioteuthis lessoniana. Next base: position 41,817,423 of record OY757933.1, read on the forward strand.
CGGTCGGCTGAATCTAGATTAGGTCGACTGTATTCCTGCAGATGGATAAAACCTCTGCAACAAGATAGTGTCTTGGTACGTCGCTATACCGCATCAAGTGGGGAATTTTTTATTCTCGAGCTTGAAATCGTGTTCAGGCACTTTATGTTGCCAATACTCCAAGTCCACTCACTATTATTTTATTTGGTAGGGTTCTCTATATGGGTCAACTACACATGTTTGAGATAATGAAGGATTTTTTCAGTTCAAAATGACTGAAAGGTTTCTACCGTTCAGTCAATCACCCAATCTATGTATCGTACGTGCCTTGACTTGTATCGGTTCACTCTGCTACGTACAGTGTCTACGTATTTGTAAAACATGTTAACTAATGGCTATTATTAAACTGGACTATTATTAAGCTGAAACATTATTAAGCTGAACTATTTACCTGTAGTAACCGGCTCATTGGCCAAGTGGGTAGACTGTGCGCCAATGGTCCAGGAGACCGTGGTTCCATCCCAGGTCGCGACTTAGTTTCTTTTTTTGTAATGGCATATCAACTCTTTTTAGGTTATTTAATGCCAAAGCTATTCTCCTAGAAGAACAGTAGTGGTACTATTTAACCCATAGCTGGGCGGTCGCGTCTTAGCAAAGACTTTAAAAATGGTACTTGATATCTCCTTGCTTAACACTCAGCAATATAAGGTACGTATCAAGGGTAAAGTGTAGCAATCTAGGGAAAGGAGTAGCGCCTTTCCCTACTCCTCAGTGTAGTAGCTATCGAAAAGGGAGTCTTCTGGTTGCCCTCGACTACGGTTGCCAACTTTACTTCTTACTTATTTACCTGTATCTAAATAATTATTATGATTAATTATATCTATTTTTAAAATAAAATCGTAGTGTGTTATTTATATTCTTTGAATGAAGATTTCGCATGTTCAACTAGTATTTTACAGATTATACCCGAATAATAATTAAACAGAAATATTCTCACAGAAAACGCCCCATTAAAAATTATCTCTATCCGAATGTGAAACGAAATAGTTTGAGCAACGTTGCTTTATGATTTGTGATGTAAATATAAATATTAAATTATTTTCCTATTTGCCTCACACAAGGATTTTAGTTTTGGCAAACGTAACCTGCTAAAAATGTCTCTCCGCCTGGAGATCAATACACCGATATGTTCTATTTTTAGAGCCGAGCCAGAGATACATCTTCCTATAAAATGGCAAAACAAATATCGCAGATTACAAGGTGTGATAAGAGTCACGGAAAAGTGTATCTCTATATCTTCAGCCACAATGCAAATAGTTTTGCTGTTGTTAAATTCCTTATTACATCGTTGTAATATGATATATACCGAGTGCAATGGGTAACCAAACGTCTAAATTACGCAAAAAAAAAAAAAGAAAATAACAGTGATATCTCGCTTTATCAGAAATATTTGTCAAAACGACATAAAACTATCTGGAAATAGTGAAGATTAAATTTATTTTGAAATTGGCTAAAACTATGATCCCCCATGACTTCAAAATGTCCCCCAAGTCTTTTTAACAGTCTCCCTTTTGAAATTAGTAAATGCTGCTGTTATCCCTGCCTTCAGTTCTTCTTTGTAGTTGTTTGTCTCTCACTCAAACGTCCTTCATACATGATAATTTCACTCTGGGGAGGTTTTCGGCCACACGTGATGGCAGAACATAATTTTACTGTCAAAACTAAGCTCTGCTGATTGCGTGGCATGGCACAAAGTTCCTTTGCAGACGTAGATTTTTCCAGCAGCCACCCTGCTTATCCAAGACAGCACAATCTTCTTCAGTTACTTGATGGTTTCTTCTACATAGAAAGATGAATGAAGTCTTATGATCACAATCGCTATTGAACATTCCAAACCAAATGATGTGAACTTGATGTTTGGTTGTCCAGCCGGGTGGGGCTGTAGAATACATCAACTTCTTTTCTGCAGAGGGGTAAGATCCCCACCCAACGATTGTCCTGGATTTGATACTAAACTATCTGATGTTGAGGCTCAAGTAAAGCTGGTGCTTTGAGAATGCAGACTACTCCTTCATTTTCATCGCCTCCACGTCCACTCTGACCCGAGGTTGTAGCACTTGATAGGGTCCTATCTATGGGTCAAATAGAACTAAACGGGGAATTGATGCGAAACTGAATTGTTTGAAATAGAACAATTTATATGTTTAAAATGGATTTGGCGTTAATAACTTACAGTTGTTGATGCGCCATTAAAAACCAAACCAAACGAAACCAAACGAAGCCAAACCAAACCAAACCAAATCAAACCAAACCAAACCAAATCGAGTTGTTTAGTTTTAATTGAATTGAATATGAATCTGTACTCAGATTGATACCTAAACACTCTGGAATGAATGTGTGATTCCTTACAAATGTACGAATTATTTATATTAAATAGGAAAACTTGATATCATATGACGATATGCAAAATATCTTTGAAAACAATTACTCCAAAAAGGAAACATGTACTTAAAATAATTGTTATTCCTTAATCTCTCGGTATAAAATAAAGCCAGACTGTGAGAAATGGCGGTAAAAGTAACCAACGTTAATCTGATCACCAGACAAGCATCTTACAATAGATTTACCATCGGGAAACTGAATGGAACGCAAGAAAGATTTTGAGGAACATTCACTCTTTAGAAGAGATTTTATCTTCGACAAATGATAGTCGTTCAAAAAGTTCTAAGCCTCCTATAGATATTTTTGATTTGTTGCACACCTCTCATTTTTGAGTGGGGTTCACCAGCAAAGAAATAAAGATCGAAATCGGGATTAGTTTTTTCTAGTTTTATTAGAAGTGGTAATGTGTTGCCACAAAAAATGTTTAGCCGTGGCTCTTTCTTCTGGGTGAGGATTAGAACTTTTTGAATGATCCTTGTATATTCGATTTATGAATAGAAGGAGTGATAGATAATTTTGAATGATTAAGTTCGAACATACACTTTATTTGTGTCAGGTTTTGTCTAATGTGGAACAAACTAGAAGTCACTTGGGTAGTGTCTGAAAGAAAAGCTGCACTATGTCACAATTCATTCCTCCAGAGATTTGGAAAAGACACACTATACTTTTATGATCACATCAACCATAGCATCTCGCCAGCAATTATTTCTCTTATATGGTTTCAAGTAGCCAATAATAATGTTTAGATAGGTGCCCGTGGTGTAATGGTTATCGTCGCAGGAAATGGACACGGCGCTTCGAGTTCAAATCCTGGACGAGACTGATTGCATTTCACATAGCACTAATACCCTTGGGAAAGGTATGAATCCAATTATTCTCCCTCTAGCTATGGGTAAATAGTAGGGCAGACTAGGTTCTTCAGCCTTGGTTTGGCAACTAGTCTAGGAGAAGGAAAACTCTGAATTCAAACCTGTTAAACTCCGCTTAAAAAAATTGACCTTGTGTCCTATCCTAGCAAAGCGGAGGGGTTGGTAAATTTGATAATGTTTACATAGTAATTACGGGTAAAAAGTTGGCGATCTTAGTCGAGGGTGACACGAAGGTTCCCTTTTCAATAGCTGCTACACCGAGGTGTAGGGGAGGGCGCTACTCTATTCCCAGGGATATGGCATTTAACATTAAACAGGCTACAAGGACTGATATGCCTTATAAACCAAACAACGGACCAAATATTCTGAAAAATAAATTATTTACACTTTGTATCACATAAAGTATTTTAATTTGAAACAATGTATTTGCGCATCGCTGTGTAGTTTCAAGTATTCCTATCTAATACTAATAATTATTTCTTCCCAATAATAGTAATTTGTATACACACAGTTCATTATTATGGTATTGTACGTAACAAAATGAACAGTAACACTGCTCAGATCAGAGAATCTTATTCATTGTACGCACATATTTACATCTATTCTTGGATGTGCTTAATTAGTCTAGTGCTACTTCAGTAGCGTCCATTCCTGAAAAAAAAAGAAGCTTTGTGATTACTGTATCTTTCTTTCCACGGTCGCACTGTTGACCTTATTTATATAATCTCCTGTCCATTATTTCCTCATTCCTACGTAATAAACTACATTTTCAAATAGGTATTTGTTTCCCAATGTGCACTCATTTGTTCGACAGTCATGGTTTCACCAGTTTTTGATTCATATTATTTTTGTTGTCTCTCTCTCTCTCTATATATATATATATATATATATATATATATGTATAAATCATTTTCGTCATCAATTCGTGCTGCTCCCAGGAAATTCCTTGACTCTCTCTCTTTCTCCCTCTCTTTTTCTCCTTCTCCTTCTTTTCATCACTATCATCCATCGCTCCCGGCAAGTTTTCCAAACTACACTCTGTGCCCGTACAGATCTGATCGGAGAGCGTAGTTAAGACTTCATACTTGTTCCTCCAACTGTGTTCCCCATGTCTTCTTCCTCTTACTTGAATGGTTTTGGATATAGGACGTAGTAGCCATACAGCAGTTGTTTCGTTGGTAGTTACTTTCAATATTTTTTCAATAGAGCTCATAGTATATTTGTGCCTATGTCATCTTGCTTTTACCAAATGTGCTTTGTAAGCGTCCATAGAGCTGATCAATTCAGTAATATTGACACAACCACTACTTAAATGTAATCCTGATTTATATTATCAGATTGTGTTAGATATCGTCTTGAAGATCGTTTTGGCCAGCGAGAAGGAAGTTCAACACATGTCTCCTTCAGTAAACTGGATGCAAATTTTCTCCGGCTGAAATGCTGCGTAAATTTTTGAGTGGCATGCTTTAAGGAAGCCTGTCCACGTGCAACGTGTAAGTTACAGGCTGGATGAGGTGTAATCACGAGAATTTTCAAGTGCATATGGAATATTCTATAATCTGCGGAAACCAGCAGAGACGAACAGAGACCGGTGGAAGGCAAGCTACTAGACGTCACGTCGCTTTGGGCTCTGGTGTTGTTCAAGCCTCTGAATGACAATTATTTTATTCAAGAATAAGTAAAAAAAAAAAAAATGGATTTAAACAAGTCTGTTTTACCCTATCAACAACATTCACCGGATCTTTTTTTTAGTGAAGATCAGCAGCAAAAAGTTTGTAGTAAAATTCTTGAGCTTGGAACAGGTAGAATTTCTCTGGAGAGGAATCAGCAAGCTACCTGATAAATGGCAATACGTGCCATGTGCCCGGTAGGCTCATCCTCGGTCTCAAATATGGTCAAAGGCCTGCCTCCTGGCCGACACACACGTGGCTAATAGAGATTGAGCCCCCCCGCCACGCACATCACCCTGCAATGATTGAGAAGGTGGGAGATTGAGACCGTCTTTCTTTCCATTATTCTGCATACTACTATAGTCCGCTGATTCTTGCCTGTTACCATCGTCCGCTGACGGCCACATGTATTAGGGCGTCATGTTTCCTCGTCACATGATTTAAAATAATGGTTAGTTTAAATATAATATATTCATGAATAATTTAACAATGGATTATTTTCAACTGCTTGAAATTAGTTCTTGGTTAAATTATTCATAACTATAGAATTAAAACAGAAAATTAATTATGACTCAACCATGTATATATATTAGTTGCGGACCATAGTAAAGGGCGACACGAACACTTACTTTTGAATCGCTACAACATCAAGGTGTTGTGGTGTGTGCTACCCATTTCCATGTATTGCTTCGATGATTCTAGATCCATTCTTTATATTTCTGTGGTAAGCAGGGAGGCATCAAATACCATTTTTTGAGTCTTTGGCATGACTCTACGTAGTCATTGGGGAACACAAAAAAATTATTCGAATGAGCTGAAACAACCTTCCACTATGGGTGAGTAGTGATACAAGGTGAATTTCTCAAGTGCACATATTTAAATTCAAAGTTTTCTTTCTCCAAGATTAGTTGCCTAAGCAAAACTAAACAATGCCGGTAATTTTAAATGATCTCTCAAACTTTCAATCACAAACGTTTACTAGATTATATATCAACTGCTTGATTTTTGGGGCCACAATAATCTTTTTCTAAAAATGTTTAGAGGATTTTGATATTATTCAAATATATAAAACTCTTGTTTCCAAAAAAAGTTCTAGACTTTCTGACGTGAATAAATATAGCACGAATAAAAATCGAATTTTTGATTTATCTATTTATAGATAAACTTTGATATACAAATATTACTCGTTTAATATTTAATATTCATCATTTATACATATAAAGTCTTCGTTTTCCCGCTTATATATTTTTGGAACGTAAATATTGGAGATTAGTTGATTCAGATTTGTTTTTTTGATGTTAAATAACAAAAATAAAAGAAAAATGAAATGTTCATATGTATAAACACTTATGATTACTTCCGTCAATCAGGAATACTGTACAACTACAATATATTTGTAATATTAAATAAAAGTTATTACAGCGCTTGGTTACCGTGGCGTAGTGACTAACATTCTGGTTTACGTTATTATAAAGAGCGAGTTCAAACTCCATTCACAGCTTTACGTTTACCATCGAACAAATATACTTTGGAAACGTATATACCCTCTTAACCTCCGCGGCAACTGTTTTTCTAAAAAGATGGCTTTGGTTTTAAATACCCCACGAAAGTTGATACATTATTAAACAAAGAAACCAAGTAATATATATATATATATATATATATATATATATATATATATATATGTATGTATTTGATTGAACATAATAGAAAAATTTTTGTGAATTGAATAAAAAATAAAAAGAAAAAAAGGAAGTTTTTTGTCTACATATCCTTTCGAATTGCCGTATTGACCATTTGATATTCGGCGGGAATTGGTTGATAAATCTTCCATAATAAGTTATTTCCTGAGTACTTTTTGCCCATCATCAGTGGAGAATGTAGTACAAAAGTGATGTAACTTTTGTATGTACATTACTATTTTGTAACAAGAAGAGCGTCTGTACATTTGTATTGTGTAGCGTTTACTTTTCGAATTTGTTTCTATAAATAGTGTCAGTTGCCAAAGAAATTTAAATACATTAGCATTAGTTTCAAAATTTATTCCGTTAAGTTTGGGTTGTATGTTCCTAATATGTAGTGCCTCGAGAATCTGTAGATTTTGTTGGTTATTTTGATGTTCTAATATTGTGTTGCCCGTAAGAATTTTCCGTATTTCTGTTCCTGTGCATTAGGAACATACAACCCAAACTTAACAGAATTTATTAGATCAATACGGCAATTCGAAAGGATTAAGAAAAAAATATGTAAGCAAAAAATGTCTAACATGTTTAATCAAATATGTATTAATGAAGAAATGCTGCCAATATCTATATCTATATATATATAAAATTAACTTAAATCGCGAGTCGGAAATCTTCTACTAGTTTCACGTTATCGGATCATCAGGAAGCCTAACTCCAACTAATGCTAAAGGAGAAAGCGCTGTCTTATATTCACCATAACTGGCGGTTTTTTTTTCGTTTTTTTTCTGGTACCGTGAATGCTGGTAGATATTAGATTAGTAAATATATATATATATATATGTATATATATATATATATATATATATATATATTAATTACTTATCCTGGTGATGTGGGGAATCAAATCAATTCATACGTTTCCTAAATACATTAACGCAAAGTGAAACTCAAACTACCTTTTCCAGGATTTGAACACAATCAGATATATGAATATTGTAATTTATGTCTGGAGGAGAGACTTACCATAGCTTCCGATAATTATATCAATGAATTACTTATTCAAAGGTCGGAAATACTTAATGTTTGTAGGCATGTTTGTACAGTTATCTACTTCGTAGATTGGTTACGAATTAATTTCATCTAATTTAATTACCTGTTATATTTATTTAATTTATTCATTTTATCTAATATATTTTTTATGCTAATTTTATTCTTTCAGGAGGACTTTTAATCAATAAAAATGTAGTTTTGGTCCAATCCAACTTTAGTCAGAATCGTCTAGATTATCAGGTTAGGTGAAACCTTAGTAGATTTTTCTGACACTGTAGGCACTTTATATATATATATAAATATATATATCATCATAATCATCATCATCATTATGTCGTGCTGCTAGCACGGATATCCCTGACCCTCTCTCGCCACTTTTCCCTATCGTTCATCGCCTCCGGTATGTCTTCAGGGCTACAACCCGTATATTCACATAGCCGCTGAATGTATGTTCATGCTGGTCGTCCTGCTTTTGCCCGGCCATATGTGGGGGTCCATAGGAGTTCATCACTTATGAGCTCGTCCCTGCTTCTCCAGCAGTGTCCTGCATGTCTGGTTCGTCTAACTTGGATAGTTTTCGTGATGCGAGGCAGGTGGCTGTATAGTTGGTGCTTTGTGGGGTGTTGCTGCCAGGATTTGTTCAAGATTGCTCTTAGCATTCTTGTGTAATTGTTGTCTAGCTTCTTCTCCAGCCGTTTTGTTAGCTTCCATGTAGTGCATCCATACGGCGGTATCGATACGACAGCTGCCTGGAAGAAACTGCGTTTCACTTTATCGGTTACGTCTGATTTCTATATGATCGATAGGCTATTGATAGTTGTCCATGCCTTCGTTAGCCGCGTGTCGATGTCCTTTTCGGTTGATGAGACGCTGCTTCCTAGTTAAGTGAATTTGTATACTAGTTTAAGATATATATATGTATATATATTTCCCGTTATTTGTTGGCGAAAAGAGACAAAAATCATTTTTTATAATGTATAAATAAATAAAAGAAATAAATATTTAAAATGATAATAATCTCTCTTTGGACAAATTCATTTAAATATATATATATGTAGTGACAAAAATTATTTCGTGAGTCAGGAACTAACCTACTACAGTTTCGCTTATATATAAATATATATATATATATAGCGTGTGTGTGTGTGTGTGTTTGAGTTCATGAATTGAATGAAAAATTTGAGAAAATTTTAGAATGTTCTATTTCCGTTGGTAGTGTTCTGTTTTCAATTTGTGGAGAGTTTTAAAATCTATTAAAAATCCATGTCTCATCAGTGTATCCATCTACTTATCTATATGTGTTAATATTTCACTTATTTAGTTCCTATCTACCTTTTATAAACTCTCCATAACATATCTATCCGCCTATATCTATATTAACCTTGCACTAATTATCTGTTAAATCCAACTCTCTGTTTATTCATCCATGCCTGTGAAGAATGTTTCAGCAATTTGAAAAAATTAAAATTCTTTACATTTGTTACCGTAGCCCTGATAATGGATTACGAAGTGTCCGAAAGCGCTTTGGGAAAAAAAAAATTAGTGAATGTATTAAACAATTCAAGCCTAAATTTAGAATATTTGTAATGAAGTTGGAAATTAGCCTGATCCTATTTACCAACCCCTCCGCTCGGGCAGGTCAATTTTTAAGCGGAGTTTAACAGGTTTGAATTCAGGGTTTTCCTTCTCCTAGACTAGTTGCCTAACCAAGGCTGACGAACCTAGTCTGCCCTACTATTTACCGCTCGCTGGAGGGAGAATAATTGGATTCATACCTTTCCCAAGGGTATTAGTGCTATGTGAAATGCAATGAGTTTGGTCCAGGATTTGAACTCGGGTCGCCGTGTTCATCTCCTACGACGATAACCATTACACCATGGGTACCTCCAAAAAAAATTATCTTGATAAAATTGTATAGACAATATGTGTCTATTTCATTTAACTAAATTTGTTTAAATGAGGGAATTCAATCTAATTACACACACACACACACACACTCTAATTATTTTATCCATTGGATCTGAAGACGTCCTGTTATTTTTGGTGTCATTGATTCATATGAATACCCATAACAGGATGGAAATAAATTTATAATCCTAAAGTGACCGGTTTTTGCTTTTCTTAAAGATATATATATATATATATATATATATAAGGGAAGTACATTTGGTGGTTTTCCGAGTTTTCTCACTAATGAAAGATAAATAACTCAATCAGCCCTATTACTTATGTTTGTGATGTTGGGGAACAAATCGCTTTATACGTTTCCAAAAGACTTTAGCGAAAACTGAAACTCAAACAACCTCTTCCAGAGTTTGAACACGATCAGCCGATTCGATTCTGATTGCGCTAATCACGTATATATATATATATATATATATATATATATGCCTCTGTGTGTGTGTGTGTGTGTGCTTTAAATACATACTTTAATATTCACATGTAAGTTATTTACCTACCCTGTTGGTTAAGGACATTTTCGACACAAGGTCATTTTTAGTTTTTTTTTTTTTTCTTTCTGTAAACTGAGTCGATTTCGCTCTCGAGTGGTCAATGCTAAAGATATCTTACCTCCGTTAGCATTTCTCTTGTGAGTGCGCCTCAGGCATTGGGAAAAGAACTTGACTTCACCTCTTTTAGACGAAGGGGTAACTACTTCCTGGGCGGACATTTCCCTGAAGCTAAACATCGGTAATTACTTTTGTTTAGGCCAGGTGTACTTCTGTCCGATTACTATTATATATATATATATATATATATATATATATATATATATATATATATACTTTGGAATTATGGATATACACATACTCAAACAGACACAAACACATATATGCACGCATAAATATGAAAATATATAATGGATATGTTGCCAGAGAAATATATATTCAAAGAGGACTTAGTTATTGTAAGAAAATTAGGTATTAGTTACATACTTGAAAACCTGGATAAATTTATGAAGGTTATCGTTTTACCGGTTTCTGTACAACGATATGCAGACTTAGATATCTCTTTTTTGAATCAACATCACAAGGGGATACCCACACACCAACCTACCGAGATGTGGTGTGCTAGGATGAGTCAGGACAAATGTTGAAGGCGATATTCCTTACATGCCATAGACGATCGAATTTCCCACGTGATCATGTTACAATCATCTATCTCTAATTATGGGCACTTCAATAAGCCCTTTTTTTTACAAAAGACTTTTTCGACAAAAATAGGCATAAAAGATAAAACGCACTCCTAGACTCGTACAAGAACAAAGAGGTTTATTTGGTTGTTAGCTTAGCTCACTCTGACACAACGTATCATTAATGGGTTATTACCTATGACATTGGGTTGCTCTATATCAATATACTCACCCCGCTTTTCTTTGACCATTACAGTTCGGCTCAAATCTTTTGGGACTGAAGTCGGATGATTAAATTTCCCCTCAATTTATATATATATATATATATATATATATATATATATATATATATATATATATTCCACGACTAATACTCAGCTCAATTTATTTAATTTTTTGAATCTAAATATGACAAAAATATACTGTGATCATACTCCTTCCACTCATACAATGTAGAATACACACACACACACACACGCACACACACACACACACACACACACATATATATATATATATATATATATATATATATTAGTTTTATATATCCATGGAAGTTTGTCTGCGACATTTGGTTTCATGAAGTTTAACAAACAACAATCATCAGGTAGATAATGAAAGGATTTCCTTTTGTTAAATATATTATAAATCTAATATATATTAATTTATTATCATTATATAATTGCTCTATCTCGGATATTGAGCAATCTTCAAATTATATCGTACTTGGTTCGCCACAAACCCACAAATTGAATTAATGACAACCAACACTGTTACAATATATATATATATATATATATATATATATATATATATATATATATATATATATAGTGTAATCGAATGGGAATTCAAACTTGGTTTAGTCGTCTTTATAAACTTATTTCGGCGGAGAATATTACTATACTCTCCGTCTTGTCAAATGACTTTTTACTTGCTTTTCAGGAAGTTGCAGAACAGCTAATGTGAAATTACAATTCGTATCTAAAAAAATAAAAAATAAAAAATAAAAATAAAAAAAAATAAATGAAAAAATAAAAAATAAAATTCAACCCATCCTAATTTATGTACTTGTCGGTGGTTCCGTAGCAGGTGCGATTTTCTAAATAATCTACGATCGTAGAACGAATAACTATCCCAAATACATTATCTCAGCTGTTGTTATCCTAGATATTCCTCTTAATTTAATTAGGAACAAGATAGTTAAATAAGATAAAGGTAAAGAAAATTTTCATCGTAGTCATCAAGTGCTTTTAGTTGACCCAAAAAATGGTTAAGGGAAATTAACTACTTTAGTTTACTTTGTTTAATGGCATATCAACCTTCATGGGTCAATCTTTTTAGAAGAACAGAAATGATTCTATCGAAACTAAAACTAGGGCAAATACCCTTGGGAAAGGTATGAACCCCCTTATCCTCCCAGCTATGGGTTAAATAGTACCAGTACTGTTCTTCTAGGAGAATGCCTTTGGCATTAAATAACCTAGGAAGGTTGATATGCCATTAAAACAAAGAAATCAAACCAAACTAAACTAAAACTAGGTTACAAAACTCCTAAATTGAACGCAATAATTTTCATAGGCGGAATTCTATAACTTCAGGAACATATTTTATTATAGATTTTACGTTTCTGTTTAACTTTTCCCACATTTCATTAATGTTTGTAGTGGTAGACTTAAATTACAAATCAGTATTATCTCCCTTTTCTGACAGTAAGTTTTCGGTAAGCTTAGAGCAGTTTCTTTGTTTTCAGTCAATATAATTAACACGCGGTTTCAATTTAACTTCTGTTTTAATACATACATGATTACGTTTACCTAACGGTCCTTTTAAACTTACCTCACCGATCAAACATTCATTATTAGAAAAATAACCCTGATATACTTGATTCGATTTCTTCAGAAGGAAAAATAATAAAGATAACTGTAATGGTGCGTGTAAAACGGTAACTTTCAAAGATGCGATGCCCCCTAAATACCCATTACTTTGCTCTCGGTTGCCAAGTTGACTGGAGACCTATTTTAATTTTGTTGTCTCGCCAAACTAGAAGTACATTCGCATAGGACTCTAACAAAACGGCTGGAGAAGAAGCTAGACGGCAATTACACAAGAATGCTGCGAGCAATCTTGAACAAGTCCTGACGGCAACACCCCACAAGACACCAACTTTACGGTCACCTGCCTCCTATCACGAAAACTATTCAAGTTAGACGAACCAGACATAAAGGACACTGCTGAAGAAGCAGGGACGAGCTCATAAATGATGTACTCTTGTGGACCCCCACACATGGCCGTGCAAAAGCAGGGCGACCAACACGAACATACATTCAGCAAGTATGTGAGGATACGAGATTTTGTCCTGAAGACCTGCCTGAGGCGATGAACGATAGGGAAAAGTGGCGAGAGAGGGTCAGGAATATCCGTGCTACCAGCACAACATGATGATGATGATATATATATATATATATATATAGAGAGAGAGAGAGAGAGAGAATTTAACAGAGTGACGGGGGACAAAGAAAGTGTAACGTTAAAGAGAATAAATTGATATATGGGGTGGGTTGAAAAACTAAAATGTATCAAGCTTGAAGGTTTTTTTCTTTTAAAATTTCAATTACGATGTTTGCGCACGTGGGCTAATAATGCAAATAACAATCTGATAAGAATTCGACGTCTAAATTGCTCTCTGGATATGTAGACATTGTCTAAAGTTGTATTTTCACCGTTTTATATAAGTAATTCTTGTTGCGTCTTCATTTACAAAACATCTTGCTCCGGGCACGTTTTTCTTGTTCCCTAAATGGCAATTCACCAATATTTTTGTGTGAACGTAAACGACATTAAATGAAATACGATCAGGCTGGCCCACGCCATACTCTCTTTCTCTCTCTCTCTTTCTCTCTCTCACATGCACACGCACAAACACACACAGATACACACACAGACACACACACATACACACACACGCATATATATATATATATATATATATGAGGTAAAGATGGTATTATATAGTAGAGGAGTGTGAAATGCCCTGTTTTTCTTTGGCTGTTACTGAAGGACAGATGTCTATAAAGAACGGCCGAAGTCCGGCCTTACGACTTTATTGCTTTGGCAGAGGCACGGCGCGTAGCACGTCGTGATCAAGGAGGCAGCTTGGCTCTTCCAGAGTCATATCGGGGTTGCTGTCGGAGCCGATATGATGCAAAACCCGAAATCGGCGATGAAGACAGTGCATCACTGAGGACCTACCTTGATGCATCTAGGAAGTATTATTGATATATATATATATATATATATATATATATATATATATATATATATATATATATACACGAGTGTCGTCATTTGCAGTAAGCAAAATATTTTTTCTAGAATGTTTTTCATAAATGTAAACTCGCCATTATTTAGAATTGGTTAATAGCAAATGATATTTAATCTCGAAGACATATTTGTTTTGAGGATCTTTGAAATGGTTACAAATCAAACTGACTGATTCAGGATTAAAAGAGATTTTGTGTGTCTGAGAAGTGCAAATAGTGAGAAACTTACAGGAGAATGTGATGTGTATGAAGAAGCATGCTTTGGTCAAAAGAACGTTTACAGATGGGCTAAATGTAGGTTTGCCACAATGAGTTTGAATCGAAAGAATAGTCTATGGAGGGAAAACACACTGATTCTATAGTAAGGGACATTTTCTTGGTGTTGACGTCTTTAAAGAAGGTCATGCAGGGAGTCATTGGGGACATGAAATGACATATCACACCTGATTTTGTTGAAAGATGTGTGACTATAAATATTGCTTTTTATTGCCTACTCTTTTGGCTAAGTTCACCTTAATTCAGTAAATAAACTATTAACTATTTTCTGGTTATACACATTTTCCCTAGGTAAGTTGAACTTTTAAACATCCAGCGTTGATTTAACATAACTTATATCATCCCTCATAGTCCTGATGATGGTTCATTAGAAACGAAACGCTAAAGTGTCGACTTTGCTTCTCAATAAATCTCTCCTTCTACTTGGATTGCCTTATCAATTTTTCTTTACATATTGTCGAATTACAGTCCATTATTTACTTCCATATATATATATATATATATATATATATATACAATCATATATATATATATATATATACACACACAAGGACTCAAATATATATATGCAATCACACACATATATAAATACTAACATGTATACAAATACACATATTTAAAAACACACATATACAACACACACAGATATACATAAACAAACGCACACACGCATATAAACACTCATACACACAAACACTCTCTCTCTCTCACACACACACATATATTCATATATATATGAGGGTGTGTACCTTGTGTATTTAGGCAGTAGATTCTCTTATAGTCATATTTTTTTAATAAAAAAGACAAGCAAAAAATAAAGATTTGGTGTTCTTTTTTTTATCTGTTCTTGTGGGAGAACGAACTAAAGCAATTATGGTTTAAGCCTGTATAAGAACTTTTCAACATTTGTTGATAAGTGTACCGATGGCACACACGTTATTGAGTGGGTGATGATTGTTGTTGCGGCTGTTATATAAATGAAGTGTTATTTTTTCATGATTATTGTTGCAGTTTCACTCTCCAAATGGGCACGAGAATTGATATATAGTATTAGTTCAACATAATGGTGTTTTAGAGGCACTCTAGGGTTGGGCAATGAGGAAGTTCATCATCATCATCATATCGTGCTGGCAGCACGGATATCCCTGACCCTCTCTCGCCACTCCTCCCTATCGTTCATCGCCCTAGGTAGGTCTTCAGGACAACAACCTGTATCCTCACATAGCTGCTGAATGTACGTTCAAGCTGGTCTTCCTGCTTTTGCACGGCCATGTGTGGGAATCCATAAGAGTACATCTCTTATGAGTTCATCTCTGCTTCACCAGCAGTGTCCTGCATGTCTGGTTCGTCTAACTTGGATAGTTTTCGTGATAGGGGGCAAGTGGCCGTACAGTTGGTGTCTTGTGGGGTGTTGCTGCCAGGACTTGTTCAGGATTGCACGCAGCATTCTTGTGTAATTGCCATCTAGTTTCTTCTCCAGCCGTTTTGTTAGCGTCCATGTAGTGCATCCATATAGTAGTATCGATGTGACCGCTGCCTGGAAGAAACTGCGTTTCATTTTATCGGTTAGGTCTGATTTCCATATAATCGATAGCCTATTGATAGCTGTCCATGCTTTCGTTAACCTCGTTTCGATGTCCTTTTCAGTTGATTCGACGCTGCTTCCTAGGTAAGTGAATTTGTCTACTAGTTTAAGTGGGGTTCCTTCTAGAGTGGAGATGTCCCCCGTTTGGTTATAGCACATATATTCCGTTTTGTGTGCATTAACATGGAGGCCTATGCTTGCTGCTGCTCGTTCCAAACTACGCAGAAGTGTTTCGGCTTGGTCAGGTGTATTTGCCAGTATCGCTATGTCATCGGCGTAGTCGGCGTCGGTAATTGTTGTTGCGGGGTATCTTCTGCTTCTTCTCTTCGTCAGTTCGAAGCCATTCTCTTTGATTTTGTCAATCGATGTTCTAAGTACGTAGTCTAGACAAATGATAAAGAGGTACGGGGCCAGCGTGTCCCCTTGTAGTACTCCTGCTACAATGAGGAAGTTGATTGTTCTAAATTATTTGTAGTATATGATGGATTCCTAGACCTTTATTGCTATTTGTTGGTTTGGTTAGCTGAGTTGGGTTTCATGGTGTATATATATATATATATAGTAAGTTTGTTTGTTAGTCAGTTAAGTTGACCGACCATAGTCGAGTGCGACCCGATGGCTCTCTTTTCAATTGCTACTACACCGAGGATACAGGTGTTATATGATGATATAATATACATGGATGGAGGAAGAACCACAACACTGTTTTATAAGTATATCTCTCACACTTTATTCTCAAAAGGGGTTGAAGCTTCTATGTTGTGTGAGAGACGGACGGAGACAGGTTGCTATATTGACGGATAACTTCTCTTGACCATAGCACGCAGTGTTATTTTCACGACCCCACTTAGCACTTCTTCTGCTATCGGCCGGGGTTGCCAATCCGGAGACCGCTGACTGTATGCTGGGTCTGACTCTGGCTTTCACTTCCCTCCAACTGACTTATCTGCCGCGGGTATCTGCATGTATTATTTCATAACGCCCACAATCTTTCAATTAAATCCCGTGATTTTCTTCCGCTTATTTACACCGTTGCCGTGCGTCTCTGATAGAAAACTCGGTCATGGGTCAATATGTAGCACAGGGGAGGGCGCTACTTCTTTCTCTGGATTGCTCCACTTTACCCTCGATCCGTAGTTTCAAATGTTGTGTTAAGCAAGGAGGTATCAAGTATCATTTTTTGAGTCTTTGGTATGACTCGACATGGGATTGAACCCCGAGTCCCAGACCATTGGCAAACACTCAGCCCATTTTACTAATGGACCGGTTAGGATATATCTCTATGTGGAGGACAATATGTACGCTCATCTCCAGGGGGTTGAGCACTCTGGCAAAGAAATTAACGGCTGCCACCTGCGTAATGCAAAGCTCTTCTAACAAATTAAGTACTCCGGTATCCGCTAACGCAAAAAATGTAAAACAAACAAAAGCCAATACATAATACGTTATAAATCGAGAGTTGACGAAGGTCACCTGATGGTTGAGGAGGTGCCCGTGGTGTAGTCGTTATCGCCGTAGGAAATGAACACGGCGATACGAGTTCAAATCCTGGACGAGACTGATTGCATTTCACATTGCACTAATACCCTTGGGAAAGGTATGAATCCAATTATTCTCCCTCCAGCTATGGGTAAATAGTAGGGCAGACTAGGTTCTTCAGCCTTGGTTAGGCAACTAGTCTAGGAGAAGGAAAACTCTGAATTCAAACCTGTTAAACTCCGCTTAAAAATTGACTTTGTGTCATATCCTGCCCGAGCGGAGGGGTTGGTAAATAGTACCTGATGGTTGAGCGGTAAGATTCTAAGTCTAATATTAAGTTAGGCGGGTTTCGATCTCAGCGTGTCGAGCTACACTGAAGAGTTGTAATACAACGAAACACTCTGTTTGTGGGTGACAATATATATATATATATATATATATATATATATATAGGGGAATTTATATTCAATCAGAAGAAGGCGTTCTCTCTTAAAACACTTTTTATTAAAAAAAAAAAAAAAAGAAGGAATATCCTACGAGAGCGCCAGAAAATTATCTCGTAAAGCTTGGATGTTTTTTGAGAAGCA
Organism: Sepioteuthis lessoniana; assembly: GCA_963585895.1. Classification (NCBI taxonomy): domain Eukaryota; kingdom Metazoa; phylum Mollusca; class Cephalopoda; order Myopsida; family Loliginidae; genus Sepioteuthis; species Sepioteuthis lessoniana. The sequence continues at coordinate 41,835,501 of OY757933.1, forward strand.
TATAGTAATGACATTTTGAGATTGCAACCCTGAAATATTAAAAGAAATTCACATGGAATTAAAACGGGTAAATTGAAAAGTATTATAAATTTTGGCATCAGTTTTGAATAAAGTTGACAGACACATTTTACAAGTTTAGAATTCGTATTTAACAACTACAATGACTCAATTCAATGTGATGATGATACATCATTTATGGTAACCTTTTTTGTCTCTTCCTCTCTCTGTCTCTCTCCCTATCATTTATATTGATAGATAGACAGAGAGAGAGAGAGAGAGAGAGAGAGAGAGATTCATCCTTATGTATATATCTTTCTCTGAGTTTCTATCTATCTCAGTCTGTTTCTGACTCGAACTAACTCTTGCGGATTTGCAAGTCAATCTTGCTAACCATTACACAACCTGAGGAGACCACCTCCATGCATATGCATATATGTTTATGAGTCTTCCTCTCTCTGAATCTATTTCTCTGCCCAATCTATCTATCTATCTATCTATCTATCTATCTATCTATCTATCTTTCTATCTCCCTTTCCTCGGCATATCATTCCCTTATCTATCTATCTATCTATCCATCTATCTATCTTTCTATCTCCCTTTCCTCGGCATATCATTCCCTTTTCTATCTATCTATCTATCTATCTATCTATCTATCAATCTATCCATCTATCTATCTTTCTATCTCCCTTTCCTCGGCATATCATTCCCTTATCTATCTATCTATCTATCTATCCATCTATCTATCTTTCTATCTCCCTTTCCTCGGCATATCATTCCCTTATCTATCTATCTATCAATCTATCTATCTATCTATCTTTCTATCTCCCTTTCCTCGGCATATCATTCCCTTATCTATCTATCTCTCTATCAATCTATCTATCAATCTATCTATCTATCTTTCTATCTCCCTTTCCTCGGCATATCATTCCCTTATCTATCTATCTATCTATCTATCTATCTATCTATCAATCCCTGTTTTTATTTATTATGCTGTATTTCCATCTATCTATTAATCTATTCATCTGTTTTCATCAATTTCTCTTCCTAAATCTGTATCTATCCATCTAATTGCTAAAAAATACTTTCACCCTCGGGATAATTTCAATTTCAAATTCTACGATGAATCAGCTTATTAAAAACTTCTTGATTAATTTACATTTCTGTGCCTGGGGGATACCGATTTTATTCCCTTTTTCTAATAATGGAACCTTACAAATAAATATATAACAAAAAGTTCCTGGTTACCACCTCCAGCCTTCAGAACGAGAGGTGAGCCCTTCGAAGTATTTACGCACAAATTCCATTAAAAATTACTTGCGATCAAGAGGGTTCACATACCACGTTTCATCAAATTTTGACCTTTAACCTCGACGTTCATTGCTAACAGTAAGCAATCTACGGAAATCATATATTAGTTATAGATTTGAAAATAAAAGACAGAAAAGACATAGAGACGAACAGACAAGTTAGACAAAGTGTGTCATATGTAGGAAGAAAAATCGTTTTTTTTTATCTATATTCTTACATTGATTTCTTACACCATCATTTCTTTTTGACCTATTTTTTGTTATAAAGTGTATAGACTTATTGGACGATTGGTGTTGGTAGCAGGAGGATGGGAAATCAAGATGGAAATCTATAATAGGTTGATATGCCGTTAAGTAAACGGAACTCACGTGGTTGTAGAGTCTCATAATTATACCTGAACAAACACAACTTAGAGAGGAGAGACAAGGGTTACAGTGTGTGTGTGTGAGAGAGAGAGAGAGAGAGAAAGAGAGAGAGAGAGTGTGAGAGAGAGAGAAAGTGAGAGAGAGAGGGTCGTTTCCAAGTCGACCAAAATATCTCGTTTTTTACTCTGACACATTTGTCCGCTAAGTCGAATTAGGAGGGACAAGAGTTAGAGTAAGTGTGTGTGTGTGTGTGTGTGTGTGTCTGTGTGTGAGAGAAAGACAGAGAGAGAGAGAGAGGGGGGAAAGGTGGGTTCGTTTCGAAATCGACTAAATTATCCCGTTGTTTTTTACTCTGACACATTTGTCCGCTAAGTCAAATTAATTTATGCACGGTTTTCGGATTTTATTTGAGGTTATTTATTAATATATTTGCCGTGGCATTTCAGGGACCAGAAAGAAGACACATAAGAAGAGAAAGTGGGTGAAATAAATGTATTGAATAAATAGAACATATATGCTAAATAAGACTGTTAATACAGCATGCAGAAGTATCCGTCCGAAACTGTCAGGTTCGATTTCTATTAGGAAATCGGTATTTGTCGTTCGTCCCAACGACCGGACGTGTGTGGCACAAGACCTTTTTTGGGTGGGTCTCGGGTGCAGGGCCGTTGGCCAGACACGCCCGAGACTTCCAAAAATGTCTCGGGCCCCATCGTCTTTCTCCTAAAAAAGAGGTGTCTCAGGTGCCAGGCGATAAACCAAGCCTCTCCAAAAAGGGTTAGAGCCTGGGGGAACAGCCCCATGAAGTTCGAGGATGCCAGTCATTGCGCACCTCAACCGACTGCCAGCAGAGCCAGGATACTACCAACTAGAACTGTGTACCGATTACCACGGCCGACCTAGGTGTGTCCCAGCCCAGTGCTGGGAGGAAATCTCGATATTTGTTTCTGCCTCCCACTAGACAGGTCTTGAAATAAGGTCAAATGACCCAAAGGTCACATTATAGTGGGGTTAGGGGAGGGGAAAGTCGTACCCAAGCCGAGGCTCAAGCCCTGCTGGACTATGTTGGTCATAGGCCCACTCGGTGCAATGTGGGCCTGATGAGCCTAACTCGATATGGACCCAAACATGTGTTCAGGCACAGATGTCTGATTATAGCTTAAACTGGACAGCAAAGTCCAGTGCTATTCAAAGGGGACAATGGTGTGAATGATGTAGTTGCCCAGCCAAAGGTGACCATGTCGAAGGCGGGGGTATTTCGGCCTCAAATCTGCTATTGAGTATTAACCATCTGACACAAATGCCGGACAGTCCGCTGAAAAGACTCAGCACAGCGCTTATGGCTAATGGAGCTATCTCGCTCGGAGGAAATTTCGATATTTGTCAGGACTTGGCACAATGTCAAATGGCCCGAAAATCTAATTATAGTGGGGGTAAGGGGAGGGAAAGGTCGGGCCATATTCGTGGTTTTAGCCCTGTTGGACTATGCTGATGATCAGCTCACTTAGTGCAATGTGGGCATGTTGAGTCTAGGTTGACATGGACCCAAACATGGGTCCAGGAAAGGATTCCTGATAATAGCTTAAACTGGACAGCTAGGTCCACGGCTTGCCTACACAAAGATGGCCGAGCAGAAGCCGGGGGGTTATTTAACTCTGCTTCCCACCAGACAGGACTTGATACAAGGTCAATGGCCCGAAGGTCGATTATTGCGGAGATTAGAGGAGGGGAAGATCGGGCACAAACCGAAGCTCGAGCCCTGCTGGACTATGCTGGTCATCGGCCTATTTGGTTCAACGAGGGCCAGATGAGCCTAGCTGGACATGGACCCAAATCTGGGTCCAGGCACGTATGCCTGATTACAGCTTAAACCGCAAGGTCCAGTGCTATACAAAGGTGACAAGGGTGTCAATGTTGCAGCTTGCCTACCCGAAGGTGGGCCAGCTGAAATCGGAGCTTTTCGGGCTCAAGTCTACCATGGAACATTGACCATACGGCGCAAATGCCAGACAGTCCGCCGAAAAGCCTCTGCAAAAAGCAGCGACTGGTCGTACTTCCTCGCTTGTAGGAAATCTCTCTGAGAGTAAATAGGGTTAGTATCTATGTAGGAGGATGAGTTCTTTATCGTGTAGATAGGTCGCATTAATAATATCATTATGTCTTTGAGAGAAGCAACGGTGCTTTTCAGAGAACTTCTGTTTTCCTCTGTCATCGTAAATCAAAAATATTCTCTCAGAAACGTCAAATTTCACACAAGATAAAGTATTTTTTTCACAATGTACCTCATCGATCAATGAGTCATCGTTTTGAGTGACTTAATTCGCAAAACTGTACCATAGGACCAAAGTTTTGTGCTGTAAAGAAAGAAGTCCGCAATAAAAGAAATATTCAAACTCGAAGGTAAGGGAAGAAAATATAGCAATTGTTTTTATTCAGCTATGATCACTGCTACTCGAAAAGTTCATTTTTGTTGGGTCCTTCTTCTCCCTTCCTCTCGGTGGTGACGGAGTGTGGGCGCGAGCTGGCTGTTTGACACACGCCTGTCATAGCCGATAGGTAGTAGCAGACTGGGGCCTCCGGAATCTTTAACGCACCCGTTTTGACAACTGCCTTCAACTCTGCCAAAATCTCTTTACTTGTTTTCTTATATATTGAGATTTTGGGGAACAAATCGAAGATCCTCGAATGTTCGATGTCACTAATGAAACACGTGATAATACATCTGTGATTATTTTAAAATCACGTCTAACTTTGCAGGTCATTCTACCCGCACGCGCTAGTCTCGTGACACCTTCACTGATTGACAACAGCGCCCGTCCGTAATATTACAAAACGAAAAATCAAATAGACTGGTCCTTTTAGCAAATGATCTTACTCTCAAATTAATTTTTACCAACTATTTAAAGCTTCTAAAGCATCGGCTAAAAAAGTAAGATTCTTTACCTTAACGCAAGAAATACAAGTTTGATTCTCATTTAGTAATTTAATTTTGTTTCCACTAGAAAAAAAAATTGGATACATAAAGGTTATTCAATAATTAAGATAAATTTTACATTTGGAGTAGGCAAAAGAAAGCACTTTTTGCAGTTGGCATTCCTTTATAGAATAATTAGTGATGAATCTTTTACCTCCAACCTCCAGGAAATTGTCATCACAATCTTCGTTACTGATTGCACGAAAAGAACATTTTTTTTACCCGACTTTCGGTAATTTTTCCTCCATGGACTGTTTTCCCGTTTAGCCAATTTGAAAACATTCCTTTGTTTAAATAAAGCTTCTCCGTACACATTGCATTCTTTTGTTAATCTCCCATTACATTTCTCAATCGCCAAAAATTTGATGACTGACCTCTGTTCAAGCCGGGAGCATTCTATGTGATTTGAGTCTATTTTGAATAGCTTCAAAACAAATACTTATTTTAAGATTAAAATCATTTTTGCTATAAACTTATTCAAGAAAGTCCATATTTACGAAAATAAAATTGCATTTCAAAATAAGTAAAAGTAAGTAAAGTTAGCGACTGTAGTCGAGGGCGACCAGAAGGCTTCCTTTTCAGTAGCTACTACACCGAGGTGTAAGGGAGGGCGCTACTTCTTTCCCTGGATTGCTCCACTTTACCATTGATACGTACCTTATATTGCTGAGTGTTAAGCAAGGAGGTATCAAGTACCATTTTTTAAGTTTTTGGTATGACTCGACCTGGGAAAATACCTTAAATTATTAAATGCCCCTATGTTTATCCATCATTCCACAACGACATGATGTGATACAAAATCATTTTTTAGGTGAAATACAACCGGACTGAATTTACACATTTGCTTATGATAGACTCGTTGACTTACCAATAGAGGAGAAGAAAAGGTGTAGATTTGTATCTTTTCTGGGGGGTGGTAATAGCTCGAAGTAAATCTCAACTAGCCTGATGCCCAGTCGGCAGGGGCTTTACAATACACCGACTGTTTCTCTGCAGAGGGGTAACCCCACCACCACATCAACGAATGTCCTAGATATGACACTAAACAATCTGATGGTGAGGTTCGAGAAATGCTGGAGCTTTGAGGAATGCGGAGTACCCCTTTATTGCCATCGCTCCCAGGTCCATTCTGGCCCGGAGCGGTAGCACCTGATGAGGGTCCTATCTATGGGTTAAATAGAACTTATGGCGTATTTATGCCAAACTGAATTATTTGATTAAAACAAAATAGCTTGAAATAGATATGTTTTTGACAATTAAACCATACTTACATTTAAACTGCGTGCTTATGCTAAACTTAATTATTTGAAATTGAACTGTTTTTGTCATCGAAACTGTATTTACACTAAACTGAATTCTTATATATAACTGCTTGAATAGTTTGAAATAGAAATGTTTTTGACAATTAAACTGTGTACTCATGTTAAACTGAATTTTTTTAAATAGAACTGATTATTTACATAAAAATGGATTTGAAACGCAGTTTCTTCCAAGCAGAGGTCGTGTCGATACTGCTATATGAATGCACTTCATGGACGCTGACTAATCGTATGGAGAAAATAGCTTGACGGCAACTACACAAGAATGCTGCAAGCAATATTGAACAAGTCCTGGAGGCCATCTACCACCCATCATTAAAACTATCAAACTTAGACGAACCAAACACGCGGGGCACAGCTAGAGAAGTAGTGATAAGCTCATAAGTGATGCACTCCTGTGGCCCCCTTCAAATGGACGAGCAAAGCAGGACGACGAGCTCGAACCGAGATACAGCAACGCTGTGCCGATACATGATATAACCCTGAAGACCTGCTAGAATGGTTACATCTTTGGGTTGGGTGGTGAGAGAGGGTCAGGGATATCCGTATTGATAGCGTGACATGATGATGATGATGACATATATTGTTGGAATTCGGGTAGCCATCTTTTCTCTAGTTGTAGGATTCTTAATACAAAAGGTACGTCTTATCAGTAAATAACTAATATACGTTTTGATACTGGATATAACTTGCCCCACCTTATTAATGCTATAATCATTTCTGATTAGTCGATCTCCTGCTGCTACTAGCAGACAAGTCTATAAATATCTGTCACCAATTTATAGACGGTTTGTGTTTAGTTATGGACCTTCCCCAAACAATCGAATATATTTATATATATATATATATATATATGTTCGACTCTCAAAAACATAAAATTACACGTCTGATGATTGAAAACACACTAGATAAGCATACGCGTAAAACTGCATGTCATGAGTGGTTTACTTTATTTTATAATGTATATATTGTAATGTTGCCCAGTAACTTTGTGCATAGAACACCAAATTTTCCTATGCCAACACAAATACCAAGTGGGCAGAGTGTTAACCAATAGCCTAGTAGATCAATCCCAGATCGAGTCCTACCAATGACTTAAAAAATAGTATTTGATACTTCATTGCTTAACACATTATAAGTTACGTATCAAAGATTAAGTGGAGCAATCCACGGAAAGGTGTAGTGCTTTCTCCTACACATCAGTGTAGTAGCTAATGAAAAAGAAGCTTTTGGGTCACCTTCGACTACGTTCGCTAACTTTACTTTTTACCTTAGCCTGGCTTTTTTGGGAATTCCAGGAATCCGAACCTTTCAAATACCCTATTCAATGACATCTATTTTTTAGATATGTTGACGACATTCTAATCAAATACATCATAGGAACAGTCGCCAATAAACTAAATAACATAGAACCGACCCTAAAACTTATTCATGTATATATATATATATATATATATATATACGTACGTATGTATGTATGTGTATATATATATATATATACCTAAATCTCAATCAAAGGTTAAATACATTGAAATTTATCTTCCAGTTGGGGGATTGCTGTTAAGGAAAATCGATAATATGCTACAAGAGATGTTATTCAATTTTCCCGTTTTCCAGATTTTGTTAACTTGTACATGTTAAATTGGCTGCAAGGTTTTCCTTATCCGCAGATGAGGTGTCAGGTGTCAATTTGAATAATTTAAACCAAAGCTTATGCGAGAATCACCCTGCTCTACTTTCTAAGCCAAAACCACATTAGATTGGCGATGGCTGTATAATAGCTTACAAAGTGACTTTTATCCTAAAAGGGGGAAAATGCCCTCACGGCAACAGATGATAACCTAAGAAATTCGCGTCTTTCATAGGAAGGGTTTTGTTAATCATATAATATCTACTTTGCTGCTTGAATCGAATATTGACGTTAGAAGTCTTTTGATCTGGTTATAATCTTTGGGTATATGATGTGAATTTGCTCAGGTCAACCAAGGAAAGGGATAAGAGTTCTCTTTAGAAAGTGATCAGACATGTGTTTATTTATTTATTTATTTTTTTAGGTTGACAGAACTGACTGAAAATAGACTGATCAATGTTGACCTTCAACATGTGTTACATTGAATAGTATTAAGCCACTCAAGACGCATGTTTTGTAAAATATACTTTGATGATTACAAATGGATTTCGTTGAATATGTCACAGAAACCTTTATGTAGACGGGTGACAAGTAGGAAAGTTCAGGCATTGTAAGGGACAAGTTTAGAGATATCTATGAGGGTTCAAATAAATATACCTAACAGATAATAGTAATCCAGTGTAAGCAAGCAGTTGCACTGTTACACACACACATACATATACTTATATATATATATATATATATATCATAAAGTAATATATATGAATATACACATATATTTATGAATATATTCACATATAAATATATATTTACGTATACATACATATAAAATGCAGTTAGAGGTGCCTGTGATATAATAGTTATCGTCCTAGGACAATAGACACGGCGACACGAGTTCAAATCCTGGACGACACTGATTGCATTTCACATAGCACTAATACCCTTGGAAAAGGTATGAATCCAATTATTCTCCCTCCAGCTTGCGGCAAATAGTAGGGTAGACTAGGTTCTTCAGCCTTGGTGAGGTAACAAGTCGAGGAGAAGGAAAACTCTGAATTCAAACCTGTTAAACTCCACTTAAAAAATTGACCTTGTGTCATATCCTGCCCGAGCGGAGGGGTTGGTAAATATGAAATATGATATATAATGCAGGTAGAAGGGAACTCAAACCTGCTTAAATAGTCATTATAAATTAATTCCCTCAGCTAATGGGGTCTTAGATGTCTTCCAAAAAGACCTTCGATATCCACCAGGTGCCCTTAAAACCTGCTTAAATAGTCATTATAAATTAATTCCCTCAGCTAATGGGGTCTTAGATGTCTTCCAAAAAAACCTTCGATATCCACCAGGTGCCCTTAAAACCTGCTTAAATAGTCATTATAAATTAATTCCCTCAGCTAATGGGGTCTTAGATGTCTTCCAAAAAAACCTTCGATATCCACCAGGTGCCCTTAAAACCTGCTTAAATAGTCATTATAAATTAATTCCCTCAGCTAATGGGGTCTTAGATGTCTTCCAAAAAAACCTTCGATATCCACCAGGTGCCCTTAAAACCTGCTTAAATAGTCATTATAAATTAATTCCCTCAGCTAATGGGGTCTTAGATGTCTTCCAAAAAAACCTTCGATATCCACCAGGTGCCCTTAAAACCTGCTTAAATAGTCATTATAAATTAATTCCCTCAGCTAATGGGGTCTTAGATGTCTTCCAAAAAAACCTTCGATATCCACCAGGTGCCCTTAAAACCTGCTTAAATAGTCATTATAAATTAATTCCCTCAGCTAATGGGGTCTTAGATGTCTTCCAAAAAAAACCTTCGATATCCACCAGGTGCCCTTAAAACCTGCTTAAATAGTCATTATAAATTAATTCCCTCAGCTAATGGGGTCTTAGATGTCTTCCAAAAAAACCTTCGATATCCACCAGGTGCCCTTAAAACCTGCCTTAAATAGTCATTATAAATTAATTCCCTCAGCTAATGGGGTCTTAGATGTCCTCCTAAAAAAACCTTCGATATCCACCAGGTGCCCTTAATCAAACACAAAAATGGTTAAAGGGAATTAACTTCTCCAGATATTAAAACCCCTAATTTTGAATTGATTTTTAAGTTTCCAAGAATCTTCTTCGCTACATGAATCCCCACTTCATATAATACTAGTAACTGGCCCAGCGGTTAGAGTGTTCGCCAATGGCCCGGGAGACCTGGGTTCAATCCCAGGTCGAGTCATACCAAAGACTTTAAAAATGGAACTTGATACCACCTTGCTTAACACTCAGCATTATAAGGTACGGTTCAAGGGTAAAGTGGAGCAATCCTGGGAATGGAGTAGCGCCTTCCCCTACACCTTGGTGTAGTAGCTATCGAAAAGGGAGCCTTCGGGTCACCCTCGACTATGGTCGCTAACTTTACTTTACTTACTGAAAATTAATATGTTTTCCAATGAAATTGTAGAACTCAATATCCCTGCTATTGTCGAGAGCAGGAGCCTCGGTGGACGCCAATCAGGATAATTCAAATTTAGTTTTATGTCAACATTTAAACACAAGCTCGTTATGTTAATTTAACAGTAGTCTGCAACCTTAAAAATAATTATGCTATTTTTTTCATCGATATACAAGTTACATCAACCATTTAAGCTATTCGCAGTTAAAGACTGCCTGGTTATTTTCTACTTTATTTGGAGGTTAGCCCCTGATCCTTAAGGTTTAAAAAATATTTAGATTGAGCGGTTTGGTCTCAAAGTCATGGATTGGAGAAAGAGTGTCTGTTTTTATGCAGCTTTGTTTCCAATTCCCAGCGGAGATACCTATATAGACCCTCTGTTCATCATTATTATGTTCTTTCAGGAAATGCGCGCTTGGTATACGACGTTCTTCGTGTTGCATTGTCCGCCCAAGAGGCATTCACCTTTACTTCTGCTGTTATAAGACACCACATCTCGTCCCCTACTATTTCTATTTAATACGTCTTGTAACTTCCTGTTGTGGTTATTCAAGATACTATTGTTTGTACAAGAGTAACTAATTTTTACTGTGTTCCAATTAAAATGTTTTCTTTATGGATTGTCCCTATTAAAGTGCCTATCCAGGAGGTTTAGGAAGTATTTACCTATGTTAATGTTGGTAAGTTTAAAAAATGATGGGTTAAACCAGATTACTCTATTTCTATTTTCCCTTGTCTATTTGAGTGATCATTATGTCACCTACATTGACGAGTGCGCTGGTCCAACTACAATTACTTTTACGATTACAGCCGGAGATCACTGGGTTCACATATTCCTATCTGCCTTGGAATCTGCTGTTTTTGAGGGCTTCATCATATATACCTTTGCTTTCCTCAAAAATTCTTTTACATGAGGATAGTCTGTTTATCCTCTGGTTCACGGCATTAGGACTCTGCTTCAACGATGATAGTGGGTGGTTAGAGTCAATATTTATGTAGGTGGGGTAGAATTGCTCTTACTAAAAGGTTGAAAGTGCCGTTATCTAAATTGAGTGTGACTTCAAGAAAGTTAAGTTTAAGTTTGAGGCTATTTCAATTCGTAGACCTAATAATTTAAATGCCCTAATAATCTTCTGTATTTTACAAGTCTTGGGGCCATTACTGTCCGGGATGAAGATAATTCCGTCATCTTGGTAAAACCTGCTTTAAGTTGACATTATAACCCAACGTGTCCAAGATATAAATCCCAATGAAGTCAGCTTCCTGGGCCGAGACGGAAGCACCCATGGGTACGTCGAAGGTGTTCATGTGGCTTTTCACCTAAGTTTTACGATTATTGGATAGAATATAATACATTTCCATTTCGTCGTCAGTGATATCCGAATATTCCCTAGCGTGGTTCATGCTTTTTAGTTACAATTCTCTAGTAATGGACGGTTAAAACTCTATCATATCGATTTGCATGAATGTAGACCTCATTTTATTGTTAATGTTTTAAACCAATTGTCAGTATCCAGTGAGTTATTTCCACAGGTTATATTTAGAGATACTTAGTAACCTAGACGTAAGAGGAGGAAAGGATGACTCCAATAAAGCTCACTTTCTTATGCACCCATTGTTTGTTGTATGTTATGCAATGCAAGCGTTTTCTATCGCATCAGATCTTGACATTAAGCTGATGCCTAAAAAGAAAAGAATCGGATCACCATCACAATAATTTCAACCGTCATACAATCCCTTCTTCCGTGTTGTCCTAATTACGGCTCGTATCGCGAATCATTTGCCAAGGATAGAAAAAGAATTATAACAATTATTTATCTATTTTCAAATTTGAAACGTCCAAAAGTAAGGGACAAAATTGAGAAAAACAATGTAAACAGCCAAAAAGACAAAAAAAAATACATGTACAATCAATATTTAGTAAATGAGCCCTTGCTCTCAATGACAGCTTCACATCTTCGACGACAAGAACAAATCAGTTCTTGACAATTCTCGATACTAATTTTAAACCATTCTTCTTGAAGCTTCACCCACAAATCCTCCGTGTTAGTGGAATTTCTTTCCATAACTTTCACTCCTAAGGTCTTCATTGCGGTGGCCAATCCAAAATTTCGAAATCTTGCTCGCTAAGGTAACTCATTACCACCTTTGCCTTGTGGCAGGGGGCATCATCTTGCATAAAGGTAACCCTATCGAAATCTGAATTCTGTATGATTGGCCCAACATGATCTTGAACAAAGTTTTTATAGATCTGCGCGTTTACACGAGTTTGTAACCGGACAAGAGGCGTTGTACCTTGGCTAGAAAACATTCCAAATACAATGACGCTTCCGCCCCCAAACTCGACAGTTTTCTTAGTACACTTTGCACTTAATCTTTCACCAATACGTCTCTTTACATTGTTTTTTTTCCATCATTTCCAAATTAATTAAACTTGCTTTCATTACTGAAAAATACTTCTGCCCAATTTTCATACGTCCAAATTACATACCTGTTTTCAAACTCTAATCTCTTCTTCTTATTCTTTGAACTAACAAGTGGTTTCTTATTTGGGGTTCGATTAAACAGCCCTATTTCTTGCTGTCGTCTAAAAACGGTCTGTCTTGACATATTAACTCATGAGGTACTATTCATAACCCTTTTAATTTCTGTGCAAGACATAAAACGGTCCTTTAAAGACATACGCTGCATTATTCGATCTACTCTTGCCGGTTTTAAAAGCACTAACTATTTTGCCAGTATCATTGTAGGATTTAACAACCCTGCCTAAAACACTCTTGGAACGTTTCACTTTCTCTGGAATCTCTCTAATGGTGTGCTTTTCCTTGCGTAGCTTCACAATAGCTTGTCTCAGAGAGTAATCAAGTTTTTGGCGTTTTGACATGGTGCCGGCTGATGCAACGTTTACAAATGACTAAGTAAGACTTATTCTTTAGAGGAAATCCAAAAAAATTAAATATAGCATACTTTTTACCTTGTTTTTCTCAATTTTGTCCCTTACTTTTGAACGTTCCAAATTTGAAAATAAAAAATAATTGTTATAATTCTTTTTCTATCCTTTGCAAATGATTCAAATTTTAGTATGTTTTTATGAATGATAACGACTACTGGTTGTCAAAATTCCAGCTTTTCACAGTTGTTATTTCTAACAAATATTAGGTTTTAAAGTTTTGTCCCTTAGTTTTGGACGCTACTGTATATATATATATATATATATATATATATATATATTCTCTTACAGTGATGTACTTTTTAATCGTATAAAAACTTATCTACATGTATATATACTATGCGAATATATAAACATATGCATTATATATATATATATATATATATATATATATATGCACCTTATGGGCCAAAAAGTTGCAATCTTCACCCATTGTCTGGGAGACATGGGTTCAATCCCGGTTCGAACTCATGGCAAAGACTCAAAAATCCTACTTGATATATCCTTCCATAAGTCTCTGCAATATGAGATAGGGATCAGGGAAAAGTAGAACAATCAACGGGAAGAAGTAGCTCTCACATCTGTGCGACGCCATAGTAGCTATTGAAAATAGAGGCCTCACGTCACCCTTGAAAACGGTCGGTCAACTTATATATATATATATATATATATATATATATATATATATATATATATCTTAGAGAAACAAGAAAATCAATGAGTATATTCCACTCAATTTAGATGATTCCGTTTTAGTACCAATAGAATCTATTGATACAATATATATATATATATATATATATATATATATAATCATACAAATATATGAATATATGTATTTAGTACACACACACACACACACATATATATATATATATATATATACATGTATATATATGTATATATATATCATAAACGAATTAATATACATATATGCATCATACAAATTTACCTATATATACGTATATTCATATGTAAATTTCTATTATACACACACACACACACACACACACACACACACACACACACATATATATATATATATACGTATGTATGATGTATTAATTTATATATAGATATCTATACTCTGCTATATATATATATATATATAAGCATAAATTGGAGATATATATATATATATATATATATATATATGTATATGCATGAAATGTCACTATAATATTTTCAATTTTTGCATTTCATTTACATGTGATGATAAATTTCTTCCTCCGTTCTTCTTTTTCTTTCTTTCAGCATCATTATCAATTTTCTTCTTCTTCTTCTTCTTCTTGCATTCTCCTCATTCTTGTCTCATTTTTTCTTTCTTAGTTATCTCATATAACACCCTTCATCATTTCTACCTTCTTGATAGATTTACTTTTTTCATTTCTTTTTTTATTTTTTGTTGATTAATCTTTTCATTTGTTTTTTTCCTTTTTCTGGTCGATTTTGTTTCTCCGATACTTCCACGTTTCCTCTAATTTTTGTACCACCTTCATTGAGTTTTATTTTATTGTTATTCTTTTCCTATCGTCTTCTTGTTGTTCTTCAGATTTTTCTCATTTTACGCATTGTAATTTCAACATTGAATTTTTCCTCTAATGTTTTTCTTGCTCAAAATGTACATTTCCTTCTTTATTTTTTTTTCGGAATTTCTTTAATTCAACAACATTCTCAGAACCCGTTTGATTTTTATCCTCATCCCTCGCAATATTCATTCCACTCCCACTAAAATAAGCAAGCACCAATCCTCCTCGTTCAATCTATCAGAATAGCAGAATAAACAACTTGAAGAAATATTAATTATGACAGAACAATTAAATTAAATTTATTTATTTCGATATTTTTTTTTTCATTTATCAACTCAATCTATATCTCACTAAAATTCGCATTAAATGTTTTCAGCTTGATAATAGGGTCTACTACAAGTACGCTAAGTGCTTCACCTGCCCGTTGAGAACACATTCCCCTAGAAAAAAGTGTCCTGAATGTGTCACTAAATAGAGTCCAGTGTTAAGGCTACAGTTCTGGATCTTTGGGGATTGTAGAGTAATCCTTGGTTGGTTTTACTCCAAAGTCATCTCTGACAAGGAGTTGTAGTACCTGTTGGGTTCACATCTGCGATGCATGTATGTTTGAGATAATCGAGACTTTACCAGTTAGAAATGATTAAAAAGATACATCTTTGTACAGGAAAATTTGAGACGAAAATTGTTAAACTGACTTCCGCATGACAAAACTAAACAAAGATTACCCAAAAGCAATCAAACAGTAAATTAACTCTCATTATCAAGTTGAATCGACAGTATGGATTCCCCTAACTCTCGCTCTACTCTCCCTCTCTTTCTCTCTCTTTGTCCTTAACATCCTTCGCTTTTGCAGGTCGGTCAATGTGTGTCCATGTGTAGGGGTCCACCGAAGAACGTCACTTACGAGTTCGTCTTTGCTTCTCCAGCGAAAGCGGTGCTCTGCATGTCCATCTAACTTCGTTAAATAACCCAATTAACGCGTAGGTGCACGTGCACACACACACACACTCACACACACACACACACACACACACACACACACACACACACATATATATATATATAAAGAGAGATAGATAGATAGATAGAGAGAGAGAGAGAGAGAGAGAGAGAGAGAGAGAAATGGTAGATTTTGGTGAATCCGAGAAGATGATGAAAATAAGTGGAAAAGTTGACAAATTAAACACTTACAAAGGGTTTAATATAAATATTTTGTTCTTTATTCAAGAAAGAACTTCTTCAGACTAATTCTTTTTACAGACGTAAATCAGAACTTTTGATTGGCTAACCGATCATAAAGTAGTTGAAAAACATAAAAAATTATCTGTGATTTGTTAGCCACTTAGAAATCTTTGTTTGGGGAGAAATCTCTATAAAAATACTTCTCAATACCTTCAACGAAAGAAAAAAATTCAAGGACCATAGTGAAAGCAGAAAAACAAGAAAAAAGTCTCTGCAAGCATCTCCCACGAAAACAGCACTCACTGAAAAATTCTCCAAATAACATTGGAAGACAGCAAGAGCCAAATTTCTCAACTTTTCTTTCACTCAAAACAAAACAAAAGCGAAATAATTTACTTATAATTATTATATATATCATTGTTACACAATTGTGTTTTGATAAATAAGTTGTCTGTAAACGAATCATTTTTCTTGACTTTGAATTACCAACACTCAAGCAACTTGTTCCTACCGAAGACTCTGATCGTCAGAAGTTTCAGATAGATTGTCTCATTTACTTTATAGGGATCTTTCAAAGTTAGCATGAGCACAGAATGGGTTGGTGAAATAACTAAACGGAAAAGCATGTGGTAGTCACAGAACTAAGGCCACACAAATTACCACTACTAGGATAAGACGACATTGATACTTTTCCAATTCTACCCTTGTGTTGTATGATTAATTTAGGAAATAAACTATTGATCAAAAGTGTAGGTAATTCAAATAAACTGTTAAACGGTGAAAAGATACCTTGTGTTATCTATCTACGTGATGAGCAGTGAACTCTGGGGTCATTTTGAATTTATGACATAGTTTGGTTTAGACATCACAGGATCAGACGACACTGGGAAAATAGTTTAAACAATTCATGAGCCGCTGAGGATATTTCAAAGGAAACAGCTGATTATCACAATTGTCCCTTATTCTCTGTGAAGATCACAAAGAAGGAAAAGAATATGTAGTAAGAAACAATCTATGAGCACTAAAGACTGATGTCCGTTTTGTTGTCATCCTAGCGCAGAAAGACTGGGACAGATGGGCTTACCACAATGAATTATAACAGACTGTTTTTTTGTTGGGTTTTATGACATATAAACTCTCATAGGTTATTTACTACCCAATGGGCTTACCACAATGAATTATAACAGACTATTTTGGGGGGGGGGGTTTATGACATATAAACTCTTATAGGTTATTTACTACCCAATCCTATATATATATGTGTGTGTGTGTGTGTGTGTGTGTGTGGGATTTGTGAATAGTTTTAGCTAACATTTTAAGCAAGCAGTGCTCTTTTGTTAGCATACAGTTAAATGGTTTCAAGTATTTCTATCTAACACTAATAATTCTTTTTTAATAGTTTTATTTTCAGAAAAATTAATGTTTTCATGTATTGCCATCAAAGTTTGATAATTGAATGAAATATAAGTCATTTGTTTCATTACAGTTAAACGGTTAGAAAGTTCTATTTGACCCATGGAGGAGATTTTAACAAGTACAACCACTCCGGGACAGAGTGCACCAAGGAGTCATTTCGATAAAAGAGTACCCCACATTCGGCCATGTTCTAAGTCTTAAGTCCCACCATCAGATGCAGTTTAGTGTCATACCTGTCATACCTGGACTCTCTTTATGATGGAGTCTTACCCTTTTACAGACACATATTGTGTAGCTCCAGAGGACAAGGCTACAACAGATTGAGAGACTAAGAGAAATGACATAAAAATAACAAACGCAAGAACAAGGATGATTATTGATAGGAAAGATGAGAAATTTTAAGCTTATGTCCTACTCTGCTTAAATAGCTTATATCATGCATTCTTCTCTTTTCCATCTTTTGAATATAAGTGATGTGTTCTGGTTAGTGAACAGAAGTATTATTAATAATAAGACAAACCACGATATGTGAGGAAAATAGTTATAGTTACAGGAAAGAGTATTTACAAGAGAGAGACTGTTAGTAATAAGAACATAGGATTAGTGATAGAGTAAGGATATACTTCGACAATAGGAACGGCTCTTCTGGTCTGACTTGTAGGCTTATTTTATTTCTTTGTAAAAACTACAAAGAAGGCACAAGGCCTTAAGGTTTTTGGAGAGGGGAAGGGAGCGGTCTTGCTTTTCTATGTATTCTAAAGGGAGCCTAGCTAGCCACATTCGCCGACCCATTCAACAATACAATATATAACCATTCATCCCTCATCATGTGCGCAGCAGACACCAAAATACCACATTTGCTCTATGATAAAGCCTACTTAAAACCCGTAAGTGGTATATGATTTTTATTTACAAAATATGATTTATGTACAATGAAGTGATGGGAATGGGAGAAAAAACCCCGAAAAATATATATACAAGAAAGAAAACAAGGAAAAAATCCCCATTTAGTTTCCCTCCCATCCCCCCGTCTATAAAATTGGAGGCCGACTGTTTTCCGGTTCGAAAGAAACCGGAAACAAGCCGGACCTACCATAGGTGGGATAGGAATCCTAATCTACAGAGATAAAATAAATAAAGGGTCGGGCGCGGTATGGGTCGATAGATGCAGATAATATGATTTTTTACATATGAATGTTCAAGATCTTCAATAAAAGCGGGCTGGGATTCGGGTTGAGGTACAAAAATAATAGGGAGGGGGAAGATCTTGAGAAACTAACGAGTAGATCACGGGGACAATGACACACAACATACTGCTAACTAGGTTACAAGGGGAAAGAACAATTCTACTTACCAGGGATGGGGTCCCTAAGGACCCGTACCGTAGACGCCATGGGCCGGTAGAGGAGGGAAGGATGACTCCAACATTGCCCCCTTTCGTACGACCAGGCTCGCTGCAGTCACCCACCTTTTGCTGAATGTTATGCGATCCAAGCGTTTTCTATCGCATCTGATTTTGACCCTCAGCTGATGCCGAAAATACAAAACCAGATCACGATGAGAAAAGTTTGCATCGTCATACAATCCCTTGTTTCGCGTCGTCCAAATCACCATTCGGGCTACAGCTAGGATCGCGAGAAACACCACACGCTTCTCACCGTGAAACGGAGGAAGAACGTTGTCTACGACGTAACCAACGTCGAGCAGCACAAGCTTTTTGGGTTCGATGCGAGCCGTCCACTCCCCGACGTGATCCCAAAACGGGCGGACTCGTTCACAGTAGTAGAAAGCGTGCTCAGCCGTTTCTTCCAACCCACTGCTGCAACGAGGGCAATCAGGCATGTCTGCCAGGCCAGCCTTGTAGTTCAAGTCGCGAGGGGGTAACGCATTCCGTGCAAGTCGCCAGGTGAGCGAGAACTCGGAGTTGTTCAAGAAGCTCGATCCTGGCGCCCAATTCCAGTGAGAGCGGATCTCCTCCGCCGTCCAGCCGTGCCGCTCGCTGAGAGGATCAGAAGCGGAACCCACCACTAGCTCCCGATACAGTTCCTTCCGAGGTCATGAAAGGTCACTGGACCCAAGAAGGTTACGAAGGGCCTTTCGGCACTCGCGGACAAACAGTGCTTCGCCCAAAGGCCTACGTCGACCTTCAGCCTTTGGGTCTGAGTTGAGGCGAGGAAAAGTCCGACTCACCTTTCGTCTCCACACTGAGTCCCCCGTCAAGACACGGCCCAGATATGCAAGTCTTTCAGCAAGCCAGTGGCTCTCCAGATCAGGCATACCCAGACCCCCGTTGCGAGTACGTTGGATACAGACCTGCCTACGGACCATCGGCCTTGCACCTCCCCAGAGCAATCTGGAGAGGGATCGTTGCAGTGCCAACCGATGTGCCTTAGGCAGAGGAAGTACAGCCAATCGGTAAAGGATCAAGGGGAAGACGTACGCGGCGCACGCCTCCGCCCTGCCCTTTAAGGACAACCTCCTTGAAAGCCAGATTCCCACCTGAGCATTCACCTTAGCATGTACCTCCGACCAATTTCGCTCCAGTTGGAGGTCGGGCCCAAACCACACCCCGAGGATGCGGATGGGTCCGTCACTCCAGCGGAAGGGCCCTGGAAGAGTATTGCTACCCCTCCAAGCACCAAGCCGCAAACCTTCGCTTTTGTCAAAATTGACCTTGGCCCCTGCAATCAACTCATACTCGACAACCGCCTCTTTCACAGCCTCTATATCCTGGCGGCGGGATACAAAGACTGTGACGTCATCAGCGAACGCGGAAACCCTAGCCGCAAGGCGGCCAACGAATGGGATACCGCGCAGTGCCGGACTTGTCCCCTCATCCCTAAGCCTGCGCAGGAGGGGCTCCAACGCGAGGACGTAAAGAAGAGGAGACAGAGGGCAGCCTTGCTGGACCGAACGCTCGATCGCGATCACCCGAGAACGCCTTCCGTTTACCTGCACCACTTCCTGAGGGTTGTGGTACATCATGCTAATCCATCTGCGGAACTCCGGTTTAAATCCGGCAGTCTCCAAAACAGACGCCAAGAACCGATGGTCTACCCCATCGAAGGCCTTGGACTGATCTAAACTGATCAGCGCGGCTTCGGTGTCGTCTTTTAACCCCTCTAGGACCTCGCGAATCAAGTGCAGGTTGTCCTGGATCGATCTTCCCTTCACAGCAAAGGTCTTTTCGGGGCCGATCAGATCGCTAATGACAAGCTGTAAACGATTCGCTAAGACCCGGGCCAAAATCTTTAACTCTGTGTTAAGCAGAGTTATGGGCCTGTAATCATCTAAACCCTCCCAAACATGCCTGCAACCTTTCTTCAGCAATGTGATCACGCCCTTGGTAACGCTACCAGGGATGGCTCCCTGGGCGAACCAATGGTTGAACATATCCGTCAGAATAGGTACAAACATGTGCGACATCCTCAAGTACACTTCGTAGGGCAAACCATCTAGTCCCGGTGACTTGTTGAGGCCGACCTGCTTCAACGCGTCACAGACTTCGCATTCAGTAACCACACCCTCGCAGCTAGCCGCTTCAGCCGCCCCAAGGCGGGGGAAGTCGGCCAGATAGCTACGAAACTCCCGGAGCGGGAGATCAGTGCAGCGGGCAAAGCGATCCCGAAAGTGCGCCCGAAAGGCGTCACGTATCTCACGACCAGATCGCAGCAGACACCCGTCCGGGGTCTTGACAGATGCGATGTACCGATCGGGGAACCTTCGCACTTCTTCTTCACGCGCAGTCGCGTTCGATTTCACAGCTTCGTTGAGAACTCTTTTTAGCCTAGATCTAACTACTGATCCCTAGTAGCGCTCGCTACTCTCACGCTCAAGGTCCCTCCTAGCTAGCTCTACACCTAGGGAGTCCCCCCAGCCACCGCCCGGGAGAGTCTATCATCTATAGATTTCGCCTCCGTGGTCCTGTCTAAGTTGAGCTGTTGACCGTACTTGGTGGCGAAATCTCTAATCCTATGTTTAAGAGAAACCCACCACCTATTCCCGGTAACCGCCCCCACTAACGCCCGCTGAATTAGGGATTCCAGCCGATCCCGGAAGTCCCGTATCTCCAGTAAGGAGGTATTGAACTTCCAGTAGCCGGCTAGACTAGGCCTATTTGCTAACCGCAGACTGACTCTAATGAGTTTATGGTCAGTCCACGCTATCAAGTGGAACGTGGGACAACTAACAAAATCAATGTCAGATCAAGACGAAACCTGTCGACGAGACCGTGACGAGTCACGAAGCCGACAAGGCTGCTTTCACACCTTCCCAATCTGTTAGCTCCCCGCCCGACCTTATCTATCTTGGGATCAAGGATCGCATTCCAATCACCCATTAAGACTAGCCGCTTCGTATCGTCCAGGAACGGCGCCAACCGACGAAAAAAGGAAACCCTCTCCGCAGCGATATTGGACGCATAAACCGCAACCAGACGAAACTTGAAACTTTTCACGGCAACATCGGCCACAACCAACCGGCCCCCGTCACCTGCAAAAACAACGTCAACATCAGCATCAAGGCTGCGTCCAACTAGCAAAGAGACCCCAGCGCTGGTGCGGCTGCCGTATGCCGAGAAAATGTTAAAATCGCTTTCCAGCACTCGACAGTCGGCACCGCAAGTGAAGTGAGTCTCCTGCACTGCAGCAACATCTACCCGAGTTTCTTGAGTTCAGCAAGCAAGCGCATACACTTGCTTGAATCCCTCAGTCCCCTCACATTCAAACTGGCAAGGTTTAAAGCCATCAATCCAACATACCTTACTCAGTGTCGACTACGGGCCGGAAATCCTTCGGGGTGAGGATGCCGACGGCCTGACGCAGGGAACCGGTGCCGAGCTCAGTGCTAACTCGGTCGTCCCTGGTAATTCCCCCGACATCCATGGGGTACCTCAGCTTTAGGGACCTATAAAATGATGGGTGAACTAAAATCGGGACCCTGCCCGAACAAAAAGGAAGCATTTTTTTTTAAATTGCATTTTTTGTGTTGGCCAGCATTACGTCCGCCCGGCTGGCTTCGTCAATAAAGTTCCATAGCTCTTTAGTCCGATTGCCAGCCGAACGGACGAATGTGGTCAACATTGGAGCGTCCTTGAATATGTAGGGATTAGTGACGACTTTGTTGTTTATTTTTTTAAATGAGCGCAATGGCTTTAATGAGGTTTTTAAAATGTGGTCGTGATTTGGGTTTTCTAAAATGTCTTCGCAGAAGAGAAAAGCGGTCATTGCATGGCGGGCTTCTGTTGAAGCCGAGTGTGCTCTTGGTTTTTGACTCGATGATGATGTTGATGCTGTTTGTGGGTCAGGTGAGAGTCTTGTCACTGAGTGTGACCGTGTGAAAATTTTCGGAGTTGTGATTGGGGAAAGTGAGGGGGGTAGTGGGATTTCAATTGGGTTTACTGGAGTGTTTTTTTTGTTTTTGTGGGGGGGGGAATTATTTGAGCTGGTCGCTCATTTGTGGCTGGTGACTTTGCTATTTTCTTTTTCCCCTCCCCCTTAGGTTGAGGTAGGGAAGGTGTTTGTTGTGTTGTTTTTTTTGGATTTCTTTTTTCCCCCTCTTTTGTTGGCGAGTCTTCGCTATTCCTTCTTCTTTTTAAGTTGATGCTCATGTCCATGGGTTCTATTGGTGTTGATGATTGTTCTGTTGTAGTGGTCGATGTTGATGATTGTGTTTTAGTAGTAGTATCATTAGGAGTATCAATGATTGCAGTTGTTGAGTCTTTTGTAGTAGTTGTTTGGTTTTCTGTAGGTGCTATTGACTTTTTTATGGGAGTTTTTTTCCTCCCTTTTTTTTTCGTCACTTGAGTCCACCCCTCCTCATCTTTTTTGTTGGGGTTTTCTTGGTGATTTTTGATGTTTTTGGTGGGTGACTTGGTTGTTATGATCTCTGAAGTGGTGGTAGTGGTAGTAGTCGTTGTTGCGGTGGTCGTTGTTTTTTGAGGGCAGTTTTTAGAAAAATGTCCGATTTTGTTACAGGCCCAACATAAGGGTTTCCTGCCGTCAACGACCACCGTCATCGTTTGATCTCGATATTTGATTTTATGAGGTACGCTGTTAAACCCTCCCCTATCGAGGCACATGATAAAGACATAATCACCGTATGCAGTTCCTCGTGTTGATCTTATTTGAGAAACTTGTTCAACGCCGCCATATATGCTTAAGTAGGCGGCGAGAACGTCCCCACTCAATTGCATTGAGACATTACATACGGTGACCTTTATTCTTCGCTTGCCTCGATATTCAGGTTGCAGCCGGAAGAAGCGTGTTGTAATGTTACCACCGGCCAGTTTCTTGGCTACTTCCTCTGAAGGGAGTAAAACATCCCAGGTTGCGAAGCTCCTGAGGCAGAAATACTTTCCTGGGATGTTTGCGCTTTTCAGTAAGTCTTCGAAAGTCTCTTTTTTAAGTCCTGCTAGTCTCTTGGTCTTAAGATCAGTGACTACGAAGGACAGGGTCTTTGGTTCCACTTCTTTAACAAGTTCCGGTATAGCAAGGATTTCGCCTTCCTTAAAGTAGTTGGCATATTTTTCTGCCCTGTCTCTTGCGTAGTCACTGGGGGTTTTTTGGTTCACGCAATGTGACGACCAAGAGACTGTTGTTTCTTTTGGTTTCTCGGCCGGTGGAATAGAGCTTGCTGATGACGACAAGTCAAAAGGTGCTTCTTCCGGCATTGGGGAGGGTCTTGTTGTAAATATATCCTCGGGTGAGTTAGCCTCCTCCATGGCTGTGAAACACAGCTAGGAGGAGATGAATCCGAATGATGTGGTTAAGATCAAGAACGATGAAAAACAATGAAGAATCCGGTATGAGAAATGGTGGTCGTTTTTTTTTAAAAAGAGTTAAAACAACAATTCGAGTCGAGGTTTGACCCTCCTCACAAACAAACAACAGTAACAATTTTTTGAGGGGGGTCACAAAGCAATAACAATATAAAATTTACAGATAACAAATAACAATTTTCAACAGTAACTTACTTTTCGATAGAGAAAATAAACGCAATCCAAAAAAGGACGTGTGGGCTTATCGCCAGACTAATCTCCACTACTGCCACAATGGCAGATGGAACAGCTCATTATGCTGAGAAGGTAGGTGATACCCAACAATAAGCATTTCACATTTTTCAATATCATATTGCATTCCGACAACCAGGCCGTGTATTCATATAGTTTGAATTACTGCTCTAATATTGTTTTATTCTTAACAAAATATCTTAATGTCATCCGTATACGAAGAAGGTGGTTTATCTTTTCTTGCGATTTTATAAATGTGTAAACCTCACTTTCATTTTCTTAGAATATAATTTAGTGGAATCGTCGCTATAACAAATTTTAGTGGTGAAAAGTTTCCCTTGAAAATGCCTCTTTGAATTTTTACTTCTAGTACGTTTTGCCTAGGGTTTTCAGACATCTTCGGATGTATGGGGGCCATGCTGCAGGTGAAGTCCTCGTGGCATCGTGACTAACGTGCTGGACTTTAACATTGTAGTAAGCAAGTTCGAACTCCACTCGTGCTATTAGATTTCTTTTTGGACTGACACCCTTGGGAAAAATCTAAACCGGTTTATTCCTCAAATATATGTTAAATAGAGTTATATAACTGCGGAATGATTTTTTTTATATTAGGATTTTTCGTTGGTTATATCTTATAAATCGGTTTGGTTAGGCTTTGAAATGTGCGGCTCGTGCGCGGAGGATGTGACTATCAGAAATGTCATAATAAAAACCCCAGATAGGAAATGGACTGGGGTGTGAAGGACGTAATGCCCGGAAGCGATGGGCTGGGAATTTTGTGATTTTTGAAAAAAGCAGTTAGTTGAGATTTGAACCTGGGCGAGGGCCGTCCAGCTGGGGTCTACGGGATGCGCAGAGCGTTTGTTGGGTCAGTTATGGAGATTGGGCCGGGCAGTTCAGTTGAGGAGTTGACTGTGGGCGATGTAGGAACAGTCAGCATAGTAAAAATTGTGTCCCTCTCTCCTCGTGTCGAAAAACTAAAAGTAAAAAAACTTGATAAATTTTTCGTACCTGAACTAAAGAAAGTCGTCAGTGTTTCGGGAATCCCCTGCATCTGAACATTGTACATATCCGTATATTTGTATAGTTGTATCATGGTTATACTACAATAGTACCACAACTGTTATTCTACAAGGACGGAGCTGGCATTAAATAACCCAGAAACTTTGACATGGCATTAAAAAAAGATAATGTTGTAGTCGTTGCTATTACTATTATTATCATTATTCATGCAATATTTTACACGAGCCAAAATTCGGTGTTTTAAATAGAGACAAAGTGACAGCAAGTCTTCACTGCTCTCAAAGATTCTTTTAAATTTTGGAACTGATTTCTGTAGTTCTGTAATCTAGTAAAGTAAAGTTGGCGACCGTTGTCGAGCGTGACCAGACCACTCCTTTTTCAATAGCTACTACACCAAGGTGTAGGGGAGGGCGCTACTCCTTTCCCTGGATTGCGTTAGCTGATGGTTTTTCACTGAAGTTTGAGTGACAGCAAGTCTTGTCAAGTCTCCAGAACTCTTCTCAGTATTCTGGCTGTTCTGAATAATGCTGTAGTTTAGATGGTGTTCATTCGTCCTCCAACCTCCAAGTTTTTTTCAGTCCCTTTAATAATTCTTTGGTGACTGTACCAAAGAACCAATCACGATAGGGATAATTTTTACCTTCATGTTCCATAGTTTTTTCAATTCCATAGCAAGCTCGTGGTACTTATTATTATTTTAGCATTCTGTAACTCTCGTTTCCGAACGATTTTCTGTTACTTCAAAAAAGTAATCCATTCATATTTCCTAAAAAAACTTAAACATCTAAGAGATATAATCGTGTTATTTAGTGATATCGTCTTATATGTTTTGAAAAAAAACTTTGAATAAGATCTGTACCAATAAATCCATTTAAATCATTATAGTTAATTTGATTTTCATACTACTATATTATTGAACAAATACAAACTTGAAGGATTATCTCATATAAAAAAATTGTTTATGCTTTTGCTCGTGCACGTCTTCTTTTATTTGCAAATAAAATCAAAAGAAAAATACACAAGCTTTAAAAAACAAAACAATAACTATGGAAACTAAATAATTATTAAGAGATTTGATATTGCATTTCTTATATATCAAAAACTTAATTCAGTTATTAGTTGTCTGAAAGTGAAAACAAAGAGAAATAAATTTGCATAAGGTAGAAGACATACAAAAATTCATTATACAAAATTCTATATTTAATGATTATATATGGCCTGAGTAAGGAAAACACGAACGAGGACTAATTACAGCCATCAGAAACGATACGGACAACACGATAGACGAAAGGATGACAAAAATGGGAGGGAAAACAACTCTATGGCCGCTTTTAACGACTAATAAACAACATCTCACACCAAAAAACCTGGACCTGGTTAAGAAAAGGGCACCTTAAGACAGAAACGGACTCTCTCCTAATAGCAGCACAGGACAACGCCATAAGGACCAATCATATAAAAGCGAGAATAGATAAGACACAACAAAACAGTAAATGTAGGCTATGCGGTGACAGAGACGAAACGATCAACCACATAATAAGGGAATGCAGCAAATTAGCACAGAAGGAGTACAAGGCGAGACACGACTGCGTCGGCAAGGTGATCCAATGGAAAATGTGCATGACGTTTAAATTTGACCATACTAACAAATGGTATATGCACAACCCAGTACCTGTCCTAGAAAATGACACGCGTGAACTTTCTTATGGGACTTTAACATACAAACAGATCACCTAATCCCGGCCAGAAGACCAGATCTTATAATAATCAACAAAAAAAAAAAAAAAAAAAAAAAAAAAAAAGAGAATTTGAAAAATTGTCGACTTTGCTGTCCTGGTGGACCACAGAATGATCCTAAAGGAAAGTGAAAAGAAAGATAAGAACCTCGACCTTCCTAGAGAATTGAAAAAGCTGTGGAACATGAAAGTAACGATTGTGCCAATTGTGGTTGGTGCTTTAGGCACAATCACTAAAGGATTATTAAAAGGCCTGGAAGACTTGGAATTTGGCGGACGGATAGTGGCTATTAAAATGACAGCATTGCTGAGAACGACCAGAATTCTGAAACGAGTCCTGGTGACTTGAAGAAACTTGCTGTCACTCAAACTCCAGTGAAAAACCATCAGCTAACACTCATGGGAAAAACTCTAACGGAGTAAATAATAATAATTATAATAATCACCTAATCTTGACCAGACGACCAGCCCTTATGATTATCAACCAAAAAGAGAGAACTTGCAGGATGGTGGACTTTGCTGTCCCGGTTAACCACAGAGTAAAATTGAAAGAATGCAAAAAGAGGGAGAAGTACTTCAATCTTGCTAGGGAATTGAACAAATTGTGGAACACGAAAGTGACGATTATACCAATTGTAATTGGTGCTCTCGGTACAGTCACCAAAGGATTAGTACAAGGACTAGAGGACTTGGAAATAAAGGTACGGGTGGAGAATGCCCAAACTACAGCATTACTGACATCGGCCAGAACACTGATAAGAGTCCTGGCGACTTGAGGAGACTTGCTGTCACTCCAGTGGAAAACCATCAACTAACGCTGATGTGAAAACCTCACATAATATCTAAGTATATTGGGCTGGGTGGGGAAGGTGATCAACTTCAAGAAGTTTAAATTTGACCTTACAAACAAATGGTATATACACAACTTAGAAAATGAGAAAATGAGACGCACAAATTTCTTTAGGATTTTGAGATAAAAACCGATCACCTAATCTCAGCCAGACGACCGGCCCATGTGATAGGGAAAAAAAAAAAGAGAGAGAGAGAGAGAGAGAGAGAGAGAGAGAGAGAGAGAGAGAGAGAGAGAGAGAGAGAACGTGCCGTTGCAGCTGACCTCTGGGTAAAACTGACAGAAAGTGAAAAGAGAGATTAGTACCAAGACCTTGCTAGTAAAATGAAAAAAAAGCATTGTGCATGAAAGTGACGGTGATACCAATTGTAATGACACAGTCACCAAATGATTGGTACAGGGACTGGAAGACTTGGACGAGTAGAGATTATCCAAACTAAAACATTGTCGAGATCGGCAAGTATATTGAGAAGTGTCCCAGAGATTTGAAAACCCCTGCGGTCACACAGACTCCAGGGGAAAACCATCAGTTTACGCTGGTGTGAAATACTCATATAAACAACCTATTCTGTAGAGATGATTTAAAGTTGTTTACCAATAAAATTATGATTTAAAGGTTCTACTAAGCCCAATTGAAAATCGTTTGAAATGCATTTAGGAATGGTTCGTTAGGAACGTCTAAAAACTTCACTCTTGTTATAAAGACGACAATAAAGACGACAATATAAGTATTTAGGTATTAAAAAATCGAATGGTATCGATCATACTATAATAAAGACAATATAAGAAAATCATTATATAGGAGGTTAAGAGCCACGTTTAGTATATAATTGAATGGAAAAATAAAGTTATAACTACCAATGATTGTATATAGTCTTGATAATGAACAGATATAACAAAAGAGAAAATGCTGAAAGAGGTTAAATCCAACTTTAACTGACCGGAAAAACAACCACTATTAAATAATACACCAGAAACAAAAAAAAGTATATTGTTTAATTTACTAAGCTTTTTGCTTAGATGTAGCACAAGGCCGCATGAATGGGGCACCCAATGAGAATCGAACTCACTTGTGTAGGTTTGCTAGTCTAACATGCTAAACATTACACCACCCGAGGTGCCCCAAAAGAAAAAATATTGTTTGTTAGATTGATTGGTTGTTTATTTGTATGGATTTTATGGCATATCAACCTTTGTAGGTTATTCAATGTCATAATTCTTTTTTAGAAATTAACAGTTCTAATTCAAACAATTCAGTTTAGCATTAGTACTCAGTTTAATTGTAAAAAAATCTTTCTATTTCAAGCTATTCAGTTTAGTTAAACGGTTCTAATTCAAACAATTCAGTTTAGTATAAGTATAGTTTTGTCCACACACAGTTAAATAGAGAAAATGTTTTATTTCAAACTATTTAGTTTAGCATAAGTACACAGTTTACTTGTCAAAACAGTTCTATTTCAAGTAAGTCAGTTTAGCGTAAGTACAGTTTCAGTGTCAAAAACAGTTCCATTTCAAACAATTCAGTTTAGCATACGTACGTAATTTAAATGTCATAACATTTCTATTTCAAGTAATTCAGTTTAGCAAATGTACACAGTTTAGTTCTATTTGATCCATAGATAAGACCCTATCAGGTGCTACCACTCCGGGCGTGGGTGGACCAGGGAGCGATCGCAATGAAGATGTTCTCGGCATTTCCCAAAGCTACAACATTACTGGAACCTCACCGTCTAATTGTTTAGTTTCATATCTTTGACACTCGTTTAGGAAAGGGTCTTACCCCTCTGCAGAGATGCAGTCGGTATATTCTACAGCCCCAACCGACTGGACAACGAAAAATATTGCTTTTATACAAAAAGTAATAAATTTGCTAAACAACTCGGACTCAGTCCGAAACAAATTGCCATAATTGATTAAGCTATAGAAGTAGTGTTGTATATTGACCTTCGACCCGGCCAAACATGCCATTCCAAAGTGATGCACCGGAAGGAAGTGACACATTCCGATGGCAGTTATGGGAAGAAATCGCGTAGGTGGGCTTGGCTGACAATATGGGACAAGGTAAAATCCCATGGTACAGTCATAGACTGATGGACCGGAAGAGAGTGACCTGTGAACTGTTATTTCCGCTTGATGACGATCAAATATGCCATTCCAAAGATATTGAGTGGGCGATTGAACTATTATATAACTCGGTGAGACAGGAAGTCAGTTAGTTGGAAATCAGATGAGTTAGAGACAAGATGCGGTAGAGGAAGCCTGCACCCAGCAGAGTGGGCCCATAGGCCTCTGGTTGAGCAGCCCTGGAGAGCGGGAAAGAGACGCTGATGGCCATAAGAGTGGGGGTCAATATGTTGCAGTTCTGTTCGGTCTCCAACTCCCTCTCACACACACAACCCTTTCAAATAAATTGAGAGGTACATATTTTTCTAAAAGACTGTGTCGCTCGTCTTCTTCATTGTGTCGTTGTGTTCTGCATGAATCTGCATATGAGTATACAACAGTAGTACAATTAAAAACATCTGTTGAAAAAAAAAAAAAAAAAACACTTTTCTTGGACGATATGCAAAAAGAGAAATACAGATATAGATATAGTTAAGATTTTCTGATGGCAGAACAGTGCTGAATTGAAGCCAGGACCTGAGGGATTATTTGTAGAAGCACAGAACAAAATCCTACCAACAAGAAACTATCAGAGAAACACTATAAAAAACGGATCAACACCTATATGTAGACAGCGCGATGCAAACAAAACTCAATCAATTGACCCCTTAGTATCCAGTTGAACAATCTTAACACAGATACAATATAAAGAAAAGAATAAGAAAATAGGATACTCGATAATCATTGGAAAATATCTAAATGCTATGACTGTAATGAGGCAACTAGTCTAGGAGAAGGAAAACTCTGAATTGAAACCTGTTAAACTCCGCTTATAAATTGATTCGTGTCATATCCTGCCCGAGCGGAGGGGTTGGGTAAATATGGTAATGAGAAAAATACATTGCATGTAATAGAGAGAATCGTGGCTATAAGTTAGAAAAGCATAGTTAATCTCAACAAGATACCTGTTAATTATCATTCTTGTGGAGTGACTGGAAATCTACAAACACACGATGGACTGGTCTGAGGACTATATAAGAGCGGTAACTGTCATTCTGTCTATCTTTCCGATAACAAAACGACTAAGGTTGCTTACATTAGTCGGTGTACTGCAGCTCTCACCGTAACCAAGGGGAGTATCCTCGTGGTGTTAATGGTTAAAGCAATGGACTGTGGAATCACAGTAAGCGATTTCGAACTCCAGTTGCGTTATTACGTTCAGTTTTGGAGAAATAACCTTGGGAAAGGTATGGGTCCCTTATCCTCCTAGCTATCAGTTAAATAGTAACACAACTATCCTTCTAAAAGGATGAATTTGGCATTAAATAACCTATAGAAGTAACCATTAATCAAAGAAACAAAACTGTTTCCAAATATCTATTATCTTACGTGTGTTTCGACTCATATAACTTACGACACAACACTTGATATATTCCTGATCGATGGATTAAATGATGTGGCAATCCATTTAGGGTTATGCTATACCTGGATGTTGGTAATTTAGGGTTATGCTATACCTGGAGGTAATTTAGGGTTATGCTATACCTGGAGGTGAGAAATTTAGGGTTATGCTGTACCTAGAGGTAATTTAGGGTTATGCTATACCTGGAGGTAATTTAGGATTATGCTATACCTGGAGGTGGGAAATTTAGGGTTATACTGTATCTGGAGGTAATTTAAGGTTATACTATACCTGGAGGTGAGTAATTTAGGGTTATGCTATACCTGGAGGTAATTTAGGGTTATGCTACACATGAAGGTGAGAAATTCAGGGTTATGCTGTACCTGGAGGTAATTTAGGGTTATGCTGTACTTGGAGGTGTGTAATTTAGGGTTATACTATACCTAGAGGTGAGTAATTTAGGGTTATGCTGTACCTTGAGGTGAGTAATTTACGGTTATGCTATAGCTGGAGGTGAGTAATTCACATACATTTTAAATTTTACAATTTTTGTGTCGCTGTTTCTTAGGATATTTCGTATTTTGCACACAGCCTTATTGTATATGAATAATCATTAAAATATCTACTTGATAGGACCTTAACAGATGCTAACATTCCGGGTTAGATAAGCGCTTATAGTAACGGTAATGAAGAGATGATGTCACACTCCCTCGATTCCAAGCTCTGGACCCTAACCATTAGATGCAGATGTTATACCCAGGATACCTTTTTCGTCGGTGTCCTACTGTGGAACATAAAAGTGACCGTGATACCAATTGTTTGTAGTGCACTCGGTAGAGTCCCCAGATTATTGGTACAGAGATAGGAGAACCTGAAAATCAGAGGACGTGTGGAGTCCGACCGAATTACAGTATTCTTGAGACCGGCTAGAATACTGAGAAGAGTCCTACTTCTTTGCGGGATATACGGTCAGCATATTCTAAGTCGCACCGAATGTGCATTTATTACGTTGTGATATATCAGTTCTCACGATTATCTAAGATGATGATTAGATACAGGACTGGCTAATCGGATTAGCACTAGATAAACATAGCAAATATCGGATTAGTGACGTCTAAATGTGCAACGGAAATGCTTGTGTCGACTTTTCATCAGGATAAGCAATGTTTTTAGGAATGGCAACATTTTCCGATTACTATAATTTCTATTCCTTCTTTTTAAGTGTCCTATCTCCAAAATACATTCTTGCAAGAATAACACATATTTAACCCCTTGAATACAAGTTACACCAGTGTTGAAATACCGTTCACATATTTAACATATTTGTCATTCCAAACTAGAAACCACGTGATTCTTTAAATCATTAAAAAGAATAATTGCAAATTTAATTGAGGATAGTTAGAAAAGAATATTTTTGTCGTGAATTTTACGCCAGTAAGTGAAAGCGAATATGTTCTTATCAATAGATTAAAGATTTGATAAAAAAAACGGAAAAACTGCCGAAAGCCTAAATTATCGGTAACACAGTGAGAATCGAACTTAGTAACAAAGTTCTTCGGGTCTTAGTCATTTAATATCATACAAAGTAGGGTGCCTTAAGAATTCCAGAAGTTTGACAAAGATATTATTGCGTGGTAATCTCTAAAATATTTCGTCATATACATAACTGTTTATGCACAAAGCAGTATTTGCCCGAGAAAACAAGCCGTATAAAAAGCGCGGGAACTTCGAAATACAAATGGTTCATCCACCGATAAGATCAGATCTAGTCTTCATTAAAAAAAAGAAAAGTTATCTTAGAAGATTTTTTTGTGTCAACAGACCTCAGGTTTCGTTTGGCTTGGATGGTTTTATAGCATATTAAACATTGTTATTTCATGCCAAATCCATTTTACGCATATATATCAAATATATGATTTCTAAATACAATTTGTTGACAACTTTTTTAAACAAGCTTGTGCTCATTTTTTCTGTACACAGTTAAATGGTTTCTTTTATTTCTATCTAATACGAATAATTCTTTTCATTATTAATCATTTGTTTGCACACAGTTTAATGATTTCAAGTATTGCTATGTATCCCTAACAATAAAATTAAACATCAGTCTTTTGTTCACACACAATTAGATGATTAAACAGTTCTATTTCCAACTATTCAGTTTATGGCACAGTAAGCTGGGGCTGCAGAATACACTGACTGCATCTCTGCAGAGGGGTAAGATTCCCCCAATGAGTGTTCTGGATATGTCACTTAACAAATCTGATGGCAAGTTTCCAGTAATGCTGGAATATTACGGAATGCACTGTACCCTTCATTGCCATCTCTGCTTTGTCCACTCTGAGCCGGAGTGGTGGAACCTGATAGAGCCCTATCCATGAGTCAAATCGAACTAAACTGTATAATTGCGCTAGGCTGAATTGTTCGAAATAGAACTGCTTTAACATCTAACTGTATGTAATAAAAAACAAAAACAATGTTTATACTAAATTGAACTGTTTGAAAGTTTTATCAAAATGACTCAATTCGGCGTTAGAAGGCTTAATACGCTGTAAAACAAAACATCCAACCAACCAACTAATTCATTTTAGCATAAGTATACAGTTTAAATGTCGAACAGTTCCACTCGACACATCGATAGAATCCTATCAGATGCTACTACTCCGGGTCCGAGTGGACGTGGCTAAGATAGGGTACTCCGCTTTCTCAAAACTCCAGCATTACTGCAGCCTCACCATCCGATTGTTTGGTGTCATATCCAGGGAACTAATTGGTGGAGTCTTACCGTTTTGCAGAGATGCAGTCGATGTATTCTACAGCCCCAGCTGATTGGGCCAATGAACCACAAATTGAAAGCAAATGAAGGCCAAAGGCTGGAAATTTCTGGACAGAAGATTGAAAAAGTTGTGAAAGATGAAGATTACTGTGTTACCAAATGGAGTTGGTGCACTTGAAACAGTGCCCAAGAACCTGTCAGAGTGAGTGGATGAACTGGAGATCAAAGGAAAAGAAAAATCGTCCAGACCACACCAATGTTTAGATCAGCTAAGACACTTACATGACTACTGGGCAGTCGAAAAGACTTGCTGTCAATCAGACTTCATGGTTAACTGCCAGATATAGTTGTATGAAAAACTCGTAAAGAAATAATAATAATTATTGTAATACGCAACAAAACTGCAGACGTAGGTTATATGGTGAAAGATACGAAAAATCAATCACATAATAAGCGAATGAAGCAAATTATTACAACAAGAGTATAAAACTCGATATCACTGGGTGAGCAAGGTGATCCACTGGGAATTGTGCAAGAAATTGAAATTTGACCATACGAACAAATGGTATATGCACAACCCAGTATCGGTCATGGAAAATGTGACATACAAACTTCTCAGAAATTCTGACATACAAACGGATCATCAAATCTTCGCCAGACGACCAGACATTATAATAATCACAAAATAAGTAAAAGAATAGAATAAGAGAACTTGTAAAATTGTTAAGTTTTCAGTCCTGGATAACCACACAGTAAAATTAAAAGAAAGGGAGAAGAAAGATAAGTATCTTGACCTTGTTAGGGGATTGAAAAATCTGTGGAGCATGAAAGTAGCGATTATACCAATAGTAACTGGTGCTCTTGGTACAGTCACCGAAGCATTGGTAAAGGGAATGGAGGACTTGGAAATAAGAAGACGAGTGGAGAACATCTAAACTACAGCATTCTTGAGTTCAGCCAGAATACTGAGATGTGTCCTGGAGACATGAGGAGACTTCCTGTCACACAGATTCCAATGAAAAACTATCAGCGAACACTGGTCTGAAAAACTCTCTTAGGAGTAAAATAATAATTACAACAACAACAACAACAATAATAATAATAATAATAATAATAATCGTAATATGGTATATGCACAACCCAGCACCTGTCTTAGAAAATGACACTATAAACTCCCATGGGAATTTAACATACAAACGGATCACCTAATCCCGGCCAGATCAGACTTTATAATAATCAACAAAAAAAAGTGAATTTGCCAAATTGTCGGCTTTGCTGTCCCGCTGGACCACATAATAAAGCTGAAGGAATGTGAAAAGAAGGATAAGTACCTCGACCTTACTAGAGAATTGAAAAAGCTGTGGAACATGAAAGTAACGATTGTGCCACTTGTGATTGGTGCTTGTGGCACAATAACTAAAGGATTATTAAAAGGCCTGCAGGACTTCGAAATTACGGACGGGTAGAGATTATCAAAATGACAGCATTGTTGAGAACGGCCAGAATCCTGAGACTCCAGTGAAAAACCATCAAGTAACACTGATGTGAAAAACTCTAAAGGAGTAAATAATGATAATAATAACAATGCCAATTAGTGGATTTTGCCGTTCCGACTGACCACAAGGTAAAACTGAAAGAAAAACAAAAAAGACAGATAAGTACCTTGTCCTTGATAGGAAACTGAAAAAAACTATGGAACATGAATGTGACGGTGATACCTATAGTAATTGGTTCGCACGGTAGAGTCATCAAAAGAATTGGTTCAAGGACTGGAGGACTTGGAAATCAAAGGATTAGTCGAAGCCATTCAAACTACAGCATTGTTGACATCGGCAGAATACTGAGAACAGTCCTGGAGACTTGAAGAGATTTGCTGTCGCTTAGACTACAGTGAAAAACCATCTACTAACGCTGGTGTAAAAAAAATCTCAAATGAGTAAAATAAGATATCCGACGAAGTCATGAATCTTATCGAGAAAACAATGAAAACCTGCACTGCAACTGATTGCAGGAGGAAAAAGTGTAGCCTCGCCGAAAATCCAGAGTGGTATCTCCCAGGGAGATGCGTTATCACCATCACTATTTGTAATGGTTATTATGCCACTCAATCACATACTTAGGAAATGCACAGGTGGATACAAACTCACTAAATTTCCGGAAAAGATCGTTCATTTAATGTACATGGATGACACCAAACTGTTTGCCAGAAATTAAAAAGAATTAGAAAACCTAATACAGGCAGTAATAAAATACTATAAGGACAAACGGGTTAGAGTATAAGAACAGAAACAAGGTGATCCACAGGAAGTATTGCCAGAAACTGAAATTTGACCATATGAACAAGCAGTATATGCACAACCTAGAATCCGTCCTGGAAAATGAAATGCACAAACTTCTCTGGGATTTTGAAATAGAAACAAATCATGTAATCGCGGGCAGACGATCTAACCTAGTAATCAACACACAAAATAAGACAACCTGCCGTATGGTGAACATTCTCATTCCGGATGACCACAAGGTAAACCTGAAAGAAAGTGAAAATAAAGGTAAGTATCTGGACTTCGCTTAAGAGCTAAAAAACTATGGAACATGAACGTGACAGTGATACAATTTGTAATTGGTCCGCTCGTTACAATCACCCAAAGATTCATAAAGGGTCTGAAGGACTAGGAAATTAGAGGAGTGGAGACCATATATACTACAGCGTTTTTAAGTTCAGCCTGAATTCAGAGAAGCGTCCCAAAGACTTGTGGAGAATTGCTGTCACTCAGACTCCAGTGGAAAATCATCAACTAATTTTTGTATGAAAAACATTCAAAGGAGTTACAATGATTATAATAATAATGTAGGACTGAAAATCTAATAATGATAATCTTAATAATTACTCGAGACAAAATTCACCAGCAGAAACCTCATCAAAGGAATAAATACTTGGAATGTGCCCCTCGTTAGGTATTCAGGACCCTTCCTCAAGTGGACCAAAGATGAACTTAAGCAAATGGATCAACGAACAAGAAAACTAATGACCATGAATAAGGCATTACATCCCAGAGACGACGTTGACAGACAATACGTATCTAGAAAAGAGGGAGGAAGGTGACTTACCAGCATCAAAGACAGCGTTAACGCATCGATACAACGGCTCGAAGACTACATAGAAAAACACGAATGAGGACTAATTACAGCCATCAGAAACAATACGGACAACACGGTAGACGATATAATGACAACAACTAGGAAACAAAAATGGGAGGAAAATCACTCTATGGCCGCCTTAAACGATTAATAAACATCTCACACCAGAAAACCTGAACCTGGCTAAGAAAAAGAAACCTTAAGAGAGAAATAGAATCTCTCCTAAAAACAGCACAGGACAACGCCATAAGGACCAATCATATCAAAACGAAATAGATAAGACACAACAAAACAGTAAATGTAGACTATGCTGTGACAGACGAAACAATCAATCAAATAATAAGCGAATGCTGCAAATTAGCACAGAAGGAGTATAAAACTAGACACGACTGGGTCGGCTAGGTGAGCCAGAGGGAAATGTGCAAGAAGTTTTAATTTGACCATACTAACAATGGTATATGCACAACCAAGCACCTGTCCTAGAAAATGACTCAAATAAGCTCCTACGAGACTTTAACATGCAAACGGATCACCTAATCCCGGCCAGGAGACGAGACCTGATAATAATCAGCAAAAAAGAGAGAATTTGCAAAATTGTCGACTTTGCTGTCCCGGCAGCTCACAGAATAAATCTGAAGGAATGTGAAAAGAAGGATAAGTACCTCGACCTTGCTTGAGAATTGAAAAGCTGTGGAACATGAAAGTAACGATTGTGCTAATTGTGATTGGTGCTTTTGGCACAATAACCAAAGGATAATTAAAAAGCCTGGAGGACTTGGAAGTTAGTAGATGGGTAGAGACTATCCAAATGAAAGCATCACTGAGAATGGCCAGAATCCTGAAACGAGTCCTGGAGACTTGAGCAGACTTGCTGTCACTCAAACTCCAGTGAAAAACCATCAGCTAACACTGATGTGAAAAACTCTAAATATTAATAATAATACTATTCCGAATGAACACTGTGAAAATAAAAGAAAGCAAAACGACAGACAAATACTGGGCCCTTGCCAGAGAGCTGAAAAGCCTGTGAAACATGAAAGTAACAATAATACCAATTTTTATTGGAGTACTTGGAACGATTCCAATGGTTATGAAAAGAATTGTAGGACGGGAAATTAAAGGAAAAATCAAAACCATCCTGATAACTAAATTGGTAAGTTTGGCTAGAATACTCAGAAGAGTCCCGGAGACTTGAAAAGAATTACTCTCTCTCATACTCCAGCTAAATATCACCTCTTCACGCTGATATAAATAAACTCACGGAACACTTACCTAGACCTTGCTTGAGAACTAAAAACCTACGGAACATGAAAGTGACGGTGCTCAGAATTGTAATTGCTGTACCTTGTACTGTCACTTAAGGACTGATACAAAGACTGCAAAAAACAAGGATCAGCTAATGCTGGCGTAGAAAATTCACAAAAAATTAAATAATAACACTGGTTTACAAAAATAAATTTTTGGTCTGAGGCAAGAATGGGGATAGGTGTTTTTTGTTAATTTGGGTGTGCTGAATTCAAATTTATGAATAGTTTTGCTCTATCACCGCTAGTTTTTTGGCTTTTAAATAGTCTAATTTTAGTATAAACTGAGAACATATGTGCATATTTCAAGACTTACAGCAGCTTTTAAAAGATAAAAAAAGGATATATAAAGAACACTGATTGAATCAATATAAATGGATGACACAATTACACAATTCAGAGTACCACAGACACTCAAAAGTTTGTTTTCTTAGAAGATCTGGTGTATTTTGTCTCCGGGATGTCACGAAGAGCATCCAGCAGAAGTCTCCCATCATGCCGGGGTTCCATTTGCCTTGATAGTTGCTCTCCATCTTCGTAATGTCTTGGTGGAATCTTTCTCCATGCTCATCACCTCCGCTCCAAGGTTTGGCAGGGAGAAGTTGAGGTCAGAATGGAGAAAATGAATCTTGAGTGACATTCGGCACCCCATGTCCTCGTAAGACTTTAGCAACTTCTCAATACAGGCTTGGTAATCTAGTACGCGTGTGTAACCAAGGAAGCCACAACAGACTGGCTTGAATGCTTCCCATGCTCTCAGTTCGTTTAAGTTAAGAAGCTCCTGAAAATCAGTATCCTTCAGCACTTCTCGGATCTGAGGTCCGATAAAGATGCCCTCTTTGAGCTTAGCAGCACTAAGACCTGGGAACACAGTAGACAAGTGTTGGAAGGCAGCACCATTTTTGTGCAACCCCTTCACGAAATTCTTCATCAAACAAAGTTTGATGTGAAGAGGACCAAGAAGCACCTGATTCATGTCCACCAGAGGATTCTCCTTGAGGCTGTGTTCGCCAGGAACAAAAGTGATTCTAGACCCCCAGTCTTTTTGCTTGTAATGCAGGGATACAGCTCGACTATCCCAAAGACAGAGAAAACAACAGTACTTTGTGAAGCCCGCTCGCATACCCATAAGAAGACCAATGACCTTATTTGTTCCCATTCCTGAAACTGGTGATCCTTATCTTCCTGGACTAGGTTCCACTGTTTAAGTCGAGAAGCCAAGAGCTCTGACTGCTGTTTTAACAGATACAAATCACGAGCAAGATCATTCAGGTCTTCCTGCTCGATATAGAGTGGCTCCTTTCCACTTGTTCCTGATTATATAGACTCAGCATCTTCCAAAGATATTGCCTCGGCAGAATCCTGCCTTGAAGGCATCTCTTTATCTAATGAGAAAGAAGATCCATATTTACTGGAGGTGTGGGTACAGGAAGATCATCTGAATGAGGAACGGATCTCATAGCAAATCGAAGGTTGGAATATTTGATCTTTTTCCTAGAAGATGCATTGAAACCAGTTATATTAGTTAAACAAAAATAACAATCATCTGCATGGTTTCGCGGCTCTCTCCAAACCATCGGGACTACAAAGTTGAAAGCCGCTTTCTTACCATTAAACCATGCTGTTAGTTCATTGTAGCAGGGTTTACAACAGATGTGTGGAGCCCAAGAATTGTTCTGATCATCAATTTTATAGTCAAAATAGTGAAAGTAGGCGGTTCTGAGGAGGGAAGGGATGATTCAACGCTGTGCAACTGTTGTGAAGTCCCGACACACGTAGCAGAAAGGATTGGCCTTGTTGAGGCATCCTCGACATTTTGACGTGCTTGAAGCCATTGGAGAATCTGAAAATATAGCAAAGTAAAACTAAATGTGCATTTGAATATGTAATACTAATATTTAGTAACCCAAAAGATGTGTAACACGATAGTTGAGGGACGCCAACCTCCTGCGCCGCCTGCGAGACGACCTCTTCCAATGACTGCCAGAGTGTGGATTGAAACCTGCTGCTTTAACTGTCAAAATACGTCTAGATATATAACTATATATATATAGATATATATATAATGTAATGCTATCATTTACATTTAGTGCATAATATCTAAAAAAATAAGCCATAAGTCTCACAATATTAGAATTAACCCTGAATTCATATATTCCTTTATGTACCGTATATGCACAAAATGCACACTATGCATATCTAAAAAAATAGAGGTGATGAGTAAAAACGGATTTCAAATTTGAATTCAGCACCCCCAAATTAGGTAAAAACGGGTATTATTGTCCTTACCTCAATTTCTTCGTAAACCAGTGTAATAATATGAGGAGACTTGCTGTCACTCGAACTCCAGTGAAAGACCATCAGCTAACACTGAGGTGAAAAACTCTAAGGAGTTAATAATGATAATAATAAACTGAATCACTTCTGATTGTAGTACAAAACTATGACCTAAAAACTATGTCAAAGCAATAATAGACACGATACAACAAAACGGGTGAAAAAGAGTATTTGGGATAGAGACAAAATGATCAATCACATAATGAGCTATTATAGTAAATTAGTGCAAAAAGAATTTAAGGGTAGACCTGACTGGATGGGGAGGGTGATCCACAGGGAATTGTGCAAGAAATTGTAATTTGACCATTCAAACAAATGGTATATGCACATCCCAGAATCTGTTCCAGAAATTGAGCAGCACAAATTTCTTTGAGATTTGAAATACAAATAGATTAACTAATTTCGTCTAAAAGTCCAGACCAAGTGATAGTAAAAAAAAAAAAAAAAAAAAAGAGAACCTGCTGAATAGTGGATTTTGCCATCCCAGCAGACTATAGGGTAAAACCGAAAGAAAGTGAAAAGAGAGATAAATACTTAAACCTAGCTAGAGAACTGAAAATACTATGGAACATGAGAGTGACAATCATACCAACTGTAATTGGTGTGCTTGGTACAGTCACCTAAGGATTGGTACAGGGACTGCAGGACTTGGAAATAAGAGGATGAATGGAGACCCTTCAAAAGACTGCATTGTTAACATTGGCCAGAATTTAAACATTCAAAATAGAATTTATTGTTGTTTCTACTCAGGCGGTTAATATTTCAGATCATTTGATAGAGAACTGGTCAAATTATTATATGAAGAAACAATATGAATTTTTTTGAAACACCCACTACGTCTCAAATGATATCTCATTTTTTAAAACAAACTGGATATTTCAGAAATATTGTGCGAACATTAAACATAGAAATTAGACTTGTTTCTACACATGCTATTAAAATCTAAAATCATTTGGAGAATTGGTCCAGTTATTAGATAAGGGAAAGCTATCAATATTTCTTTAGCACACTGTACTTCTCAAATGATATCACTTTTTTTTTCATACACACTGTATATTCATATATTTCATTTCAAATGGTCACTATCTATTCGTTTGCTTACCTATTTGCGTATGTCCCAAATTCCAAAGGGACAATTTCGTTAGACCAACAAAGACATTCAACGTATCGCGATGTAGACACATTTCCCTACCTACCAGCCATTTGGTTGTTCATTTATTGGTTTTCAATATCTAACCAAGTAATCCTCTTTTTCTTAACAAGTGTCTTCCTCCTTCCCTATCTCTCTCTCGTCCTCTCTCGCCCTCTCTCTCTCTCTCTCCATATACATATACATAACCGTAACTTAACACAACCAGTCGATCATGAGGAATCATCTTCATCAAGGCTTAACGACAGATTTGTTCCTTTTATTCTATCTTGCTATCCATCCTTATCACCTGACAAATTTTTTAAGTCCAATAGATGGCATCATGCGTCCGCCAAGCAAAAGAAAGTAAGTTGTTTTATGGACTGCCAACCCTGGCGTGTTCATATGCGAAAAGCCATAAGATATCATTTGTAAATTTGTCCTTACTTCGCCAGCAGCCTCCAGCATGTCATGTTTCTTTTACTTGGGTGGTCTGTGAGATGGGAAGTAAGCGGCTAAATAATTGTTATATTCTAGAATACTGCTTTAAAGATTTGTTCAAAACAGCACGCAGTATTCGTTTCTAGTTCCCATATCACTTTTTCTCCAAGAGTTTTGTTAGGGTTCAAGTGATGTGACCGTGCAACAGTACGTGAAATCGTTGAATTTATTACACGAACAGGCATTTATAAACCTTTTCATCTTCCTAATTGGAAACATCAAAATTATTTTGGACATTTTTCAATCCAGGAAACATAACGTGTTCAGTGTTTGTCTTATCTAACCACAAAATATCTTGGATATGACACTAACCTCTAAAAGATGGTGTGGCGTCAGTTCTTGAGTTTTTTTTTTACCATTACTCCCAGATTCACTTTTTCTCAGACTGGAAGTATATCGTACTGGTCTATCTATTGGTCAAATGTGTTGTATATTGACCCTCGACCGAGCCATCAATCAGAGACGTACCTGTGTAAATAAGGATATAAAGATCACATGATTTAACTGGAATTTGTTGGCGTTATGAAAATTCATATGCACAGACCTGTTGAGTAGGAGTCCGAGAGGGCCATGTCAGAACAAGCTTGCAGTCAATGAGAGCATCCCCTTGGGGGCCTGTGGCCCATACCGGACCTCCAATTGAGCAACCCCGGCCGAGAAACAGAAGAATTGCTAAGTGGGGTCTTGAAGATAACACAGCATGCTATGGTCTAGAGAAGAAGAAGTTATGGGTTAATATAGCAATTTGTCTTAGTCTGTCCTTGTCTCCGTCCTTTTCTTACACACGACAGAAGGTTCAATCCCTTACGAAAAAATAAAAAGACTTACATATTCTTTTAAAGAAGTGTTGTGTTTCACCCCTTATTATGGGTATATAACAAAATGTATCTGTTTTAAAACTATTCCTATTAGACAGGACCCTATTTCAACAAAAATAATTGCACAAAACTGCAAATATAAATGGACGATGAAAATGATTTTCAAACCTATTGTCATAAACGTATCCTAGAGAGGTTGACATGCCGCTAAAATCAATCAACCATATACTATCATATAATATAAAGCTTGTTTGATGGGATTGAAGACCTTATTTATCAATCACCTTCATATATTTTCAATCTTTTTTAATTTTACCTATTTATTCATTCATTCAGGAACCTTTCAAACAAAATGTTATTTTTCTTTATTTCTTTATTTATTTATTCGTTGCTTTTTCTTTTTATTTATTTCTTC
Source organism: Sepioteuthis lessoniana (assembly GCA_963585895.1). Classification (NCBI taxonomy): domain Eukaryota; kingdom Metazoa; phylum Mollusca; class Cephalopoda; order Myopsida; family Loliginidae; genus Sepioteuthis; species Sepioteuthis lessoniana. Next base: position 41,879,152 of record OY757933.1, read on the forward strand.
TGTTTTAATTCCTTTTGTACTTTATTTCTTTTCCCCCTCTTTTTTCTTCATTTCCTAAATTTAACCAATCACGACACTTTAGATTCGAACAGCCAACCAATCAATAAAATCTAATCAGATGTTTTGTGTCAATAACACCCTTGACCGTCTCCTACATCCTCGTCTCTAAACAATATAATAAGTGCGTATCGATTTTTTCTTCTCCATTTATCGATCTGAAGAACTCTAGACTGCGATATAATCATCTTGCTTGAAAATAGGTATCTACAAATGACACCAAAATATACATATATACAGACAGAAATTGCTACTAAAATACATACACACACACACACACACACACACACACATACACAAAATTGCTGTTACTAAACTTAGAGAAACACTCAGACATATACATATATAGAAACACACACTTATAGAATAATATATTCATATACACACGTACATATAGAAGATTGTACACAGGTACATATAGATGCATGCACACATATGGTAACACAAGCACATGTATAAAAACAGATACACAAACATACACAGAGGCAGAAGCACACACTACACAGGCAGAAATGCAAACACACATGCACGCTGAAACACAAACATAATTGCAGAAACACACACACACACTTTGACATAAGTAAGTAAAGTTAGTGAGCTAAGTCTTGAGTGACCCACAGGCTCCTTTTTCCAGAGCTACTGCACTGAGGTGTAGGGAAGGGCGCTACTCCATTCCCTGGATACCTCCACTTTATCCTTGATCCTTACCTTATACTGCTTAGTGTTAAGCAAGGCGGCACCAAGTACCATTTTTTGAGTCTTTGGTATGACACGACCTGGGATTGAACTCCGGTCTCCCAGACCATTGGCGAACACTCTACTCATTTTCAGAAATCCCGGATGGTCTTATTTCAAGACCATATTTCTGGTGTCAGATCTTTTGGTAGATAATTGATTAATAGGACGATGCATTTTTGACGTTTAAATTTCTATTTATTAAATAGTCTGGTGGCAAAGTATACGGAAGTTAGATTCGTTTATGCTTGCATTTTTGATGCCAGAAGTGAATTTTTATTTCATAAGTGTAAACATGTAACGAAGAAACAAATTACACTAATTCAAAAAAAGAAGATAAAATTCATAAAAGGCAGAGAGAATAATGAATTGTGTATTACATTCACGTTGGTCAACTGTGGGAAATTCTGCATTTTCAAGGAATTCATTTAGTTGGCTGCTAGGATATATATATATATATATATATATATATATATATATATATATATATATATATCCAGAAGATTAAACATCACCGACGACACCTACTGGCGCCGATTTAAGCGGGTATATTCAAGGTGTATATATATATATATATATATATACGTGCGTATGTGAGTATGTGTGTGTGTACATCTATACTGGCTGTAGAAGCAAACTTATGAATATTCAAGTGTTATGATATACGACTCTGTAATGAAATATGATTGATATTAATTCTAAAACAACAACAAAATAAAGAGAGAAACTCAAAACAGTAAATGTACTCATTATGGCCACCATTTTTTTTTTCAGTTGTTGTATCAATACGACTTTAAAACGATCTGCATGTCTTCAAAATAAATTCTTCAGACATTATATTCCATTCTTCCTTATTAGCGAACAAAAATTTGGATGAAGAGTTATATTTGTTTTATTTTGCAAAAAGTCCAATATAGCATAATCCAGGCGGCTATAATGAATCCCCAAATTATATATATATATATATATATATATATATATATATATATATATATATATATATATATATATAAATCCACTCATTTGTATACATATATCATCCATACATATACGGCTATACATATAAATACACCGTATATACATATGTATGCACTTATATATAGAAATATATTTATATATATATATATATATATATATATATATATATTCATATGTATATATATATATTCATATGTATATATCTACTGTCATATATGGATATGTATGTACATATATTTTTGAAAATATCTTCATGTTTTGCTCATCAATACATTCTTCTCAGTTCTTATATATATATATATATATATGTGTGTGTGTGTGTGTGTGTGCGCGTATGTTTGTGTGCATGTGTGTGTTTATTTCATATAAAATCGATGACTCCCAGTGTGAGCGTATATAAGGAAGCTGTGAAATGATACTTTCATATCGAAAAAAACACCCGTAATTTTGCAAATCTTACATTACTTCAAACGAGTTTCACTATCACTGAATCTTCAGTCGTTACCTGTCACTCAGCTGGTAACTATCTGAAAATAGATTTTCCCATATTCTCCACGTCTCTTAAACATCCCTTATGAAGAATTTTTACTTTTTGACCGATTGTTATTATTATCTGATGTTTGGAATTGGCCACTACTTTGAACCCGTGTTTTAGATTGTTTTTTTTTTCTTTTAAACCAATAAGGGAATCATTTACCATTGAGTTGTCATACTCAAATCACATACCATTTCAAAGAGCTAACTGGACTAATTAAACTATTTCTTCCGTCGGCTTGGTAGAACATGACACTATGATTGATTTATACGGTAACCTCTCGCAGAAAGTCAAGCCTCTCCACTAAAGAAATCTACCCAAAAAGTATTCCCTGCCATCCTTAAGCAGGCTCAATGGAATGACACCAATATCGGTCCATAAACCAGACCTTATCTATTTATATTTATGGAGCATAACAGTTAGAGTCGAAGGAAATGTTATCGTTGATTAGAGTTCAAATCCTGGACGAAGCAATAATACCCAGAAAAAAAGGCATGAAACGATCTATTCATTCAACAATTTTGAGAAAAATAGTAAGGCACAAAGCGTTCTTTTGCCTCCTTTTTTCAGCCAGTCTAGGAGAGGGACAATTCTAATTTAAATTTAAATTTTGGAGGTGCCCGTGGTGTAATGGTTATCGTCGTAGGAAATGGACACGACGATACGAGTTCAAATCATGGACGAGACTGATTGCATTTCAAATAGTACTAATACCCCGGGGAAAGGTATGAATCCAATTATTCCCCTCCTGCTATGGGTAAATAGTAGGGCAGACTGTTCTTCAGCCTTGGTAAGGCAACTAATTTAGGAGAAGGAAAGATCTGAATTCAAATCGGTTAAACTCCGCTAAAAAAATGACATTGTGTCTTATCCTGCTCGAGCGGAGGAGTTGGTAAATATGCATATGCTAATTTAAATTTAAATCAGTTTTTTCCCGCTTAAAATTTGGCCTTGTGTCAAATCTTGTCCTGTCGGAGGGGTTGGGTAAAAGTATTCAGTTTATAGACAATAGAAATCGCAGTCTGGAAGGTCTGTTTTCTTTTTTTCTGATTTCACTAATTCACATTCTTCAGTCCAAGGCTAAAGGTGTAAAGAAACGGTATATTTCTTGACCATCAAAATTCGGCTACGAAGTGTCATCTTGCTCATTATTAATTGCCAGAATAAACTTGTCATAATCGGTCATCGTTTCTTTCACTGAATAATTTCATAGTCTGAATTTATCACGTTTATCTGTATATCACCGAGATTATAAAAATCAAAACAATACAAGGCCTTTATACTGATTTTATATAACTGTGCATACACACACACACACACACACACACACACACACACACACACACACACATATATATATATATATATATATATATATATATATATATATACGAGAAATAATAGAATAATATTATAGAATACCATCAGACCAATATAAATTGACTTTTTGGTTCAGACAGAATAAATTCAAAAGTCCACTTATATTGTCCATCCAGTCATGCAAGTTTTATGTTTTGATATTCGATGATAGCTGTCAATGAAGATAAAATATGAAAAAAAGTACATTATGAAAATGCTAACGGTTACAATCAACTTATTTTTATTGCTTATTTTGCAATCCAAACGTGATTCAAGAATAACATTGATCAACTGATTAACAATCAGGGTTACCAAACTTTAAAAAAAAATCAATTTCACTTCTTTCTTTAACTGACATCCTTTTTTGATCACTGAACCTTTTAAGACAAGAAATTTTACCTTATTATTGAGCAGTGTTCACAAATTACTTACCACGACACAATTTTTCTATTTTCTGTTGTTCCCCTGTACTTGTAGCCTTATCTTTCTTTAAAGTGGTACTATTTACCAACCCCTCCGCTCGGGCAGGATATGACACAAGGTCAATTTTAAAGCGGAGTTTAACAGGTTTGAATTCAGAGTTTTCCTTCTCCTAGACTAGTTGCCTCACCAAGGCTGAAGAACCTAGTCCGTCCTACTATTTATCCATAGCTGGAGGGAGAATAAGGGGGTTCATACCTTTCCCAAGGGTATTTGCCCGAAAGTGAACGTAATAGCGCGACTGGAGTACGAACTCGCGTACTACGATTCTTTAAAGTGGTAATGACTTTCAATGAAAACCAGTATTGGGAACAAAATGTAATTGTCTCTGTTTCTTATGATTGATCGGCGGAGCTTTCGATAATCACGTGACCGTTGGTCATGTGACAGTTTGAAAAGCAAGTTCTCTGTTTCTCTCTGTTTCTGACCAAGAAGGTCTGACTGATAGAACGTCAACTTCAGTCTCTGCTATGTGAGAAGCACTCGCGTACAAATCACCTTACGAGAACTCACACTACACCAGGATTATGTGAGTCCAACTCCTGCCATTTATCACCTTGTTATTGGAGAAACTATTGCGCTTTTATTTAATATGATTTGGGACAATTATTATTGTGTACCATATACGTAGATGTTAAATCTTTATAGTTTAATTTTTCGTGTCATGTAGTCTTTCCTTACCGAATTATTCAACGTTAGACTACCAACAAAATAGTCAGATGCGTTATGACAAAGTATGGTTGATAGTTCGGGCCACTATTATACTACACAAACAATTCTTATACCTGTAAAAGCTTTTTAAGTAATGACCTCGATATCTGATTAACATATTTTGTAGAGTATCATTTCTAAAATAATGTTGCCATTTTCTATCAACAACAAAATTGTGACCTTGTATCCAATTGATATTAAAATGTGAAGCCATCAATCTTTAGGCTGCATGAGCTTTTCTGAATCAGTGGTTTTCAAACACTGTTCCGAGGTTCATATGGGGTCTGCAACGCCAACTGCAGGATTGTTTTCCGACGAGCGATAGAATCGTAAATTCGTATGCCTAGTAACAAGTACACACATATAATTGGCCGAATTGGCGGGAGATGTTGAATACACCGACTGCACATCTACTGAGGGTTAGGACACCGTTAACGACTGTCCTGAATATGACACAAAACAATCTGGTGTTGAGGCTTCAGTAATGCTGGAGCTTTGGGGAATAAGGTGTGCCTCTTCATTGCCATTGCTCCCAGTTTCACTTTGGCTCAGAGTAGTTGCATCCAGTAGGGTCCTATCTATGTGTCAAATAGAACTGTTTGACATTTAAACTAAGCACAAACAAATGACTTACTAGAATTACCCTTGTGTTTATATTCAAGTTGATTAACAAATGACTAATCCATATATTTGATACTCTAAATTGAATTGTTTGAAATTAAACTGTTTGATCACTTAACTATGTGAAAAAATGACTGATGTTTAATTGAATTGTTAGTTACACCTAGCCATACTTAGAACCATTCATACTTAGTTGACATGCTAAACTGACTTGTTTGTAATTGAAACGTTTGATCATTTAACTGTGTGAAAAAAATGACTGATATTTAATTGAATTGTTAGTGTTAAAAAGCGAGACTTGAAATCATCAGATTTTGTTCAAACAAATGATTAATAATAAATAGAATTATTCATATTAGATAGAAATAAATGAAGACATTGAAATGTGGGCAAAAAAGGAGCTCAAGTTCATTGAAATATGTTTCTTACAAAATGTGTTTAGAAATCATAAATTTAATATATACTTATAAAAAAGATTTGACATTAAATAACTGTTGGGGTGTCCCCTATAGATGGACTCGTCCTCATGTGACATATATCAACTGAGCTCTCCTCTACGTAGTCGCAGTCTCAGACGCAGCAAGAGCGGCGGGTGTAATAACACTGCTCTTCTCCAGTTGTTGGGTAGCACTTCGGCCGGCCGTGCTGGCTGCGGGGCGGATCTGGCCGGGTGTGTTTCGGCAGCTGGATAATTTCCTACGGCCTCAGGGGGCCTTCCTGCCAGGCTTTTACTTCCTTCGGGAGGGTTTGGTTAATCGCCCGGCGCTTGAGGCTCCCCTAATAAGGGGAATGCCGACGGGGCCGTAGGCATTTTTGGGAAATGCCGGGCGCGTGTGGGCCACGGCCCTGCGCCCGGACCCAACATAAAAAAGGCCTTGTGCCACACTTGCCCGTTAGGTGGGGCGTGCAACAAATACCGCAGTTTCAGACGCAGTTTCGAACTCAGTCACGGTTCTGTCTCAGCGAGTCGTTACCAAGAGCGGTAATATTCCTGATTGTTAAGCTTGGGAGGGGTTTCTCGCTGCAATCGTTTGTGTATGTATCATTTTCCTTCAATATATTTCTTATTACTTATTTCTGTGACGTATAATCATTTTAACCTCCTCTTGACCACAAGAATAACTTGCCCAGTCGGCTGGGGCTGTAGAATACACCGACTGCTTCTCTGCAGAGGGGTAAGACCCCCCTAACGAGTGTCCAGGATATGACACTAAACAATGTGATGGGGAGGTTTCGGCAGTGCTGGAGCTTTGGGGAAGTACCCCTTCATTGCCATCGCTCCCAGGTCCACTCTGTCCCGGAGGTAGGGCCCTATCTATGGGTTAAATAGGACTAACAACATACTTATAAAGTAAAGTAAAGTTAGCGACCATAGTCGAGGGTGACCCGAAGGCTCCCTTTTCGATAGCTACTACACCAAGGTGTAGGGGAGGGCGCTACTCCATTCCCTGGATTGCTCCACTTTACCCTTGAACCGTACCTTATAATGCTGAGTGTTAAGCAAGGTGGTATCAAGTTCCATTTTTAAAGTCTTTGGTATGACTCGACCTGGGATTGAACCCAGGTCTCCCGGGCCATTGGCGAACACTCTAACCGCTGGGCCAATGAATGCTAGAATGAATTTTTTGAGTAAACTGAATAACTTGAAATAGAAATGTTTTTGACAATCAAACCGTAATTACATTTAAACTGCGTTCTTATGCTTAACTGAATTATTTCAAATAGAACTGTTTTTAGACATTAAAACTGTATTTAAACTTAACTGAATTGTTACATATAACTGCTTGAATAGTTTGAAATGGAAATGTTTTTAACAATTAAACTGTGTACTTATGCTAAACTGAATTGTTTTAAATAGAACAGATTATTTACATAAAAATAGATTTGGCGGTAAATAACCTACAAAAGTTAATATACCATAAAACCCAAAAAACCAAGCTAAACAACAATATTTGAAATGCCATAAAATCAAACCAAAGCAAACACTCTAAGTATTCATTGTAATCACAAAATGCGGAAAAAATGCTGTTACCTTTTAGAACATAATATATATGCGGAGCAGAATTTTCAAAACTTAGCAATATGATGACGAAATACAGATCTCGACTTGTACAAAGGGAATTTCGTGTAAAGCGTTAAGAAGTGAGAATTTGTACCAAGCAAAGCAAGCAGATCGTTCTCAGCAAATGCCTGTACTCAATGCAAATCAGATTTGATTTTTGGAACACTCACAGGATTAAATTTAAGAGGACGGAAAAAAAGATAAAACTTAGATCTTATCAGAAAATTGACAACATTGTAGAAAAAACATTTGTGGTACTATTTAACTAAATTCTCGGGGATAACGTGATTCATATTTTATTTCAATAATGTGTGGATTGTTAACTCAATACGAAATATTTGTTTTGTAAATTTGGTAGTTAGGTCGGTTCTCATCAATCAAGATATACCAGTTATCATATATATATATATATGTATATATGTCACTTGATATAACAAAAACATAATAAATATTAATTATCATATGTAATTTTACAGTTAATTGTCGATTATTATAAGAATATTTTAATTTTTTTTTTCTCTTTTTAATAGCGCCATATTATTTTTCTTAGATCTACGAGGTGCATACAACACATTTTCCAGATTTTTCGTATGGGCACTTTTATTGATAGTACACACATGAAACTCTATTCTCCGAAATAACCTCTTCCGGCTGCAATGAACTTCTTGTACTGTTCCAAAACATCTGGAAGGCCCCATGGAAGCCCTCTTGTGTGAGCGTGTAAATGACCTTCGTCACAGCCTCTTTTATCTCCTCAATTGTCACATAACAACAGCCTCTGAGCTTAGGGAATAACCAAAAGTCACTGGGAGCAATGTCTCGACTATAGGAAGGGTGACGAAACATCTTGATGCCCATCTTGCTCAAATAGTCTGTGACAAGGATTGAGTTGTGGAATGGTGTATTGTCATGGTGGAAATGCCACTGACCTGATTTGAAAAGCGCTGGCCTCTTCCAACGGAATCTCTTCCTAAACTCCATTAAAACTTCAACATAGTAACTCTCATCCTAACCCTAACCCTTTGGCCAATCAACTCTAGTGTATTGACTTCCTTCGTCCTCATACACCTCTCATCATCCCTCACAGACTCCCTGCCTTCCTTGAATCTCTTATGCCACTCAAAAACTGATGCTCGCTTCATGCAAGATGCTCTAAAAGCAGTCTGAAGCATTCCATACGTTTCTGTGGCATTTTTTCCAAGTTTAAACAGAATTTTATTGCATATCGTTCTTCTTAAGTGTCAGATTGCATTATTGAAATTCACCAGCTCTGACAATCAGGCTTTAGTAGGGTATATTCCAATTGCTACTGTAGCTGTTCCTTTGAAAGTGAAATCGTAAAAATTGGTCTGTCATCTCATAAGATGTATAGCAACAACATAGTGAATTTTCAAGAGTCTACGCCAATTTTAAATACCAATACGAAAAAAAGGCTTATTGTATGCACCTCACATCATTAACCATTACTGAGTACAATAATAGAGATAAGAATTCGAACTCGATTACTTTGATGTCGCAGTCCAGTACTTTAGCAGTTACGCTACGTGGATTTCTCCAGTATAAATTTGAAAGTTGAATTAGCGAAGGAATGGTTTGTAACAATTTTAAGTAAGTAAAGTTGGCGACCATAGTCGAGGGTAACCCGAAGGCTCCCTTTTCGATAGCTACTACACCAAAGTGTAGGGGAGGGCGCTACTCCTTCCCTGGATTGCTCTACTTTACCCTTAATCCGTACCTTATAATGCTGTGTGTTAAGCAAGGAGGCATCAAGTACCATTTTTTGAGTCTTTGGTATGACTCGACCTGGGATTGAACCCAGGGTCCCGTGCCATTGGCGAACACTCTAACCCCTAGGCCAATGTCCGGTATGTATGAATAGTAACAATAGTAGCAATTTTAATGTCGTATATTTAACATTGAATAAGTCCTGGAAGCAACACCCCACAAAGCACCCCCTATACGGCCACCTGTCACCCATCACGAAAACTATCCAAGTTAGACGAACCACACACGCAGGACACTGCTGGAGAAGCAGAGACGAGCTCATAAGTGATGTACTCGTATGGACCCCAACATATGGCCGAGCAAAAGCAGGACGATCAGGTAGAACATACATACAGCAGCGATGTGAGGATAAGGGATGTAGCCCTGAGGACCTGCCAGGGGCGATGAACGATAGGGAAAAGATGTGAGAGAGGGTCAGGTATATCCATGCTAGCGGCACGACATGATGATGATATCTAACATAAACAGAAATAAGACGGACCGGAATATTATTTCCCTGTATGTATTTCGTTTTTAAATATTTCTATTCTTGTTTCGAGCTGAGATAATCATCAAGGTGTCAGAATATTTATGAGAGTTCTGCAAACCTGTCAAATAATTGGTAAACCACAAAAATGTTATTTCAACCACGGTCATCTGACGGGTACCAATTATTTTATGATTATTTAACGGTAAACACCCTCTTTGATGTCACTAAGGCTACCCGAATGATACCAGATTTTTTCTTTCAAAAATGGTAGAAAGGAAAAAAAAAAAGATAATTTTTAATTTTTCTTGACAAAATAACAGGTACTGATCATCTGGAGATCGTGTTGTAGTTGGGAAAAAACAGACCCCAATTTTTCTCAACAACTGTACAACATTTATTTCCTTTGGAAATGTACTTGAAGTTCGAGTCCAACATTTTCAGGCCAGTGACTTCTAATTGTAATCTTTAGAGAAATATCTCCCTCACCTAGCTTTCTCCTTCCGAGTAAACATTTTCACAGGGTCACCTGTATTCTTGGTCTGAGACGAGTTTAATCCACATCATATGGATTTAGTAGTCCAGACACAACTGCTGACACAAGGACATCATGTTTACCCAACAATTCCTCTGAAGATATTTTTATTCGATTACTCTGTACTTCTGTACTTTACACCTGTGTACACCGTGGTCATTTCAAGGTTACCACAGCACATTGAGTCATCATGCCATGAAAAGATGATAAAATAGGTTTGTTTGGAAGTGATCTTTCCATAAGAGTATAATCATCGTAGAGAATGAGGTATAGCACAAGGCAAGATGGTGAACTCACTTGTCCTGGTTTGCGAGTCTACTTTGCTAACCATTACATCATATGCGCTGTCAGATCAAGTCTAGGAGAAACAAAAATCTAAATTCAAACTTGATTTGCTCCACTTCACAAACTTGCCTTATGCCATCTCGTGGCGGTCGATGGCCAGGGTAAATACGTAATGTAAAATAATTAAACGACGGTAAGCACTATTGTCAAAAGAGTTCTAGTGAAAGAAAAGGCAGAACTTGGACCTCGCATAAAAGATAAAAGTCATTTAACAAAGCTATCAACTGCTTAACTAACAAAAGAGAAGAAAGGAATTTAACGAGTAAATTTATTTTAATTCATAACTAAATCGCTTTGACGTGTCTTTAAATATTGATAAGAATAGACGCATTCTCCTGCATTTTTTGTTTTCATGAAAGTTTATTTCCAAAAATGAAAAAAAGGAAACGCTTTCTCAAACTGATTATAAGCAGATTTCAAAAGAATACAAAAACTTAACAGAGACCAAGAGGAGAAAAATAATAATTAAAATTGATTTGTCGAAAATTACATTGAACTTTTAATTGTTCGTCATCATAGACATCAAAAAGCTTCTATGATTTTTAAAATTATTTCAATCAATTCAGAAAAAAATAGAAATTAAATCGTAATTGTTGAGAAATAAAAGAACTTCATTCAATTGCAGTAGACGAAGTTGCAAAAAAAGTTTAATTCGGTCGGTACCAAATGTTCTATCATCGTTTCATGCTTGTATTAAACATTTGTTCTTGAGCGGCGATATAAATTGATTGCGTAATATTTCATAGTGCACTTTGAATAATCAGAGACAATAGATTCCTAATAGTTTACAGCGTTCAATTAGTGAAAATTCATCAACCAGAATTCACGTACAACACTTCTTTATAGTCAATAAGTCATAACCATAGAAAATCCTTGCTAAACAATTCATCCTAAACTATTCATAGCGGTGAATTAAGAAGTAAGTTTGGTTGGTTAGTTGGTTGGCTTTGCGGTATAACAAACTCTGCGGGGTTATTAAAGCTGACATAAGTCATTTCCTGTTAACAACAAGAGTGTATCCCTTAAATGATATTACGGCTCTCACATATTTCCTGGGCAGTAAATTACATTTCCTAACTGATTTTATGAACCGAGAACATCCCGTAGCGTTGTGGCTAACGTGCTTGAACGAGACATCGTAGTAAGCAAGTTCGAACTCCAGTTACAGTACTACATTCAATTTCAAACTATAATAGTAAGCCTATTTTGTTCTTTGATTATACACGTTAATTCTTAATTGCTTATATTGTAAAAATAGAATGTGCCCGTGGTATAATGGTTATCGTCGTAAGAAATGGACACAGCGACACGAGTTCAAATCCTGGACGAGACTAACTACATTTCACATAGCACAAATACCCTTGGGAAATGTATCAATCCAATTATTCTCCCTCCACCTATGGGTAAATAGTAGGGCAGACTGGTTCTTCAGCCTTGGTGAGCTAACTAGGAGAAGGAAAGCTGTGAGTTCAAACCTGTTAAACTCTGCTTAAAAACTGACCTTGTGTCATATCCTGCCCTAGCAGAGGGGTGGGTAAATATGTATATTGTAAAAATAAAGAAAGTGGCCATTATTCTCTTCAGATATTTCTTTTATGTCCTGATTAAAACTAACACACATTTTTAAAAAATATATTCAACGCAATACTGCAATTGCTAATATTGTTAAAGTAAATAAAACAGCTATTATTCTCTTCAAATTACTTTTTGGCCCTGGATAAAACACTCAAAGGCATATGTTTTCCCCCAAGTATTATGTGTTATTCCTCTTAAAACTCAGCTAAATTTAAGATATATTTCCCTCCTAGATTTTTCAAAATACATTTTTTAATCTAATTAGAATCAGTGATAAATCAATTATTATTTTTGAACAAATTGTGGCTTCACTAAATCTTATAAATAAAAGTTTAAAATGAATAAACTTACCGTAAATAGAGACTAATTTCTATTTCTACTCACTTTAAGTTTCTGCGTTACTCTTTAATGAAAATACAGCATTTTGTTCTTTCAGGAATATATTCAATGGCAGCCTCGCTTTATTGTTTTCATGCTCCCTAAATAGTTTACGTTTCGTATATATTATTTTTTGGAAATAATCTCAGTTGTTTTCTATAATAAAAGCCTTTCTTCTCGTTCATTCAGATTTGCTATTGGTGATTGTTCAACTGGATACACTTACATATTAGTGCATGGATATAGCTTTCCTCTACATAATGATATAGCATATTTTGCTCACAGTAGATATATAATCTCGATTCATTACAAAGCAAACTGTAATTAGTTTTCTTTTTGCTTATACCAGAGAGGTATAAGAACGCTCTTACTATTATAACTTTTTCTTAAAAGAAACTTGTTTATTAAGAAACTTTTTACTCAATCGTAAAATATCACATTTATTCATCATGCATAATTTGTTTTATTCACAGATTTACACACTTTTCTGCGACACACACACACACACACACACACATACACACACACACACACAAACATATATATATATATATATATATAAAGAGAGATGGAGAGGAAGAGAGAGAAGCAGAAACAGAGACGGAAAGAGGGGGATAGATCAAATCTGATCCAAAGGGGACAATAGAAAGAAAAAAAATGAGCTGCTAACCGATCTGATTCCATTTCCAGTGTAAACCGACCAGAGAAGATACACTTCTATTGAGAGATTTTAGTAGAAATATCTACAGAAAATCTTCTATACATTTTTTACGCCAAAGTTGTGCTAAATTTTTGGGATTTATATATAGTTATTCTAGAAAATCGGTATTTATGGATACCTATGAGTCAGCTATTCTTGTGTTGAGTACATTGCTCAGTTGTGATTTCGTTTCGTTTGCTTAGAAGAATGTCAAATTTCCACTCAGACAAAAGGATGTCCAGAAGAGAAAAACAGCGGTCAGTATTGATATGACAAAAATAAACGAAAAAAAAAATTACCAGATATAGCAAACTGAACAAGAGAAAGACGAGGTTACTGACAAACTGTGTATATAAAAATGTCCTATATCCGACATTTTTGATTATCATCTCATTCATTCAAGGAAAATTTCGAACCTCATTTCCAATAAGTTGTCAGTTACTACTCTAGTTGAATTGCCTTCCTCTTTCGGCAATAAGCACCAAATTAACATCCTTTCAGGATAAAAAGAGTCCAAACTATATATAGATATATATATAGTAAAGTAAAGTTGGCGACCGTAGTCGAGGGTAACCCGAAGGCTCCCTTTTCGATAGCTACAACACCAAGGTGTAGGGGAGGGCGCTACTCCTTTCCCTGTATTGCTCCACTTTACCCTTGATCCGTACCTTATAATGCTGAGTGTTAAGCAAGGAGACATCAAGTACCATTTTTAAAGTCTTTGGTATGACTCGACCTGGGATTGAACCCTGGTCTCCCGGTCCATTGGCGAACACTCTAACCGCTAGGCCAATGTCCGGTATATATATATATAAAACAACAGTGTATGGTTGTCACTCTCTCCCTCAGTAGGTTTGTGGCAGACCAAATGGGGTATAATTTGGAGAGTACTCGATATTTGTGATAGAGCTATCAGAAAATAATAACAAATAAATATATATTAGTTTTTATATATATCTAATAGCGTGGGTGCTTATTTGCAATCTCAATACGCAAATATAATCTACCGACACATAAACAAAGAGTTTTATACGCAATTCTACCGTAAAGATTCTTTTGACTGTATTTTTTTCGATTTTTTCGATTCCTCCAAAATCTTTTTTTTCCCCAATGATTGTTGTCTAAAGACGATATGAAACCAGTAGTCGCAGATTAGCACCCATGCTATTAAATATATATAAAAACTGATAAATATATATATATATATATTTGAGCTGACGCCCTATACCACAGTCACTTGGGCCCAGTTCATGTTCCATCTTTCTGAAATCCATACTGGTGGAATGATAAAATTGTCGTCTTAAAGAAAACAACACTACAGCTTTATTTTAAAACTTTTATTGAAAAAATCAATTCAGGTAACTTCATTATGTAATTGAGCCAACATCTATTCAATGTAGCCGCCTTCAGCCTAAATCACCGTCCCGATATGGATCCGGAACTGGGAGCATGCCTTTTCCACAAGCGCCTGCGGGAGCCCGGCGAATACTCGGTGGATGGCGGCGATCAGGCTGGCTTTGGTGTTGTTGGAGGTCATGTTGGTGATGTTCTCGACGTATGACCAAACGAAGTAGTCCAGCGGGTTCAGGTCGGGAGAGGAGAGGGGCAGTGAGAGAAGGGTGCAAAGCCATAGCACTCTTTCTGAAGCCAAGCCAGGGACTTTTTGGACTTATGGGCCGGCGCCGAATCTTTCTGCCACGCCCAGAGTCTACCACCGGTCACCTGATTGCACCAGGGGATCACATCCAGGTACACTTTGGTGTTGACTTTCAAGCCGACTTCCAAGATGTGAGGTGGTACCATGTGGCCCTCATTTGAAACCACACCACAGACCATAACCGTAGCCGGAAACTTGGTTTTTATCACCCTGGACACGTCCCTGTTATTCGTGGCAATCTAGATTTGCATTTTGAGGGTGCTGGCAATACTCCTGTTGTCATAACTTGGATCGGTAGAAAGCACGATTTGTACAGCAGCGCATCTCCGATCTCGTTAATTGAACATTGTGTCACTTTCAGACATGATAGAAGGCTCATATCGCTTTTGGGATTTGTACACAACTGGCCAACTAGTAGATAGTCTGCAACAGCAAAAAGAAAACTGGTTTTCATTAAACGGAAATGGAACCATGTTGTCTTTTCTAGGGTGACAATTTTATCGTTCCACCCTGTACATATTGCCACTAAATATATTCAAATTATCTTTAACAACACCGTGTACATGCATATTGAGAGAATCGCTATGGGGAACACTCTAAGTGCTGCATAGTCAAATATTTTTGTTGTTTTTCAAGACGAGATATTGCTTGAAACTACCAACAAACCATTGTTTTACAAACGGTATGTAGACGACAGTTTCTTGGTCTTCTACCCCAGATCAGATAGCAGACCGTTTCTGTCAACCACATCCAGGGTATACATTTACATCTGAATTTGAGAACGACCACAGCCTTCTATTTCTAAATATTCATTACTTGTAACGCACCAATTTTTCCATACGATTTCTTTTTATTGTTAACCGACAGTGCTCTTTTTGACGCATAATAACTTAATAAAAACATTAGTCTATCATTTTTTGATGATTTCCTCCTAGCCAAAACTTTCAGATGAACTCATGTATTTTAACAGAGCATTGTTGAAGAATGGATGTCCAAAAGATACATTTACCACCAACATTAGATATAAGTGTATGCAAGCAGATATTTGGACCAGAGAAATGACCTATACATCTTAGATTATCTTGAATAGGCAACGCCTCCCCGTATCTACTTGAACAAATTAAAAGGTCAGTCACCCACAGCTTTGATTCTGTCGAGTTGCGAATCGTTCTCAAGTTCGATGCGCTGTTGGCACAAATTTTAAAGGCAGTTTTCTTATCGAAAATTTTTTGTACAAACGTGATGTTTGCTACATCGGTCGCTCCACTCAGAGATTAAACGTAGGAATGAACCATCATATTACCTCTGCAACCAGCACAAATAATTTCGACTATTCTGCAGTGTTAAGCAATTGGAATTCATCTTCAGCGATTGCTCGACCTCTGTTTGACAGTCCAGATCGCACACTCTGCAATTATTACAATCATATAGACCTCAAGTAACAAGTGAGGCTTTGCACTTACTTATCGGCCGTGTTAACGACAGCCTCTGAGCTTAGGGAATAACCAAAAGTCACAGGGAGCAAGGTCTCGACTATAGGGAGGGTGAGGAACTGTCTTGGTGCCCATCTTTGTCAAATAGTTTGTGAAAAAGATGGAGTTGTGGACTGGTGCATTGTCCAGGTGGAAATGCCACTGAGACGATTTGAAGAGCGCTGGCCTCTTCCGACGAAATCTCTTCCTGAACTCCATCAAAACCTCAACTTCCTTACTCCTCCCACACCTCTCATCATCTCTCACAGACTCCTTAGCTTCCTTGAATCCCTTATGCCACTCATAAACTGATGCTCGATTCATGCAAGATGGTCGAAAATCAGTTTGAAGCATTCCATACGTTTCTGTCGCATCATTTTTTTTTAAATTTAAAACTGATTTTTTTTGCATATCGTTCTTCTAATGTTTCCTCACGTCTAGATTGCATTTTTGAAATTCACCAGCTTTGACAATCAGGCTTTGGTAGGGTGTATTCTAATTCCTGCTGAAGGTGTTCATTTGAACTTGAAATCATAAAAATTGTATAGCAATAGCATACTGAATTATCAAAAGTCTACGACAATTTTTAATACCTGCACAAAAATGTCTAGAAACTTATTGAAGGCACTATATATATATATATATATATATATATATATATATATATATAACCCAGTATGTATATGTGCATACTATTAGGTATATATAAGGATATGTATGTTTGCAGCGGTCACATCGGTACTGCTATATGGCTGCACTACATGGACGCTAACAAAACGGCTGGAAAAGAAGCTAGACGGCAATTGCACAAGAATGCTGCGTGCAATCTTGAACAAGTCCTGGCGGCAACACCCCACAAGACACCAACTGTACGGCCTCCTGCCCCCTATCACGAAAACTATTCAAGTTCGACGAACCAGACATGCAGGACACTGCTGGAGTAGCAGGGACAAACTCATAAGTGATGTACACTAATGGACCCCCACACATAGCCGTGAAAAAGCAGGACGACCAGCACGAACATACATTCAGCAGCTATGTGAGGATACGGGATGTTGTTCTGAAGACCTACCAAGGGCGATGAACGATAGGGAGGAGTGGCGAGAGAGGGCCAGGGATATCCGTGCTACCAGCCCGACATGATGATGATGATGATGATTATGTATATGCATTAATGAAAATATATGCATGTATATATATATATATGTATATACCAGTGGTGAATGGTTATCACTAGCCCACATAGTGAGTTAATGTTGGACCAAATTTTGCTATATTACTTGGTAGTGCTCAATATCAGTAATAGACCTTTTATGATTATAGAAATATAGAAAGTGTGAAGTTGGCGACCGTATTCGATGGCAACCCGAAAGATCTTTTTTCAATAGTTTCTAGACAGATCTGTATGGGGAGAGCGTTACCCTTTTCCCTGAATTGTTCAACTTTTCCCTTGCTTCGTACCTTAAAATACAGAGCGCTAAACAAGGAGGCACTAAGTACCATTTTTTGTGTTTTTGCTATGATCTGACCTGTGATTAACCCAGTACTCACGAGTCCGATTGTTTATATATTACATGTTAGTGTCTGTGATTTTGTCAAATGAATGCGTAAAGGATGAAACCCAGTTTCACAGACAATACCGTATGATACACACACACAGAGACACAAACACTGACACACACACACACACACACACACACACACACACACACACACATATATATATATATATATATATATATATATTAATCTAATATCGGGGTTAGACTACCTGATGATCCGTTAAGGTGAAACTTTAGTAGA
Organism: Sepioteuthis lessoniana; assembly: GCA_963585895.1. Taxonomy (NCBI): domain Eukaryota; kingdom Metazoa; phylum Mollusca; class Cephalopoda; order Myopsida; family Loliginidae; genus Sepioteuthis; species Sepioteuthis lessoniana. The sequence continues at coordinate 41,897,406 of OY757933.1, forward strand.
AGATTCCCGACTCGCGATTTAAGTTAATTATATATATATATATATATATATATATATATATATATATATATATATATATATATATATATGTGTGTGTGTGTGTGTGTGTGTGTGATTCTGTGTCAAATATTGAATAATTACTATTGGTCATATGCGAAATATTTCAAGATTAATAGCTAATCAAATGATTCTGAATTTTGTATATACCTTTGTATTAATTGATATATAGTAGTTTTTTTATAAGATCTATAATCATAAGATCTAAAAAAAAAAAAGTAATCCCTGTTGTTTGCATTGTAATTTTTTTATAGCGAGGTCATATCTTTTAATTTCGGAACTTGTGTCTGTGAATGTCATATTAAAGTAAACTGTCGGTAAGGACCACTGGTGTTATATATATATATATTGTGTTTCTGTCCGTGTGTGTATACATTTGCAAATATGCACTTACACCCACGTACATACACACCCAAACACATATCTTCTCAGAGTATTTGTTGCTCCTCTCTCTCTCTTTCTTTCTTTCTTTCTCTCTTAACACAAACACGATCACATGATTGTACACCAATATATTTTCAAAGAAATGAAAAGATTATAAATTGAATTCCTAGGACCAGAATATCCAGCAAGCATTGCGTATGACATACGGGACCTATGGAAAGCTTTTTTGACCATATTAGGTCTCATCAGCAGTGTATACCGTGATCTCCCCTACCGAAGATCGAACCAGCAGCAACAACAGAATGCAGAGCCAAAGCTCTACCATACAAAGCTCTACAAAGCTATAGGTCTTGATACCAAATAAACTAGTTATAGTAAATGCACGATTAATTAACCTGATGCGCCTCGTAAGGTACATCCGTATTCTTATAGAGGACACGATCATCTCCAGGGCTACGTCTTTCAAAGAGAATGGGATATACGCATCAGCGAAATCATAATTTCGGAGGCAACGAAATAGATGTATATTTATGTTAAATTGAGTAATCATTTTATAAATTGAATCACCATGATCAGAAAAAATGCATGACATCAAGTGAGTTTAATATATGCGAGAAAGTTATTGGCTATATATATATATATATATATATATATATATATATATATATATATATATATATATATATATATATATATATTTATATATATATTGTCATCCACTGTTTCGTTCTATCAGAACTCTTCAGTGTGGTTATACACGTAGGACGCTCGAAGCCGGGATCGAAACTCATCATACTTTACGTTAGACTAAGTCTCAGACCGCTCGACCAACAAGAGTAGCACATTGGCTAAGGGAATTTTTAAGGTATTTATGTAGCAACAGCATATATATATATATATATATATATATATATATATATATATATATATATATATGACCCTGTATTTATATGTACATGTTTATATATATAGGGATATGTATATTTATGTATATGCATGAATGAAAATAAATTTTGATATATTTTAAGCTTGCCTGTGTCTACATGTTTGTGTGTGTGTGTGTGTGTGTGTGTGTGTGTGTGTGTGTGTGTGTGTGTGTGTGCGTGTGTGTGTGTGTGTGTGTGTGATATTAAGTTTTAATATATCTCTGAATTCTTTCTTTTATTTGAAGTAACGAGTTGTCATCAGCCTGGTGTATTGGAATTATATTAAAGTTTCCCTTGCTACATTTTTAAACATATTTTCATTGATAAAATTTTCTATTTTCTCGTAATTGTGTAAATAGATGTTATTGTGGAGAGCTTAAGTGCATCCACCGTATAAATCCCCGCAGAGCATTCCATTATGTAGACAACGCTTCTTGAATTGCAGCTTGAATTTTTATTTATTATGAATGTTGATTTGGTTTTTTGCAGGTATAGGATTCCCCTTCAATGATCATATTACATTCTTCATATCTTTTAAATTTTGCATTTTGAGATTCTATGCGTTGTATTATCTCCAAATTCAGAAGAGGTTAATGTGGGCTTTAAGTTTTTTGGTTGTCGGTTGCTTTTAATGATTTTTGTTGTGTCTAGGCTATTTTTAATTTAATCATTGTTTCTAAGCTGATCAAGAATCTTTGATATTTCTGTGAATAGTTCTCCGTTGTTTTTATTATATGTTGAGACCTATGTTAAGGGTTCTTCTTAGCTATATTTTTTTAAGTTCATAAACATTTTAAGAGTATTTTTCGGCTAATTAGAATATTTTATTCATTCTTTACATATTTTACATATTCGTATTTGGATATGCTACATATGTACTTATATCAAAAATCTTCATTGATGCATCGGGATGGGTCATCAGTGATGTTTCCTTTGGGTTCACTGGGGGTTTTGTGTCTTGCAACATCAGACCCCCTGGCCCAAATGACCCAGTTGGCATTGATCTTACTCCAACTCCCATCCTGGCACCTAACATGCACATAAACACAAGACAAATGACCACAGAAATGACTCTATCACTTTTAATTTGGCCACAGCCAATCAAAGTTAGGCTTCTCTGATGACTTCTGAATCTTTCCTTAAAAATCGGGTGGCCACTTTGCTCTTGCTTATTTTTTTCTAGTTATTTTTTCTTTTCCCTTCTTTTTTCTTTCTTTTTTTCTTTTTTTTCCCCTTTTCCTCCCCAAAAAACTAACAAAAAAATTAAGATAAAATAATTTTTTTAAAAAATTCTGTACATAAATATAAAATTGCGATTAAAACAAATATTGAAGTATATATAGATATATACAAATATTGAAATATACGTTTAATTTTTTTTCGAAACTTATTTTCATTAAAGACAATGTACATGAATATACAATTACGAACTAAAACACACGCCACGTATTACTATTGAACTATACGTTAAAATACTTTCCGAAAAAAATTCTTTTAAACCATTCACGAGAAAGGGGATACATTTTGTAAAATTACATTCTGAATGTAAGCAAAAATGAAAAAAAATTGTTAGCATAAAAGATGATTGCAGTAAGTGAAATCTTACAATCTATTTTAGTTAATTTTTTAGTGGGTTATCAAAAATGTAAATTGAATTTGTGCTTATTTTTCAAAAATGATTAACCAAAACATTATTGTGTAGCAAAGGTTTAATTGTAAAGAAAAAATAACAAAACATTATTTTAAAAAAATCAAATCACTTTAAATACATTACTAGTAAAAGGTTACATATTTGTATTCATCATTTTACAAGGAAACTTAAAAAAAGAGTAAAAATAAAACATAAGCAACTTCTAACATGAAATTGTAGTTTTTATTTTAATAGAAATTATAAAATAAATCTTGCATCGACAAAAATGGAGAGATTTTTATTTTCAAGTTAACTACACGCTATCCTACTCATTAGTGTGCATAAAAACATTTTAGTTCAGACACTGAGCTGTCCTGGAAAATTAGACATAAACTCCAATGGGATTTAACATACAAACGGATCACCTAATCTCGGCCAGACGACCAGAACCGAAACTGAAATAAAGAGAACTTGCAAAATTGTGGACTTTGCTGTCCCGGCTGACCTCAAAGTAAAATTGAAATAAAGTGAAAAGAGGGATAAAGATGATTATATATATATATATATATATATATATATATATATATATATATATATTTATATATATTTATATATATATATATATACACTCTCATATATATGTGTATGTATATGGCGTACGTACAATATATATATATATATATATATATATATATATAATACAATGATATTTTCATATATATATTAATATTCGTAAAATATAGATGAAATGAAATAAAACATACTATAAAAATCTATGCCTACATATATATATATAATACTATATATAATATAACACACACACACACACACACACACACACACACACACACACACACACACACACACATATATATATATATATATATATATATATATATATATATATATATATTTACCAACCACCCCCGCTCGGGCAGGATATGACACAAGGTCAATTTTTTAAGCGGAGTTAAACAGGTTTGAATTCAGAGTTATATATATATATATATATATATATATATATATATATATATATATAGAGAGAGAGAGAGAGAGAGAGAGAGAGATAACATTAAACAAAGTAAAGATTCTATTTCCGGCACAACAAATGTTTAAACTGATATTTCTTCTCAGACCTGAAAAATAAATTGACATTACAAAAGTTATTGAAAAAGGTGTGGTTAAAATATTTTGTGCTCCGCTTGGTATAAATAGATTGTTACGCCTTTACAATGTTCATGGTCATTTACTTTGTTGTTTGAGCATGGAATATTCTCATACGTCGTGTGCGTTTATACTTGCTTGTGGGATAAACTGTTAACTCGACTCCTCCCAAAGGATTCGCAACATAAGATCCCATGTTTTAAAATGAGGCTGTCACATGAAATAAAATAAAGGCAGATGGAATAAAATATGAGTTGTTGAAACTGAATACATCCTGTATGCTACAAAGAATATCGGAATTGTGCAGGAACTAATGTAAAGAGTGGAGTTTAAATTTAAGGGCCACTCAAGCAAGAAAGAAAATGTCCTAAGCCAGTAACCAAAATCTCAACGTTGATGTTATGAAACTCAGGAATATTTTTTTGGAAAAAATGTGCCCTTTAATCCTTCATTCTGTTGCTTTGATTAGTGGAATATACAAATTTGTGGATTAGTCTATGCCGAAACCCTCCTTATAAAAGTCAACGTCACAGAGGGACTGGAGTTTGAACTCACTTATTCAAGGTCACTATTTTAGATCATTATTCCATGGAGACTCCCTATTTTAACCCTGAAAATACTATATATATATATATATATATATATATATATATATATATATATATATATATATATATATACATATCGTATTTCAAGGGTTAAAATAGGGAGTATCCATGGAATAATGGTTAAAATGTTGACCTTGAATAAGTGAGTTCAAACTCCATATACGAGGATCATTAAATAAGTTTCCAGCCTTTTTTCGTATGGGCATTTTATTGATAGTAAGCACATGAAACTCTAGTCCCCTTCGAAGTATAACCTTCGGCTGCAATGCACTTCTTGTACGGTTTAAACAACTTCTTGAAGGCCACATGGAAATCCTCTTGTGTGAGCGTGTCAATGACCTTCCTTACAGCGACTTTCATCTCCCCCAATTGTCTCATAGGAACAGCCTGTGAGCTTAGGGAATAACCAAATGTCACAGGGAGCAAGGTCTCGACTATTGGGACGGTGAGGAAATGTCTTGATGCCGATCTTGGTCAAATTGTCTGTGACAAGGATGGAGTTGTGAACTGGTGCATTGTCCTGCTGGAAATGCCACTGTGCCGATTAGAAGAGTGCTGGCCTCTTCCGACGGAATCTCTTCCTGAACTCAACACAGTAACCGTAACTCTAACCCTTTGGCCAATCAACTCTGGTGTATTGACTTCCTTACTCCTCCCACACCTCTCATCATCCCTCACAGACTCTCTGCCTTCCTTGAATCTCTTATGCCACTCAATAAACTGATGCTCGATTCATGCAAGATGCTCCAAAAGCAGTCTTAAGCATTCCATAATTTTGTGACATTTTTCTAAGTTTAAAACATAGTTTTATTGCATAGCGTTCTTCTAAAGTGTCAGATTGCATTTTTGAAATTTATCAGCAGTGACAATCAGGCTTTAGTATGGTGTATTCCAATTCCTGCAATAGCTATTGATTTTAACCTGAAATCTTAAAAATTGGTCAGTCATCTCATAAGATGTATAGCAATAACATCGTGAATTTTCAAGAGTCTCCGACAATTTTTAATGCCCATAAGAAAAAAGTCTGGAAACTTATTGAAGGCACCACGTATATAGGGAAGCAAATGAAGGGAAAAAAATCGACGTTGTGGAGAAAAATATTGAAAAACAAAATAATTCAAAGTGAAGAATCTAATATGAAAGCATCGCTAAGCATCAATTGGTGAACTAATGACACTTCATGTCATTTAAGTCCTGACGATGGTTTATTGAAGCCGGAACTTTATAACGTTGACTTTCATATTAAATTTTTAACTTAGTATTACTTTTTTATTCAATATTTTTCTCCGTACATGAACGTATATACATACATACAAACATATATATATATATATATATATATACATGATTTGTGTATGTGTACTTGTGTGTGTGTGTGTGTGTGTGTGTGTGTGTGTGTGTGTGTGTGTGTGTGTGGGAATCAGCTGATTACTGTAATGGCATAAAATATTGCATGATGAAACTAAACCTAGGATTGTGGTGCGTTCTATTTGAAGGTAAATTAAATTCAATTAATTTTCCCATGACTTACCTGTTTGACATAGCGTCTTTCCGTATACTTGCAATGTTTAACAAAATCCAATTAAATATTCTCAAAGGAGACACTCACCTGAAAGTAAATGAAAAGAAAACTATTTTAGAACATCGTATAGAATATCAGAAGTTTTACTCCTATATATATAAATAGAATTTACACAACAGATCCCAGAAAAATCCCGACACCTGCTTTTCATAACTAGTTATCCATCTAAAGAGATATTTCTTTCTAAAATATATAACATATAAACTTACATTTCCTTCGTCTAGCAGTACGGTTTCATATCGCTCAATCTTGAGTTGTTGCGTTTGTTATATAATTGAGGAGGGATTTTTTTTTTATATTATCATTTTTCGTTTTGTATATCTTGCCTTTCGGTTTAGTTAGGCTGAGAACCTTTCGGCTTAGTGCATTGGTTAGTTAAGTGCACACATTGAGTACAGGTGTTCACGCGCGAGCGCGGCAGATGTGACAATCACAGATGTCACCATAAAAAAATCCCAGATAGGAAATATGACAAAGGACGTGAATGACGTCATGCCCGGAAGTGACGAGCTGAGGATTCTGGGATTAAAAAAAAAACAGTAAGTTGAGATTTGGGCTTGAACGGAGGAAGTCGATTTTCGGAGCTTGCCGAGGCCAGACCAGTAATTTGCGGCGGGGTTCAGATGGAAAAGTTAGCATAGAAAGAAATTGTGTCTCTCTCTCCTCATGTCGAAAAACCTTAAACTCAAAAAAATAATAAAAAGTTTCGTACCTGAACCAATTTCGTGTTTTTCGGATTCCTATATGCATTATGAACATTCTATAACCATTGTGAACGTTTTCCGTATCCGTCTGAATATGTCTATTTCACGTATTCGTAGATTATGGCTATGTAACACGTTGGTGACCCTAGGAAATGGAATAGGTGATCTGAGTTAAACTTGTAAATGAAGCTGTTTGCATTTAACTTCCGACTTTCAAAAGACATCAACCCGTATGGATAAACAACATAGCAGACTGCGTTCTTTAGCAATGGTTAGACAGCCATTTTAGAAAAAGAAAAAGTTCTGAAATCTAATGAGCTTTACTCCCTCTAAAATGACCTTATATCATATTTTGCTGGCAGCGGAAGTATCGAGTAGACTAATCTTGGATTCTGGTAAACTCTCCGATGTGTAGTAGCTAACGTGCTGGATTGTGACACTGCAGTAGGCGCATTCGAACACCAGTAGCTTTATTGCGTTCATTTTCGGACTAATACCATCGGGAAAAGTACAAACCCCTTATCCTCCCAGCAGTTATTTAAATAGTACTGCTATAGCTCTTCATCAACGATGATTTTGACATTAAATAACCAAAAAGGTTTGATAAGCCATTAGAACTAAATTACTTATCTTAATTTACGGTAGGAGAAGTAGCCGCTGTTTTTAGAGGGACCAAATAAATAACCTTTTGAAATAAATATTCCATACACTCTAGATCTCCAGAACTCTCAACGAGAAAGAAAATTCAATCCAATAAAACTCTCGGGATAAATTATTGCCGATTTTTCAATTTTTCTTTTTTTGAAATTGGTTCAAATTATACCAAAATAAATGCATAAAAAGACCATAAATAAATAGCAGGGCAGAATAGCCTCGGTGAATGAAAAGTTAAAACCGAAATTCAAATCCTGTCTGAAGTTATTTACGTTTACCTTTACGCTAATGCCGTTTAGAAAGGCATGAACCCATCTGTTCTTTCCCTAGCAAAAGGTAAATAGTAGTGAAGACTGGGTCCTTTAAACTTAGTTTAGGCAAGCAGTTTTAGAGAGGGGAAACCCAATCCATTTGTACTTCGCTTGAAAATTAACCTTTTGTCATACAATGTCCGTAAAACAGGGTTTGGGTAAATACAAAATTAAAATCGACTTTTATAGAAGTATTTATTGTATTTAACATTCTATCGAACATTCGAGTTTTAAAGAAGTACGCTGACTCAGCTAAGTATAGATTTATTGACGCAATGATTTAAAACGTTAGGACGAATTATTTGTGTTTAGCGTAAATGTCTCCGACACAAAATGGACACTTAGTGCCATCCCGGCCCTTTCACCGACTCTAGTTTTCCTTTCAGAAAGTCTAAAGGACTTATAAATAGATTATGGCGGAGGCCGGAACTTCATGCAAAGTACAAGAACTCAATAGCTTCCGGTCAATCAATTTTTCAAAGACCGGCGATCGGATGACTTAAACATGAATGAATTGTGTCAGACCCATTCTGCTTGGGAGATCAAAGGGATGGCTGTGCCGACTTTGCCATTTAGACTGCCGCTGTCTCTTCTGGTGTCCAGAAGTAAACGACGGTCGACATCGAACGCTCAGCAAAAACATTAGCTTGTCTTTTATTCATTTTGTTGTTTTTTCAGTTAGTTTCCTGTTGTTTTTCCAGCTCAATTTATTCGTGGCTAGCTTGTACAAATTAGTACGGTCCTCTCTGGGGCTCTAAAAAACGTCGATTGTACCTCCTTCATAATGTAAGAATCACCCTCTCCAGAAAGATAAGTGGGTCCTGGGTATGATACTGAACAGCATTCAATGGTGTGGCTCCAGTTCTCTCTGGAGTAAGGAGACATCATTCTTTACCCTTACCACCAGATCCCCGCTGACCAAGAGTGATAATATCATATTAGAGTTTCATCTATGGGTCAAATAAATGTATTTGAAAATCGTTAATATCAAATTGAAATAGCATTGTATAAAAGCATGTAAACAAATTACAATTATCATTATAAACATTATTTACTCCTTTAGAGTTGTTCCCATCAGTATTAGTTGAAGGTTTTCGCTGGAGTTTGAGTGACAGCAAATCTCCTCAAGTCTACAGGACTCTTCTCAATATTCTGACCGTTCTCAGTAATGCTGTCATTTGGATAGTCTCTACCCGTCCGCCAACTTCCAAGTCCTCCAGGCCTTTTAATGATCATTTAGTTATTGTGCCAAAAGCACCTATTACAATTAGTACAATCGTCACTTTCATGTTCCACAGCTTCTTCAATTCTCTAGCAAGGTCGAGGTACTTATCTTTCTTTTCACATTCTTTCAGTTTTATTCTGTAGTCAGCTGGGACAGCAAAGTCGACAATTTTTCAAATTCTCTTTTTTTGTTGATTATTATAAGGTCTGGTCTTCTGGCCGAGATTAGGTGATCCGTGTGTTTGTCCAAGTCCCATGGGAGTTTATGTGTGTCATTTTCTAGCACAGGTGCTGGGTTGTGTCTATATCATTTGTTAGTGTGGTCAAATTTAAATTTCTTGCATATTATTATTATTATTATTATTATTACTAGGACCACACATTAGGGTTAGCTGATGGTCTGCCACGGGAGTCTGAGGGAAACACGTCTGCTCAGGTCTCAAGGATTCTTCTCTGTGTCCCGGACGATCTTACCAACTCTAAAATTTGGATGGTCTCGATTGGTTCTTTAATCTCGAGCTTTTAAAGTCTCCTTTCAAAGCCTTTAGCGACCGTTCCAAATGCACAAATAACAATCGGCCAGTGTTCATCACATGTTCTATAGCTTTATTATTATTATTATTATTATTATTTATTTTATAATTATTTACGAAATTTCGAGTTTTCCACACCTACGCTAGCTCATGGTTTCTCACTGGAGTTTGAAAAAACAGCAAGTCTCCTCAAGTCTCCAGGACTCTCCTCAGTATTCTGGCCGATCTCAATAATGGTTTATTTCAATTATAATATGTGGTTAGCCAGGACTGCAAAGTCCACAATTTTGCAAGTTCTCTTTTTTTGTGGATTATTATATGGTCTGGTCATCTGGCCGAGATTAGGTGATCCATTTTTATGTCAAAATCCGACTGGGGTTTGTGTGTCCCATTCTCCAGGACAGATGCTAGGTTTTGCATATACCATTTGTTCGTTTGGTAAAATTTCAATTTCTTACACATTTCCCAGTGGATCACCTTGCCCACCCAGTTGTGTCTAGTTTTAAGCTCTTTCTGCACTAATTTATTTTACTCGCTTGATATGTGATTGATCGTTTCGTCCTTACACCACACAAAATACATTTTCTGTTTTTTTGCGTCTTATTGATTCTTGCTTTGATATACGAGTAAATGGTCCTTATAGCGTTGTTTTCTATTGCTATCAGGAGAGATCCCGTCCATGTTTTCTCGTATGAGATGTTGCTTATCAGTCGTTTAAAACGTCCGTAGAGCTGGGGGTTTTGTTGTGGATTTTTTCTTATTTTTGTTTTCTGGTTATTGTCATTCTGGTGATCCTCGTGTTTTCACAACTGTTTTGGGTAGCTGTAATCAATCTTTCTCTCCGATTTTGTATATAGTCTTCAAGTCGTTGTATTGAACGCGTCAACAGTGTCTTCAATGCTGGTAAATCTTCTTTCTTTTATTATTCACTCATTAGAGCTTTTCAAATCAGCGTTAGCCGATGGTTTTTCACTGGAGTCTGAGTGACAGCAAGTCTCCTGAAGTCTCCAGAACTCTTCTTATTATTCTGGCCGTTCTCAATAATTCTGTCGTTTGGATGGTCTCCACTCCTCCGCCAACTTCCAAGTCCTCCAGTCCCTTTAGTAATCGTTTAGTTACTGTTCCAAACGCACCAATTACAATTGCTATAATTGTCACCTGCATGTTCCACAGTTTTTTCAATTCCCTAGAAAGGTCGAGGTACTTATCCTTCTTTTCACATTCTTTCAGTTTTATTCTGTGGTCAGACGGTACAGTAAAGTCTACTATTTTGCAAGTTCCCTTTTTATTTGTTGATTATTATTAAGTCTGGTCTTCTGGCCGATATTAGGTGATCCGTTTGTATGTTAAAGTCCCATAGGAGTTTATGCGTGGATTTTTCTAGGAAAGGTGCTGGGTTGTGCATATACTATTTGTTAGTATAGTCGAATTTAAATTTCTTCCACATTTTTCAGTGAATCACCTTACCAACCCAGTTGTGTCTCGCCTTATACTCCCGCTGTGCTAATTATTATTATTATTATTATTATTATTATTATTATTATTATTATTATTTAGAAATGATTACCTGAAACCAAAATCGTGCTTTCAAGTTATTAATCGACAGGAATATGTAAAACCACAAAATTAAGGTAAGTAATCTGTATTCAGAATATAACCGTGGAGGCATCAGTCTTGGCCGACCAGAAAAATAAAATTAATCATCTCTCTGGGGACACTGAATATCATCTAGAAGACTATACAAGAGCTATGACGGATAGGGATGGATGGCAAGAGAGACAGAGGAGGTCATGGAAATCTGTAAAGTTGGTATCCCTTGATGATGATGATGATGATGATGATGATGATGATGGGGATATGAAACAAAATACATTCAATTCAAAATATTATTTGTTTACTTTGAAGTCACTTTAGATGAAATGAAAGAAACTTTGGATTCAAACATAGTTTTATTCAGACGTAATGGAAATTGATATGTACAAATTGGCCTGTTTTTACACGGAGAATTGGTTAATTTTTAAAAAGTTTCATTGCCGAGTACAAAAAAGCAAAGTTTGATTCGAACAGGAACAATTACACAACTCTGGTGCAAAATTATGTTAAATGGTGCTATTATTAATTGCTTGAAACCATATCACCGCTTGTAAAAAAAAATGACTTCAGTATCAAATACACTAAGAATGTTTTCCCTGTCGGCTGCGGTTGTAGAATACACCGACTGCTTCTCTGCAGAGAGTTAAAACCCCCGTCCAACGATTGTCCAAGATATGACACTAAACAATCTCATGGTGAACCTCTTGAAATGCTTGAGCTTAGGGGAATTCGAGGCACGTTTTCATCGCCATCGTTCCCAGATCCAGTTTGGCCAAGCGTAGTTACAACTGATAGGGTCCTCTCTATGGTTCATATAGAACTAAAATGCCTAATTATGCAAAATTGAATTGTTTGGAATAGAGCAGTTTTTGACATTTAACTGTGTGTAACCAAAATCTATACTTATACTAAACTGAATTAATTGAATTAGAACCGTTTGACTAAAATAGAAACTAAAACCGGTTGACTTGAAATAGAAATGTTTTTGACAATCATACTGTGCACACATGCTAAACTGAACTGTTTGAAATCGAACTGATTGTTTGCATAAAAATGGATTTGGCGTTAAAAAAGCTACAAAGGTTGATATACCATAAAATCCAACCAATAAACCCACAAGGTTCGAAATGGCGTAAAAACAAATAATCAAACTATCACTAAGTACAATTTTTTCATCAGAAAAAAAAACAAAATGAAAAAAAAGCTTTTCCAGATATTAGAATTTCCACTAGTTATTCAGAGGGGGCACTTTCTTTAGTAAGTGTAAAAACTAAAAATTGCTAGACAAAATGATTTAAGACATATAAAACGCTTTAATATCACGGTACTTCAAAGATTATTCAAAAAGTTCTCAGCCTAACTCAGACAGAAGAACACAGCTAAACATCTTTTTCTGGTGGCAAAACACAATGATTTCTTCAAAAAGAAGAAAAATCTGATTTTGTTTTATTTTTTTATAAAAAAAAGTGGGCAGAGTATTGCCACAACAAAAATGTTGAGCTATTCTAATCTTTCTGTTTCGGTTTCTTTATTTAATGGCATATCAACCTTTGTAGGTTATTTAATGCCAAAGCCATTCTCCGAGAAGAACAGTAGTGGTACCATTTAACCCATAGCTGGGAGGATTAGGGGGTTCATAACTTTCCCAAGGGTATTTGGCCGAAAGTAAACTTAACAGCGCGACTGGAATACGAACTCGCTTACTACGATTCCGCACTCCATCGCTTTAACCATTACGCCACGAGGACACCCCCTAATCTTTCTGTGTAAAACTGAGAACTTTTTGAACGATCCTCGTAAAATGTAATATTTGATAGCGGACATCTGTTCGTTCTAATACAAATGGTTCTTCCATTCTGGTTGTTGTATTTTAATGTACAACACGTTTCTCTTTGTTTATTGATGAGAAATTTTATCTTTTTTTCTTATCCGAGGATGATCCAGCATACTTGCAGGATGTGGAAAATACAACTGATATACTTTGATATCGATTAAGGGGTCTAGTCTACTCGGGTTAATAATCGTAATTTTTCACGGTAGAATTTGGAAAATATCACAAAATTAAATTTTGCTTTGAGTAAGAAATCATTACTTGGTGTGATTTGGTTTTGTAGGTTATCGATGCCAAATCAATTTTTATGCATAAAAACAGTTCTATTTCAATCTATCCAGTTTAGCGTACAAAAGCAATTTCACTTCAAACATTTCAGTTTAGAATAAGTACACAATTTCAATGTCAAAAATGTTCTATTTCAAACAATTCTGCCTAATTACACAGTTTAGTTCCATTTCACCCATAGATAGGACCTTATCAAATGCTACTCCACCGGGCTGGATTGAACCTGGGAGCGATGGCATGAAGGGACACAGCGCATTCCCCACAACTTCAGCATTACTGGAACCTCACCATCTTATGGTTTATTGTCATAAAAAGGACATTCGTTTTGGAGGGGTCTTACCCCCGAGAAGAGAAGCAGTCGCTGCATTCTATAGCCCCAGTCGACTAGAAAAAAATCAACCATTGTAAGTTTTTAATGCCAAATTCAATTCATATAGACATATTAGGTATATAGGATTAGGAAACATAAGTCAACGAAGTTATATACTTCTAAGTATTACTATGCATCACCAAAAATTTAATTAAACATCAGACTTTTTTTACACACAGTTAAATGATCAAAACAGTTGTATTTCAAATAATTCCTTTTAGCATAAGTCAACAAAATAAAATTGTTTTAAGTATTGCTATGTATTAGTAGCAATTCAATTAAATATCAATCATTTAGCAAAAGTCATTTATTTGCTCTTAGTTTAATTGTCAAACAACTCTATTTAACCCATAGATTGGACCTTATCAGGTTCTACCACTGCCCGTCAGATTGGATCGGGGAGCGATGGCATTGAAGAGGTATTCCGCATAATGCAAAGCTCCAGAATTACCAGAGCCTCACCATCAGATTATTTAATATCATATCCAGGACACTCGCTGGGGAAGTCTTACCCATCAGTACAGGTGCAGTCGGTGTATACTGCAGCCCCAGCCGACTGGGCTAAGTAAGAAATCTGATATTTTTCTTACGCCTTGATCATAAGATGTACAAAATCCTTTTTAATCCGCTTTGATCCTTGTTGAAAGATGTTTCCCTTTCTTTATCAAATGTTATTCTAGTCTGGTAATTGGAAAATATATTTTAAAACGTTTTGTTTATGACGGAGATATCTTTTTCTTTCTTTAACCAGCTTAGAGCATGGTTAAGGACATTCTTTTTGGTAAAAAAAAACAATCTCTATCCATGGAGTCTATTAACAATCTATTGAAACCATTATTTTTATTCTTCAAGTTGGAAAAACTCATATAAAAAACCATCCGATCAATTTTAATTCATGGACATCCTCTCAGTTACACAATGAGCAGATTTGATCTTCTTCAATTTATGAAAATACCATTCTGTCTAAAAAATGTTACTTTTGCAATTTCTTTTCCATCAAAAAATCCTTGTGTTGAGAACAGAACTCGATATCCATGCCAAATTGGTAAATCGGTAAATGTTTCCGTTGTAATATACTAAAAATTAGCTCTAATTTTGATAGTTTGTTTTCGCAACTCACTTAAACAGATTCATGCGAATCAAAGATTAATTTACTAAACGTACATTCAATGTGTGCGTGTTTAAATTCAACATTGATCTGCTGAATTTTATTCAGGGTTGCCAACTTGAAAAGTAAGTAATCAGTTTTCGTATTTTTCCTAACCAAACTCGTAGAGCCTCGCATATCCTATTATTTATTAATAGAGAACTGTATTCATTATTTCAAAGGCAGAGTAGAATTTTAAAAAGTTCATTAGAAATTTTACTGAATTATTTGAACTGAATTATTTGAAATAGAACTGTTTTTTGACTTTGAAACTGGATTTACACTAAACACAATTAGTTATCATAGAACCGTCTTGACATTTGAATGTGTATAAACAAAATCTGTACTCGTTCTAAACCGAATTAGCTAAATTAGAAATGCTTGACTAAACGGAATAGCTTGAAATAAAAATGTTTTTGACAATTAAACTGTAAACTTATGCTATGCTGAATTGTTTGAAATAGAACTGATCATTTACATGAAAATGGATTTGGTGTTAAATAACCTACAAAGGTTTATGTGCCATAGAAAATCAAACCAACCAACCAACCATAGATTTGTCGGTGCATCAAATAATTTACCGGTTTTTCTGGACATCAAATCTTATGTCTATAAAGATAGGTATAAACTATTAACATTTAGCTATCTGAACCCCTTTTCAACGTTTTTTCTTTTTTAAAAGACTTTTGACATGTATTATGTTTTAGCAAATAAGAAATTGGTTACCAACTCAAGTTTATCAGTTCAGAGCTGGAGATTTGCTATTGTCACTCACGTTTCTCTTCGCTTTCGCACGAGGCAAATGAAGCGTAGACTTGAGGCCATTGAGCTAAGAGGCGATCTTTCTGACATATATTGGCATAGCCGATGGATAGTAAGTTATTTTTTTTTTGCTGAACACACAGTAAAGTGATACGTTAACACAAGTATCACATCGAGTTGAGATTCTTTCATAAACAAAAAAGAGTTTTTTGTTTTCTTGGTATAAAGTTGTCAAGCAATCAGCTAAAGTCAAATGTTATATACGTTTATGGAAAAGTTATGTGTGTGTGTGTGTGTGTGTGTGTTTGTGTGTGTGTGTGTGTGTGTGTGTGTGTGTCTGTTTGTATGTCTGTGTGTCTGTGTGTGTGTCTGTGCATGAGTTTGTGGGAGAGAGAGAGAGAGAGAGAGAGAGTGTGTGTGTGTGTGTGTTTGAAAATGTTGAAGAAAATACACATTTGCATACAGTCTTATCTATGCATTTATATATATATATATATATATATATATATATATACACACATGTATAATTACGCATACATATATATAGACGGATATACACGTATATATATATATTTATATCATCATCATCATCATATCGCGCTTGTAGCACGGATATCCCCGACCCTCTCTCACCACTCCTCCCTATTGTTCATCGCCCTAAGTAGGTCTTCAGGACAACATCCTGTATCCTCACATAGCTGCTGAATGTACGTTCGAGCTGGTCGTCCTGCTTTTGCGCGGCCATGTGTGGGGATCCATAAGAGTACATCTCTTATGAGTTCATCTTTGCTTCTCCAGCAGTGTCCTGCATGTCTGGTTCGTCTAACTTGAATAGTTTTCGTGATAGGGGGCAGGTGGCCGTACAGTTGGTGTCTTGTGGGGTGTTGCTACCAGGACTTGTTCAGGATTGCACGCAGCATTCTTGTGTAATTGCCATCTAGCTTCTTCTCCAGTCGTTTTGTTAGCGTCCATGTAGTGCATCCATATAGCAGTATCGATGTGACCGCTGTCTGGAAGAAACTGCGTTTCATTTTATCGGTTAGGTCTGATTTCCATATAATCGATAGCCTATTGATAGCTGTCCATGCTTTCGGTAACCTCGTTTCGATGTCCTTTTCGGTTGATTCGACGCTGCTTCCTAGGTAAGTGAATTTGTCTACTAGTTTAAGTGGGGTTCCTTCTAGAGTGGAGATGTCCCCCGTTTGGTTATAGCACATATATTCCGTTTTGTGTGCATTAACATGGAGGCCTATGCTTGCTGCTGCTCGTTCCAAACTATGCAGAAGTGTTTCGGCTTGGTCAGGTGTATTTGCCAGTATCGCTATGTCATCGGCGTAGTCGGCATCGGTAATTGTTGTTGCGGGGTATCTTCTGCTTTTTTTCTTCGTCAGCTCGAAGCCATTCTCTTTGATTTTGTCAATCGATGTTCTAAGTACATAGTCTAGACAAATGATAAAGAGGTACGGGGCCAGCGTGTCCCCTTGTAGTACTCCTGCTACAATGTCAAAGTATTCTGTGTCTCCATCCGGTGATCGTACTTTTACTTTAGTGTTTCTATAGAGAATCGTTATTGCCGCTACGGTTTCTTTAGGTATGCCGTACGCTAGTAGGATTTGTTCCATCTTTCCTCTGTGAATGGAGTCGAAAGCCTTGGTAAAGTCGACAAATATTAATATTAGCGCTAATACATGTCTATGTATGTACACATGATGTACAAATCAAAAGTATTTGCAATTCCGGCAAGAGTTTTCATTTCTCACCCGAAAAGTGTTGTTTTTAATGAAAAAGTTAATCATCAAAAGGTTTTTATTTGTTATTCTAAATACAAGTCTTCCTCAGTAATTTTGACCTTGGTG
>OY757933.1:41920029-41992529 GCA_963585895.1 Sepioteuthis lessoniana
GTAATGTGGAAACAATGATGGAAAAACTAGTTGAGAAATGATTAATAATATTTGCATAAAGCAACGATGTTTGGGAAATAGACTGAACAAGAAAGACTGGGAAGAAATCAGTATAAAAATTGAATTTTGGGAGAGACAAAGATAGATAACGAGAGAGAGAGAGAGAGAGAGAGAGAGAGAGAGGAACAAAGCAATAATAGCAAAAGATAGAAAAAAAATAGATAAAGTGAGAAAGTGTGTGTGTGTGTGTGAGTGTGAGAAAGAAAGAAAAAAAGAAATAAAGAAAGAAAGACAAAGAAAGAAAGCAACAATAGCAAGCGAAGTTACAGATAGATAGATAGATAGATAGATAGATAGGGAGAGAGAAATCGAGTGAGAGAAAGAACGAAACGGAGAAAAAAAGAAACCAATAATAACAAGCCAAAGAAATATATATATATACATATATATATATATATAGAGAGAGAGAGACAGAGACAGAGAGAGAGAGAGTGAGACAGAGAGAGAGAGGGGGGAGAGTAGGAGAGACAGACAGACAGACAGACAGGGAGACAGACCAGGAGACAGAGAAACAGAGACTAAGAAAGACAGCAATAATTGCAAGATTAGAACATTTTAAAAAAAAATAGTTTAAAGTCATTTATATACATATTCGTTTGATATAACTTACTCTGCCCTAAAATAATCTAACTTTATGCTGGAATGGTAACACAAACCTGCATCGATAATACTGTTAATATTTTTGAAAGATAAACGTTTAATTTAATAGAGTTTCAAATTATTCAGAGGCAATAATTTACACCTCTATCTTAATATTAGTTTGTATGTCTAATAAAAAAAAGTAAAAGTCAGAAAAATCTTTAAAGATAACCCAATAATTAGACATAAAAAAATATAACCAGACCAGTCGCCTAATGACCAGAGTGTTCGCCAATGGTACATGAGACTGGGGTTCAATCTCAGGTCGAGTCATACCAAAGACTGAAATATGATAATTTATCTCGCCTTGCTTAACACTCAGTATTATAAATGTAAGGGTAAAGTGTAGTAATCCAAGGAATGGAGGAGAACCCTCCCCTACACCTCGGTGTAGAAGCTATTGAAAAGACAACTTTATAGTTGCCCTCGAGTAAGGTCACCAACTTTTATACAATTTTTAGAAATTAGAATAGCGAAAGATAAATAGGAAAAAGGGGATAGAGAGAAAGAGAAAACGAAACATACATAGAAAGAAGTATTAGAAAACCATATTAAGAGAATATCGGAAATATCTTGACTTGAATACATTGAACGTTATTTTTTTATTGAAATATTTGTTTAAGAAACAACTTAGTCGACCCTTGAATAATCTAAAACTGTTGGTATGGTAATACGAACATGTCTTCATAATATTTTCGTCGGCTTCTGAGAAAAGAAAGGAAGAAAGAAAGATAGAAAAGCAGAATGATATGGTTAAGAGAGACAATTATTTTCGCTTAGATTGGGAGCATGGCGTCAGACGTCACGTGTTGCTAACATGAGAATTCAGCGCCTCTAAACTTTCTCTTTTTGCCACCGTTCTTTGAATGAATAAGACCTCGCTTTTCAGTCCTCGCTCGTGAAGTGAATGGGCACGTTTTTCCCCCGTTTTTTTTTTCTTTGAAGAGTATAAAGACTTTTGTCTCAAATACTGTTGTGGCGATTTAAAGGCAAGTAAGAAGTTTTTATTATTCTTGGAACTTATTCTTATATACCGATCGTTGGTAAATAATATCTACAAATTGTCTGTTTAGGACACGTTGCTTTTTATTGCAACTCTGGTTATATGCCATAATATATGTATCCATTAAATGTCTCAGTGCTCCCACGAGTTATCTCATCTTTCCTTCCCGTTTAGTCAGTGGTGGTAAATCGATAGATATATTAAAGCAAATATCGGATCCTGGTGAGTCGGAAATAATTAAATATTCCTCCCAGTACCAAATATCATGGAAAATGCAAATGGTATTATAAAATCATTCTGATAATGGTATATAAAAGTGTGATATTCTTACACACATAGAATGGTAACCAATAGGAAGAATATGAAAGTTAATTAACAAAGCTTCATCTAAATAATGAACACTATATCTTTTTGGTTATCTTTTCGTTTATTATCCTCAATTGACAAGAACAGACAACGTGATGTCATACATTATGCATTTGTGTCCACAAAATAAAAAAGAATGTAGTTTAATTTCTTAAGATTTGGATTGAACCGACATAATAAAATCAAATGAAAAGATATTGTTCGATATGACAATTATATTGCAATGGGTCATGTCAGTTCTATTGTATAGTTGCACCACTTGGAATTTATAAAATTCTTGGAGGAAAAACTAGATGGGAATTACGTAAGAATGCTGCGTGCTGTTGTAAAGAAATCCTGGAAGCAGCACTTCACAATACAATAACTATATAGCCATTTACATCCAAGCACACAAATCATCCAGGAAAGACGTGAAAGACATGCTGAGAACTGCTAGAGAACGAACTAATGAGTGACGTTCTCTTATGGACTAGTACACACGCACACACCAGTTTTGGCCGATCGAAAAAAAAAGCCCCAAAACTTACATCCATGAGCTAATACTGCAGGACTCACTAAGACCTATTTTCTGTAGAGACGGATGGTTGTAAAGAGTCAAAGGAATTTGTGCTGCCTCACGCATTGTTGATAATAAAGAGAGCAAGGAAACGTAAACATTCAATAACATAAGATAACGGAAAAATTCAAAAAAATAATTCAAATCTATTACACGTATCATCATCATCATCATCATCATCATCATCATCATCATCATCATCATCATCATCATCATGTCCTCCCACAAGCCCAGATTTCCATGATTCTCTCTCTCTCTCTCTCTCTCTCTCGCGCGCGCGCGCGCGCACGCGCCATTCGTCTCTATCGTCTATCGCTTCCGGAAGGTCTTTTATACTATATCATCTGTCCGTACCGAGTTGTTGTAGATAAGTTCTTACTTGGCCAACACTTTCATTTCCTTGTGAAGGGGTCCATAGGAGAACGTCGCTTATGAGTTCGTCCTTATTTCTCCAGTAGTGTCCTGTATGTCTTGTTCGACTAATTTGGATAGTTTTAGAGAAAGGAGGATGGTATCTGTACTGCTGCTGTTTGGCTAGACATTGATGCCAGGATTTGTTCAATAAATCTCGTACTATTCTTGTGCAATTGCCGTCAAGCTTTTTTCTTTACGCTTAGTCAACGTCTATGAGGTGCGTCTATATTGTAGTATGGACATGAAGCTGCTTGAAAAAAATTGCGTTTTATTTTATCGAATAGGTCTGTCTTCCACATGACCGATAACCTATTGATAGCTGTCCATGCCTCAACTAGTCACATATTGATGTCATTTTCCATGGATAAGACGCTGTTTCCGATGTAGGTGAGCTTGTCCACTAGTTTAGGGAAAAAACAACAATGATTTATACTTGTAAACAATATACACATGTATGGATATCTAAGTCAAATGTAAAACCTAAAATTACGCTCTCCAAGAAAAAAAGGAAGGTATTCTCTGTGACGTAATGGCTCACAAACTAGTTTGCTGTCGAGAAGTAAACAATTTCAAATACCTGTCGAGCTATTACGTTCATTCATTGTGACACTATGTGAGTGGTGCGCCAGGCAGACAATCTCTTGGCATGAAACCTCAACAAAGGGCTTGAACACGAGATCTCCGGCGAGACCGGAAGTGGAAGAGGAAAAGAAGGTCCGAGAGAAGACAGGGGACAGTTGGCGAAGGGAGACGCAGAGAGGCCGTCGACATCGGTCAGCAGAAGGAAGCAGTGAGGAAAGACAGTCAAGATGAGTTGGCATTCCAAGTACCTTGTTGAAGTTTCACGAAAAATACACGCCCACAAAAGTCTACAGATGCGTCACAAAACTACCTTTCTTGCGCTTGGAGCTGACATAAATCTATACTGTTCGTTTGTTCTTTTTTTCCCACTCTCTCGGTTGTATTTCTTTTGTGGCTGAAAAGAAATGTGAAATACCCCGGCGGAACCCACAAGATTAATGGTTTTCAAAGTGGGTGGTACCGCTCCCCGCGAAGGGCGATATAAACTTTCAGAGGCGCGCTGGCGAGTAAACAGTAGGATGGGGGTGTTGAATTTATGAAGGGGGCGTTGGAGCAATTACAGTAAAATGTGACGTTGGTGTTGGTAGAAAGGCCGGAAAGATAGGGCGATTTAATTAAGCGTCCTCCAGTCGCTGCGACTGGATGTACGTGTCACGTCTGTATCCAAAACTCATTTCGTAAAGGACAATTTTCACCTGGTCACCGCCTTCCCCTTTGTTTACATACCGTTTTCTCGCTGCGACGTTAAACTTCAACTTTAAGCAGGGTAGTTGTTTATGATTACTCGTTCAGTTTTAAAATTTATTTCATGTTCAATTCAAGGTGTTTGTGATTGAAAAATGAATGTTAAGAATTTTTGTTAGTTAAAATTGTTTTTTATACTCTTCAAGCTGTCTGTGATTGAAGAATCAACCAATTCTTATGACATTTAACATTACCGTCGTTCTGGCGTTCGTTGGAAGAAGGAGGCGCTGGCATTTTGGTCCGGTGGTAAAGGGGGTGATGGCGAAAAAAGTTTGAAAACCACTGCACTAGATGAATCACTGGCCAAGAATAGTATTGGTTTAATAAAGTTGATAAGTTGGGGTTGGCGCCGTTAAGGGGTGTATCACATCATACCCTTGGGGAAAATATGAACCTACGGGTTCACTAGTATCACGGCTGGTTTTTCTAAAAGGATGGCTTGGCAGTAAATAACACACAAGGGTTGACATGCCATTAAACAAAGAAACTAAACCAATCGAAAAAAAAAAAACATGCATGCCATAATTTTTTCGAATAACTTTTCCATATCTTAATGCTATAATCAAGCTGTTCTGAGACCAGATATCCCTCTTCTTAAGAATAGAAGTCTGGTATTCACAGAGAACACGTCTACAACATTTTATTGCAATTCTAATTGCCGAATGAAAATATCAGTTCCATCTCACAAGCCCAAACAGCAATAACAAAAATTTATCCTCAAAAAGAATTTACGACGACGATACAAACAAGTATTAAAAACGAAAATCACTATAAAAATATTTATGTACACTGTATAAATTTAAAACACAAATATTAATATATTTCTAAATTATATATTCTCACGAAAATTATATAAATACATAAAACACAATATCTGATCAACTCACCCTCCTGTTATTTCATTTATGCTCCATGTTCAATAGCTACTTCACCAAAGGGTAAGAGAGGGCGCCACTCCTTTCCCTGGATTGCTCCACTTTACCCTTCCATTGCTGAGTGTTAAGCAAGGAGGTATCAAGTGCCATATTTAAAGACTTTGGTATGACGCGATTTGGTATTGAACGCAGGTTTCCCCCCGGACCATTGGGAAATACTCAACCATTTAGGCAAATATATATATATATATATATATATAATTAATGCGTACCCACATTTTCATGAATATATATACAGACACATACACACACAAACATATATATATATATATATATATATACAGTGGGGGGTGGGGGTGAAATAAATATTCGTACATATGACATTTTTATTTTTTATCTACCAAACAGCCTGAGCAAAATTTTTATATATAGTTACTGTATAAGGATGTAATCTACTAATATGTGTATATAAACTTTGGTTACAATTAATTTCACAGAAGTTAATGCCATTTTTTTTTATTTTCATATATACGAATATATAGCATTAATTTCATAAGTTCGAATATTTATTTCATCCCACTATAAATATATATATATATTGAATGCATATCTATCTATCTACCTATCTCTCTCTATATATATATACACACACACACGCACACACGTATATTTTCAATCATACATCTTAGATGCATCAGGGAGGTCTTCAGTGATGTGCTGTCTTCATTGCCGATTTCTGGTTATTTCTGCATCATATCAGCTCCGACAGTAATCCCAGCTTGACTCTGAAAGAGCCAAGCCGCCTCCATGATCACGACGTGCTACGCTCGTGCCTCTACCAAAGCAAAGAAAAATTAATAAAGGCCGGACATCGGCCGTTCTTATAGACATCTGTCCTTTAGTAAACAGCCAATGAAAACAGGGCATTCCACACTCCTCTGCTATATAATACCATCTTTACCTCATCCGGTTTTGCCCGGCTACTTCCGGAATCGGTATGTTATTTTAATACTCGTCCGTGTCCATGATTTACACTTTACTAGACTTACACGAATCTCCCGCTAAATCTGTACAATACTAATACTTCTAAACTAATATGAATTAATCCCCCGCTCAAAACTATTCAGTCAGTCTTTAACTTTTACTTTATACCCCTATTCGCAAAAAAAAGAAAGATAATAATCCCGTTTATTTGGCTCACGAGATTATTTGCTACAGATTAACTCATGCTTTTTGCCAATTTTTTTTTCTCCCCGTTTATCATTAACCTATGCTCATATTACCAATCTAATGTATATTGCTTTAAAAAAAAACAAAAAAAAACGCTACTCTATTCAACTCCTTACATTCTAATTTATTACTATTTCAAACCTATCTCCAGCCCCACCTTCGTCTCATAAACTACTTGCAATTAGGTTTCAATCAATTAAGTAAAACTGCTCGTGACCGCTGGCAAATAAATTATTACCTTAAATAGTAGCGGACAATAACAATATACATATATATATATATATGTACAAAAATATAAGTAAAAACACACAAACACACACAAACA
Organism: Sepioteuthis lessoniana; assembly: GCA_963585895.1. Taxonomy (NCBI): domain Eukaryota; kingdom Metazoa; phylum Mollusca; class Cephalopoda; order Myopsida; family Loliginidae; genus Sepioteuthis; species Sepioteuthis lessoniana. The sequence goes on from OY757933.1 coordinate 41,926,824, forward strand.
TACACATACTTGCACACTCACACACACACACACACACACATTTTTCTTCTAGGCAGTGGTCGTGTCACTACTGCTATATGGATGCACTACTTGGACGCTAACTAAACGGCTGGAGAAGAAGGTAGACAGCAATTACACAATGATGTTGCGAGCAATATTGAACAAGTCCTGGCAGCAACACCCTAAGGGCACCAACTATACAGCCACCTGCCTCCCATCACGAAAAATATCCCAGCTAGACAAACCAGACATGCAGGACACTTCTGGAGAAGCTAGGACGAGCTCATAAGTGATGTACTCCTATGGACCCCGCATATAGCCAAGCAAAAGCAGGACGACCAGCTCGAACATACATACAGCAGCTATGTGAGGATACGGGATGTAGCCCTGAAGACCTGCCAGAGGCGATGAATGATAAGAAGTGGCAAGAGAGGGTCAGGGATATCCGTGCTAGCGGCACGACATGATGATGATGATGATATATATATATATATATATATAAATTATAAATTAGATAACAGAACAGGATAAAAACTCAGAACTCATCGAGCCATTGTTCGACACCAATGACAAAAACGTATTCTTCTTTAATGAATGAATATTAGTTGGTTGATATAAGTTAAAATAATCAAAAGATTATATTTTTATATAAACCTCTAAAGAAAATATATGCAGTAATTTTTCTTTACTTCCTCTTGAAAAGCCAACTAAACCATAAGAACAACAGGGAAAGCAGAGCACCCCTGTATTGCCATCACTCCCAGGTCTAATCTGGCCCAGCGATGTAGCACCGGATAGGTCCCTATATATAGTGTTAAGGGAGGTGCCCGTGGTGTAATGACTATCGTCATAGGAAATGGACACGTTGACACGAGTTCAAAGCCTGGACGAGATTGATTGCATTTCATATAGCACTAATACCCTTGGGAAAGGTATGAATCCAATTATTTTCCCTCCAGCTATAGGTAAATAGTAGGGCAAACTAGGTTCTCCAGCCTTGGTGAGGAAACTAGTCTAGGAGAAGGAAAAATCTGTATTCAAACCTGTTAAACTCCGCTTAAAAATTGACCTTGTGTCATATCCCGCCCGAGCGGAGGGGTTTGGTAAATATCTATATATAGTGTTAAATAGAAATAAACTGCGTACTAATGATAATCTGAATTGTTTAAGTTAGAACTGTTTGATTAAACTGAATAGTTTGAAATAGAAAAGTTTTTGATAATCATTCTGCGAACAAAACTGAATTGATTGAAATAGAACTGAATATTTGTATAAAAATGGATATGGTATTAAATAACCGACAAAAGTTGATATGCCATAAAACCAAAACAATCAACCAACCAATGAAATATCATGTTACTCAGAACGTATTGTAAAAAAAAACAAACATCATCACTCATAATTTTTAGTCACAGGTGGTTCGCACATCGTTCGAATACTTTTGACATTGCTTGATCCCGGCGTGATACGTACGTCTACAAACATGCACTGGCCAGCCAGTTTTTAGAGTAGATTAAATATTAGGAAAATTCAAATCGTACCTAGGGTGTTCTCGTGGGAATTCCTATAGAAAATCCACTTCATGAATGAAACCAACTTCGAGATAGTAATCGAACTTCTCTTCGAGACAGCCAGATAATTATTTTGCACCCGAAATGACCCAGATATGAATAAATAATTAACAATGCTGTTCTTAGAAATACCCGATGAATTCCGTTTTCTAACGCTAAATTATTCTTTAACAACCCGTTTAATTGATCTTTTTTTCATCTTAATGTTATAAATATCATATGTTATATTATGACTGGACATTGGCATGATTGTTAGAGTGTTAACCAGTGGGCTGGGAGATCTGGATTCAATCCCAGGTCGAGTTATACTAAATACTCAAAAATGCTTGATGCCTATTTCCTTAATACTCTGCGTTATTAGGTACGGATCAAGTGTAAAGTCTAGCAATCAAGGGAAAGGAGTAGAGCCCTCCCCTACGCCTTGGTGTTGTAGCTATCGAAAAGGGAGCCGTAGAGTCACTCTCGACTAAGGTCGCCAACTTTACTTTTATAATACCAAAAATATTATATATCCATCCCTAACCTATCTATCTATTAATATATATATATATATATATATATATATATATATATATATATATATATATATTAAACCCCTCTGAACAAAAACGATGCAACACAAGTTTTCCTTCTAAGAGACCTGTGTTCATACAGAGTTTAATGAGCGAGTCTGCCCTCCGACAGGAAGATTAGTTGGGTTCATCCTATTTACCAACACCTCCGCTCAGGCAGGATATGACACAAGGTCAATTTTTAAGCAGGGTTTAACGGGTTTGAATTCAGAGTTTTCCTTCTCCTATACTAGTTGCATCCCCAAGGCTGAAGAACCCAGTCAGTCCTACTATTTACCCATAGCTGGAGGGAGGATAATTGGATTCATACCTTTGCCTGGGGTATTAGTGCTATGTGAAATGCAATCAGTCTCGTCTAGGATTTGAACTCGTCTCGCCGTGTCTATTTCCTACGGCGACAACAATTGCACCACGGCTTAGTTGGGTTCATGCCTTTCTTAATGGAATTAAGTGAAATGCAAACAACCACGTCTAGAACTTGAACACGAATCACTGATTCCGTTTTCCACGAGTGAGCATTATACGACGGGGGCCTTCCTTTTATTTCCTAATTTATTAACAGGTGCTAGGCGGTTATCAAGGCGTGGCGAGGACCGAGGACCGACAAATTTAAACGGAAAACAAACAGGGCCGGCTTTTTCTGAGAGGCGATATCAGGACAGCATCATTTCTTCTTTTCCGGAACGGGAGCGCGTTTACAGTTCCGACGCACCTAAAATAAAATCACGCCTCTCACACGTCGCAACCAATCAGACCCATACCTCTATAGGGAGCGTAGTTAACAGAACCGAGCCAAATTACAACTGCATGAATATTAACCAGTTTTCGATAATTCTGGCACAGAGATACAGAGGTGAAACAGCTTGGGTTGAACGAGTTGTACATTTAGTAAATTGAATGAAGTTTAAGATTAGACCACTGACCACTATGCCAAATGTAAGCGTCATAAATTTATAACATCATTATCTAAGTCCAATAAAATGTATTAGATAATCTGTTACCTAGAGAAGATTGAATCCGATTGATTACAAACTACCTGTTTGATTAGTTAACAGGCCATGAAACATATTGAAGTGACGTGATTTAAGTCAAGGTTTGTGGAACAATTACTGAACCTGAAAAACATCTTCCTACGTCGGCAGCGAATAGAAGATAGAAAATAACAAATATAATGACAACTGTAATTAATAAAATTCACAGGCAAAAAATTAAAGAAATTAGAAATCTAAATGTAAAAATCAATTAATGAATTCAGATTACTAAGATGCAAATGCCAAGTTACAAAACGAAGATGAATTTGGTTATATATATATATATATATATATATATATATGTATATTTAGGCAGCATTTCTTCGTTAATGCAAATTTCCTTAAACATAATAGACATTTTATGTCTACATATTTTCTTCTGGATCCGTTCGATATGGGAATTCGAACGGATCCAGAAGAAAATATGTAGACATAAAATGTCTATTATGTTTAAGGAAATTTGCATATATATATAAAAGTAAAGTTGGCGATCGTAGTCGAGGGTAACCCGAAGGCTCCCTTTTGGATAGCTACTACACCAATGTGGAGGGGAAGGCGCTACTCCTTCCCTGGATTGCTCTACTTTACCCTTGATCCGTACCTTATAATGCTGAGTGTTAAGCAACGAGGCATCAAGTACCATTTTTTGAGTCTTTGGTATGACTCGACCTGGGATTGAACCCAGGTCTCCCGGGCCATTGGCGAACACTCTAACCCCTAGGCCAATGTCCGGTATAATATATATATATATATATATATATATATATATATATACAGATGGTTTGGGTTCTTTGTTTAATGGCATATCAACCTTTGTAGGTTATTTTCCAAAGCTATTCTCCGAGAAGAACAGTAGTGGTACTATTTAACCCATATCTGGGAGGATAAGTGGGGTTCATACCTTTCCCAAGGGTATTTGCCCGAAAGTGAATGTAATAACGCGACTGAAGTACGAACTCGCTAACTATATATGTATATATATAGAGAGAGATAGATTGATAGATAGATACGCGTGTGTGTGTGTGTGTGTAGGTGTGTGTCTGTGTACATGTGTGTGTAGTTTGTCATGATTTAAGAGTTTGAGGATAAAATATACTATTGATATGAAGATATGATATAACGTATATGTGTCTCTGAAATTATATATGCATACTATATAAAATTAGTATCGTGAGAACTAAGTTATACAATCGTGCGAGCCTGCACAGTAACATATACAATTGATTAAATCTTCGTGCTTTCTTTTAAGAAAAAAAGATTATAATTTTTCAAATTTCATTTAAAATATGAAGCTTTTGAAAAAATTGCAAACACAGACACAAACACAGACACACACATACATAACCATCTATCTGTGTATCTATCTTGGTATGTATGTGTGTGTGTGTACGTTTGTGTGCATTCATTATCCTGTTTTCATAGTTCAAATTTATATACAGGTTGGAACGATAAAACTGTCGCGCTAGAAAAGACGGCATGATTCCATTTCCGTTTAATAAAAACCGGTTTTCTTTTTTTGTAGCAGACCATCTACTAGTTGGCCAGTTGTGTACAAATCCCAAGAGTGATAGGAGCCCTCTATCATGTCTATCATGTCTGAAAATGACACAATGTTCAACGGGCGAGATCGGAGATGCCCCGCTGTACAACGCATGCTCTCTACCGATCCAAGTTATGACAACAGGACCATTACCAGCACCCTCAAAAGGCAAATCTGGATTGCCACGAATAACAGGGACGTGTCCAGGTAGATGAAAACATAGTTTCCGGTTACGGTTACGGTCTTTGGTGTGGTTTCAAGTGAGGAACACATCATGACACCTCACATCTTCGAAGTAGGCTTGAAGTAATTTACAAAGCTCTTTGCTTTGATGTGGCACAAGGCCGAATAAATGGGGCGCCCAATGAGACTAGAACTCACTCGTGTAGGTTTGCTAGTCTAGCTTGCTAACCGTTACACCACCAGAGGTGCCCAAGTAGGTGCGAAGTAGGCTTGAAAGTCAACACCAAAGTGTACTTGGATGTGCTGAAGAGTGTGGTGATCCCCTAGTGCAATCAGGTGGCCGGTGGCAGACCCTGAGTGTGGCAGCAGGACTCAACGCCGGCCCACAAATCCAAAGAGACCCAGGCTTGGCTTCAGAAGGAGTGCTACAACTTTGTACCCTTCTTTCACTGGCCTCCCTTGTCCCCTTAGTTGAACCCGATGGACTACTTCGTTTGGTCATACATCGAGAACATCACCAACATGACCTCCCACAACACCAAAGCCAGTCTGATCGCTGCCATCCGCCGTGCATTCGTCAAGCTCCCGCTGGCGCTTATGGAAAAGACTTGTCGATTGTTTAGTTCTGAGTTCATCCGACACCAGTTCAATGGGATTTAGGTCGAGTGAATGCCAAGACATCAGTTAGAGAATGTACTGTTCCGCTTTGCTTTTAATGTACTCCTAGTATATCTTGCATGAGTACGAATTCTAAAACCGTGTTCCAGATGAGATCACGTGATGCTATAGTATGCTGTAGTAGCTGGTCTGAATAAATTTGCCTATCAACTGGTACAAATCTCCGACCTTGCTATCGGCAACACCTCACACCTAATGGAGACTCCTCCCTGCTTTACGGTTGGTGTGAAACACCGAGTCGCATCTCTTTAACCAAGTCTTTGCCTCCTATTTGACTGTCCTATAGACCCTCCTATTTGACTGAAAGTTTTTAACTTTGAATAATCACTTGAAAGAACTTTATTTTACGGCTCTATAGTTCAGTCTTTGTGCACCTTGGCAACTGGAGCCTTTTGACATTGTTTGATTTTAATCAGAGCTTTCATGGCAGCAGTTCTGCCATATAAGTCAGTTTCACAGTTTTCTCTTCACAGAGGATGTTAACACATTTTTTCACGACATTTATACAGTCTTGCAGTTATGCTAGAACCAGACAGCTTTCTGTCACGCAAACTGGTGACTGATGATGTTGTCCTGTGCGTAGGTAAGACAAGTACTATCTAGCAAGAAGTAATTCAACATATTCTAGTGTAATATGAGTTCAAATAGTGGTATATATATATATATATATATATATATATATATATATATATATATATATATATTTATATATATTTGGAAAACGTTTATTCATACTCATTATTAAGAAGAAAATCCCTCCAAAACGCAATTTTTAAAAGACGTGGATGACTAACAATATGTTATCAATCGTATGGAAGTCTGACCTCGCCAATAATATAAAACGCAATTTCTTCCAAGCAGTGGTTGTGTCAATTCTACTATATGGATGCACCACATGGAAGCTAATTAAGCGTACAAAGAAAAAGTTAAACGAGGACTGAACATGAACGCTACGAACAAATCCTGGAAATAACATCCTATTAACTAGCAGCTGTACGGCCACCTAACTCTCATCTCTGAAACCATGGAAATAAGATGAAGAAGGCATGCGGGATGCTGCAGGAGAAGTAAGGACTTACTCATAAGTAGTGTTCTCCTATTAGCCCCTTCACACAGACGTAGCAGTGTTGGTAGAGCAGCAAGAACATACAACAACAGCTCTGTATGGACAACGGAAGTAGTCTAGAAGATTTGCCAGAAGCAGTGGGTGATGAGGACGAATAGCAGAGAGAGAGAGAGAGAGAGAGAGAGAGAGAGAGAGAGAGAGAGAGAAAGTAAGGGAAATCCATACTAGCAGCGTGACATAATGATGATACATTGTACATACAATATATAAACCTAAACACACACACACACACACACACGCATATATATATATATATATATATATATATATATATATATATACGTATTAGCAAATCTGCTTTAATTAAAAAACACTCTAAACTATGAAGGAAAATTTAATCAACACAATATTTTTTTAATCTTTTGTTTATAATTACGTAATCGACTACGAGCTCCATTTATTAAATTAATGTCTATTTTATGAGTTCAATGAACCAAAAGCCTTAAAGATATCTCCGTCCATAATACGCACACACACACACACACACACACAGACACACATATATATATATATATATATATATATGTGTGTGTGTGTGTGTGTGTGTGTATTTGCAGATTGAATTGAACAATTTCAGAAATAACAATAAGAAATAATTTAAGAGGGCATTTTTAAACTGTATTTTCATTTACTTAACAGAATTTGATCAGTAAATAGATATCGTATTAATATTTTATATGAACTCTTTTTTCTAAGATTGACATTAGGTGTTCATAAAAAGATGGGATTCCCACGGAGGCGTAACAAATCGGTTGTATTAGTAGTTGCATTAGACGTATTTATAATAGTAATAATAATAATAATACACAGAGAAATCTGAATGTTACTGAAATTTCGCTATCCTACCAAGATGATCAAATCTGCAGATGTCCTTGAAAAAGAAACATAATTCTCTAGGTTATGAAAATCACCCAGTCTAAGCCAGTAAAGGTAATTTATAATTGCCGAAAGGTATTTTGCTCACCGTTAGAGACAACGCACGTCTTCCCTTAAAACGGATGCATGTAACAGTAGACGGTATATTAAACATTACATGTCAAGGTATAAAGTTTTATATCTTGTATAACATCCTTATATCGTGTTTGAAGCTTGTACAATAACAAAAATATTAGCGTGTTTATTTCGTCCTAGTCCACTGCAGAGGACCATTCAGTTTGATATCAAAAAATCTATTAAATATGGAAAATGTGATTGACAATACTTTTTTCCAACTCGACGAATGATGACAAAACTTATTTGCTTGAGAGTGAGGGTGGAAAGGGAGAGAGAAAGAGTGTTGATTCGATTGAATCGATTGATTGAGGTATATTTTCAAGTCGGTTTAAGTAGCTGCGATGAAAATAACTAAAATGAAGATGACAAGAAGGGAACATAACATAAAAGCCAAGTATATAAGTAACATGGAAAAAGAGTTACAAGGACTCGAAAAGGGGCTGAAGGCGAAAATACACTTCGATTCTCTCTGAACATCAGTAAAAAACTACCAAATTTGAAAACGCCAGGCCATAATTTCCATTTTTGATACTGGTTTAAAGAACTTCTCTTCCATACAAGACAGACTGGCTATTGAAGTGATCAGAAGCTTACAAGAAATAGATATACCCAAATGTATGAGGAAGGAAAACCATCCTGATCGAAAAAGACTCCCACAAAAAAAGGGAACTGCCCCTAACTACTACAAACCCATAATGTGCTTACCAATGACGTGGAAAACACTAACGGCACAAATAAGCGCGGACTATTCTCCGAGGAGCAGAAAGGATGCTGCAAGGGGACCAACGGTACAGGAGAGCTACTATACAACGGTCAACGCATTCTGAAAGACAGCAAAAGGAGGTGAATAAACCTAGCTATGTCGTGGATTGACTACAAAAGGCAAATGATATAGTCCCGCTATGTTGGATAATAGACTGTCTGAAAATGTACAATATATCAGGTGAAGTCGTGAAGTTTATCGAAGATAATATGCAAAACTGGAGAGTCAAAGGAAAAAGCTGTAGCGAAAATCCAGTGAGGGATCTTCCAGGGAACTGCACTATCACCATTGATATTCATAATTGCGATGGTGCCACTAAATAACATACATTCAGAGACAAACTTCATAAATCAAAAAAAAAAAAAACAACCACCTGATGTACATTGGCGAAATATCACTGTCTGCCAAAAACGAAAAAGAACAGGAAACCATAATACAGGCAGTAAGGATATATTGTGAAGATATATGGATGGAATTTGGCATACTGATATTGAAAAATGGAAAATCATCCATACTGATATTGAAAAGTGGAAAATAAAAATGATGGAAGGAATAGAACAACCAAATCATGATAAAGTCAGAACGCTCGATATATAGAAATCTACAAATACAAGGGAATTTTGAAGCAGATACCATCAAACATACCGAGATGAAGGGAAAATATAAAAATATTTCCTCGGTAGAATGAGAAAGCTACCCGAAACCAAACTATATAGCAGTAACCTCATCAACGGGATAAATACCTGGGCTGCCCCCCTCGTAAGATACTCGGGTCCATTTTTAAAGTGAACGAGACAACTTCAACAAAATAAAAAAATGAAAAAAAAAATAATGATGATGCATAAGGCCTTATATTTAAGATAATATGTAGACAGATTGTATGAGTCAAGAAAAGAAGGAAGAAGAGGACTCGCCAGCATTGACGATGGCGTCGATGCATCGATACAACGACTAGATGACAACATAAAAAAGAACGGAGGATGACTGATTACTACGATTAGAAAAGATGTGGTCAACACGAGCATCAACAGAACAAAAAACAAACAAAAAAAACAACAAAAAAACAAAACAGTAAAGGAAAATAGCAAGAAAAACAACTGTGCGGGGATTTCAAGTGACAACAAAGCGAAATCTCACTCGAAAAACTTGGCTAAGAAAGGGAAATTAAGAGAAAAGCTGAATCTTTTCTGATAGCTACTTAGAACAACGCCATAAGGGCTATGTCAAAGTAGGAATAGACAAAACGCAACAAAATAGTAGATGCAGATCAATTGCATAATAAGTGAATGCCATAAATTAGCACAAAGAGAGTATAAGTCTAGACACAACTGGGTGGGGAAGGTGATCTACAGGGAGTTGTTTAAATTTGGCCATACGAACAAATGGTTTATGCACAACCCAAAATTCGCCCGAGAAAATGTGACACACAAAATTGTTTGGGATATTAGATACAAATGGATTATTCATTATCGGCTAGACTACCACATCTTGTGATAGTTCACAAAAAAAAAGAGAACCTGCCGAATAATCGACTTTGCCGTTCCGGCTGACCACATTGAAAAACTGAAAGAAGGCGAAAACAGAGATAAATAACTGGGCTTTGCTAGAGAATTGAAAATAAAACAAAAAAACTATAGAACATGAAAGTGACAGTTATGCTAAGTTCTACTCTGCAGAGTCAGAGTAAACCTTGAAATATGAGTAAGGTATTGGTGACTCTCCAATCACTAGAGATTCAAGATTGGAGCCTCAACACGGAATGCAGGATTATTCTCTTTTTTTGTGGTCTTGTTTTTCTGCAAGGTACGCGGTGTATGTATACTTGTTCACACTGACAGAATGCCAACCACGGAGAAAATAGGTGATTATGTACATTTTTTTCAAAATATCGCGAATAATAAAAAAAAAATTATGTAGATCATTGAATAATCTGAAAGTATAACGGTCATTCAATAAACAAAGGATTTTTTAAACATCAGAATAAACGTTTTTTTTTTTTTCAGAATTTCTTTCGTAAATATAAACTTTTCATTTTTCAAAAATAATTGATACTATGAATCATTTTAATCTTACAAAAATATTTGTGTTGATTTTATTCAAAATAGCGGTAAATCAAACCGAGTTCTCCATGCTTGAACAGAAGTCTGTCGCTAAAAATATGGTTGCTGAGAAGTGCAAAAAATCTGAAATTGTGAAGTGTACAGAGATGTATGTTTCATTAAAACAAATTTACAAATGGGTTAGGAATGAAATTGCCATCGTGAGCTTAAATCCAAAAGTCAGGATATCAAATAGAAATGCACAGACTCTCCGGTAAAGAAAAATTTCGAACGCAACGGCCAGCAAAGAAGACCAAGCTGACAGTCTTCTAGGACATGAAATTACTCATTAGTATTTATTTCCAGGGAAAAAAAAAACAAACTATACTTCTGCTTAGAAAACAATCACCTTATTCATGGGAAGATCCGCGTATATAAGATTGATTAGAATATTAAGATCACTGGATACATTAATATTTTATTCATGTCGTCCATGCATCCGTACAGCAAAGTTTCTATCATTCTTGGCTCGATCTCAACCAAATATACAGATATAATAAGGTTTTTGTAAATATGTAAGGTTTTTGTAAATATTCAGAGGTCCGGCTAACACTTACTTTTAAGTTGGATTTACCTCCTACCCATTGTCTCTGCCTTACTATGTATTAACTTTAAAAGGGTTACTGTTCAAGATATTCCTATTCTTCTCAGTAGCAAACTGGTTCCCTTTAGCCTGCAATGGTAATGGTTTCCATAATGTTTTCTATGACTGCAAACAAACCATAATGACAAACTCAGATTTGTCTCAACCTAAAAAAGTGACTTCCCACATGGCCAGTTTTATGTTGCCGTGGGTATTTTTGTAAATACTAGCAAATTGCAGAATCTACAGTAAAGAGTCAAACAATATATACATGGTTGGCAATGTTGCTAATATTAAAAAAAATGCGGAATCTACATTGAAGAGTCAAACAATATATACATGGTTAGCAATGTTGCTAATACTAAAAATTGCGGAATCTACATTGAAGAGTCAAACAATATATACATGGTTAGCAATGTTGCTAATACTAAAAATTGCGGAATCTACATTGAAGAGTCAAACAATATATACATGGTTAGCAATGTTGCTAATACTAAAAAATTGCGGATTCTACATTAAAGAGTCAAACAATATATACATGGTTAGCAATGTTGCTAATACTAAAAATTGCGGAATCTACATTGAAGAGTCAAACAATATATACATGGTTAGCAATGTTGCTAATACTAAAAATTGCGGATTCTACATTAAAGAGTCAAACAATATATACATGGTTGGCAATGTTGCTAATACTAAAAAATGCGGAATCTACATTGAAGAGTCAAACAATATATACATGGTTAGCAATGTTGCTAATACTAAAAAAATGTGGATTCTACATTAAAGAGTTAAACAATATATACATGGTTGGCAATGTTGCTAATACTAAAAAATTGCGGATTCTACATTGAAGAGTCAAACAATATATACATGGTTGGCAATGTTGCTAATACTAAAAAATGCGGAATCTACATTGAAGAGTCAAACAATATATACATGGTTAGCAATGTTGCTAATACTAAAAAAATGTGGATTCTACATTGAAGAGTCAAACAATATATACATGGTTAGCAATGTTGCTAATACTAAAAAATTGCGGATTCTACATTGAAGAGTCAAACAATATATACATGGTTGGCAATGTTGCTAATACTAAAAAATGCGGAATCTACATTGAAGAGTCAAACAATATATACATGGTTAGCAATGTTGCTAATACTAAAAATTGCGGAATCTACACTAAACACTCAAAATAGAGGCAACCTATTAATATGATAATAATTTATTACTGAAACAAGTGCAATAGTTGTCATTCGGAACCCCTTCTGTTAAACATGCATCCTTTGAGCTAGAGGCATCAAATCAATGTTTTTTTAAATTGTTATTATATGAGCTTTCTGACATGCAATCTTTTCCTTTTTTGAGTTTCTTGTCTCAGTAATAAATCATTATCATATTAATGGGTTTCATCAATTTTGAGACAGTTTTTAATGATTTTGCCTCTAGATAAATAGTGGCGCAAAATATTTTTTCATCTCTTGTCCAAGGCATCGTTATCAAGGATCAATTGTGGTTATAGAACAGTGATTTTAAATCTGAAAAAAAAGACCACAACATTATTATTAATAGTGTTATTAGCAGTCACATGGGTCCCATGTAAACTGAGAAATCCAATATAACACTGTATACTGACACATCTTATATGACCATGTATACTGACACACCCTATATGACCATGTATACTGACACACCCCATATAACCATTTATACTGACACCCCCTATATAACCATCTATGCTGACACACCCAATATAACCATGTATACTGAGACACCCTATATAACCATGTATACAGACACACCCTATATAACCCTGTATACTGACACACACTATATAACCATGTATACTGACATACGCTATATAACCATGTATACTGACACACCCTATATTTGATGATAATAATTTATTTGCACCGCATTACGGCTTCATAAATCCACGCTTATAATTTTTTGAAAATATTCAGTTTACCTATTGATGGCATTATAACAGGTACTGCCACACAGATTCAGAGTTGACCTTAGAGGAATGGCAAGGAAGAGGTACTCAACACTCTCCAACACTTCAAAACTGGAACCTCAACAACAATTTGAGTTTACCGTCACATACAGGATATTCGTATGTAAGGTGTTATTCAATAAAAGATTTTAATATAAAGCACTTTGTGAATATTATCGAAAATCTTAAATATTTTTTACAAGAATTACTAATGATAATAATGACAAATTTGGAATATCAAAATATGAAATCATAGTATAAGCGGAGAGGAAAACAGGAAGTACCATTCAGACTCCGTGTGGACCTGGGAGTAATGGCAATGAAGGTGTACTCCGCACTTTATAGAGTTCCAGAATTGGAACCTTATACAGTTTAGAATCGTATCCAGGTTATATGCATGTAAGACTTTATATATTTACCAACCCCTCCGCTCGGGCAGGATATGACACAAGGTCAATTTTTAAGCGTAGTTTAACAGGTTTGAATTCAGAGTTTTTCTTCTCCTAGACTAGTTGCCTCACCAAGGCTGAAGAACCTAGTCTGTCCTCCTATTTACCCATAGCTGGAGGGAGAATAATTGGATTCATACCTTTCCCAAGGGTATTAGTGCTATGTGAAATGCAATCAGTTTCGTCCAGGATTTGAACTTGTGTCGTCGTGTCCATTTCCAACAACGATAACCATTACACCATGGGCTTTATTAAATGAGAAATTTTAACAGAAAGTAGTTTGCGAACATCAATTAAAATCTTAATGTCTGTATTTAAGTACTATTAGTGATAGTAAAGTACATTTTCGAATATCGAAATATGAAATGATATTGTTCGATGAAAGAAAACAGATATGAGAAGAAAGTATTTAATTAGACAAATAAATCATCACATTGAACGTTAAATCTCCTTGGGAATCTTAAAAGCAGATAAAATTAAATTAAAATAAATGAAATATTAGAGATGGGTGCACATTTCCAAATTGAAATATTTCCAAGTAAATGCACAGGATGAAAATAGAGGTACCTTCCACAATTAAAACTGTCATTAGTGTGGCACAAGGGAACTTTGGCAAGTGGCAATTGTTTCTCCTTGTCGTTCATGTATTTTTTTGATAAGATTCTTGCTTGAATCTGTTGTATCTTTAAAGATTGATTAGAAGACCATGGTATCTGATATTACAAAAAATATTTCTCTGCTTTTTTATTATTAAGGGATTTTGGACTATTGTCTTCATCTTTATTGTCATTTCCGCAATATTTGAGCCTTTATTGAATCCACGGGGGTCACCTCTTCTGATTCCGTTTGCCATAACCGGGTACTAGTGTTAAGTATTCCTTTATTGTTACTCGCCTGCAGTCATGATTGAACCTGAAACCACTTGATGATTGTTTCCTTAGAAGCTTAGAAAACCAACGCCTATAACTGTTATACTATGTGTCCAGCTGGACAGGCAACCCCCGTGGATTCAATAAAGAACGTAGTTCGAAGTTCCGAGTAGGTTCCCGAGTTCGACAAACACCTGATGAAGCCCGGAAGACATATCTGCCGAAATGTTGTGGAAATAACAATAAAGATGAAGACAATAGTCTGAAAACCATTAATCATAAAACTCATGAAGCTTCATCTAAAAAATTCAGACAACTATTTCTCAGTTGTTTAAATAAAGGGCATCAGTTTTCTTTTAATTGATTAAGCTGTGATTCTGAAATTTCAACCCATAACAGTATCAATTTTTTATTCAGAACTGCATATTTTAAAGGTAACATGAATGAGAACTAAAATTTCTCGATTAAGCAATTACAAATCCCCCAATGTCTTCAAAAGTATTTTAACTGCAAATTTATCGGTCCAAGGATCATAAATGAAAAAGAATGGCTTGACAAATAGATAGAACTACCATTACCATTTGCCTAAGTTCTTTTCCTCGACACGAATATGGCCCACTCGGTTGAGGCTACAGAATACACTGACTGCATCTCTAAAGAGGGACAAGACTCCCCCAACGAGTGTCTTGGATATAACACTATACAATCTGATTGTTAGGCTGTAGTTTTTGGAAATGCTGAGTATCCCTTTACTGCCATCGCTCCCAGGTCTATTCTGGCCCGAAGTGGTAGCGCTATGGTTCAAATAGAACTAAATGGATTAAATGTGCTAAACTGAATTGTTTGAAATATAACTGTTTTTGACATTTAAACTGCGTACTTATGCCAAACAAGATTGTTTGAAAAAGAACTGTTTATATGTATAAAATGGATTTGACATTACATAATCCATTATGCCTTAAAACCCAACCAAACCAAACCAAATCCACACGGGAGATATTTTTAGCGGTGGGATGTCATTCTGACCCAATCTATATGTGCATGATGCAAATGTATGCTAATTCTTTCAAATATCCTTTTCTGAAGAACTGGACTAGATTTAAAAGGGTCAGATTCTATATTTGAGACTAAGTAACCAGTTAAAAATATATGTGATTCACGAATAGATAAAATCTGTTAACTTATGCGCCGTGTCTGTAATATTGA
Organism: Sepioteuthis lessoniana; assembly: GCA_963585895.1. Lineage (NCBI taxonomy): Eukaryota > Metazoa > Mollusca > Cephalopoda > Myopsida > Loliginidae > Sepioteuthis > Sepioteuthis lessoniana. The sequence goes on from OY757933.1 coordinate 41,942,480, forward strand.
TAATTTGGAGTGGTGATCAAAATATCATTGTTAAATTTCTATCATGTGACATCTGTTGACCAACCAGCATTTAGATTTCTAGGAAACTTAATGGCATCGTAGTGCACTAATTTTCACACACTGTAAAATTGATTCACACCTCTTGCCCATCATTCCCGTCTTACACATGTATTGACTACACGTTTAAATCAGTTATAAACTTCTGCATATGGCATATTACATCACTGATTTCAGAGCAGAGTAACGGTTTAATGTGACGGTTCACGTCAGCCTTACAGTGAATCTTGCTCACTGGTTTGTTTGACCAAACGAGGTGTTTATTGCACAGAGCCGGAGACGGTGTCACAAAGAAGACGAACTCAAGCTTTGAAGGGCTGGACTTGCCAACAGAGAGAAGGCTGTGTTAATTTGAACCTTCCTTTGGCATAGCGCTTACTTCTACCGAAACGTCCGGCGTGAATTATACTTTTCAGATCGTTGCAGATAACCTAAGATCTCGAGGCATCGTCCGACTCTGAAAACATCTTTGATTCTGGTCGCTTACTGTGACCATCTGACTCCGCTAGATTCCTCTGACAATTTCTTTTTTATCGCAGAGTACACTTGTATATATGCAGGGGTTAATATTTACAACTTCCAGGCTTTCAGTCAACCAGTGACAACACATGAGACGATTGCCAGATTGTATGACTTCGGGTACCACTAAAAAGCGACATAATACGATTGAAACCTTTTAAGTTGCAGCTTTGCCTTATCAGACCATCTCCATTTACACAGGGAGAATTGAATGAGCTGTTCACGCCCAAAATAAATACGCCCACGCACACTCAATACACTCACTCAGATATGTCCAGGTCCTTACATGGATATACAATTACATACTCACACACATATATGTACATGTATAATATATATATATATATATATATATATATATATATATATGTTCTGTACGCTGCCATATTTAGACCTAGTCGACTGGGGCTGCAAATTACACTGACTGCATCTCTGCAGAGGGTAAGACACCACAAACGGGTGCTATGACGCTAGACATTCTGATGAGGAGTCTTCAGTAATGATGGAACTTTAGGAAATGCAGAGTACCTCTTCACTGCCATCGCTCCTAAGTACACTCTGGCCGGGAATGGTAGCTCCTGATAGGGTACTATTTATGGTTCATATAGAATTATTTGACATTCAAACTGTACTTATGCTAAACTGAATTGTTTGAAATAGAACTGTTTTTAGATTTAAATGTTTGTAAACAAAAAAAAAACTCTGTATTTATGCTAAACTGAATTGTTTGAGATAGAATTATTTTTATCCTTAACTGTTTATTCGTATTAGATAGAAATAAGTGAAACCATTTAACTGTATGAAAAAATTTGTTTAGGCTCATTTAAAAATATTAGTCATATATTCAATATATATGTATAAGACGTAATTGGCATTAAATGATCTACAATGGTTGATATGCCATAAAACCAAACAAAACTAAACAAAACAAAACCTAGTAACCATACACATACATATATAGGAACATAAACCCACACCAACTCATATATCTACCGAATTATGCATATACACATATATCGTTATAGGGAAACGGACTTAGAGGCCAGAGTTCAAATCCTGGACGAGACTATTAGCTTTTTTCCTTTGGAAAAGGAATGAATCCAAATATTCTTTTTCCAGTTATAAGTAAATTGTAAAGCCTATTAGATTCTTTTGCTTTTGTTTGGCAACCAGTCGTGAAAAAGGAAAACTGATTCCTAACCTGTTAAACTCCGCTAAAAAATTGACCTTGTGTTACATCCTGTCTTTGGGGTGGGTTTGGTATATGCATACCTATGTATATACATATGTCTACATCAATACACTACCTTAGCAAAGGTCCACAGTGTCACATGAAAAGGAGAGGAATCATTGCAGATACTAGACACTGACGTCCACAGTCCCAAAGCTGATGGATCAGTAAAAACAGACAAAGTGGATTGAAGATGCTCGAAGGAAATCGAAGAGAAAGAACGACATTCAAAACGCAAAACCGTTCTCACCTCATCTCAAGAGATTCGAAATTAAGTCTTTCCAATAATCTAAAAAAAGTTACAAAGGAAATAAATAACGAGGATTTTGCTCTTAAGAAAGTTGTGTTTGTTGATTTGCATCAACGTCGAGACGATCATGCTAATATTAACTAGCTTTTATAGCGGCCAGACTATAACCCTCAAGGCTGTAATATCCTCTACGCAACATATTCTTGTTTGTGCCTAAAGTAACACGTTTTCAATAGTCGCACATGTTGTCAACCTTCAGCTGCCTGACGAAGCCTCTGGCGAAATCAACAGTATCCATAAAGGCATTTTAGTCACTGAGAATACCATCCCTTTCTCTGAAAACAAGAAGAATAGTTGAGGCGACAATACAGTTGATATTACACCGTGGTAATTGCAAATAAAAGTATCTGTCACAATTTGCAAAGTCGTCACGAAAAAAGAAAGGGATTTTGATATAAACTGTTACAAAATAAAAGGACATGATTCCTTGTGTTTTTACATTATACACTTGTGGGAAATAAAATTACGATCGCTAATGGTCTAAGAGACCTGGGTCCAATCCCAGGTCGCGTCATACCAAAAAACTCAAAAAACGGTACTTGATATCTCCTTGCTTAACCCTCAGCAATATAAGGTACGTATCAAGGGTAAAGTGGAGTAATCTAGGGAGAGGAGTTGCGCCGTCCCCTACACCTCGGTAAGGAAGCTATTGAAAACGGAGCATTCTGTTCGCCCACGTCTACAGTCGCCAACTTTACTTACTTACTTACATTGAAGAAATATATACAGATTTTTATCTGTGTGCACTATATACAAGCTCCTGTTTATTCGATATTCCAATAAACTTTAGAAATATACAGTCATCTTATGACGTAGTAACACTTATAGTAGTATGCCTTAATTTAAGCGTGCGGGATTTATACCCTAAGAAGATATCTTCAACATTATGATAATCATCAAGTCGCGCTTACAGAACTGCAAGGGTGTCTCTGACTCTCTCTCTCTCTCTCTCTCTCTCTCTGTCTCTCTCTGTGTCTCTGTTTGTCTGTCTATCTGTCTGTCTGTCTGTCTATCCCCCTCTCTCTCTCTCTCTCTCTCCATCCGTCCCAATCATCCATCGCTCTCGACAGATCTTCCAAATTATATCCTGTGTCCACAAAGAACACAAAGAAGTTCATGCTGGTCGGTTAACACAGGCATGTCCATGTGTAGGGGTCCATAAAAGAATGTCAGTTACCAGTTCGTCCTTCCTTCTCCAGGAATGTCCAGCATTTCTTGTTTATCTTCCTTGAATGTTTTTTAAAATAGTTTTCAGATAAGTAATCAGACAGTTATTGAGTCCTGAGGTGTTGCTCCTTAGATTCGTTCAAAATAACTCGTAGCATTCTTGTGTAGTTTCCATCAGCGTCCATGTTGTGCATCCATATAGTAGTATTGACACCAACAGCTTGGAGGAAATTCTGTTTCATTTCATCGGATAGATCAAATATCTATACGATCGATACCCTATCTATAGCAGTGCACTCCTTTACTGGGCGTATATCAATATCCCTTTCAGTAAATAAGACACTGCTGCCGAGGTATGAGAATTTGTCTATCAATTTCCGAGGCCCAACACTTAGAGTGTAGATAGCATATACACTCCGTTTTATTCGCATTCCTCTGGAGGCCAATGCCTCGAGCTGCTTTTTCCAGGCTACGCAGCAGAGATCCGGCTTGGGCAGGTGTATGAGGAGTTTTGAAATTAGATATATTAATACCGTTTCTATTCCTAATATTCAAAGAGTATGTACTGCAAAATTGTTCATAATAAAAGGGAGTATGATGACAATATCCCGCCAAAACTATAGCTGATGTAGACACTTCAGATGATATAGGACTTCTTTCAAGTAGACCTTCTCGAATCCAATCTCTGCTATAAAGCTTGAAGCAAGTAGCAAGCGGTACATGTCTCTATGTGAACTCAGAAAATTCAAGTATCTTAATTAAGAGAGCACTATCTCAGCATTAAATGTCAAGGGACCAAACTAAGTAGTCTAGTAAATAAAACTCGCTAGAAAAAAAACACGAGATGGGAACTCCTCAAAGATGCTGTATGCTGTTTCCAACAAATGATGAAAGCAGCATCCTGAAAACATCAGATGTATGACCATTTACTTTTCAGTTCGTAAACCATTCAAAAAAGACAAAGAAGACACACTGGGTATTGTCGGGGAAGTAAGGGTGAATTTAGAAGCGACATTACATGAGGGACCTCTAGACATGGACTAATCAGTGTATGCCTACGAGAAAAAAATTAGGTTCATCTGCTCAGTATGGACACTGATGCCGTCAAGAAGAATTACCAAATGCGATGACCCATACAGACTGAGACACACACACACACACACACACACACACATATATATATATATATATAGTGTGAGAGAGAGAGAGAGAGAGAGACTAAATGGAAACCTTACTGTATTTTGATTATGTGAATGCAAATATTCAAAACCTCCGTCACGACCAGTACAAAACACGCAATCGATTTTTAAGTGGATAGCTTGGTTTATTTGAATGATTCATAATTTTGAAAATAAATCTACTTCATTGTGACTAATTTTATTATTCTATCTAGTTTGACACTTGTTTTAGATGTCTGAAGACCTTATCAATTAATCGATTCTATTTCATTTTAATACTATCCACCATAAAACAAACAAGCTTGTTTTATGCAAACACCTTATTTATCAATCAAAAGTCATACTTCAGTTTGATACTGGTGTTATACTTTTGCAGGAGTGCAGTCTGGGTATCCAACAGCCCCAAAATAACCAACTGGGTGGACAAGCTAGAAGGTTGAAAGTGGCATTAAAATGAACAATGAAAGAGCACAAATCTTTAACATATTAGATCCAAAATGAAGAGGATTTCTTTTAAGGTTATCCATTCTTTTCAACAAGTGTTTCCGACATTTTACGTCGTCTTCAGGAAGTAAATATTCTAATATATTTGAGTGTGTGTGTATGAAGAACAATATATTCAAAGGATATATTAAATATGAATATTGTACCAATAATTCAGATTTTTTCTAACTGTTTTCAGTGTGATTGTGTCTAATTTTAAAAATTATTTTGAAATGAAAAAGTGAAAAAATGAGAAAATTCTTAACGTTCTTTGATCATTAGTCGCGCTCTGCTTTAAAACGTATGTAACGTAACTAGTATTCAAAAATTTCTTTTCTCTTCTAGTTATTTACTAGCCTTATGTTTTAAATTAAAAAAAAAAGATTTGAAGTAATCTTTAAAAAAGTCAATCCTTATAAAGATTAAGAGACCGTTTAATTTGTTCTATTTGCGTTGTTAAGTCTTTTTGTTAAGTTCTGTTGTTAAGTCTTTTTTGTTTAGGATATGTTCTGTTGTTAAGTCTTTTTGTTTAGGAGATGTTTCTGTTGTTATGTCTGTTCGTTTAGGAGATGTTTCTGTTGTTAAGTCTTTTTGTTTAGGAGAAGCCACATGAGAATAAAATACTAATAATAATGAGTTGACTGAAAGTTTTTGGATAGAAAGCAATATTTATACGACTGAGTAAAACAAGTAAAACAGATGATAGGAATAGAAAAGAGTTTGTTTGGTTGATTGGTTTTTAGCTGTGAAAACTTTTCTGTAATTATTTTATTCCAGACATATTTTAGCAGTTATGGTCACCAATTATATAAAGGTACAATAATATCTTCCTAATCATTTTAAACAGGTAAATAAATGGCTCTCTCAAACTGATCTATTTGATCCATAGAATGGATCCAAACAGATACTACCATCCGGACCTAAGAGACTCTTGTATATGACACTAAAATGCATCTGATGGTAAAACTCTAATTTGAAAGATCTGGGAAGTGTGGAACACCCCTTAATTGTCATTACTCCCAGGTTCACTCTGACTCAGAGTGGTAGAACCTGTTAACATCTCACAACTGATCAAATAGATCCGTTTAAAAATTATTCGTATTCGATCTGGGTACTTGTTTTCATAAAACTACGTTATTTGTATTAATAATACTTACTTGAAACACCATTTTTATTCCTGAGGAATATTATACTTAATTACTTGAAACCATTCATGTACGTACCCATCCCGTCTACTGGGATCAGGAAGTGACTCAAGGCCAATTATTTAGTTGAGTTTAAATGGCTTAGATTCAAAGTTCTTAGATTCTTCAAGATAGGTTACCATACCAAGGTCTTCCCAATTACCCATAATTGGAAGAAGAAAAGATGGATTAATACCTTCCTAAGAATATTAGAATTAGCAGAAATGAAAACAGTCTTGTCCAGGTTTTAAACTTGGTTCACTCTATTCATTTCCAATGACGTAAGCATTCACTAAAAGCGTCTTCATACTTGAAACCATGCAATTGTGCGCAAACAAATGTTAGTTACTAAAAAGAAGTAATTACTTGAACCCATATAAGTATTAGTATTAGATAAAAATACTTTATATGAAACTATATGTAAGAAAACTCTTAAGCAACCAAATAAATGTAAATATAGATATACAATAAACAGAATTACCCAGCGCTTTTTCATTAATTAAACAAGACAATATGATGTGCTGTTAAATCAATCAATCAGTTAACTGAATCTGAGTTTTCTACGGAGTAATGCATAAGAAGGCGTGACAGTAAACCACTCATAATCAAGAAACAGGGTTTCACCGCCGGATATATGATAGTCTCACACTTAGAACATCCCTTTTCGGACGGGGTTTTATTGAAAGAAAATTGGGTTTGGTTTTACGGCCTCTGTGGGTCATTTAACGCCAGAAGACTTAGATTGGTTTTATCTTTTGTGTATGTGTTAGGATTTATGGTTTTATCTATATGTGTTATTATATTTGGTTAGGTTTCGATTAAGGGTTGGTTTCTATTTGAAAGCTTAAGATTTCCTCTGGTTTGGTGTTTTTGAAATGTCCTCTGAATTACTTTTCTGGTAGGATTTTGGGGCAATTTGGAACTGATAAGTCTCATGTACGATACAAATTCATACATCATCTTGTTGGAGGTTTCATTATTCAATAAAATTTTATACGACTGGATATCTCACTCATCAGTCGATCCATACCATTCTGACGATTTAATTACTTTCATTTTGATACGAGATGAATCATTCACACCGGTCAAAAAACTTTTTATAGGACTGAAGTTCTGATTTATGAATCAATTCTAATTAGTTTATTGATATATAAGTTTACTTCATTCTGTAATTTACAAAGCTCTTTGCTTCGATGTGGCTCAAGGCCGATTGAATGGGGCACCCAATGAGACTCGAACTCACTCTTGCAGGTTTGCTAGTCAAGCTTGCTAACCATTACACTACCCGAGGTGCCGAAGTTTACTTCATTCTGATACAAGTTTCATTATTCTATCTAGTTTTATACGACTGGAGATCTCACTCATCAGTCGATCCATACGATTCTGACGATTTAATTACTTTCATTTTGATACGAGTTGAATTATTCACTCTGGTAAAAAACCTTTTTATAGGACTGAAGTTCTTATTCATGAATCAATTTTAATTAATTTACTGATGTATAAGTTTACTTCTTTCTGATACATTCATTATTCTATCCCATATAAAACTTATTTCATGGTAGTAAGACCTTATTTAAGGATCAATCTTCGTGATTTTGCAGATAAATAGTTTTTCTTCATTCAGATAAAAGTTACTCTATTCCATTTAAAAGTTGTTTTATACGTCAGGAGATTGCATTTATTAGTAAACTCTCATTGTTAATATTGGAATCGTGTCATTATTCTATGTAGACTACAATTTGTTTTAAAAGACTAAAAACCTTTATTCATAAATCAATCCCCTTGTTCGTTCTTTAGTCACGAAACATAAATTAGAATGAATCCGTCACACGTACAAGAGAGATTTCAAAATTATAATCAATAACGGATGATTAATGAAAGGTGAATGCGTTTTTCTATATAACTATGTATTGTTTTGTGACATTTATGCGCCATTTGCACGTAGAAGCTGAGAAAAATCGATGTTGCTTTGCTGAGAGTGATAAGCAGTTTAACAGATGGTGATCAGAGACTAGAAACAATAATGATTAGCTTTCTTCAAAAGGATAAGTGACAATTGTCTGACATGAAATCTGAAAGATATCAATTGGTTATCGGAAGTGGATATCGTCACTGACCATCCATCAAAAAAGCTCAAGAGAAAAACAAAAAGAGAGATTAGATATTGCATAATTTTCAAAGTAACACAAACACACACATTATATATATATATATATATATATATATATATATATATATAAATATTTCTGAATGCACACACGCACACACACACACACACACATATGTATATATATATACACACACACACACACACACACACATATATATATATATATATATTTCTGAATGCAGGCACACACACACACACACACACACATATATATATATATATATATTTACATAATAATATATATACATACACACACATATATATTCAGATAGATAGATAGATAGATAGATTACCGAGCATGTGATGAAAACGTCTAAATGTGAAATAAGTTTTTATTTTAAAGCTTCATAGAACATTTTATCAAGAAAAAATAAGGATATAAAGGTAAATTATGTAATTCCAAAATATAAAGCTCAATAAACTTATTTTGATAAAGTTATAAGAATAATTATAAAATATTCGAAAGAAAATAAATGATTAAAAACATCAGAACGATGAAATAAATCCGTAAGATTTAATAATTGTTTTGTATTATTAATGTTTTTAAAGATAAGAATATAAAATTGGGTATTTTACTAAATCACACTGACTTTTACATCGTAGACATGGCGAAATATCTGTGACATCATTGGATCTTAAAAACAGGTAGTCAAGTAACGTAATGTAGATAAACTTTCGATTAAGAATATCTCAAAGACTGTGAGGAAATCTAAATGTGTAATTCATAACATTTTAAGAAAACATGAGGAAACTGGGTCATGCAAAGCTAAGAAACCATCTGGCAGGCGTAGGAAAACTACTGCAAGTGAAGACAGTTGGATTGCTAATGAATCAAAAAAGGATCGATTTGCGACAACAACCGCTATCTCAAAAAGAGCGAATGCTAACCTTGAGATTGAAATATCAAGGTACTTTATTTCCCGAAACTTCTGTGTTTTACTACTTTTTGAAATGTCACTTTAGTAAAAAAAAATTAAAAACTTTTAGATTTTAACTGATTCATGATTAATTCAAACTGTATCTTCACATGTGTAGCGTTATTTTATACTTATTGGTTAGGCAATTTTGATGATTGTATCATCATTTTTTCCAGATTTTTATTAAAGAATTTGTACTTTGTTGCATTGTTTCAAGTATTCTTGTCTAATATTAATAATTTATACATAATTGCAGAGTTTTAATCATTCCCTGGTTAAACTAATAATTTATATTCAATAATATGATTTTTATTAATTTTTCCGATTAGAAACGCAGTTTCTTCTAGGAAGCGGTCGTATCGATACGGCTGTATGGATAGACTACTAGGACGCTAACTAAACGGCTGGAGAAGAAGCTGGACGGAATTACACAAGAATGTTGCGAGCAACATTGAACAAGTCCTGGCGGTAACACCCCACAAGGCACCAAGTGTACCACGACCTGCCTCCTATCACGAAAACTATCCAAGTTAGACAAACGAGACATGCAGGACACTGCTGGAGAAGCAGGGACGAGCTCATAAGTGATGTACTCCTATGGGACCCCACATATAGCCAAGCAAAAGCAGGACGACCGGCTCGAACATACATACAGCAGCTATGTGAGGATACGGGATGTAGCTTAGAAGACCTGCCGGAGGCGATGAACGATAGGGAGGAGTGGTGGTAGAGGGTCTGGGATATCTGTGCTACCGGCACGACATGATGATGATGATGATATGTTCCACTTACTCTCACCTCTATAAGAGTGGCTTCTATAGAAGAGAATAAAACAGCCATCGAAAGATAACCATGACCCACACTCAAACCACTTACACAAACCGCATCGCTCTTCGCGCGGGTAAAAAAGGGGCGCGTCCTGCTGAGGTTGGAGCCCTGGCCTCGGTGTTCGAAAAATCAGCTACAGAGCTCAAACAATCAAAACTACTAAAATGCAAGCAAACACTACAAATAGCCACATTTAACGTAAGAACCTTAAATAGAATAGGACAACTCCCAGAGCTAATCGCATCGGCCGAAGAACATAAAATAGACATAATATGCATACAAGAACACAGATACACACACACAGAAGATATCAAATATCACGAAACTAGCAATGGATGGTCGCTCGCCACTGTATCCGCATGGAAAAACTCTGTCAACACCGCAGTGGGAGGGGTAGGATTGCTTATAGGACCTAGAGCACTAAAAACGCTTAATAGCATAGAGAAAATACAACCTAGAATGATGGTAGCTACATTTAACGGAAACCCCAGAGCAACAATCGTCTCATGCTACAGCCCCACCAATGTTAGTGAAGAAAATGAAATAGTCACCTTCTACGATGAGTTATCCTCATTAGTGCGTAGCATCCCGAAACACAACATGTTAGTCATTGGCGGAGACATGAATGCACAAATCGGGAAAAACGGAAACAACAAAAACAGCCTCCACAACACGTCAAATAGAAATGGGCAACATCTAACAGATTTCATGATAGAAAATAGATTAGCATGCCTCAATACAAACTACCAAAAAAGAGAGGGCAAACTATGGACATACACGTACGCAAACAATACTAAAGCTCAGATAGACTACGTCCTTATAAACAAGAAATGGAAGAATAGTGCATTGAATTGCGAGGCATACTCCTCCTTTGAGGGTGTGTCCACCGATCACCGAATAGTCACGGCGAAAATACGGTTAAGCCTACGAAAAAACGACAAACGAACAGCGACCACCAAACACTATGACTGGGCCCTATTAAACAACAAAGATGTAAGAGATAAATACGTATTAGAATTAAGAAACAGATTCGAAACACTACAAGAAAAGACGGAAAAAAGTACACCAAACGACGAATACGAAAATTTCGTCAATGCACACCTCGAGGCAGCAGCAAAATACATTCCAACAAAAATTAAAACTAAATATAGAGTCCCATGGGAAACTTTAGCGGTGAGAGAAAAACGTGCACTAGTGAAAACAGCCTCCAAAAACTATCGAAAAAACCCAACAAACACAAATGCCTTAAAACTAAAAACGGCACAATATCAATTAACAGGCATATATATAAAGGAACAGACAGAATACATTCAAAATCAGATAGATAAGATTAGAGACTCGGTGGAAGATAGACAATCTAGAATTGCCTGGCAAACAATAAACGAAGTGAGCAGAAGAAAGAACACGGCCAAAGCAAAACTTAAAGCAGCAAACCAACAAGAAAGAATAAAACTGTGGAAACAGCACTTCGAAAACTTACTTGGAAACCCACCAAAAATAACGCCTGAACCAATCACCAGAATAATTAGCAAACAATTAGACATTAAACTTGGACCGTTCACACAAGAAGAACTCGACTCGGTTCTCAGAAAAATTAAAAATAGAAAAGCTGCAGGACTGGACGAAATTCCCCCGGAAGTATGGAAGACCAGACAATTCGACGACATACTGCTCCGACACTGCAACGCAGTATACAATCAAAATCCGATAGATAGATGGACGAAGGGATGCATACTCCCCTTCCCTAAAAAGGGGGACCTCGGATTAGCCAAAAACTACCGAGGCATAACACTTACATCCATAGCTGCCAAAATCTACAATGCCCTACTACGAAACAGAATAGAACCCAAAATCGACAACATACTTAGAAAAAACCAAAATGGCTTCCGAAGAAATAGATCTACGACCTCACAAATATTAACCATCCGCAGAATCCTTGAAGGTGTACGGGCAAAGAACCTACAAGCGACATTAATATTTGTCGACTTTACCAAGGCTTTCGACTCCATTCACAGAGGAAAGATGGAACAAATCCTACTAGCGTACGGCATACCTAAAGAAACCGTAGCGGCAATAACGATTCTCTATAGAAACACTAAAGTAAAAGTACGATCACCAGATGGAGACACAGAATACTTCGACATAGTAGCAGGAGTACTACAAGGAGACACGCTGGCTCCGTATCTCTTTATCATTTGTCTAGACTACGTACTTAGAACATCGATTGACAAAATCAAAGAGAATGGCTTCGAACTGACGAAGAAAAGAAGCAGAAGATACCCCGCAACAACAATTACCGACGCCGACTACGCCGATGACATAGCGATACTGGCAAATACACCTGACCAAGCCGAAACACTTCTGCATAGTTTGGAACGAACAGCAGCAAGCATAGGCCTCCATGTTAATGCACATAAAACGGAATATATGTGCTATAACCAAACGGGGGACATCTCCACTCTAGAAGGAACCCCTCTTAAACTAGTAGACAAATTCACGTACCTAGGAAGCAGCGTCGAATCAACCGAAAAGGACATCGAAACGAGGTTAACGAAAGCATGGACAGCTATCAATAGGCTATCGACTATATGGAAATCAGACCTAACCGATAAAATGAAACGCAGTTTCTTCCAGGCAGCGGTCACATCGATACTGCTATATGGATGCACTACATGGACGCTAACAAAACGGCTGGAGAAGAAACTAGATGGCAATTACACAAGAATGCTGCGTGCAATCCTCAACAAGTCCTGGCGGCAACACCCAACAAGACACCAACTGTATGGCCACCTGCCCCCTATCACGAAAACTATTCAAGTTAGACGAACCAGACATGCAGGACATTGCTGGAGAAGCAGAGATGAACTCATAAGAGATGTACTCTTATGGATCCCCACACACGGCCGCGCAAAAGCAGGACGACCAGCACGAACGTACATTCAGCAGCTATGTGAGGATACAGGTTGTTGTCCTGAAGACCTACCTAGGGCGATGAACGATAGGGAGGAGTGGCGAAAGAGGGTCAGGGATATCCGTGCTGCCAGCACGATATGATGATGATGATGACTCTCACGTAAAATGTAAGTAAAGTTGGCGACCTTAATCGAAGTTGATCTGAAGGTTCCCTTTTTAATAGCTACTACACCGATGTTTAGGAGAGGGCGCTACTCCTTTCCCTGAATTGCTCCACTTTACCCTTGATCCTTACATTATCGTGCTGAATGCTTAGCACAGCGGCATCAAGTACCATTTCCGTATGACTCGAGCAGAGACTGAACCCCCGTCTCCCGAACCATTTGGGAACACTCTACTCTAATGTGTAATCTTATGTAATATCTATAATTTGCAAGCAATTATATGTTTTCACGTAAATATTGCTTAGGAAAATAATCATGTTTTCTAAATAAAAATAATTTCCACACAGTCATATGATATCAAGTACTCTTAACTAATTAGACACATTTTCAAACTTGCCCAGTCGGTTGAGGCTGTTGAATACACCGACAGCTCCTCTGCAGAGTGGTAAGCCCCTCCCATGAGTGTCCTGGATATGACACTAAACAATCTGATGGTAAGGTTCTGGTGATGCTGGAGCTACTAGGTCCACTGTGGCCTGGAATGGTTGCACCTGATAGAGCCCAATTTATGGGTTAAATAGAACTAACAGCATGCTGATGCTAAACTGAACTGTTTGAATTATAACTGTTTGACTAAACTGAATAGCTTGAAATAGAAACATTTTTCACAATTAAACTGTAGTCACATTTAAACTACGTGCTCATGCTAAACTGAATTGTTTGAAATGGGACTGTTTATGTCATTGGAAATGAATTGTTTAATATAGAACTGATTCGATATTTAACTGTGTGTAAACAAAATCTGTACTTATACTAAACTGAATTAGCTGAATTAGAACTGTTTGACTGAACTGAATAGCTTGAAATAGAAATGTTTTTGATCATTAAACTGTGTACTCATGCTATACTGAATTGTTTGAAATAGAACAGTCTATTTGCATAAAAATGGATTTGGCGTTAAATAACCTACAAAGGTTGATATGCCATAAAACCTAAATAACCAACCAACGAACCTACCTAATTTTCAAACAGATTCAGTTGATAGCCTTGTCGGCTGGAACTGTAGAATATTCCAACTGCCTTTCAGCCGGGTGGGAAGATCTTTCCTAACGAGTGTCCTGTTATGACATCAAACATTCCTTATAGTGAAGTTCCAGTAAAGCAGTAGCTTTGGGAAATGTTAAACATCTCTTCATTGCTATCGATCCCCGAATCATTTAACCGTATGCAAAATAAAAGCTCACGATGTTTTTACCATTAGCCAATCGGGTAGAGTTTTTGCCAGTTGTCCGGTGCACCAGGGTTCAGTTCCAAGTCGAGTCTTAGCGAAGACTAAAAAATTGTGGTTGATGCCTCTTTACTTAGCACTCAGAAAAAGGATGAAATCAAGAGTAAAGGGGGCCAATCCAGGGAAAGGAATTGCACCCTCCCAGACACCCCGGTGTAGTTACTAATGAAAACAGAGCCTTCGCATTGCCCTCGACTACGGTCGCCAACTTTACTTACTTATATATGGATAAAGAGGAGGTGCCCGTGGTGTAATGGTTACCGTCGCAGGAAATGGACATGGCGACACGAGTTCAAATCCTGGACGAGACTGATTGCATTTCACATAGCACTAATACCCACGGGGAAGGTATGAATCCAATTATTCTCCCTCCAGCTATGGGTAAATAGTAGGATAGACTGGTTTCTTCACCCTTTGTGATGCAACTATTCTAGGAGCAGAACATTTCTGCATCCAAACCAGTTAAACTCCGCTTAAAAAAATTACCTTGTGTCATATCCTGCCCGAGAGGAGGGATTGGTAAATTTAATAAAGAGGATTTATCATTAATTTTTTAACAATGGTTCATATGCCATAAAATATTTAAAAAAAACCCAAAACATAAATTTGGCCTATAGATTGGATCATAAAATGTTCTACCAGTTCGGATCAGAATTGTCCAAGGAGTAAACTTAATGTAAGATATTCGGTATCTTCCAAGACTCCAGAAATGGAGACTCATCACCCACATGAATTCAATGTCATACCTATGGAATCTCTTTTTAATTTTCTTATACCCTATTCCAGAGACAGAGGTGGCCAATACTAAGTCCCAATGACAATGCACAAATCTCTAAATGGAATTTTTTCAATTTTCACGACCTGTTATAACTTAAGTATCTACTGCTTAAATTATTATTTCAACCGAGAGGGAAAGTTCTTCAACTTAATGAAAAGCAGAATTAAAGAAATGAAATTAAATTTATCTTTTCCAGTCAGCTGGGGCTGTAGAATACATCGAATGTTTCTCTGCAGAGGGGTAAGACCCCACTAACGAGTGTCCTGTATATGACACTAAACAATCTGATGGTGAGGTTCCAGTAGTGCTGGAGCTTTGGGGAATGCGGAGTACCCCTTCATTGCCATCGCTAGGTCAACGCTGGCCCGGTGTGGTAGCCCCTGATCGGGCCATATCAATGGGTTAAATAAAACTAACAGCATACTTATACTAAAATGAATTGTTTGAATAAACTGAATAGCTTGAAAAAGAAATGTTTTTGACAATTAAACCGTACTTACATTTAAACTAGGTACTTATGCTTAACTGAATTATTTCAAATAAAACTGTTTTTCGACATTAAAACTGTATTTACACTTAACTGAATTGTTATATATAACTGCTTGAATAGTTTGAAAGGGGGAATATTTTTGACAATTAAACTGTGCACTTATGTTAAACTGAATTGTTTTCAATAGAACAGATTATTTACATAAAAATGGATTTGGCGTTAAATAACCTACAAAGGTTGATATGCCATAAAAACCAACAAACCAAATCAAACCAAACCATCGAATTAGTCCCAATAAAAAACAGATTTTATGATATCATAGATTGAGAAAATGTACCGGTATTCTTTGTTCATTGTAGTATTATTTAAAGAAAAATGAGTTCTGTGAATCCAATAAGTTTTTCGAAAAGAATGATATTCACTGCTCTAAGAAACAGAAAGTAAATATGGGATTATTTGTTGTGTAGTGGCTCAAGAACTTGACTGTGAGTTCGAACTCCAGTCGCGCTATTACGTTCACTTTCGGTCTTATACCGACAGAATAGGTAGGAAACCATTTATTACCACAGCTATAGGTACTATTTACCAACCCCTCCGCTCGGGCAGGATATGACACAAGGTCAATTTTTAAGCGGAGTTTAACAGGTTTTAATTCAGAGTTTTCCTTCTCCTAGACTAGTTGCCTCACCAAGGCTGAAGAACCTAGTCCGTCCTACTATTTACCCATAGCTGGAGGGAGAATAAGGTGGTTCATACCTTTCCCAAGGGTATTTGCCTGAAAGTGAACGTAATAGCTCGACTGGAGTTTCGTTTTATGGCACTTGTAGGTTCTTAACGTCAAGTGCATTTTTATATATATAAACAGTTCGATTTCAAACGATTCAGTTTAGCAGAAGTACACAGGTCCAAAGGTACAAAAAAAAAATAGCTACATTTCAAACAATTCAGTTTAGCATACAAAAACTGCAATATTTCAAACAATTCAGTTTAGCTTTAGTACAGAAATTCAATGTCAAAAAGCAGTTGTATTTCAAGCAATTCAGTTTAGCAAAAGATCACGGTTTAGTTCATTTTTACCCATTGATAGGACCCTATCAGGTGCTACTACTCCGGCCCAGAGTGGAGCTGGAAGCGATGGAAATGAAGATGTACTCTGCATTACCCCAACGCTCCAACATTATTTGAGCCTCTCCATCAGATTGTTTAGTGTCATATCCAGAACACTCTTTAGGTGGGGTCTTACCTCTCTGTTCAGAACCAGTCGGTGTATTCTACAGTCCGAGAAGACTGTGCAAATTACCAATAGTGTTCTTTAACAAACATGGCTTTGGCATTCATCAACCCACAGATGTTGATATGCCTTTAAACAAGGAAAACCAAATCGAAGCAGGAAGAAAACCCTGAAAGACTTGGTTTAGAATTGGTTTGGTTTGGTTTAGTTTGGTTTAGTTTCTTTGTTAGAGATGCAAAGATTAACTCGAAAAAAAATATCACGAAAAAGCTCAAAATTGTGCTACATAAATGTGGTATTGAAAAAGTAAATCAAGATCTGAATGCAATCTTTGGTATTTTTTTTTTACCAAATTGTACATTGCAAAAAGTCTGTGACCAAAATATGAATAAGTTTTAAAATATGTGTACATTATATATATATATATATATATATATATATATATATATATATATATATATATATATATATATATATGTATATAAAGAGTTCTTTTTTATTGAAAGACCTACGTATAAATACAAGCATAATCATTATTTTGACAATATGTACGCATGTATGTATGAGTTCGTGCCTGTTTGCTGCTGCTGCTGCTGTCACTTCACCTTCAGGTTCTGCATGAAACTTTGACTGTTAGCCTACCCTCTCTTCCCCTTTCAAAATTAGATTACTTAAATCTGTTGACTTTTTTTGACTTGTATCCACACTTAAAAGCCATTTTCTCTTAGTACTTTTTGTATATAAAAAAGGAACAGTTAAAACATTAAACCCTTGCCACGCAGATATACTGAAACGTTTTACACCTTCCCTTTATATATATATATATATATATATATATATAATCAAAAGTTTCTTCTGGGTACAGACGATTATGATTCTTCCCTAATATTGCTTTTAATAATTTCTAATTATTATAAATAATGCTGACTTTTTTGCAAGCAATGATGTCACATGACCTGCAAAGAAAACCACCGTATATCTCAAGTTAATCAAATGTTAAGAAAGCTTAAACAAAAAAAAAAAAAAAGAAAATGATAAGTTAACGGGTGAATTTAGTTAAGTTAGTCGACCATAGTCGAGGGTGACCCGAAGGCTCCCTTTTCGATAGCTACTATACCAAGGTGTAGGGGAGGGCGCTACTCGATTCCCTGGATTGCTCCACTTTACCCTTGAACCGTACCTTATAATGCTGAGTGTTAAGCAAGGTGGTATCAAGTTCCATTTTTAAAGTCTTTGGTATGACTCGACCTGGGATTGAACCCAGGTCTCCCGGGCCATTGGCGAAATCAAGCTACAAAAATACGGCTGATCTTAAAAGGGAGTAATTCATAGAAGAATGAATAGACGAGTTTTTAAAAGAAAAAGTCAATGCGTTTGTCCTAATGAGTAGAGTGTAAACTAATGGTCCGGGAGACCCGGGTTATATCCCAGGTTGAGTCATACCAAATACTGAAATAATTGTACTTGATGCCGCCTTGCTGAACACTCAGCATTATTAGGTGAGGATCAAGGGTAATGTGGAGCCATCCTGGAAAAATAGCGCCCTCCCCAACACCTTGGTGTAGTAGCTATTGAAAAGAGATCCTTCGGGTCAGCCTTGACTAAGGTCGCTAACTTTACTTACTTATAAAGAATTGGAAATCAAACTGATGGAAAGACCGGAGACGTGATTGAGATGTTTGGAGTTCAAACTCAGGTGAGAAAAGAGAGAGAGAGGGGGTGAGAGGGAGGAGCGACATATAAGCTAATGAGTATTATAACAACAATGACCACGAAGGTGATGGTGATATTTGTTTTAATCGGTGCGCCTGAAACAGTCCTGAAAGACTTGGTACGGAGTCTGGAAGAATCAGAAATCGGAGAACGAGTCGAGACCATCCAAACTACAGCATTGTTAAGATCGGCGAAAAAAGGAAGATTAAAGAGATATCGACAAAGGGTAAAACAATACAGACAAAACAGGACATTCCAAAACAACGAAAGAAAATTCTAACAACAAATGGAGGGAGATGACGCGAAAACAAACAGCGGGATGCAAGAGAAAGCGAAATATTTTGGACTAAAACATGGCAACTAAAAATCATAACGAAAAATCCCAATGGATAAATAATATGACTATAAAATTTGAAGGGCTCGAAGAAGGCTCGAAAGCGGAAGTATACATCGATTTACTTAAAACGACATTAAAACTGGAAAACGCCAAACCATGAGTGAATACATGGTTTCTAGTTCAAGGAATTCACGACAGACTAGCAATAGAAAGGAATAGATGCCTACAAGGAGCATACGTACCCGAGTGGATGACTGAAGGAAAGACCACATTGATCCAAAAGGACTCAAGCAAAATAACTACCCCAAACAACTACAGACGTATAACCTGCCTACCAATGATGGGGAAATATTAACAGCACAAATAAGAGAAGAGATTTACTTCTCGATAACAAGCTCAAGATTATTCCCTGAGGAACACAAAGGATGCAGCAAAGGGTCCAGAGGCACACTAGAGTTTCTTTACATAGATCAGCACATCCTAAACGAGAGGAAGACCAGACGGAAAAATCTACCTATGGCCTGGATTGACTACAAAAATGCATAAGATATGGTCTCGCAAAGCTGGATAATAAACTGACTCAAAATGTACAAAATATCAGATATGTACTTTATCGAGAAAACCGTGAAAACCAGGAGAGCATAATTGACTGCAGGAGGAAATGAAAAAGAACCGGAAACTCAAACACACGCAGTTAGAACACAGTCAGGACATGGGAATAGAATTTGTCATAGAAAAATGTGCCATGCTAGTAATGAAAAGTGGTAAACGGCATCTAAATGACGGAATGGAACTACCGAAACAAGACAAGATTAGAACGCTCGGAGAAAAGTAAACCTAGAAATACTTGAGCATCTTGGAGGCTGATACCATCAAACAAGTGGAGATGAACGAAAAGATTAAGAAAAAATATCTCAGAAGAACTAGAAAGCTACTCGAGACAAAATTATGTAGCAGAAACCTTATCAAAGGAATAAATTCATAGGCCGTATCCCTCGCTAGATATTCAGGACCCTTTTTTGCAAAGGATCAGAGAAGAACTTAAGCAACTGGACCAAAGAACAAGAAAACTATTGACCATGCATAAGGCATTACATCTCGGAGTCGACCTTGAGAGACTATATGTGTCAAGGAAGGAGGGAGGGAGAAGACTTGCCAACATTGAAGGCACCTTTGAACGCATCGATACAACGACCCAAAGACTTCATAGAAAAGCACGAAGGAGGACTGATTACAGCCATCAGAAACAATATTGAGAACACGATTGCCAACAGAATGACAATAAATAGGAAACAAAAATGGGAAGAAAAATATTTTTTAGGGCAGCCTTAAACGACTAATAAGCAACATATCACACGAGAAAACCTGGACGTCGCTAAGAAAATGAAACTTTAAGAGAGAAACAGAATCTCTTCTAATAGCAGCACAAAACAATGCCATAAGAACCAATAATATGAAAAGGAGAATAGATAAGACGCAACAAAATCGCAAATGTAGGCTATGTAGTGATAGAGAGGAAAACATCAATCACATAACTGAATGCAGTAAATTAGCACGGAAAGAGTATAAGACTAGACACGACTGGGTGGGTAAGGTGATTCACTGGGAGATGAGCAAGAAATTGAAATTTGACCATACGAACAAGCTTTTATGCACAACCCTGCAATTGTCCTAGAAAATGATACACATAAACTCCAATGAGATTTTTACATACAAACAGGTAATCTAATTTCGACCAGAAGAACAGACCTTATAATAATCACCAAGAAAAAAGAGAACTTGCCAAATTGTGGACTTTGCTGTCACGGCTGACCACAGAATACAAATGAAAGAAAGTGAAAAGAAGGAAAGGGCCTAGACCTTGCTTGGGATTTGAAAACTATGAAATATGAAATTCACAATTATACCAATCGTCATTGGTGCTTTTGATTCAGTCACCAAAGGATTATTTAAGGGACTGGAGGACTTGGAGGCTAGAGGATGAGTGGAGACCATTGAAACTACAGCATTACTGAAAACGGCCAGAATATTGAGAAGAGTCCTGGAGTCTTGATGAAACTGCTCGTCGCTCAAAGTCCAATGAAAAAACATCAGCTAAAACTAATGAGTAAAAACTCCTAATAAGTAAACAATAGTAATGAAAATAATAGTAATAATAATAATTTGGTACAGTCACTAAATGATAATTAAAGAGACTGGAGGACTCGGAAATAAGAGAACGAGTGAAAACCATCCAAACTACTACATTATTGAGAATGGCCAGAATACTGAGAAGAGTCCTGGAGAACTGAGGTGACTTGCCGTCACTCAGCCTCCAATGAAAGCCTATCAGCTAGTCCTGATGTAAAAAAAAACTCTCAAGGAATACAACAATAATAATGATTATGATAATAATAATTATAAAGAATGTTTTAAGACTGAGACTTTTTGAAAAGTATTATATTTAACGGATTTTCACTTAATTTTTTAAAAATAATCTCGGCAAAAATGTAAATATATCTTCTTTTTTCTTTTCTTTTATTTTAACACAAATTGATAACTAGTGGAGTAGAAAGGTTATATTTATTAAGGAATTTGCATTATATCTTCAGTGAAATCCAGCGAATAAAGAGAATTTATATTAATCATATATTAAGAAGACCTGTTGAGATTTAATTTTTCATAAGATTTGTTTATCTTATTGTTATACATAAACTTTCTAGAAAACTTTATTCGATAAAGAAAAAAAGCCTTAGATTAAGTTTGCTTGAATCTCAATTTTTGTATGAATCATTTTATAAATTTTCATTACTTATTTATTATTTCTTTTAAATCAGTTCATTGAATATTCATAAATATATGTAAAAATAAAGGTAATTAGTATTGTTCTGATTTAATATTCAATTTATTTACACTAATTAAAAAAAGTTATCGGTGTTTTTATTAAAACTGATTTATTTGTTGAATTTGATAAGGTTTATTTTACAAAGAATGAAATATCACATATGTTTTTTAGAAATAAAATTCTCAGATAGGTTTTTCTTTCTTTCTTTCTTTCTTTCTTTCTTTCTTTCTTTCTTTCTTGTTCCATGTTACTGAAGTAGACGATTAGTCCGATGTATACCCTTACCACTTCATCAGTCTCTTGTCTTTCTTTCTTTCTTTCTGTCCCATGTTACTAAAGCAGATGATAAGCATCTAATGTATTCCCACATCACTTCTTCAGTCTATTCCCATTTTCTTTCTTTCTTTCTTTCTTTCTTTCTTTTTTCTTTCTTTCTTTCTTTTTTTCTTGTTCCATGTTGCTAAATTAGATGATAACTCTAATGTATACACTTACCACTTAATCAATCTCTTGTTATTCTTTCTTTCTTTCTTTCTTTCTTTCTTTCTTTCTTTCTTTCTTTCTTTCTTTCTTTCTCCATGTTACTGAATTAGATGATAAGTCTGATGTATACACTTATCACTTCACCACTTTCTTTCTTTCTTTCTTTCTTTCTTTCTTTCTTTCTTTCTTTCTAATTGCATTTGTAATCTTTTTGCTCTCTGACGTACATCGTATTCTTTTTCTTCCCTTACAATAAAACTGGAATGGCCGACTCGTTATGTGAAGTGAAGAGGGTGTCCATGTTTTATTCTCTTCATAGTATATATCTTTTTTTAAAAAGTTAAATGAATGAGCTGATATTTTTCGTGAAATAACTGGCACTTGATCTCTAAGGAGGTATAACCTTTACTACTTCGACTTCCCATTTCACAGTTCACAAAACCGTGAACACACACACACACACACACACACACACACACACACACACACACACACACACACACATATATATATATATATATATATACTCTATAAAAGAAAAACCTTTAAAAGTCATTTATATTTGTTTTTGATAATATTCATTCCACCGGACCCATTATTTTTTTAAAAAATATTTAAGTTTGAAAAGTTTTAAAAATAAAGGGTCTGCTGAAATAAATAATATCGCAAACAAATATCAGTGATTTTTAAAGATTTCTATTTTATATAAAATTATTTGCTCTGTACTTTTTTTTACTATTTTACATTGAACTCTGAATTGGATTTTGAAATACATGGATAGTAAAAAAAAGAAAATCCTAAAATTGAATCGTTTCCACAATCGGCTGACTTGGCTTTGGATAATGTAAGAATATATATATATATATATATATATATATATATATATATATCGTAATTATTGGTGCAGAACACTAACTCGTGTATTATATGAACCACTAAATATAGGTAACGAAATTCAAAAGAAGTTGTATTGTGTATACATTTTAAAATTTGTAGCACTTAAATTTAACCTTCTTCGGATTTTTATCCGGTTCGTATGAACTAAAAATGGAGAGGAATACGGTATACTTATATTTTGGAGCAAGAGATTTACGCAGTATTTAGTCTAAACAAACAGCCATCTCCATGTAAAATGCTTTTGGCAAAAATAAGCTCACACTAGGAGAAACAAAATTATAAATAAACATATTCCATTAGCTATTTCTAATTTGCGCAGTCGGCTGGGGCTGTAGAATATACCGACTGCTTCTCTGCAGATAGGTAAGACCTCCCAACGAGAGTTCGGATTATGACACTAAACGATCTGATGGTGAGGTTCCAGTAATGCTGGAGCTTTGGGAAATGCGGAGTACCAGTTCATTGTCATCAGGTACACTGTTACCCAGAGTGGGAGTACCTGATAAGAGTTTTATCTATGGGTTAAATAAAACTAAATCATGGTTTCTGGACTTTACTGGGGGGGGGTTCAATTTAAACAGCGTATTTATGCAAAACTGAATTGTTTAAAATAGAACTGTTTTGACATTTAAACCGCGTACTTATGCTAAATTGAAATACTCGAAATAGAACTGTTTTGACCTCGAAAGTGCATACTTATGCTACCCTGAATTATCTGAAATAGAACTATTTAGACATTAACCCTGTGTATTGCCCAGTGTTCTGAGGCTGTAGAATATACCGAGTGCACCTCGGCAAAGGGTTAAGACCCAGCCAATGTGTGTCCTGAATATGACACTAAATAATCTGATGCTGAGGTTCCGGTAATGCTGGAGCTTTGGGTAATACGAAGAACCCATTCATTGCCATCACAACCAGTTCCACTGTGACTCGGAATGATAGCACCTGATAGGGCCGTATCTATGGGTTAAATAAAACTAAATGCATACTTATGCTCAACTGAATTGTTTGAATTAGAATTGTTTGACTAAACTGAATAGTTTGGAATATAAATGTTAAACTGCATGCTTATACTAAACTGAATAGTTTGAAATGGAACTGATTTTGACATTGAAACTGTACTTACACTAAACTGAATTATTTAATATAAAATTATTTTGACATTTAACTGTGTGTAAACGAAATCTGTACTTATACTAAACTGAATTAGCTGAATTAGAATTGTTTGACTAAAGTGAATAGCTTGAAATAGAAATGTTTCTGATAATTAAATTGTGTACTAATGTTAAGCTGAATTGTTTGAAATAGAACAGACTATTTGCATAAAAATGGATTTGGCGTTAAATGAACTACAAAGGTTGATATGTCATAAAAACCAACCAATCAACCAACCAACCAACCAACCAACCTAGTTCAAAGTTGCAGCATAAAATAGGTGAGTTTATTACTCATAAGTTAACCTTGATCACAAATATTTACACTCTGCCATACCCGAGTTGCCCATGGTGTAATGGCTTCCATCGCAGAAAATACACACGGCAACACGAGTTTAAGTCCAGGATGCAGCTGATGGCATTTCTCATAGCATTTATAAGCTTGGGAAACGAATGAATTAAACTATTCTTTTTTCAGCTATAGGTAAATAGTAGGGCATACCGAGCTCATTAAGCTTGGTATGGCAACCGAACGAGGAGAAGGAAAATCCTGCATTCAGACCTGTTAAACTTAGCTTAAAAATTGACGTTGTGTCACATGTGGATGGGTTGGTAAATAGTTCTTGTGTATAATACGCACCCAAGGGTTTTAAGCTTAGAAGAGTGTAAAATACCGTTACGTGGTACCTAACTCGATGAACTGCAACACAATAAGAAGCAAGTTCGATGTCTAGTCACTCTATCACGTTTATTTTCGAACTCAAACCCCTGGGAAAGGCATGAACACCTTTGACAGCCACACATCTATGGGTTAAATAGTACAACTATAGCTGTATTACAAGGATGCCTTTGGCTTTAAGTAACCCACGGTGGTTGATATGCAATTAAATTAAAAGGCCTCACCCAGATATAAATCTACATCTGTTCCATGACATAAGTAAAAGTATAATAATATAAATAATTAGACGAGAGACTGCGTTCTGTAAGCCATTGCTTTACGATGACGCCGAGATCTTGTTATAAGAGACGATTGCTACAAAATCTCTATACTGCTTGTTTCTCCTGCATATAAAACTGTTTGTCGTAGTTGCAAATAACAACAAATCTACTCTCAATGTTTTTAATTAATTTCCCACCAGATGACTCAAAGAAATCCGTCTAAGCAGTAAACGAATGGAAATTTTAACATATTTGCTTTGAGGTTTTCAATTCCCCATGCCTCATTTTTCGAAGAGAACGACATAAGAGAACATTTCTATACTGTATACCTTTTCCTTCCAATGTATCAGATTGATCAGTTCAGAGTAAAATTAAGGTTACATTAAATACTAAATGAAAAAAAAAAATTCTTTGGATCCTTTGTTTTTTATCGCATATAAACCTTCGTGGGTGGAGGCGCCCGTGGTGTAATTGTTATCGTCGTAGGAAATGAACACGGCGACACGAGTTCAAATCCTGGACGGAACTCATTGCATTTCACATAGCACTAATACCCTTGGGAAAGGTATTAATCCAATTATTCTCCCTCCAGGTATGGGTAAATAGTAGGACAGACTAGGTTCTTCAGCCTTAGTTAGGCAACTAGTCTAGGAGAAGGAAAACTCTGAATTCAAACCTGTTAAACTCCGCTTAAAAATTGACCTTGTGTCATATCCTGCCCGAGCGGAGGGGTTGGTAAATAGGATAAACCTTCGTGGGTTATTCAAAGCCAAATCCATATTTGTTGAAGGATGGTAGTGGTAGTATTTCTAAAGCTGGGATAATAAGAAGGTTCATACAAATGAAAAAGATTGTTCAGCACAGGTTATCGTATAAACAAAGGCTGTGATTGATCTTAGTGGCATGGTGAATCATCTAGTGTTATTTTATGCTTCGGGTTTATGGAATTGCATTTCTATTCACATTTTATGTAATGTTTCTTAATTTTTTTATGTTTCGTTTCGATTGGTTTTATGGCATATCAACCTTTGTAGGTTATTTAACGTCAAATCCATTTTTATGTAAATAATCAATTCTATTTCAAACAATTCAGTTTAGCATGAATACACAGTTTGTCAAAAACATTTCTATTTCAAACCATTCAGTTTATTTAAGCAGTTAAATATAATAATTCAGTTTAGTGTAAGTACAGTATCAATTTCAAATAATTCAGTTTAGCATAAGCACGCAGTTTAAATGTAAGTACAGTTTAATTGTGAAAAACATTTCTATTTCGAGCTATTCACTTTAGTCAAGCAGTTCTATTTCAGCTAATTCAGAATAGTATAAGTACATATTTTGTTTACACATAATGTCAAAACTGTTCAAAGTTAAACAGTTCAGTTTAATGTAAATGCAGTTTCAATGTAAAAAAAAACAGTTCTATTTGAAATAATTCATTTTAGCATAAGCATGTAGTTTAAATGTAAGTACGGTTTAATTGTCAAAGACATTCCTATCTCAAGCTATTCAGTTTAACCAAACGATTCAATTTAGCATACGTATGCCGTTAGTTCTATTTAACCCATAGATAGGACCCTTATCAAGTGCAACCACTCCGAGCCAGAGTGGACCTGGGAGCGAGGGCAATAAAGGAGTACTCTGCATTTCCCAAAGATCCAGCATCACTGGAACCTCACAATCAGATTGTTTAGTGTCATATCCAGGACAATCTTTGCCGGGGTCCTACACCTCTGCAGAGGTGCAATCGGTTTTTTTCTACAGCCCTAACCGACTGGGCAATACTTTTTTTAAAATGTTTAATTCTTTAATGATTCATTAAATTCAATTATTTAACTGATGACTTAAATACATACTTCGGAAATACACAGGCGGATACAAGCTTCATAAATTGCTAGAAAAAATAATCCATCTAATGTACTTGGACGACATCAAACTGTTTGCCAAAAATGAAAAAGAATTGGAAACCCTAATAGAGGCAGTGCGAATGAAAAATTCGGATAAATAGATTGAATTTAGTATAGAAAAATGTCCCACGCTAGTAATGAGAAGCGTAAACGACAAATGCCGGAAGGAACAGAACTACCAATTCAAGAAAAAATCAGAACACTTGGAGAAAAGGAAACTTACAAGTACTTGGAAATATCGGAAACAGAACCAATCAAACAAGTGTGGATAAAATAAGAAAATTAAAAAGAGCATCTCAGGGGAAGAAGGAAACTACAAGAAACAAATCTATATAGAAGAAATCTAATCAAAGGGATGAACACCTGAGCTGTGCTCCTTGAGGGAAAAAAAATCAACAAACGGACCAAAGAACAAGAAAAAAAATAACGATACATAAGGCATCATATCCGAGAGATGACAAGAAGAGACTATATGTATGCAGAAAAGCGGGAGAAAGAGGTCTCACCTGCGTTGAAGATAGTGTCTATATATCGGTAGAATGAACAAAGAAATGATAAATACAGGGACCAGAAACAGTAGGAACAACACTAGTTCAACAGAACAAGAATAATTTAAAAAAATGGTAAGAAAAATAACTGTATGGATATTTCAAGCAACATCATCATTATCATGTCGTGCAGCTAGCACGGATATCCTAGACCCTCTCTCGCCACTTCTCCCTATCGTTCAGGTCTTCAGGGCTACATCTCCTATCCTCACATAGCTGCTGAATGTATGTTCGAGCTGGTCGTCCTACTTTTGCTGGGGCATATGTGGTGGTCCACAGGACTACATCACTTATGAGCTCGTCTCTGCTTCTCCAGCAGTGTCCTGCATGTCTGTTTCGTCTAACTCGGATAGTTTTCGTGACGGGAGTTTCCGCCAAGTGTGGAAATGTCGCCTGCTTGATAAAAGTATATATATTCAGTTTTGGAGAAAGGAAAACCTTAAGAGAGAAAGTGAATCAGCCAGAATACTGAGAAGGGTCATGGTGACTTGAGGGGACTTGATGTCCCTCAAACTCCATCAGCTAACGTTGGAGTGAAAAACTCTCAAAGGAGTAATAGTAAAAGTTATAAAAAAGGATAAAAATAGCAGCATTCCTATCTGATTATAATATATTGTTAACAACCCATACGCACGAGCGGGATATGATACAATTTCAGTATTTTTCAATGAGGATAAAACGTTTCAATTCGGAGTTTTTTCTACCAAACTGGTTCTCATAACAGGGTTAAAGAGCTCTGAATGCCCAACTTTTTATCCGGAGCTTGATAGAGAACACTTGAATGCATACCTTTCCCAAAGGAATTAGTGTTATTAGAAATGCATAAAGTGTCGTCCAGGATTTGAACTCAGATCAACAGGTTCGTTTCATATTACCATAAATAACTTCCACAAAGTGTTCAAAATTACAGTTTTAAATCATTATTTCTATTGAATAAGAGTCATTTTAGTCAATAGTCGTATTGTTTCAACTAGATTGTAATAAACCTCAATAAATACTTATATCTTCAAGTTGCTATTCTCAATACAAATAATTTACACATTGCATTCTTACTGAATACTAATAACCTTTAAACAAATCTATTTAAAGCATACATGGAACTCGAACAGGAAGTTAAACCCTGGGTCCGCGTGTATCTGGGAGTAATGGCGATACAGAGCTAATTCAAACTACTCAGGTGTTCAAAACTGAAGCCTCATCATCAGATATAGTTTAGTGTCAAATGTTGGACACTGCTTTTATTGGGTGGATCTCAAACTTCAGCAGAGAATGCAGTAAACCTATTCTAGGTTTTACTAAAATTGTTCCAACACGTATGAAGAAAACTAATTCAAATACTTCTTATATTGTCTTAAAGAAGCTTCATTTTTATATATGGTCATACACACAGTTACATTATATCCCAACTCTTCAGTGCGACTAGATACGTAGGACGCTTCAAGATAGGATCGAAACCCGCTCCACTTTACGTTAGCCTTATTATAATATCGCTCAGCCTACAATCAACATACGTCAGTTCAGGAATTATAAGCATTATTTAGTATCTTTTGATTGATTACATTTTGCCTTACCGTATATATATATATATATATATATATATATATATATATATATATATATATATATATGTGTGTGTGTGTGTGTATGTGCGTGTTTAATAAATGTACATATAAATTAACAAATACTATTGATATAACACAATATTATATATTTTACAAAAATACTAGGATGAACGTACAACTGCAATGAAATAAGAAAAAAGAAATATCGAGAGAATATGTTCTTTGTAAAGTGCCAATGTTCTAGTCTATACGATCATGTTCAGGGCGTATTTCATAATTACATCCCGTCAGATTTAATTCCATCTTCATCTAAAATACGGTTTTATCATCGAGGTAAATGATACACATAGAAGAATGAGAGCTTAACATATTTTTCAGCATCAGTTTCAAGTGCTAACAAATAAATACAAAAAGACACAGTACATTAAGTTACAAATAATTAACAAGAGAACTAACAAGAAACAAAAGAGGGTCACAATGCTTTGTAGCCAAACGTAGTAAAATCATTACGAATATCAATCAGCTTAATATCAACTCAGTTCATCAACCATCAAAGTCCTTAATCGTAGGATATTTATGGCTATGAACCACTCCATCGAGTAGAGTGCTTAAGGGGCGCAAGCTACTCTACAACATATACTTGTATATATTGATATCGATAGGTGGGTATTTATATATATATATATATATATATATAATTGAGTTATGACCAAATCACCGGAATGATCGGAGAACAATTATATATATATATATATATATATATATATATATATATATATATATATATATATATATTGCCTGTAATCACTATTAACCCTGGCTATAATGACCAAGAAATATATTCCTTCAAGATACTGATATAAAGGGAAAACAATCAAACTCTTGTATATACCGTCAAACTACAGTAATATCACTGAAATCAATTCAATATCGTGAAAAAACAATTTAATGTAGAACTTGATATAGCCTTCCATGTTCCTTGGGTTATTTCAAATATAGACCAGCTAATGTCTAAACTTAGTCTTTTAGTGAAAATAATATTATTTTTATGTAACTTTGTTTACTACCTATACTATTTGTAAATATTATAAGTGTAGGTGTTATAAATAGAAAAGAAAGTTAAGAAAAAAATTATCATCTCACTTGATACTGCAACTACTACAACAACTAAAGTATGTTTATTGTATCCGATTATGACACCCTGCTGATTTCTTTTTCCAGAATTTTCGGTTTTTCTTTCAGCTTTTGTGTTTAGGAATGGTTTTTGGTCAAGTATTTCTGAGGATCCCAGTAAGTGAACATTGCCCACGCTGACGTTTCCATTCGTTGACATTTGATATGGTACCTACATCACTGCTTATTCCCAGACTATGACCAATTGCTCCAAAAAATATAGCAGTTTCTAAGACCTGCTCTTACCTGATAACCTTTGTTTGGGTATAGTCTATGGGGAGATACTTCAAGTTAAGTTTACGGTAATGATAGGCCAAGAAAAAAGACGAGCTACGTGTAATAATATTTACCAACCCCTCCGCTCGGGCAGGATATGACACAAGGTCAATTTTGAAGCGGAGTTTAACAGGTTTGAATTCAGAGTTTTCCTTCTCCTAGACTAGTTGCCTAACCAAGGCTGTAGAACCTAGTCTGTCCTACTATTTACCCATAGCTGGAGGGAGAATAAGTGGATTCATACCTTCCCCAAGGGTATTAGTGCTATGTGAAATGCAATCAGTCAGGTCCAGGATTTGAACTCGTGTCGCCATGTCCATTTCCTACGATGATAACGACTACACTACGGGCACCTCATACGTGTAATGAATAACATCCTGTTTTTGAGGTTGTCTTTAAAATCATTCAATACGCGTGTATATATATATATATATATATATATATATATATATATATATATATTAGGGTGCATTTGATGCCTAAATCTTTCAAATTGGTCCATTATCTAGTTTTATACCATTTGTATGAAAAGGCTTTCATACAAAAAATTGTGGAATTTTGATACTTTTAGTATAGCCACCTTATCATTTTATGTTTATTATATTATGCCGTATATAATTTTTTGTCATATGTAGGAGGATATAAAAATCTTAATCAAAATTTTTAATTGATTGGTTTCAAGACTTTTTACATATAAAAATGCATATAGGTTGTAAGATTGTATGAGAATTTATGAATAATTTTAAATGTCATGAAAAATAAGGATTTCTACTAAAATTAGTTACATACATTATTATAAATAGGTAAAGCTATGATAGTTTTTTAGAAGAATGTGTGTGAAGAATTGGAATCATTTAAGCGATTCTGGCAAATACACCCAACCAATCCGAAACACTACTGCATAGTTTGGAACGAGCCGCCGCAGGCATTGGCCTCCAAGTCAATGTACATAAAACGGAATATATGTGCTATAATCAAACAGGCAACATCTGCACACTAGACGGAACCTATCTGAAACTTGTAGACAAATTCACCTACCTAGGAAGCAGCGTCTCATCAACCGAAAAAGACATCGACACACGGCTAACGAAGGCATGGACAGCTATCGATAAGCTATCGATCATATGGAAATCAGACCTGACCGATAAAATGAAACGCAGTTTCTTCCAGGAAGCGGTCGTATCGATACTACTGTATGGACGCACTACTTGGACGCTAAATAAACGGCTGGAGAAGAAGCTAGACGGCAATTACACAAGAATGCTGCGAGCAATATTGAAAAAGTCCTGGCGGCAACACTCCATAAGGCACCAACTGCACGGCCACCTGCCTCCCATCACGAAAACTATCCAAGTTTGACGAACCAGACATGCAGGTCACTGCTAGAGAAGCAGGGATCAGCTCGTAAGTGATGAATTCCTATGGACCCCCACATATGGCCGAGCAAAAGTAGGACGACCAGCTCGAACATACATTCAGCAGCTATGTGAGGATACGGGATGTAGCCCTGAAGACCCCCCAGGTAGGGAGAAGAGGCGAGAGAGGGTCAGGTATATCCGTGATGACGACACGACATGATGATTATGATGATGATACTATATCAATAAAATATCCATAAATAGCTGAACAATAAAACATGATATTATACCAATTTTGGCAAAACTTATATCCTGGAAAAATGATTTTTGTAAAATTGTATGACAAGTGATTTTAATATTGAAGTTCAGCGTGCATGTATAAGGCAATAACAAAATAACGCAGTTTTTGAAATAGATATTTATGTCATATAACAACTAAAATAAAATTGGGAACCAACGACATTTTTAATGTTAGGGCATTTGATGTACCCTAATAAACGCACACACACACATACACAAACATATATATATATATATATACATATATATATAAGACTGAAGGAATAAAAATTAACGATAGATTTGAGTATCATTCTTGTGATCGACCAATATACTCAGAAAAGTCCTGAAAACCTGAGGTGACTTGCTGTCACTTAAACCCCAGTAAAAACGCGTTAGTTAAAACTAGTGGGAAAAATAATAGTCAGAACCCTGTGAGGAAGATGATCAACTGGAAATCGTGCAATAAATTAGAATATGACCATACTAACAAAAGGTACTTGCACAAAGTAGATTCTGTCCTGGAGAATGAGAAGCAAAAATATATCTGGGATTTAGAGTTACAAACAGATCACCATATTTCCTGTTGAACATTGAGTGGAAGACCCCTTTTGACATGCCACGTAAGTTGCCTGTGTGGCATGCAAGACAGGAGCCGTGTCCGCGCACAAAGCATAGGTAGGAAGTGTGACCACGGGGATTGCGTGGTGACCCGGGAAATTATACAATGCTGGGAAGATTACGACGCAATCAGAGAAGAGTGAAGACGAAAAACACCGACAGAAGAGCTAATAGACGTAACGCTGCTTTGGGCACAGGCTTTGCGCTAGAGAGGGTTGAGAGATAAAAAAAAGCCGGACTCATGAAAGTAGAGAAGACGGGAGAATCTTTAATGATTCGTTGCCTTGAGATGGCCCTGTCGAGACTCGCAAAAAGCGATCAGAAACTGAAATAATTCGGTGCCTTGAGATGTCGCAAAATGAAATCCGCGGAAGTAAAGAAGCAATGACAAACCAAGATGAATCAGTGCCTTGATATGTCCCTGTACCAGTGTCCTGAAAGGAGAATGAAGTAAAAGAGTTTCACAGAAGATTCGTATCTCGCCCTGTGGGTACATCTCAGCCGTCTTCGACTCTAACTCTTACTTTATCATTTCGCAGTTTTCGGATGATAAAAGGAAAAGAAAAGGAGCAGATTATATTTTTATTCATCAGCGTTGTTGTTGTTGTTCTTCTTCTCTGGATGCAAGAATCGACTTGATTACCAGACCAAGTGATAGTTAACAAAAAAAAAAAAAAGAAAAAAAAAGAAATTGTCTTCAAGTGGATTTAGCCGTCCAAGCGTAGCACAGAGAGTAAATCAAAGAAATTAAAAGAGAGGCAAATACATGGACCTTGCCAGAGAAGCAGTGATAATTAAGAAAAGAAAGAGAACCTGCTGTATCGTTGATTTTGTAGTCCGTGGAGGGGGACTATTTGGGGAAAAATCACAGAAAAGAATATCCCTACAAATCAGGTTTCATGAATATTGATCCTCAGGTAAGCAGAAGAATTATATATATATATATATATATATATATATATATATATATATATATATATATATATATATATATATATATATATTGGCGCTAGTAGTAATATTCTTACCTTCGGAGGAAATGTACAACTAATCTAAGAGAAGGAAATTCTCATCTCGTAAGCTGTGATAAGAGATTATCGTTGTGTCGCAATCTGTACGTGCGGACGGATTGGGAATATATATACAGTGGGGTGAAATAGATATTCATACATGTGAAATTATATATTTTTCATCTTTCAAACATAATCTGAAAAACATTTTTATATACGTTGATTGTATGAGAATATATTCTACTAATATGTGAATACGAACTTAGGTTACAATTAATTTTACAGAAATCAATGCCATTTATTCATTTTCGTGAGTGAAAGAAGTAATCGTACAGTACAAAAAATAACGTATTATCTTCATTTAATACTTTGTAGAATACCCGTTGATTCATTTCAACAGCCACAAATATCTTCCTGTTGCTCTAATTTAATTTTTTGCAATAATTAGTTGGTATTTTGTTCCATTCTTCCTGGCATATTGTCTTCAGATTATTTTTTCTGGTGCTCTTATTCGGATTTGAATTTTCAAAAATCGCCACAAGTTCCAAATTGGATGCAATACCGGAGACTGACTTGGCCATTGCAAAACATTAACATTATTTTCAGACAATCACATCTTCGTAGATTTAGTTGTGTGCTTGCGATCATTATCCTCCAGGAAAATGTAATCAGAGGGTAGCTGAAGACTCTCAATAGAAGACATCAAATTTTCTTGCAAGATCCTTTTATACTTTTGAGAATTCATTTTACCTTCTATTCTTGATATTTTGTCCACACCTTTCGCTGAAAAAACATCCCCAAATCATTATACTACCACCGCCAAATTTGACAGTTGGTACCATGTTCTTTATCCTCCATGTTTCATTATCCTCCATGTATGATTTCGATAATTATGACCAAACAACTCAATTTTAGTTTCATATGTCCATAATACTCTTTCCCAAAACGAATTTTCCTTTTCCTTGTGCTGTCTTACGAATATTTACCTTGCATTTCTATGTCGTTTCAATAAGAGAGAGGTTTTCTTTGGTCTCTGTTACTTTAGACCATTCCTCAGTATTTCATTACTTATTGTTCGTTTGGTTACACTGCATACTGATGAACGCAAATCTTCCTGCAGCTCTTCACGTCTAACCATTGGATTTTGATTAATCAGGCGTCATAATTTTCTCGATAATCTTGGAGAAATCTACCTCCGAGCACCTGTTCTTTTTTTGTTTTCAACAGTGTTACATCTCTTAAACCTTGCAATGAAAGAACTTATCGTAGTAAAAGGAATATTCAAGCTTCTTGAGATATTTTTATAACTTTTTTCTATCTTTCAAAAGCTTAACAATAAATGCATTTCGTGAATTACTCAATTTTTCCTCTTGTCATGATCAGAACCTTCTCGTACGAAAAAAAATTGCTGGAAGTTCCGGTTATGATTTTAAGACAAACTAAGTTTCTAATAACATAATTGGAACATTCTAGAAGGCTAACTATAGTACTGATAGCATTATTGGAACATTCTAAAAGGCTAACTATGGTACTGATAGCATTATTGGAACATTCTAGAAGGCTAACTATGGTACTGATAGCATTATTGGAACATTCTAGAAGGCTAACTATGGATACTGATTGCATAATTGGAACATTCTAGAAGGCTAACTATGGGTACTGATAGCATTATTGGAACATTCTAAAAGGCTAAATATGGTACTGATAGCATTATTGGAACATTCTAGAAGGCTAACTATGGTACTGATAGCATTATTGGAACATTCTAGAAGGCTAACTATGGATACTGATTGCATAATTGGAATATTCTAGAAGGCTAACTATGGTACTGATAGCATTATTGGAACATTCTAGAAGGCTAACTATGGTACTGATAGCATTATTGGAGTATTCTAGAAGGCTAACTATGGATACTGATAGCATTATTGGAACATTCTAGAAGGCTAACTATAGTACTGATAGCATTATTGGAACATTCTAGAAGGCTAACTATGGATACTGATAGCATTATTGGAACATTCTAAAACGCTAACTATGGATACTGATAGCATTAGTGGAATATTCTAGAAGGCTAACTATAGTACTGATAGCATTATTGGAACATTCTTGAAGGCTAACTATAGGTACTGATAACATTAGTGGAATATTCTAGAAGGCTAACTATGGTACTGATAGCATTATTGGAACATTCTAGAAGGCTAACTATAGGTACTGATAACATTAGTGGAATATTCTAGAAGGCTAACTATAGTACTGATAGCATTATTGGAACAATCTAGAAAAATATTGCAACAATATTGTACTGTAAGATTACTTTTTTACTCATGAAAATAAATAAATGGCATTAATTTCTGTAAAATTAATTGTAACCTAAGTCTATATACACATATTAGCATACGGCCTACCAAAAGAAACCGTAGCAGCAATAATGATTCTCTACAGAAACACAAAAGTGAAAGTACGTTCACCAGATGGAGACACGGAATACTTCGACATTGTTGCAGGAGTACTACAAGGAGACACGCTAGCCCCATACCTCTTTATCATCTGTCTAGACTACGTGCGTAGAACTTCGATCGACAAAATTAGAGAAAATGGCTTAGAGCTGACTAAGAAAAGAAGCAAAAGGTACCCCGCAAAAACAATCACAGACGCCGACTACGCTGATGACTTGGCGTTACTGGCGAATACGCCTAATCAAGCAGAGACGCTACTGCATAGTTTGGAACAAGCTGCAGCAGGCATTGGCCTCCATGTCAATGCGCACAAAACTGAATATATGTGTAACAACCAAACGGGCAACATTACCACAAGAGACGGAGCCTCTCTGAGGCTGATGGACAAATTCACCTACCTAGGAAGTAGCGTCTCATCAACCGAAAACGACATCGACACACGACTGACGAAAGCATGGACTGGTATAGATAGGCTCTTAATCATATGGAAATCAGACCTGACCGATAAAATGAAACGCAGTTTCTTCCAGGCTGTTGTATCGATACTGCTATATGGATGCACTACATGGACGCTAACTAAACGGCTGGAGAAGAAACTTGACGGCAACTACACAAGAATGTTGAGAGCAATATTGAACAAGTCCTGGCGACAACACCCCACGAGACACCAACTATACGGCCACTTGCCTCCCATCACGAAAACTATACAGGTTAGACGAGCCAGACACGCCGGACGCTGCTGGAGAAGCAAGGACGAGCTCGTAAGTGATGTACTCCTATTGACCTCCACATATGGCCAAGCAAAAGCAGGACGACCGGCCCGAAATTACATACAGCAGCTATGTGAGGACACAGGATGTAACCCAGAAGACCTGCCGGAGGCGATGAATGATAGGGAGAAGTGGCGAAAGAGGGTCAGGGATATCCGTGCTGGCGGTACGACATGATGATGATGATGATGATATAAAATTTTGTTCAGGCCATATTTCAACGATAAAAAAATTACCTATGTACGAATATTTATTTCAACCCACTATATATATATATATATATATATATATAATTACTAAGTAATACTAGCACTTACGATAAGGTAAAAAACCTGCAAGTAATTCGAAGATAAAAATATACAATGAATCACTGACTAGCGGAAAAATATTATATATATTGGAAAAAAAATGAAAAGGCCAACCTTGTCACACCAATTGAAAACAATCAACAGATGCGCAATAGATTGGTCAAAATAAAAAAAAACACCGTAAATGCTGCTAAGCTACAAGTGCAAAAAAGTGCTCAATGCTAAGTAAAGCAAAAATAGTGACAAAATTATTTCGTGAGTCAGGAACAAACCTCATCAGGGATTAGGTATTGATGAGCCGCTTAGGAAAAACTGTACTAGGTTAGTTCCTGACTCATGAAATAATTTTGTCACTATATATATATATACATTAGTTTCAAATATATTTATTATATCTTTTCTATTGCAATTATTTTCGTATTGGTAAATACGTGTATGATTTATATGGATGCATGTCAGGAATATTACATATTATTTCATATTATCTATGAAATGATGACCCTAAGATGAGCAGCTAATGATTTTCTCAAACGAGAAACAGAATGTACAACTTGGTGTAAACATTTTATTCTTTATTCAGTAACACGATTCAATGACTGCGAAGGTAGGCAAATCGTTTCCATAGAAACTTTGTAGTTTTGCACAATGAGAAAGAAATTATTATTGTCCTTATTACAAAAGAGGTATCCAAAGTTACATGATATCTCCTCGACTGCCGCAAAGCTCCATCAGGCTTTTCATTCACCTCATATATTTTTCAAGAGGTGGTAGTCAGTTTGTAAGTGTAGATTAGATTTGACACGGATCTAAAATATGGATTACTCAGAAAGAAAACTAACTCCCTAACAGCTCCTTAATACCCCACCCATTTAACAATTATAGCAGAAGAGATCGACTGCAATGATTGAAAACATCCTGAACAATCCTCAGTATCTAGTTTGTAGAGATGTAATTCTTCAATGAATTTCCATTTCATCTAAATCTTATTTGTGCCATTTCTCTGGAAATTTCGAAGAAGTAATAACACACACACACACACACACATATATATATATATATATGTGTGTGTGTGTGTGTGTGTGTGTGTGTGTGTGTGTGTATGTGTGCGTTATTACTTTTTCAAAATTTACTGAGAAATGGAACTAAATCGCACCAAATTTGCATACAGCCAAATGGTTCCAAGTATTCCTATGCATCACGAACGATTCATTTAAACATCAGTCATTTGTTTATATATAATTAAATGTCAGACAGTTCTATGTGATCCATAGATAAGAACCCTATCAGACGCTCCCACTATTTAATTTAAGAGGTACTAAAACTCTAGGTTTGAGGGGACATGAGAATAATATAAAAGAAGGGTTATCCATGTGTCCCAAACTGTAAGACTACAGTCTCACTATGATATGCTGTTTAAAGTCATAACCAGTAAACTAAATGGTTTCAAACATTGCTATCTCACAGGCACGAACTAATTCCTTAAAAATTATATATATATATATATATATATATATAATTTTGCATTAGATAATTCACTATGGTTGAGAAGCTTTAGATGCTATATATATATATATATATATATCCGAAGAAAAACTCCAAGGGGTAGGAGTATCCAACTTGAATGCTCAATGCAAACAGCTGTCGACTGTATGATTAAGTGAACGCCCAAACATTTTCTTATATAAAAATAAAGAAAATTGATATTCAAATCATCATCATCATCATGTCGCGCCGCCAGCACGGATATCTCTGACCCTCTCTCGCCACTTCTCCCTATCGTTCATCGCCTCTGGCAGGTCTTCAGGGCCACATCCCGTAACCAAAATTGGTATAATATCATGTTTTATTGTTCAGCTATTTATGGATATTTTATTGATATAATATCATCATCATAATCATCATGTCGTGTCGTCATCACGGATATACCTGACCCTCTCTCGCCTCTTCTCCCTATCTGGGGGGTCTTCAGGGCTACATCCCGTATCCTCACATAGCTGCGCTACGTATGTTCGAGCTGGTCGTCATGCTTTTGCTCGGCCATATGTGGGGGTCCATTGGAGTACATCACTTATGAGCTCGTCCCTGCTTCTCTAGCAGTGCCCTGCTTGTTTGTTTCGTCTAATTTGGATAGTTTTCATGATTGGAGTCGGGTACGATATTCAAATACTTAACAATATCTTAATACAACATCTGAAGATGGTCATCATAGACCTGAAATAAATTTATATTGAAACCAAAGAATTGAATTATATATATAATCCTCTGAATGGTGCTTTGCTGAATACCTGGAGATCTAATATAAATTTTGATAACCTTCTTGTAATAAAGACAATAATAATTTCCATCCCCATATGTAAAAATGAAAGTTTTCTAAAGAAATAGATATGCTGCCTGATTCACAAGTTTTTATACTGTTAAATAGTTTCAAGTATTATTATCTAATACGAAAAATTGTATCTAAAATAATAATTTGTTTGCTGATAATTCATTAGTTTCATGTATAGAAAATGTTATGTAAAAATAGTTCGATTCATCAAATAGTGAGTGTAGAAATTTGATTAATGGAACCTTACTAACGTTCTAGCCTTCTCCAAAGAACAAATACAGAATATTTTCTGGGAATGCTCTGGAAAGATTTCAACCCTCTGCAAAGAAGCAATCATCCTATTCTATAGCGACAGCCGACTGCAGACAAGAAAACACACCTCATCATCATCATCATGTCACGCAATCAGCACAGATATACCTGACCCTCCTTATTGTCCATTGC
This sequence comes from Sepioteuthis lessoniana, assembly GCA_963585895.1. NCBI lineage: Eukaryota > Metazoa > Mollusca > Cephalopoda > Myopsida > Loliginidae > Sepioteuthis > Sepioteuthis lessoniana. Next base: position 41,982,773 of record OY757933.1, read on the forward strand.
TTCCGGCAGGTCTTCAGGGCTACATCCTGTATCGGTACAGAGCTGCTGTTCGTAGGTTCGTGCTGGTCGTCCTGCCTTTACTTGTCCATGTAAAGGGATCCACTGGAGTACATCACTTATGAGCTCTTCCATACTACTTCAGCAGTTTCCCGCATGTCTGGTTCGTCTAATTGTAATAGTTTTCGTGATGGGTGGTCGGTGGCCGTACATCTGCTGTTTTGTTAGGTGCTGCCTCCAGGACTTGTTCAGTATTACTCCCAGCTATATATATATAAATATATATATATAAATTTATACATGTAATAATGTATATACATATTTGTATATACATTTTAAATTCATATGAACATTCATAAGTGTGTGTGTGTGCGTGTCATTACGTACATACATTTATATATGTATATACGTATACTTACACAAATTTATATATATATATATATGTATATATAAGTACATATATACATATGTGAGAAAATATACATATATGTAATTACATACATGAATACACATGCCAATATATATATATATATGTATACTGACTTATACATATATTCAATTACGTATATATTCATGCGCAAATAGATATATGTATGCATATATACACATTTCTAAAAAGCATATATATGCATGCATACCTACACAGATAGACATACATGCATATACAAATGAATATATACGTTAAAAAGGCGTACATGTATATATAAAAATTAATATATACATACAATATATATATATATATATATATATATATATATATACATATATATATATATATATATATGTTTGTGTGCGTGTGTGTGTGTGTGGATCTATCTCTACATTCATTATACAAATACATTGAGGAACATTTTTCTTTTTTTTCTTTTTTAAGTAGATGAACTATAGTGGGAATTTTTCTGTCATGGTAGTTCAATTTAAAATATACTGATATAATCACCAAGGTAACCAAAAATCATGGCGGACAAATTTTGACCAAGAACATTCATTTAGACTTACAATCTTACTGGTTCCATTAGACACCAGATATGTTGTTTTTGTTGATTTTTTTTAATACTGTTAGTTTGAGTGGTTTAGCCTATTAATGGAAAAGGAAAAAAGAAAAAAAAACAAATCGATGAAAATAAAAAGCGCGTGACACCACGACTAACGTGCGCTAGTGAAATGTGCACGTTATATGAATGATCGTTAATAACTATTTTTACGAACATATCTGAAAGCAAACGCATTGATCCTCATTATAAATGTAAGCTGCAAGAGTATTTTCCGCGCTGTTTGTCTTTATACCCTGTCCGTTGGCATAAGCTGCCGGTGGCGACAGCGGTGGCAGTACCAAATTAGTCATCGAAACTCTAGCATTATCTCTCGTTGAGGACATGGTACCGTACGTGTTCTCACACGATGAATGATGAGACGTTAAAACTATTAATAATATATATCCACGAATTCATATATATATATATACACACACACACACGTATATATATATATATACATCCCAAAATATATGTTTATATAAATATATGTACACACAAAAAGACGTACATATATATGTGTGCGCGTGTCTCTGTACACATCAATATATATATATATATATATATATATATATATGTATATATATATATATATCTTTTATAGAGATATACACTCCCCTATCCCCGTAGGTTTGAGTTCTCTGGCGAAGAAGTAATCGTGTTGCCATTAGCGTTCATTGCAAGACTCTTCGTATATGAATTGAGGTCTCGGCAGCCGTTGAACGGATGTATGTAAACAATAGTAATTGTGATTCATAACCGTTTAAAATTTACTTCGCAGCTAATGGCTCCTTGTGGCTGAACGGTTAGAGGCGTTTGAGTCAACCAGGGTTTCGATCCCAGCTACGGTAAGCTACTGTCTAGCTACACTGATGAGTTCTGATAGAACGAAACAGATCTGTCTGTGGATTACTATATAGATGTATATCTTTTATATGTATACATATACAGATATTGATTTTACTTTATACACACACACACACACACACATATATATATATATATATATGTATACATATACTCATATACCCAACAACCCACATAAACACACTCACACAGGCGCACACATACACATATATATGCGTATGTATTTGTATATATATATATATATATATATATATACGTATATATATATATATATATGTTCGTATATATATATATATATATGTATGCCTATATATATGTGTGTGTGCGTGTATATATATATATAGAGAGAGCGAGAGCGAGAGAGAGAGAGACAGAATAGAAACGAGAGTAAGCTACATAATCATATGATTTTATCTTGACTGTCAGAAGTTATTATGCATCTCAAATTAGCTTCAAAATCACAAAATAGTGCTGAACCAATATTTATCGAATTTAACCTTTTACTTTCTATCCTTGATAAAATATTTAAGTTATTATTTTTTTAAATTCATTTTGAGCTATCTGGATTTTATCAAAATGGAATGATAGTAGTTAATATGCACTTTAAACAAAAATTAGCTTAATACCTTTCAAATCTAATAAGTATTTTTTTTACTATATAATATGTTTAACAATGGGTTAATCGAAGTTCTAACAACTGCTGAAAAGCTATGAAATAACAAAGTTAAAGAGTGAGGGGATGTCCTCTTTGGATATATCAAAAGACTTTTGCAAAGATCATGAAACGATAAAGGCTGTTGAAAATTTAACAAAGTCAACTTGTTTTTTTCTTAATGGCATGTCAATCTCCTCGAGTTATTTAATGCCAAATACATGTTTTTTTAGAAGTACAGTAGTGGAACTATAAAACCCATAGCTGGGAGGATATGGAGGTTCATACCTTTCCCAATTTTATTTTTCCGAAAGTTAACGTAATATCGCGTCTAGTGTTCGAACTCGTGTACTCCGCGTACTGTCCAGTGCTTTAACCATTATACCCCCTAACAAAATCGAGAAACTGAAACAAATGTAAAGGCTTTAAAAACATGATCCCTCGAGATTAATGTAGAGTAAAGCGAATTATTGAAAAACACCGTATTTTTTAACGGGACTTATATTGGTGAGAAGACTAGATTTAAAGAAATCAAGGACAAAATGTGTAAATATCCTTAATGAATTAAGATCTGGAAAAAAGATCTCATAGGCAACTTCTTTTTAGTAGGGCAAATATGTTAGAGAATAAAATTGCACATTAAAATAAAAGAAAATTTTTTTTTAAATCATTTACTAAGCTTTTTATCTTTTTTTAGATGTGCCACAATGTTGTATGAATGGGGCATCCAAAGAAACTCAAACTCAATTTTTCGGAAAAAGAAAAAATTCACGGATGAATCCAAATTGATACATGAATGATCGGCAAAAGAATAGACTTTATCCACTTGAAACGTACCTCGGACTAAGGGAAAGTAACAAGAAGAAGGTAGTGGGATTATACAGGTTCACAGTATACCAAACCATTAGTAGACCATCCAAAGTCGATGAAGGTAACCAAACCATTAGTAGACCATCCAAAGTCGATGAAGGTAACCAAACCATTAGTAGACCATCCAAAGTCGATGAAGGTAACCAAACCATTAGTAGACCATCCAAAGTCGATGAAGGTAACCAAACCATTGGTAGACCATCCAAAGTCGATGAAGGTAACCAAACCATTAGTAGACTATCCAAAGTCGATGAAGGTATTAAACTGGACATTGCAAACATTTGCGATTTTATTGACAATATTATTTTAATATGTTACACATTCTAATTCGTCAGATTTAATGGGAAGAGTATATTTACGCACGGCAGTGTTCCTTCTCATCTATGTAATCTTAGCTGTAAATCCTTGGGACATAAAAATTGAGAAGAAAAAGGAATTTCCAACATGGAAACCTGATCTGAATCCAAATGAAAATCTAGGGTCACTTGTGAAGGGAGAATTAAATGGAAGTGGCAAATAATATGGCAACAAAGCAGACCTACGGGAAAAATTAAAACGAACGTATAGAAAATAGAACCAACTGAAAAGAAGCAATGGGAAATAGATTACTGGCTGTTATTGAGAAGAAGGCTCAAAATGGAAAAGAATTCAAACACTTTTCATGCATGTTTATTATTAATCCTACAGTTAATCACTATTTTATAATTTAATTTTGGTTTTATTGAAGTAAAATGGGATTATTAAGCTTCACCTAATAACTTCAGATGGCAAATAATACACACCCACACACACACTCATATATATATATATATATATATATATCGAGGGAATTTTATTAAAAAAAAGTATTATTCACAATGAAAATTTAAAAAAAGAATAGAAGGTGGAAGGAGAGCTTATCAGTTTCTTTCCTCGATCAATAAGCTACATCATGAAAAATACGTACATCGTTAAAAGTAGAAAAGTGTGGGGTGATAGTATATGTTCCTCGGTTTACCTTTGTTGATCGAGAAACAAAACAGGCTAGGTAGCCTTCAATCCTTAAAGTTTTAATTTTCATCATGAATAAAACCTTTGGTTTTTTCATAGCTGTGATTACATTTTATATATATATATATATATATATATATATATATATATATATATATATATATATATATATGTATATATACGTATTTATAAGCAAACATGCAAGTAGATACACGCATACACGTGTATGCATACTTGTATACAGATACATGCATATTTATATGCTTATATACATATATATACATATAAATAGATATGCATACACATACACATTCATATATATGCACACACACACACACACACACACACACATATATATGTATATATATATATATACTTACAAATACCTATACATAAGCATACGCTCATAAACATACATATACATGCACACACATATATAGTAGCGAGCAAAAAGATGAGAAAGATGTTAAGAAAAAGTCTAAATGTGAAATAACTTTTTCATAGAACATTTTATTAAAGAGAAATAAGAATATAAAGGTAAATTATATCATTCCAAATTATAAAGCTCGCTAAACTTATTTTGATGAAGCTATAAAAAAAAATTATATAACATTCGAAAAAAATAGTTGATTAAAAACATCAGTACGATTTTGAAAAATCCTTAAAATTTGATATTTCTTTCGTATTATTAAAAAATTTAGTGTAAGAATATAAAGTAGGCTATTTTACTAAATTACACCGGCTCTTCACTAGCTCTTGCATTGTAAACATGACGAAAAAATATATGACATCTTTGCAACTTAGAAAACTGATAGTCAAGTTACGTAATGAAGAGAAACTCTCAGGGAGTTTATCTTGGGGATATTTCAAAGACTGTGGGGAAATCTAAAAGTGTTATTCATTGTATTTTAAGAAAACTTGAGGAAACCTGGTCATATGAAGCCCAGAAACCACATGGCAGACATAGTAAAATTACTGCAAGGGAAGACAGATTGATTGGTAATGAATCAAAAAGGGTCGATTTGCGACAGAAACTGATATCTCTAAAAGAGGTAATGCAAGCCTTGACATGAAAATATCAAGGCACATTATTTCCCGAAGATTTAATGAAATATTTTTGAACAGTCGAGTAGCTTCTACGAAGCCTTACATATCTTAGATGAGCTAAATGAGCCAATTAAAATTTGCCACTGAACACGTTATATGGACTGATGAACAGTGAGATAGTGTTTATTTCTGCGATGACTCAAAGTTTAACCAGTTTGGTTGTGACGGGAGAAAGTTTGTTTGACGCAGTCCTAAATAATGATATTCGCCTCGGTGCACTCAAAGCAGCGTTAAATTTAAAAGAGGAAGTGAGATGGTGTTTGGTATGATTTGGCCGGTACAGGAACTCTCGTCAGGCTACACAATGAAATTAACGCAACTGTATACACAAATATGTTGAAGAAGCATATACTTAATTTGAGAACTGCAATTCATCAACCACCTGTATTTATGCAAGATAACACCCCGTGTCACACAGCGCAGTTAATGTTAAGACATTTCTTTCTGAGTAGGATATTACTGTTATTAAGTGGCCTGCTCAAAGCCAAGACATGAATCCTATTGAGAATGTTTGGACGCTACTAAATGAAAGAGCTAAAGAAAAGAATCCAAGAAACGTCAAAGAAATATGGAATAATTTGAAAGGAAAATGGGAGAAAATATCCGTTGATGAATGCAGGACATTAATTCCCTCGAGTAGCATAAGATGTCAAACTGTTATTGAAAGCAAAGGTCTACTTTGCAAGTACTAATGAATTATGAACGCTATTTTCATTCTGATATGATGTAACCTTTATAACAATACGTTTTCTGTTTATCGTTCTGATGTTTTTGATCATCTATTTTTTTCGAATGTTATATAATTATTCTTATAACTTTATCGAAATAAGTTTATTTTGGAATTATATAATTTATCTATGTATCCTTATTTATCCTTGATAAAATGTTCAATGAAGCTATAAAATATAAAATGTATAATATGTATAATATATAAAATGCTGGTGTGCGTACACACACACACACACACACACACACACACACATATATATATATATCATCATCATCATCATGTCGCGCCGTCTGCGCGGATATCCCTGACCGTCTCTCGCCATTTCTCCCTATCACTCATCGCCTCCGGCAGGTCTTCAGGATTACAACCCGTGTCCTCACATAGCTGCTGTATGTAAGTTCGTGCTGGTCGTCCCACACTTGCACATCCATGAGTGGGGGTCCACAGGAGTACATCGCTTATGAGCTCGTCCTTGCTTCTCCAGCAGTGTCCCGCGTGTCTGGTTCGTCGAACTTGTATAGTTTTTGTGATGGGGGGCAAGTGTCCGTATAGTTGGAGTCTCGTGGGGTGTTGTCGCCAGGACTTGTTTAATACTGCTCTCATGCATACATATATATATATGCATATATTAGCATATACATGTACTTACATATGCACAAATGTACGTATATATATGGACATCCATACTTAAAAACACACACACACACACACACATATATATATGCAAAAAAATATATACATATATACATACATACATATACATACAAATATATTCATATAAACATGCATATGAATATACATGCATATACATATATATATATATATATATATTTATCTACCCCCTCCCCACTCACACATATAGTAATTTACAAAGCTCTTTGCTTCGATGTAGCACAAGGCTAAATGAATGGGGCACCCGATGAAACTCGAACTCATTCGTGTAGGCTTGCTAGTCTAGCTTGCTAACCGTTACACCACCAGAAGTGCCCTTTTAATTTACGAAGCTCTTTGCTTCGATGCGGTACAAGGCCGAATGAGTGGGGCACCCAATGAGACACACACACACACACACACACATACACATATATATATATATATATATATATATATATATTTACATAGATGTATAAATCCTTATATAAATAAATATATACATATGTGCATACATTCTTATATACATTTATATATGCATATACATATATATATATATATATATATATATATATATATATATATATATATATATATTTATCTACCCACACACACACACATATATATATATATATATATATATAAATAGATATATATTTACATAGATGTATACATCCTTATATAAATGAATATATACATATGTGCATACATTCTTATATACATTTATATATGCATATATATATATATATATATATATATATATATATATATATATATATATATATAGCCAGGTGTTTGTGATACGATTAAACACTATGTATACGACAATGTGTGTGTATATGAATATATCTGATTAAGTGAAACTAATATTCCACTTCTATCCATTTTATAATTCATCCGTTCTAGTGTAGAAATTTAAAGACCTCCATATTTTTATTGAGTATTTCCGGTCTCTCAATTGAGGCATATTTAGCGAGTTGAATGCACTCTTTTGAACACTTACTGTTTGCTTTTTTTCCGACTAATTCTTACGCTTACCATCAATATTTTATTTCATTTTTCTTAAATTCCTCTCTTACTTGTTTTCCTCGGGCACCTCGGTTGTTATAATGGTTAGCAGACTAGACTGATAAACCTTAACGATGGAACTTGATTCTCATTGGGTGTCTCATTCATTCGGTCTTGCGCCACTTCTTAATAAAAATCTTATTAAGTTACTATTACTTTTTTTTTTTTTACTCTTTCAATGAATATGCGTATTCTAAAATTGGTGGTGGGTATCGCTTCATTCACCATGGGCTTAAATTAGGAGAATAATCATTTCAGCACTCTAGGGTTCTCTTGGGTTAAAACAGATGGTTTCTGTAGCACCCCTTCACGAGGTTTGATTTTAACTGGGAACTCAACGTACCTTGTTCAATAATGGATTAATTCATTTGATAAATTTATAGCCACTTTTCATAATCTTCTCACACCTGCATTAGAAAAAAAGACTATTTATGTATAAAACACCTACCATATTTTTATTATATCTATATTCAGATCAGTAATTTATCAGATACTTCCCAAAAATACCTACTCAATTTTTTTATCGTTATATCTGAAAACATCCAATTTAATCAATGTTTTTTACCCTATTGCTTTTTCTTTTATCTGAGTTATCAATTAGTTCGAAAAATACGTTACTATATTAGAAAAAATCCAATTGGTTAGTTGACTTAGTTTTTGAAAACTGTCTTGACAGAAAATTTCCTCTTCGTGGAGAAATATTAAAAAAACAAACTTTTCCATTATTAGAAATTCCATTAACTATTAGGAATGTTTTAATGAGATCATCTCTTATTCTTTTTTTTTTTTAGGAGAATACTTAATCTTAATTCTCCAGTCGCTTCCAGTTGCTGTAAATTTTCACTCTTTTATCATTTTTGTTACTCTTTTCTGTGTGCCTTCTAATCTGAATATTGTGTTCGAATTTCTAAGTCTATTATGTTATACTTGAATTATACACACGAACTACATTTAGAGAATTAAGCAATTTCCAGTTTAAGTTTAGACTAAATGATAATTGTGTTGTCTCAACTTTTTGATGATAATCATGTTATCATAATTCCTTTTTTTTCATTTTAATGTAAAATAAATATAAAATGCTTATCAAAATCAACATTCTTTCCTAAATATAAATAAACATACTGAAGGATCTTTGTTAAAATTCCTATCCAGTTAGCTGTTGTGTTGTCTTGATTTTGTTTTATTTTTTGTCAAGTATGAACATAAAAAAATGCCTACTCGATCCAGTTTTAAATCGATATCTAAAATAGATAAAAGTAGGCTTTTTGATGGAAATTGAATTTTTTGTTCCTAAAATAAACTCTTTAAACTTATGGTTTCAGACACTTGTAATTATTCAATTTTTATATTAATCATTAATTGATTGATTTTTGGGAACATTAATAACTGTTTTACTTAATAGCAAGTGATTGTAACTGTTCTCATTGCTCGTGGACTATCTAGATCTTAACACTGTTAAAATTGGTTGGTTGGTTGGTTTTATGGCATATCAACCTTTGATGGTTATTTAATGCCAAATCCACTTTGATACACATAATCAGTTCTATTTCAAACAAATCATTTTAGAATGAGTACCCAGTTTAATTGTCTAGAACATTTCTATTTCAAGCTACTCAGTTTAGTCAAACAGTTCCCTGTTCAAACAATTTGTTTTAGTTTAAGAATAGATTTTGTTTGCACACAATTAATGTCAAAATAGTTCTGATTCAAACAATACAGTTTAACATAAGCAGAGTTTCAATGTCAAAAACGCTTCTACTTAAAACAATTCAGTTTAGCATACAAAAACAG
>OY757933.1:41997529-42007529 GCA_963585895.1 Sepioteuthis lessoniana
TTGGAAAAAATGCCACAGAAACGTATGGAAGGCTTCAGACTGCTTTTGGAGCATCATGCATGAATCGAGCATCAGTTTTTGAGTGGCATAAGAGATTCAAGAAAGGTGGGAGTCTGTGAGGGATGATGAGAGGTGTGGGAGGAGTAAGGAAGTCGATACACCAGAGTTGATTGGCCAAAGGGTTAAGGTTAGGGTTACTATGTTGAGGTTTTAAGGGAGTTCAGGAAGAAATTCCGTCGGAAGAGGCCAGCACGCTTCAAATCGGGTCTGTGGTATTTCCATAAGGACACTCCACCAGTCCAGAACTCCATCCTTATCACAGACTATTTGAGCAAGATTAGCATCAAGACAGTTCCTCACCCTCCTTATAGTCCAGGCCTTGCTCCCTTTACTTGGTTTTTGCCTAAGCTCAGAGGCTATCGTTATGAGACAATTGAGGAGATGAAAGAGGCAGTGACGAAGATCATTGCTCGCTCACACAAGAGGACTTCGATGGAGCCTTCCAGAAGTTGTTGGAACGGTTACACAAGTGCATTGCATCCGGAGGAGCTTACTTCGAAGGGGACAACAGGTTTATGTGTGTAGTATCAATAAAAGTGCCCTTACAAAAAAGTATGGAAACTTATTTAATGATCTTCTTATATATATATATATATATAAACATACAAATATCTATACATCCATATATATATATGTATATATACATATTTGTGTGTATAGATACATGTATACATATGCATATATATAAGTGTATATATATATATACATATACATATGTATGCATATGTACATGTAAATGTATAACTACACACACACACACACATATATATATATATATTTATATATATATATACTCCCCTACCCCAGTACATCTCTTATGAGTTTGTCCCTGCTTCTCTAGCAGTGTCCTGCATGTCTGGTTCGTCTAACTTGAATAGTTTTCGTGATAGGAGGCAGGTGGCCGTACAGTTGGTGTCTTTTGGGGTGTTGCTGCCAGGACTTGTTCAAGATTGCACGCAGCATCCTTGTGTAATTGCCCTCTAGCTTCTTCTCCAACTGTTTTGTTAGAGTCCATGTAGTGCACCCATATAGCAGTATCGATGTGACCGCTGCCTAGAAGAAACTGCGTTTGATTTTATCGGTTAGATCTGATTTCTATATAATCGATAGCCTATTGATAGCTGTCCATGCTTTCGTTAACCTCGTGTCGATGTCCTTTTCGGTTGATTCGATGCTGCTTCCTAGGTAAGTGAATTTGTCTACTAGTTTAAGAGGGGTTCTGTCTAGAGTGGAGATGTCCCCCCTTTGATTATAGCACATATATTCCGTTTTGTGTGCATTAACAAAGAAGCCTATGCCTGCGGCTGCTCGTTCCAAACTATGCAGGAGTGTTTCGGCTTGGTCGGGTGTATTTGCCAGTATCGCTATGCATCGGCGTAGTCGGCGTCGGTAATTGTTTTTGCAGGGTACCTTCTGCTACTTTTCTTCGTCAGCTCGAAGCCATTCTCTCTGATTTTGTCAATCGATGTTCTAAGTACGTAGTCTAGACAAATGATAAAGAGGTACGGAGCCAGCGTGTCTCCTTGTAGTACTCCAGCTACAATGTCGAAGTATTCCGTGTCTCCATCTGGTGATCGTACTTTTACTTTGGTGTTTCTATAGAGAATCGTTATTGCTGCTTCTGTTTCTTTAGGTATGCCGTAAGCTAGTAGGATTTATTCCATCTTTCCTCTGTGAATGGAATCGAAGGCCTTGGTAAAGTCGACAAATATTAATGTCGCTTGTAGGTTTTTTGCCCGTACACCTTCAAGGATTTTACGGATGGTTAATATTTGTGAGGTCATATATATATATATATATATATATATATATCATCACCATGTCGTGCCGCCAGGACAGATATCCCCGACCCTCTGTCGCCACTTTTCCTTATCATTCATCGCCTCTGGCAGATATTCTGGGCTACATCCCATATCCTCACACAGGTGCTGTGTGTATGTTCTAGCTGGTCATCCTGCTTTAGCTCGGCCATATGTGGGGCTCCATAGGAGTACACTCATAAGTGATATATATATATATATATATATATATTTATAAGTATATATCTATATATATAAGTGATATATATATATATATATATATATAAGTGATATATATAAGTGATATATATATATATATATATATATATATATATATATAGATAGCCGAAGGCGGGCCAAGGTGACCCAAAGGCTCATTTTTCAATAACTACTACACCAAAGTATAAGGCAGGGCGCAACTTTTTTCCCTGGAGTGGTCGACTTACCCTTTATCCGTATTTCATAAAGCTGACTGTAAAAAAGGAAGCATCAAGTATCATTTTTGAAACTTTGGTAAGATTTGATCTGGGATCGAACCCAGATCAAATTATTGGCAAATATTCTAACTCTTATGCCAATAGGCCGCCACAAAAAGAATTTAAAATTGACTCATTTGCAGGTCTCATTATTTTGAAATGAACCACAGTTAATTTCCACACATATAAATGGTTTCAAGTATTGTTGTCAAACACTAATGATTTTTTATATTTTATCCGTTTGCACATAGTTAAATTGCTTCAAGAATTGCTAACATTTATTATTGTAAATGGTTTCAAGTATTGCTATATAATACTAATAATTCTAATTAATAGTAAATATTTATTCATACTGAGTTTAGATCGTTTCAAGCATTGCAATCTCAGTGCGATTGACCATTAGCTAACGTCCTCAAGAACTTTTACAATAGAATAATTAATTAAATTAAAAAGTACTTTGAAGAATACTGTCAGACCATAGTGTATGTGCTCTAGCTTCGCATGACCGGCCGATTGGTTAGAATAGCCCACTGACTGCCCGTCTGGCCCAGTCAGTGCCAAAATTGAGTGTTGCATCTCTCATGACCTCATTGGTTGTCGTGTCACGAGATCTTCCCAGCGTTAAGTATCCCGTCCTCGAGCATGATGGGTTGCCTCACACGGTCAATGGGTGGTCTCATTGGCGGTGGGGCGGTGAGCTTGTGTCTTGCGCCTCTGCAGAGGTACAGACAGCGTATTCTACAGTCCCACCCCGGTGGACGTTTCCAGATATACAATGTTTGTCTTATTCGATGATAGCGTTGTTTCGTTCGAATTTATGATGACTGGCTGATATAGTCGAGGATAACCCGAAGGCTCAATTTTTGATAGCTACTACACCGAGGTGTAGGGGAGGGCGCTACTTCTTTCCCTGGATTGCTCCACTTTACTCTTGATCCTTACCTTATAATGCTGAGTGTTAACCAAGGAAGGATCAAGTACCAATTTTTGAGTCTTTGGTTTGACTCGACCTGGGATTGAACCCGGGTATCCCGGTCCATTGGCGAACACTATAACCATTGTCCTCTGCAAGTCATGATTTGATCATCACATAAGCGAGAAACTCACAATCAGAAAGCGGCCTTCACTGTCTTTCAACGCTCTCTTAGCTGAGATAGATATGTTCTTTCACTGATAGACAGTTTATTTATAAATATAATCATGACGATATGCTCGGAGCACGGCTTTCCCTGACTCTCTCTCACTATTCATCACTATCCTCCATCGCTTCCGGCAGGTCTTCTAGACTGAATTTTGAGTGCGTACAGAGCTGTTAGAGATAAATTCTAGTTGGTCATCCTTCACTTGCACATCTGTGTAAAGGAGTCCATAGGAGAACGTCACTCATGAGTTCGTCCTTACTTCTCCATCAGTGTCACACACATCTTGTTCATCTAATTTGAATAATTAGTGATTGGAGGTAGGTGGCCTTCATTTGTGAGAAGTTTTTCGATATAGCTCGTAGCATTTTTAGGCAATCCCCGTCTAGCTTTTTCTCTATACGCCCAGTCAGCGTCCTTGTGATGCATATATATAGTAGAATTGACACGACTGCTGCGAAGAAAAATGCGTTTTATTTTAACGAATAAGTTTGACTTCCATTATTGATAGCAGTCTATGCCTTTTCTAGTCAGATATTGAGGTTAAATCTATAGGAAACTATAAATATATTTGTATATAAATTCTGTCTGATGATTGAAACCATCAAATGAAACTTCAAGTAACGAACTTTAATTCGACATGCACAGCCTCTACTACTTTTTAAATTCACTTTCTTATATAGAGGAGGTTGGATTGAAAGTTTTGTTTACGATGACTTCTACGGAAAATAGTGTGAGGACTGCAAGAGGACCATGTTGAAAAGTAAGCCTGATTTGTTAACCCTCCATGAAACTGTCTTGGTCTCCATGTGAATTCTTCAGTTAAACCTTATATATATATATATATACATATAAGGTTTAGCTGAAGAATTATATATATATATATATATATATATATATATATATATATATATATATATATACCCCTACCCCCGTAGTGTTGAGTTCTCTGACGAAGAAGTAATCGTGTTGCCATTAGCGTATATTGCAAGCCTCTTCATATATGAATTGAGGTCTCGGTAGCCATTGAACGGATGTTTGTAAACAATATTAATTGTGATTCATAACCGTTTAAAATTTACTTCACGGCAAATAGCTTCTCGTGGCTGAATGGTTAGAAGTTTGGCTTGGCGTTTGAGTCAACCGGGTTTCGGGAAGCTTATATCTAGCCACACTGATGAGTTTTGATAGAACGAAACAGATCTGTCTGTGGATGACTATATATATATATATATATATATGTATATACATATATAAATCAAAACCTGTGCTTTTGGAAAGATAGCTAAACTAATGACGAACCAAGTGCCGTCCACAGTACAAAGGTATGGATCTTAATTGCAGAGATCTTTTGTATGTAACCGTTTTCTAATAACAACAGCACATGCAGAGATAACAGCAAAATTTTATACACCCATCAATGTTACTCACAAAAATGGCTTGTACAGCCTTCCATATATCTATTTGTATGAAAATGATGTGCACATAGGTTTACATATATATATATATATATATATATATATATATATATATATATATATATATTCATTGACTTACAGAAACACACGTGCACAGAGAGAGAGAGAGAGAGAGAGAGAGAGAGAGAGAGAGAGAGGATGAAATACATACATAAATGATTCATCAATTAATATATTTATGATAATTTCTGTCTGCGTACAGACGCAGTCGATACCTACATTCCTATTCCACCATTAGAGAATATCTTAAATGTCTTTCTAGATAAACCAATAAAGGAAGACAGGCCTAATTGATTGGGGTCGTGTATACTGGAGATAAAGGGTCGCTTTCCTTTCAAATGGTTCCGCGCAAGCAAGACAGGAAAAGACTGGCTCCTTTTTCTGGAAAGAAATACATGATTTCAAGAGGGTATGAGCTACTACTGTTGCTGCTGCAGGGCAATTTACTTTTAATGGACCAATAGAAAACAGAGAAATGACCACTCCAACGTACTCGTATAGAATGGGCTTACGTTTGAAGATGAAACACAAAGATATAATGATTAATAAAAGAAAAAGACACCACCACTACGGTGATTGTCTGCTTCTTTTTATACCTGATCCATTCCTCTTCGTCTTTCCTTTTTCTTTCTTTTATATATTCTGACTTTTTACTTTCTTTTTATCTTATTTCTCTCTCCCCTTTATATATTTCATTCATATTTATACTTCCCTTATTATTCTCTATATTCTTTCTTTTATATACGCTTTTCGTCATTTACTTTATATTCCTTGCAATTTTTTGTATTCCTTCTTTCTTTTTTTATCATTAATAATCATAATTATCGTTTTTCTCTTTTTCTTTGTATTCTTCTTTCTTTCTATCTTTTTTTTCGGTTTCTTCTCCAACTTCATCTTTACTCCTTCATTTGTTTCGTTTATTCATCCTGCTCCCATTCATTCCATATCTATCTTGTCTTTCGACACGAGAATACATGGGCATGGCTAAGAAAGGGAAACCTTAAGATATAAACTGCGTCTCTTCTGATAGCAGCACAAAACAACGCCATGATGACTATGTCAAAGCCAGAATAGACAAGACCCAACAAAATAGCAGATGTAGATTATGTCGTGGCAGAGACGAAACGATCAATCATATAACAAGGGAATGAAGTAAATTAGCGTACAGAGAGTATAATACTAGACACGACCAGACGACCACACCTAGTGATAGTCAACAAAAAATAAAAACCTGCCAAATGGTGGACATTGCCGTTCTGGCTAACCACATGGTAAGGCTGAAAGAAATCGAAAAGAAATAAGTACCTAGACTTTGCTTGAGGACTGTAAAAACTATGGAACATGAAAGTGACGGTGATACCCATAGTAATTGTACGCTCTGAACAGTCACCACAGGATTGTTACAGGGACTGGATAACTAAGAAATAAGTGGACAAGCGGAGACTATCTAAACTCCAGCATAGTTGAGATCGGCCAGAATACCAAGAAGAATCCTGGAGACTTGAGGAGAGTTGCTGTCTCTCAAACTCCAGTAAAAACCATTAGCTTACCGTGGTGTGAAACAGTCTAAAATGAGTATAATAATAATAATAATAATTTTATCGTCGAGGGGAATGACACACAGAGAAGAATGAGTGGTTAATATATTTATCCAGCACCAGTATCAGGTACTATCAGATACATACAGAAAGACACAGTGCAATAAGTTACAAACAATTAATAAAAGAATTTACAGAAATTGAGGAGGATCAAAATTCGGTATGGCCAAACGAAGTAAGATCAGTTCGAATATTAAGCAGCTTATTAAATTAATGGTATTTGTCGCACACCCTACCAAACGGACGAGTGTGGTACAATACTGGAAAGAATACTGGAGACTTGAGGAGACTTGTTGTCACTTAAACTCCAGTAAAAACGATCAGCTAACGCTGGTGTGAAAAACTCTCAAGGATTGAAAGAATAATATATTTTTAATTTTTTTTATGCGCTTAACTAGTCTTGATATCAAATCCCCTTGCACTATTATACCTGTTAACAACATATTGTACGTTTAGAGAATAACTTTCGAAGAACAATCACTATATATATATATATATATATTCAAGGGTATTCATTTAGAAAATAAGTTAAAGTTTATCTAAAGAGTTGGCAGTAGGATACAATGTATACAGTTGCATCTTTTTCAAAGAAATCAAAAATGATAGATTCTAACGTGTCCCAGATGACTGTCAGCATAACTTCCTTTATTGGCAACTTCGCCCAGATTTTATTTTTTTACCGATGAATCTGTATGGATCAGCCCAATTGACCGTTTTTCAAATCACATTCGTCGTGGCAAATCCATATTTTGCTACTTTGTAAACATTTTTTAAATAAAACCTGGTTCTCAGTACATATATATTCTCTATAAATTTGATATGACTTGCACATTACTGCCACCATAGACTTGATGACCGACCTCTGTTTAAGCCTGGACCAGTCTGTTGGATTTGCATGAATTTTGAATAGCCTTAAAACAACTATTTTTAGAGATTAAGAAGCGTTTACTTTAAAATACTTTCAAGCAATGCTGAATTTACAAGAATGTGTAAAATTTCTAAAAAACATTATTTTTTGAAGAAAACGCACTTACCTATTAAATGAATCTATTATATATAAATATTTTAGTGTAAAACCCAGGATTCCCTTTTTGAAGTAAGCGTATTGTTGACTTCACAAATATGGTGAACTCATTGAGAACATGACCTATGGATTATCAACTACAAACTTTGCTAGTTTACCATAAGACCATCACTTATGAGCTCGTCCTTGGTTCTCCAGCAGTGTCCTGCATGTCTGGTTCGTCTAACTTGGATAGTTTTCGTGATGGGAGGCAGGTGTTGGTATAGTTGGTGCCTTGTGGGATGTTGCCGCCAGGACTTGTTCAATATTGCTCGCAGCATTCTTGTGTAATTGCCGTCCTGCTTCTTCTTCAGCCGTTTAGTTAGCGTCCAAATAGTGCATCCATATAGCAGTATCGATACGACCGCTGCCTGGAAGAAACTGCGTTTCATTTTATCGGTCAGCTCTGATTTCCATATGATCGAAAGTCTATCGTTAGCTGTCCATGCCTTCGTTATCCGCGTGTCGATGTCTTTTTTGGTTGATGAGACGCAGCTTCCAAGGTAGGTGAATTTGTCTACCTGTTTCAGAGGGTTTCCGTCTAGAGTGGAAATGTCACCTGTTTGATTATAGCACATATATTCAGTTTTGTGTGCATTAACATGGAGGCCAATGCCTGCAGCAGCTCGTTCCAAACTATGCAGTAGTGTTTCGGCTTGGTTGGGTGTATTCGCCAGTAACGCTATGTCATCGGTGTAGTTGGCGTTGGTAATTGTTTTTTAGGGGTACCTTCTGCTTCTTTTCTTTTTTATGTACTCCTATTGACCCCCGCATCTGGCCAATCAAAAGCAGACGACCTGCTCGAACGGTAGTTATGTGAGGATACGGGATGTAACCCTGAAGACCTGCCAGAGACGATGAATGATAGGGAGAAGTGTCGAGAGAGGGTCAGAGATATCCGTGCTAGCAGCACGACATAATGATGATGATGACCATTAGACCAAGCAAGAAGCTGACAAAGAGGGAAAATTGTAATAATAATGCCGTCACGCTAAAATTTTGGATGGACTGTTAAAACAAAATCAGAGGTTCTCTGCAAGTACCAAAAATAATTCAATAAGTACCTGTTGTGTAATGGTCAAAGTGCTCGACTGTAGCCTTAAAGAAATCGATTTTGAACTCCAGTCAGACAATTACATTCACTTTTGGACTAATGCCCTTGAGAAAGGTATAAACCCATTTATCCTCCCAGCTATAGTACCAATGCTGTTCTTCTACAAGGACGACATTAGCAGTAAATAACCCACGATGGTCGATATGCCATTAAACAAAAATAAAATAATTCTTCACCAAAATCCTTCAAAATCAAGAAGTATAACATAAAATAAATTTTCCTGATAATATCGGAAAAGAAAATTACATTAAACTTTGCTAAACTTCCGGGTCCATGTTGAGAAATTGTGAGAAAATAATTTGATCCTCATTGAAATTATTTCAATATTAAGCAAAAATATTGAGAAGAAATGGAACTCAGAGTTTCACGGAACAACGTAGTTTCATTGAAAGTTCTGTGAGCGTGTTTTGTCAAGTAGGTTATTATTTATCTTCCAAGTTAAAGATTTCAAAAGGCCTAGAAATATATTTATGGAAGGAGTCCAGGACTTCTTCAATCGGTAAAAGTCTGGCAAACCTGATAAAAAAAGTTAATCCGATTAAGAGTACAGTGTGCAGCAGATCTACCTATTTATCTGTTTTGAAAGTATATATACATATATATATATATATATATATATATATATATATATATATATATATACCCAACAAGAGCTTTATAAAATCCCACATCAATCAACATAAAATACTACGCCAATCTGTCCCAAATAATTGTGGAAAAATATCTTAATACAAACATACTATATAACAAACTAAAGTTTGTTTCCAAATATTAAATACCTTAATTAAAAAAAAAAAAAGAAAAAAGTAGTAAAGAGTAACACGTAATTCCTCAAGGTGACTTAGTCAGACGTTTTTGTTTGTGAATATTGTGCATATTGGAGGTGACGGTGGTGTAATGGTTATCGTCGTAGGAAATGGATACGATGACACGAGTTCAAATCCTGGACGAGAATGATTGCATTTCACATAGCACTAATACCCTTGGGAAAGGTATGAATCCAATTATTCTCCCTCCAGCTATGGGTAAATAGTAGGACAGACTGGGTTCTTCAGCCTTGGTTAGGTAACTAGTCTATAAGAAGGGAAACTCTGAATTCAAACCTGTTAAACTCCGCTAAAAAATTGACCTTGTGTCATATCCTGCCCGAGTGGAGGGGTTTGGTAAATAGGATTGTGCATATTCCACTTACAAAATAGTAAGGGATAGATTTCATGCAGTTTGGTGGTTGACTTTTGAACTTGAGGTATTGTTGCGTATCTAACAGTTTTGT
>OY757933.1:42012529-42032529 GCA_963585895.1 Sepioteuthis lessoniana
AAAGTATTCCTATCCAAAACCATCAATTGGATACGCTCACAGGTAAATAGTTTTTAGTATTCATATTTATTGTTTGCACACAATTAAATCGTTTCAAATATAGTAAAAGATTAAACAGTTTTCTATGTTTCATAGATTGGAGCCTAACTGGTACTATCTCTTCAGCTTAGTATGGACCTGAGAGGAAAGGTTATGAAGGAATACTCCTCATTCTCCAAGGCTTCATGACTAGAGACTCATCATTAGATAGTATAGTTTGATATCCAACATACTCGTGAGGCGAGGGGCTCTTCTCTGCAGAGATGCCATCGGCGTATTTTCTAGACACTGCCGAGTGGGCCATCCATTAGGTTTTCATCATCATCATCATCATGTCGCTGTGCCAGCCCATATCTCCCTGACCCTTTCTCGCCACATGTCTCTATCGTCCATCGCTTCCGGAAGGTCTTCAGGCAACATCCTGTGTCGGCATAGAGCGGTTGTATATAGGTTCTAGCTGGTCGTCCTACCTTTGCTCGTCTATGTGAAGGGATCCACACGAGTATACTGCTTATTAGTTCGTCCTTACTTCTCCAGCAGTGTCCTGCATGTCTGATTCGTCTAACTTTCATAGTTTTCGTGATGGGTGATAGGTGGCCGTATACCTGCTTTTTGAGGGGTGTTTTTTTTAGATACACCACGGAAGCCATGGGAAGCAGCATGATGAACGTAAAGGCAGACAAACCCAATGACAGGTCAACTGTCAATAGTTCGATCGAGTAACTACCGCTGTTCATTTATTACGGTGGTTTCTATAGATGAGAATAAAAACACAGCCATTGAAAGTTTACTTGGACTCGGTTTTCATTCAGCCTCTATATTCCTTTAAAGGTTGTGGAATATTGAAATAAATTTCTTGTATCATCATTAGTTCTTACAATATAAGGAAAACATCAAAGTAAGTAAGTCTAATCTTGATCAGAGAAAGGTTCAGGTAATAGAAATTTAAAAAAAAAAACAAGCTTTAATGCGAAGAAAAAGTGATTTGTCATCTAAAGAGCGTGTCTAAAAGAATATATCACCATTTCTTGATTTTGGCTTGCCCGGAAGGTTCAGATACTAGATTGCTCAGCCAGCAGGGCTTAGCATATACTTTATCCTCTATAGAGAACTTAGAACACCCCACCAAAGAGTATGTCCTGTGTATGACACTTAGCAGCATCTGATGGCGATGCTCGTGTTCCGGAAATCTGGGAATGTGATTTATATCTTGCTCTTATTAACAAGTCCAATCTGACGCAAAATGCTTGTTAGGGTTTCACCAATAGGCCAAAGAGAGAATTTAAATCCTTTACAAAGGATTATTATTATTATTATTACTATTATTATTATTATTATTATTATTATTACTTAAAACCATATAACTGTGTACAAAATATTTTATTTTGATGTGAAATCAAGTATTACTGTGTAAAAAAAAAAAACCCAAAAAAACAACGATACAAAAATGTAACAATGAACGTACTATAAACGTGATTCCCTAACATCTAGATAGAGAATAAATACAGATGGGAAGATATGTCGTCAAAATCAATCAATCAATCAATCAATTAATCGATCAATTAGAGAAGAGTTATTTAAAGATGAAGGCTAATTAAAAAAACAATATTTAATTACTGTTTTTGCTGAAAGGCGTAATTTCAGAACTTGTAGAATTTTCGAAACATTTTTTAAACCAATGATTTGAAATTTTGATTAAACAAATCCATCCTTAATAAACGTGTAAAAACTATTAAAATACCCTCAAAGGTTTCGATATGTTTTTAGATTTTTTGTATTTGGCAGGATGTGCAAAACAAAACAAATAAAAAACAAAGAACCACTACATAAAAAATGCAAATATGAACACACAATGTATGTGATTTACTAACGTCTAGGCATACAATATCCCTGGATGGGTTGAAATGTCGTTAATATTAATCAATCCTTTTTGTGATTAAAAACAAAAAGAACAAAACGCCAAAAAGAGACAACAAAAATATTTTTAATCTGATAAGTTATTTATCGTATCATGATCATTTAATTAATTAAAAATCTCTGATAATGTCTGGCTTGCCCGGAATGCTGATGGTCGTTGTTTGTGTAAAACAACTTATAAATATTTGTATTTGATTGGAATACATGGTGTAACATAGTGATTTCAAAAATCGTCAGAGGGATTTTAATAAACAGAAAAAAGAAACAAAGTTATTGAGGATTTTAGAAGACAAGAGAAAATACATTGTGAATGTAAAATAGCTTCTGAATGGGCCGAGTAGAAAGAAGCGTATTGTTTATTTTATCACAAAGAATTCTGCAATTAAAACAGTATTTTGATATGTTGATCAAAAGAACTTGTCAAACATCGGAATATTTCAGTGGCAGACAACATTTGGTGATTGTTTTGAAGAAAGAATTTTGTATTGTTGATCATGGAACAAAACATTCGCACCCGAAGTTAACTGATCAAAGAGGCATGACTAAATTTAGCTTAGAAATTCGTGTGGAATTTACTACGGGCTTTGAGGTAACCCCTACACCGGCCTTTGAACTAGCTGTGAAAATACATGAATTAAACAAAGAGAGAGACGGAATTAGACCAACACAGCCCAATTTTAACCATGTTTGAAGGCCGACGTAAGGTTCCCTCGATTCTGAGCTTACTGGCCTTGTATCGAACTGCCTTTGTAGAAGATTGAAAGATAATTCCTGTAGTTCTCAGAGAGATTCGTATTCTGTAAAAAAACTGTTGAATGACAATTTATCTTATATTTACGAAACACTATTATTGTAGCAAAGCAAAGATTTTTAATGTTTTTCTTTTTCTTGTGTAATTTTGCGTCGGCGTCCATCTAACTGCTGAAAAAGATAGTGGTTGATTCATTGTCCGGAACTTAATTCACAACGTGCATGGATAGCGATTTATTCCCTGTTATTCAAAAACTTTCCTGGCATTGCATGAAAAAGAATACGACCCCAAGAAAAAACCCTGAATCTGGCAACACGTCAGTGCCGTCCAGTCACAATGATACCGTATGTGTATAAAGGTATAATTATTTAAAAAGGGTTATAAGTTAGATACTTGAAATCATTTAACTGCTTGCAAATTATTTGTATTAAGAAAAGTTACTTGAAAATACAATTGTTTACAAATGAGTATCATTATTCACTTGAAGCCATATAATAGCTTGAAACATAATTTTAATTACAGAGACTCCTCTTGGTGTTGTGTCTAACTTACTGGACTGAGACACAATGGTAAGCGCGTTCAAACTCCAGCCGTACTATTACGTTCACTTTCGCACGTTTAAGGCATGAAACCTCTTATTCCCCTCAGATCTGGTTAAAATAGTACCACTACACTTTTTATTAAAGGATGGCGTCGACAATAAATAACTAACGAAATTTGATATGCCAATAAATATAGAAACCAAATTGATAATTCTAATTATTACTTTGGCTGAGGAGCATTAGCAGAATTTAAGCAACATATTCCTTCAATCTCTGTATTCCACTTTTTCGTTGCACAAGCCTAACCTTGATAAAAATCTACAACTGTACTCGTCAAACACGTGCAAGGCACTTCTATCAAGCAAAATTGTGATAAGGTAAAAGGCGAAAAGCCGATCAGGCTGCACTGGTGAATATCGATCTGTAACCTGAGAACAATCATTAAAATGGAAGCCGAAAATATTTTAGTTTTAAATATGTGTCAGCAGCTGTCATCAAAAATGCGCAATCTTCTGGCGAAAAGCAACTTTGTAAATGTTATCAGGTCGACATCGATCAGTATTGATTATAGGATCACTACTATTTGTCATCGATTGCTACGAGGACGTATAGAATTGTTGTCTGGGAAAGTGGCGCTTCTCTAGAGAAAATATGAATGCTCACAGTCTCGCGTCTAAACTTTGTCGATATAACGCCATGTTTGTTAGTTTTGTTTTGTTTTGTTTTTTTGTTTTTTTTGTTACCTGTTTTTCTCTTTTGCAGGAGTTTCGCTTCGGTCTAACTTGCTTTATTTATCCTTAAATCTGTTTTTTTTTTTTTTTTTTTTTTTTTATCTCTCAGGTTTTCTTTCATTATTTTTTTCTTAATCTTTCAGGCTTCGCTGCTATTTTCTTTCTTTCTTAGTTGCTTTCTGTTAGCATTATTTCTTTGTATATTCATTCTTTTTTTCCTTAAAATTCTTTATTCATTTTAGATCTTCCTTCATCTTTTTCTTAGTTCAGTATTTTGGTCTTTGTTTAGATTTCTCTTTCCCCCCTTTTTTTTTTCAATTGTTACTTTCAGTTTTTCTTTCTCTGGAGCTTTCTGTTAGCATTCAAATTTTTTCTCCTCTCTTTCTTTCTTTCTTTCTTTCTTTGTGTGTAATTTCTCTTTTTTTTCCCTCTTTTACAGGAGTTTTGCTTTGGGCTTCTTTGCTTTTTTAAAATCTTTTTGTCTATATTGTGTTTATTTTTTTATCTTCCAGTATATTTCTTTGTTTATGTATCTTTTTACCGTGGATATTTTCTTCTTTTTTATTCTTTCAGTCTTTCCGAATATTTTCTTTCTGTATTGGTTGATTTGCCATGGCATTATTTATTTTTTCCTGTTCATTCTGCTGGCGGTGTTTAATAGGTTTAAAATTACTCTTTCTTCTCCTAGACAGGTTGCCATACTAAGATTTAAGAGCTAAGTCTGCTCTACTATCTATTTATAGGGATGGTGTCCTCGTGGTGTAATGGTTAAAGCGATGGACTGCGGAATCGTAGCACGCGAGTTCGTACTCCAGTCGCGCTATTACGTTCACTTTCGGGCAAATACCCTTGGGAAAGGTATGAACCCCCTTATCCTCCCAGCTATGGGTTAAATAGTACCATTAGTGTTCTTCTAGGAGAATGGCTTTGACATTAAATAACCTACAAAGGTTGATATGCCATTAAACCAAGAAACCAAACCAAACCTATATATTTATATATTTATATAGGAGGAAGAAAGGATGCATATATTTCTTTCCTAAGTATATTAGCAATATGTGAAATGTAAACAGCCTACTCCAGGATTTGAAATCGGGTCACCTTGTCCATTAACAACGAAGATAATCATTGCATCACGAGCGCCTACTTTAATCCAAATATTATTCTGCTCCATTCTTAGCTGTAATTTCCATGAAAAAAATTGGAGGCATTATTTTCGGAACAAGCGTGCTATGAGGCTTAATGATTATCAGACTTATAAAAAAAAAAAAAGAATAGTAACAGATGATGATTGTGCAAAAAAAGTGTTTACAATAGCCCGAAAAGTAAAGAAGCAAATCCGAAAAAAAAACAAAGATAAAAAAAGAAAAAAAAAAAAACAAAGAAAAGAATCCAAAACAAAGGAAAGAAAAGTAAATACAAGAAGGAAATAACATCACAATCAAACACTATTGTTATAATCCTTGCATCAATTGAAGTTTCTGTATAAATAAATGGAAAACAATATTTTAGGAATATAGAGCATACGAAAAAACGTAAACACAAACACACATATATATATAGGTATATATATATATATATATATGTGTGTGTGTGTGTGTGTGTGTGTACAAAAACATGGTTATGTACATGAACTTACATATATCCAAACACACATACACACACACACTTATATATATATATGTATATATATATATATATATATATATTTATATCTTTTGGATAAAAAAAAAGATCTGACGAAGTCCTATATATGTTTATATATAAAGTCTGATCTTATAAGTCTATATGTAAAATTCAATTGACATATTTCTCACCCCAAAACTTCTGAAATAAGTTATCATTCATTTAAAACGAAACCCTTAATAAAGTTTTAGATGTTTTATGCAGAACATTTTAGAACCCTTTGTAAATATTTTCAAGTCTAAATAGGGTAAGATAAAAGCATTAAAAAATGCACGGCTCTGTGTTTCACATTGCAGATCCAAAGGTGAGCTCGTATTATATACGTGATTTTGTTTTTTGGCATGTGTCTATATATATATATATATATATATATATATAGGAATAAAATACGCTTGTCACTATTTCACTTAGTGGGTTACTTGCAGACCACATACAGTATAATTTGGATAGTGCTCAATATCTGTGGGAGGCTATTAAGGTATGGATGCTTCTCTGTGACCACTGGGTTCATGCCGTATTGATGATATATGTAAAAACAAAAAAAAAATATATATATATATATATAACACAAAAGTATATAGACATACGAAGACACGACCCCCACCTAACGGACACAAGGATACTGAATAAACTCTCGTAAAAGAAAAAAGAATGAAAAAAGAAAACGAGAGAGAAAAACAAGATCTGCAGAGACTAAAATTTGTCACTGACAATTAACTCGAACTAGACATTTACCGCCATTATCCTGGACTAATAAAAAGCCACAACAAAAGAGTCACCACTATAGAAGGCAAAGGGAACACTCAAATCAATTATTTACTTCCTGTAGACGAATTAAAACCTCAGAAACACGCGTTGAAGAAAATAAATAACCTAAAAGCTAATTAACTTGTGGACCTATTCATTATAAAGTATATATCTATATATATATATATATATATATACAAAAGCTGCCGCCAAAGAAGCAGTTTTGCTTTCAGTAAAGTCTTCATCAGCTGATGACCCTGGGTTCAGGCATGGTTTCGGGGCCGAAGCATCATATATATATATATATATATATATATATTCACCTGACAAAGGACTTGCCTGTCCTTGGTGACCTCAATTGGATTTTTATAGTACCATCCCTATCAATATATTTTCATAACTTTTTTATTGCCTTATATATAAGAAAGTAATTGACAATACATTCATATTAAACGCAGAATATCGTTTTTCTTTTCGGTAATAAATGCTTGCATTAAATTTTGATCACTGATACTCCCTTTATTTATGATTTCCTTTGCATTTCTATAGCATCTTTATAAGCAATAAATATACATTGCCATATTCTTTCAGAAACCTTTTTGTTTCCTGACTAGGGATTTTCTATACACTTCCATAACTGCGTTTGCATATTATGCTTATCTTATTTCCTAAAAACTGAAATACCTTTTCTGCTTGATGTTTATGGCATTTCTGTACGAAAAACCTTATTAAAGAACTTAGATGATTGACCCAGGTTTTCAGATATTATTTAAAGCCTTAATCAGAAAAATCTATTGCATATAAAATGTAAATGCATTTCTGATGATTTTATTATAGCAATGCACTTAGGGACGAATTGTATAAGCAATGATTAAGAATACAACTTGTATTAAGCATGGTTATTATTAAAAATAAAGGTTGTTGAGTTGCTTTTATGTTGGTTAAGGATAATTATTTATATTAGAAGGACATTTTCTTTGTTTTTATCGCTTATTAAGTAAGGTTGGTTGTTTGGTTGGTTTTATAACATATCAACCTTTGTTGGTTATTTAATACCATATTCTATTTTCACCTAGATTATATCTAAGACTTCTAAGCGAGTATTTTGTATTGTTTGGTTTGGTTTTATGGCATATCAACTACTGTAAATTATTTAACGTCAAATCTATTTTTATTCATATAAACAGTTCTATTTCAGACACTTCAGTTTAGCATTAGTACATCTTTTGGTTTACACACAGTTAAATGTAAAAACAGGAAGCTATCTGGTACAACCACTCTAAGTTAGAGTGGACCTGGGAGCGATGGCAATGAAGAAGTAGTCTGCATTCACCAAACAACTGGCATTACTGGAGCCTCACCATCGGATTGTTTAGTGCTATAAACAAGATCTTCTTCTAATGGAGGTGCCCGTGGTGTAATGGTTATCGTCGTTGGAAATAAACACAGTGATACGAGTTCAAATCCTGGACATGACCGATTGCATTTCACATTGCGCTAATAACCTTGGGAAAGGTATGAATCCAATTATTCTCCCTCCAGCTATGGGTAAATAGTAGGACAGACTGTATTCTTCAGCCTTGGTGAGGCAACTAGTCTAGGAGAAGGAAAACTCTGAATTTAAACCTGTTAAACTCCGCTTAAAAATTGACTTTGTGTCATATCCTGCCCGAGCGGAGGGGTTGGTAAATATGATGAACAATATCTTCGCTGTACTAATCTTACCCAACTGCAAAGAAGCAGTTGATGTATTCTACCGCCCTATTTAGTAAGGGTGAGCGAGGGCTTTATTTACACGGTGCCTGGTGAATGTAATGCAGCATCTGGTTTAATTGGAGATTCCAGATATCTTTGAAAACTATTAAATCTTAATGTTTTGAACAAGAATCAACTTTTTTTTCCAGAGGTGAAGAGGAAGTGTGACCATATATTTTTTTAAAATCATTTTCTAAGTCTACGTATATGCTGTCAGAGAAATGGATACTTTTTAAATTCGACCCATGTTCACAGCAGAAAATCTTTGTCTACATAAGGAGGAGAAGAAAGTTATATTTTTCGGCTAATGAATACTAAGAGAGTGGGTTACAAACATTTCTTTGACAGAGAATACAATAGTAAGCAATAAACAGTGAATTGAATTTCTTTTCTTTAGATGGGATCTGTATAGATTAAAGCTTTACAGGCATGAATCTAACAATCCCTGAAAGTTTGGCTCAGTTGCAACTAAAACCGAGCGATCTTCATTTGTAGAGACATTTGGTTATTTATAGAATTGTTACCGATGGAATAAGACGAATATGTGTATACATATAAACAGAAAATAAAATTAATTCGAAATTTAACATTGCCCAGTCGCCTGGGGCTGTAGAATACACTGACTACTTCTTTGCAGAGGAGTAAGAAGCCCCTTATGAGTGTTTTGGATATGACACTAAACAATCTGATGGTGAGGCTCCAGTAACACTGGAGCTTTGGGGAATGCTGAGTACCCATTTAGTGCCATCGCTCCTTGGTCTACACTGGTCCGGGGTGGTAGCATCTGATAGGGTCAAAGAGAACTAAACTGTGTACTAATACTAAACTGAATTAATTGAACTAGAACTGTTTTTTGATTTTGAATCTGTGTAAGTTGGCGACCGTAGTTGAGGGCGACCTGAAGGCTCCTTTTTCGATAGCTACTACACTAAGGTGTAGGGGAGGGCGCTACTCCATTCCCTTGTATCTGTGTACTCATGTAAAACTGAATCATTTGACATAGAATAGTTTATATGAATAAAAATAGATTGGGTAATAGTCTCCATCAGTGGTTGATGTGCCATAAAACCAAACCTAACTAAACCAAATTTAACACACAAAAAATTCTAAAGATCTTGAATGTATATCTGTGGCACCTAATTCATTAAACTCCTCACAGTGACTAACGTGCGGCACTACAACATCGTAGTAAGTGAGTTCGCACTCCAATGGAACTATTTCTCATACTTTTGGATCACATTTATCACTTTCTTTCTAAAGATCTTGAATGTATAGCCATGGCAACTAATTCATTCTCCTCCTCAGAGTGATTAGAAAAGTCATCTTGTTAACAAAATAAGCAATCCCCACGAGCCAATATCTACATTAACGTTACTTTCCCATTTCTAAAAAATAGCAGAATTATTTCAGAATAAACCTCATAAACTGCAGAAGGCCAAATATGAATCAAAGAATAATGAGAGGGAGTACAGAGTGGAACGATAAAATTGTCATCCAAAGAAAACAACGCTACGGTTTTATTTTAAAACTGTATTGAAAAAACCAATTCAAGTAACTTGATTATGTAGTAGAGCTGACATCTATTCAATATAGCTGCCTTCAGCCTCAATCACTGTCTCGATACGGATCCGGAACTGGGAGCATGCCTTTTCCACAAGCGCCGGCGGGAGCTCGGCGACTACACGGCGGATGGCAGCGATCAGGCTAGCTTTGGTGTTGTGGGATGTCATGTTGATAAGGTTCTCGACCAGTGGGTTCAGGTCGGGGGAGGAAGTGGGCCAGTAAAAGAAGGGTACAACGTCGTATCACTCCTTCTGAAGCCAAGCCTGCGTCTCTTTGGACTTGTGGGCTGGGGCTGAGTCCTGTTGCCACACCCAGGGTGTGCCCCCGGCCACCTGATTGCACCTGGGGATCACAAACTCTTTCACACATCCAGGTACACTTTGGTGTTGACTTTCAGGCCAACTTCGAAGATATGAGGTGGCATGATGTGGCCCTCACTTAAAACCACACCGAAGACCATAACCGTAGCCAAAAACTTTGTTTTCCTCACCTTGGGCACGTCCCTGTTATTCGTGGCAATCCAGTGAGGGTGCTGGCAATGGCCCTGTTGTCATAACTTGGATCGGTAGAGAGCATGAGTTGTACAGCGGCGCATCTCCGATCTCGCTCGTTGAACATTGTGTCACTTTCAGACATGATAGAAGGCTTCTATCACTCTTGAGATTTGTACACAACTGGCCAACTAGTTGATGGTCTGCAACAAAAAAAGAAAACGGGTTTTCATTAAACGGAAATGGAAACATGTCGTCTTTTCTTGGGCGACAATTTTATCGTTCCACCCCGTACTTGACTAACGTACTGGGTTGTGATATCTTAGTAAGTGAGTTCGAACCCCAGTTGAGCTGGTATGTTCACTTTTGGATTAATACTCCTGGGAAACATACGAACTCATGCACCTCTCCAATTATGCGTTAGATATTACTTCTACTCTCCTGCTACAGAGGTTGGCTTTGGTATGAAACAATCAATAATAGTTTGTATGCCATTAAACAAAGACACAAACCAAATTCTTTAAATACTTATTTTTTAAATAAGCTATTTTTATAATTTGGTTATTATCAAATTGAAATACAACAAATTGTTATAAGCAATTCTTTTTTCAAATACTGACTGCTGTGTTACATATTTTTACGTTAAAATTTCCTTAATGTTATTTTGTAATGAATGTTTTTAATTCTATAATTGGATGAAACGTTAACGCTGAACTGTTGTAAAGTTTTTTCAAGAAGTCATCCGGCTCAGTTAGCTGGGGCTGCCGAATACACCGACTGCATCTTTGAAGAGGGTTAAGACTCCGCCCTCAACGAATGTCCTAGATATGACCCTAAATATTCTGATTGTGAAGCTCCGGTAATAGTGTGGCTTAGAGAATGCAAAGTACCTTTTCATTGTCGTTGCTCCCAGGTCCACTCTGTCCCTGGGTGGTCACACCTGATAAGCTCCTATCTGAGAGTCAGACGGAACTGTTTGACATTTAAACTGTATTTATGCTCAACTGAACTGTTCGAAATCAAGTGAAATCATTTAACTCTATGCAAAGAATGAGCTCAAGCGTTTTAAAACAATTAATCTACAATAAGTGTTTAGAAAATATATATTTAAAATATATGTTCAAAAATGATTTGGCATTAAATGAACAACAATTGTTTTTATATCATAAATCCAAACCAAACCAAACCAAACCAAACCAAACCAAGAAGTCATTCACGTAATTATAAATTCTTTAACACGAAATAGAATAAAAGTCAAAGTGTGAATGTTTCCTCTATCTTATTATGCTCATTGGCCAAAAGAATAAAGTGTTTGTCAATGGTCCTGGAGAACAGGGTTCAATCTCAGGTCGTGTCATACGAAAGATTCAAAAAATGGTACGTTATGCCACCTTGCTTAACACTTAGCATTATAAGGTATGTATCAAGGGCAAAGTGGAGCAATCTATGGAATTGAGTAGCGCTCTCGCCTACACCTCAGTGTAGTAGCTATTGAAAATGGAGCATTCGGTTTATCCTTGATTAAGGTCACCAACTTTACTTTTTTTACTTATGTTTATTTCACCCTATAGGTGGGGTTTAGAATACGGTTAGTGTATCACTATCAGAGGGGTAAGTCCCCCATCAAAAAGGGGTGTTCTTGTATGATACTAAATAGCATTTGAGGATGAGGCTCTAGTTCCGTAGATAACGGTAGTATATTTTACCCCTTAATTTCCTTTGCTCCTAAGATTACTCTTATCCGGTGTGGTAGAACCTTTTAGGGTCTCATTTATGAATCAAGTAGATCTGCCTGAAAAAAAAAATAGTATTAGATTGGAATACTTCACACCATACGACTGTGTGTAAAATATATGAATTATATTGAAGTGCTAGATATATAACAGGGAACAAAAAATATTTGTATTCGATAAAAACACAAATCCTTAGGCTCGTGGCATGAAATAACCCTAGACTCGTTGACGTGCTGTAAAAATTAGTTAATCAATATTAGATATATATTTTGTTAAAATAAATCGACCATTTCAAGATGAACGATTATATAGTTAGTTGTATACATAGTAAAATAAATCATATAAGAAAAGAATCATTGTTTTTTTGGTTTTTTTTTCAATTTTTTTAATGAAATCAAATCAATTCATGCAAGAAGATATCACGCCGTCTGCGACGAATTTCTATTGTTAATGTTTAGGCCTACAGGGAACAGAAAAGATCAAAACACGAAAAGACTAATAAACGAATTAAAGGTTGGAGTCCAATGACACAGTCACATTTATGCCATATTCTTCACAAACATAATACGAATTTTGACATTTAATGACCTTTATATAAACGGTCGCAGAACATATTCCGTATAATATAAAATTAGATTAAATAAATGAATGAATAAATCTTTCTGCCTCAACATCGGAATAACTGGGGTAGATCTATATGGAAAAACTACAAATATTAGGATTTAATTATTTTTTTGTTTTTTTGTTTTCGTCACATTATAAATTTTCTGCGTCTACTAGTTAAGATCAGAGGCAAATAAAGTCTGCTTCCTTAATTGATGCATTTACCAACCCATCTCACACGAGCAGGATCTGGCACAAAGTCAATTATTTTAAAGCAGAGTAAAGTCTTTTTGAATTCAAAGTTTTCCTATTCCTAGACTGGTTACCAAACTAAAGCTAAAGAACACTGTTTGCCCTAGAATTTACCCATAGCTAGGAATGAGGGACAGATGGATTCATGCCTCTCACATGGGCATTTCTGAAAAGTGAAACGCAAACAGTCACGCAAAGGATAGAGAAATCGATCAACCGATTCTGTTTCCCATGATAATAATCGTAACGCTGAAAGCACCTCTTAATGACTGGTGGTAGTTTGTATATTTTTTGCTTTTTTGATAATGAAAAGGGTAACAAGAATGTAAATGTATCAGTTATCGTTCTCACACTATGACAGAGAATGACAAATGATCGCTGATATCATTAGGTATTGCTGGGGTTGAGAGGATACTTGGAATATATATATATGTTCAAAAGTTAGGCCAAACTAGAGAATGAAAAGTCTTCTGAAAGAATTTACTGGATAAACTACATGAAGACTGAGTTGGGGGATGCCACCCTTCTGGAAACTTCTCTATTCGAAGCAAACCCTGAAATATAGAGCCGAAGAAAAAATGGTGCCATGTAAACCTGGAGATTTCTTCAGTTTGTCTCCTGCATCTGCTGATTAAATATTGTTCTCATGTATGTGCTTCGATACCAGTCAAAACAAAAAAAAAATACTTATTCCTTTAACACAAGTCTTAATCTAAATTTTGCTCTCATTACACAGAGATATATTTACATACACAAAAGTAACATAAAACAACGTCATAAGTACATACAATGTTAAAGCAATATTAGACAAGATACAATAAAATAGCAAATGTAGAAGATGAAACCATCAATTATAAAAATGAATGCAGTAAATTAACGCTAAAAGAGTATAAGACATTGCACAAATTGATGGGGAAAGTTGTTCTGTGTGAATTGTGCAAGAAATTTAAACATACCAAGAAATGGTATATGCAAAACACGGAATCCATCCCAGAGAATGAGACGCACACATTTGGGGATGATTTCGAGAAAGATAATCTCAGCCAAACGGCTGCCGAATTGTAGACTCTACTGTCCCGGTTGACCTCAGAGTAAAACTCAAAGAAGGTGAAAAGAAGCATAAATATCTGAACCCCGCTGGAGAGGAGGAGAAGCTAAAGAACATGAAGTTGACGGTGATACCAATTGTAGTTGATGCACTTGCAATGATCTCCAAAGGATTATAAAGGAGATTGGAAGGCTTAGAAATCAGAGTTCCAGTAGAGACCATCCTGTCAACAGCCAGAATACTGAGAAGCGTCCTGCATTCTTGAGGAGACTTGCAGTCACTCAAAAGTCTAGAGGAATATTAAAAGATAACGTTGTTGGGAAAAACTCTCAAAGGAGTAAAATACCACAAAACAACATCATAAGAACCAATCATATCAAAACGAGAATAGATAAGACGAAACAAAATAGCAAATATAGGCTATGCGGTGATAGAGATGAAATCATCAATCACATATTCGACGAATGTAGAAAATTAACACAGAAGGAGTATAAAACTAGACACGACTGGGTGGGCAAGATGATCCACTGGGAGATGTGCAAAACATTTTAATTTTACCATACGAACAAATGGTATATGCACAACCGAGCACCTGTCATAGAAAATGACAAACATAAACTCCTATGGGACTTTAACATCTAGACGGATCAACTAATCTCCGCTAGGACACCAGACCTAATAATAATCACCAAAAAAAAAAAAAAGAGAATTTGCAAAATTGTAGGTTTTGCTGTTCCGGCTGACCACAGAATAAAACTGAAATAATGTGAAAAGAAGGATAAATACATCGAACTTACAAGAGAATTGAAAAAAAAAAACTATGGAACATGAAGGTGACGATTATACCAATTGTAATTTGTGCTTTTCGTACAGTAACTAAAGGATTACTAATGGGCCTGGTGGACTTGGAAGATGGCGGACGAGTGGAGACCATCCAAACGACAACATTTTCAAGAACGGACAAAATACTGAGAAAAATCCTGGAGACTTGAGGGGACTTGCTGTCACTTAAACTCCAGTGGAAAGACCATCAGCTAACGCTGATGTGAAAAATTCTAATTGAGATAAAAATAATAATGTTAATAATAATAATTGATATTATTATAATACGAAACCGAATATTATAGTGTAAATAATGTGATCAGACATGAAGCAATTAATCTCATAAGCGAATGTTAGAAGCAAGCGTAAAGGGAGTTTGAGGCTCCATGTGACTGGGTAGTATCAGTGACCCACTGGTAATTGTGCAAGAAATTTAAATTTGGCCATGCAATCAAACGGTATATGTACAAAGCAGAATCAGTCCTGGAGAAGGAAATGCTTTAATTTCCTGGGATTTGGAGATAAAAAAAGATCACCTTATCTCAGCCAGATAAGCAGGACTAGTATAGGTGGGAAAAAAAAGAAAAAATACTTTCTTTCGAGTGCATTTGATTATCAGATTGAAATACAACTAAAAGATATTAGCATTACTGTTCGACGGTTGACTGCAGTGTTAGATATTTTTATGTTAAAATTTCCTTGAAATCGAGAGAAAATCAAAGAAATTCAAAAGAGAGACATATACTTTAACCTTGCTAGAGAACTATAAAAAAGCTCTAAAACTTGATAGTGAAGATGATATGAAGTGTATTTGATGCGCGGAGACGTAACTCAAAGGCTTGGAAAACGGGTTGACAAAGTTGAAAATTGAAGGACGAATCGAGACCATCATTGATGGTTGGTCGTTTGTGTTTAAGGCATATCAACCTTTGTAGGTTATTTAATGCCAATTTTATTTTTAAACAAATAATCAGTTCTATTTCAAATAATTCAGTTTAGCACGAGTACAGAATTTAATAGTCAAAAACATTTCTATTTCAAGCTAATCAGTTTACTGAAACAGTTATAACTCAGCTTATTCATCTTAGTATAAGTATTGATTTTCTTTACACGCAGTTAAATGTCAAAACAGTTCTATATCAAACAATTCAGTTCAGCTTAAGTACAGTTTCAATTTCAAAAACAGTTCCGTTTCAAATAATTCAGTTTAGCATAAGTACTCCGTTTAAATGTAAGCACACAGTTTACTTGCAAAAAGTATTTTTATTTCAAGCTATTCAGTTTAGCCAAACAGTTCTAATTCAAACAATTCAGTTTAGCATAAATATACAGTTTAGTTCTATTCAACCCATAGATAGGACCCTATCGGGTGCTACCATTCCCGGCCTGAGTCTACCTGGGAGCAATAGTAATGAAGGGGTGCTCCGCATTCCCAAAAGCCCCAGCATCACTGGAACCTCACCATCAGATTGTTTTGTATCATATCTAAGACACTCGTTGTGCGGGGGTATTACCCCACTGCAGAGGTACAGTCGGTGTATTTTACAGCCCCAGCCGACTGGGCAAACCATTACTGACATCGGCCAAAATATTATGAAAACTACTTGAGACCTGAGGATACTTTCTGCTTCTCAGACTCCTGTGAAAGAACATGAACTAACGCTGATATTAAAAAACTCAAGAGTAGCATAATATATATATATATATATATATATATATATATATATATATATATATATATATATATTTCCGGAGTGTAATCCTGTCCTTACTACAATATGGAAGTACCATATTGACACTGACAATGCACATAGAGAAAAACCTTGGCGGCAACTGCACAAGAATGCAACAAGCTGCAACGAACAAATCCTGGAAGCAACATCTCACAAAGCAGCAGCTGTATGGCCACCTCCTTCCCATCACTAAAACCACCCAAGTCCAAATAACAAAACATGCTGGACACTGCTAGAGACGTAAGAAGGAACCCATAAGCTACGTTCTCTCCTGTACCACTTCACACGAACGAGCAAGTGTTGGATGGCCAGCTCGAAGTTAAGAATGACAGCTGTAGTAAGCTACTTGACTGTATTCGTGTACGTTGAACCAAGGAAACCCTCCTCAGACACTTTTGGATACATTTGCGTGGCACTCATATCTCCGTGTTGAGTTATTTATTGACCCCTAATAATCGGTCAACACACACACACACACATATATATATATATATATATGTGTGTGTGTGTGCGTATATACCTGTATATACAAATGTATATATGTGTGTATATACATGCATATATATATTCATATACACATATATATGTGTATATGCACACACACACACACACACACACACATATATATATATATATATATATATATATATATATATATATTTAATTCTTATTATAAGACTGCAAAGTATGTAGATTTTTGGTTATATTTTAAATACTCTTGAATTTGGTAATAAATGATATCTCATAATATCCGTTTTGATTCAAATATTTGTCATCAGAACCAATAAAATCCAGTTAGAACTTATTTAGAAGAAAATGAAATTATCAATATCAAATCTTAGAGGAAAGCAAATTTTTAAATCGATATCCTATCTACGATATATACGTCTAACTGTGTGTGTGTGTGTGTGTGTGTGTGTGTGTGTGTGTGTGTGTGTGTGTGTGTGTGTGTGTGTGTGTGATTTAAATTCAACACTGAAAAGGTTTTCAACTGGTAAAATTTTACCGTCCAATTTGCTCTAAAATGCAAAGAAATATCACAATTTAAAAGAAAATAATAAAACAGGAAAAAAAACAGATGACGACGAGTTTCACGAAAATCGATCATCAGGTTGAAAAGTATTCAGCAGATCTCGAATTCTATCTATATTTAGCAAGGTAAAATTCAACTCATGCTAGTCGAGTGTTGTTAGTTTTTATCAACCTATTTTACAGTATATATATATATATATATATATATATATATATATATATATATATATATATATATATATATATATATATATATATATATAAACTTTTTAAAATATGTAGTCGAGGCAATATTACGTTTTCTTGATAGACAAAACCTATAACGTCAGTTTAAATTCTAAAACGTTAGTGCTGATTGTGGCAAATGAAATAATGCCAATACCAAAAATATCGTAGTGGAAATATGATGATATAAAAAAAGAAAAATGAATTAAATAAGATTAAGTAACTAAAACTAAGTTTTATAAATTTTGGTCGTCAGGCAGGTATTGATTATATATATATATATATATATATATATATATATATATATATATATATATATATATTTGTGTGTGTGTGTGTCTGTGTGTGTTTGTGTCTGTGTGCATGTATGTGTGTGTTTGTGTTTGTGTGTGTGTGTGTGTGTGTGTGTGTGAGTGTGTGTGTGTGTCACCAAGACTTACATCGTATACCTCCCCAAAACTTAAGTAAGTTTAATATATATATATATATATATATATATATATATATATATATATATATATATATATATATTCATATATATATCGCTGGCGTATAAAAAATCAACAGCCGTCGAAGTAGGAGAGAAGGGTTGTAAGTTGCGCCTCGAAGATAAGTTATAAAATCCTGGTAGATTTGGTTTAGAAGAAAATTAAGATTTTATTAAAAAAATATCTTAGAGGTATGAGCCAATAGATTTCTTTTTTTTTTTTTTTTAACAGACAACGTTTAAAGAATATAAAACCATCTTGAGAAGAAAAAAAAAACAGCAAAGAAAAGATGGAAAGAAAAACTCCAAGGAAAGGTAACTAAGGAAGAAAGAGTGAAGGAAAAGAAATAACCATATCTGAAGAAACTATATATTACCCGGATACCAGCAAGTTACTAAATCGAATGACTGAGCTCGTATCACAGTATCGACACCCGAAGAAATTTCTAGATGCCATATTCGCACTGATTAATTCTCACACAGATTGTGTTAAAAATGTGTATAAAAGTAGATAGCAAATCATTATACTGATATCCAACCAATTATACGTGAAATAGTCACGGGCTTATTTGATATTGTATCGTTACTAATATTCTAACAGTCTCAGATATATAAGAGAAAAGAGCAGTTAAATATATATATAAATATATATATATATTTTTTTTTTTTCTTTGAACAATCGCTTGCTAGAAAATGTTGCATAAACCAAATACAAATGTCATATCGAATGGACAGTAGAGGTGATTCGCAGCAAATTTTGTAGGATATTAGAATTTGAACATGTTCACAATCGGTGAATATGGAAACCAGATTCCGTACCAGAAAATAAGACACATAAAATTTTTCCGTTATTCTGAGGATAAAAAGGCAACAGCTAATCCCGACCAGAAAACCAGGCCTAGTATAAATGAACAAAAGGAAAAAAGATGCTACCTTGAAGATTTGTCATTCCAACAGTGAAATTAAAAGAAAAAGAAAAAAAAACAAAAAATAAATACTTAAATTTTGCCGAAGATCTCAGAAAAGTTATGACGGTGTTACCAATTTAATTGTTTGATTATTTTATTGTTTCATGGCATATTAAC
Source organism: Sepioteuthis lessoniana (assembly GCA_963585895.1). Lineage (NCBI taxonomy): Eukaryota > Metazoa > Mollusca > Cephalopoda > Myopsida > Loliginidae > Sepioteuthis > Sepioteuthis lessoniana. The sequence continues at coordinate 42,031,772 of OY757933.1, forward strand.
CTTCTTGGGTTATTCAAAGCCAAATGCATCCTTCTCGAAGGATAGTAGTGGTACTATTTAAACAATAGCAGGGAGGATACGGGGGTTCATACCCTTCCCAAGCGTATTTGTTCAAAAGTGAACGTAATAGTGCGACGGGAGTTCGAACTAGCTTACTCCGATGTTGCAGTCTTGCTTTTCAACCACTACATTACGAGGACACCTTCATTTACCAATTTTAGTTGGAACCATTGAAATGGTCCACACAGTCCATAAAATCCTAAATATCAGATGAAGAACCAAGACCCTACAGACCACAGCATAGTTAAAATTAGCAAGAATACTTAGAAGAGCCCATAAGATATGTGAGTCTTCTGCCATTCAGCTTTCATTGAAAATCAATCAGTTAAATATGGTGTAAAAAGAGTTATTAAATTACTACTACTACTACTACTACTACTACTACTACTAATAATAATAATAATAATAAACGGACTACCTAATTTCGGCCAGACAACCAGCCCAAGTGATAGTTGATAAGAAAGAGAACATGCCAAATAGGGGGCATGCCGTCCCGACAGACTACAGAGTATAATTAAAATAAGATGAAAAAAAAGGATAAATATGTGAACCTTGTTAGTGAGCTGAAGAAATAGGTGACGGTGACACCAGTTATTGTTGGTGCACCTGGAACGATCCCCAAAGGATTAGTAAAGGAACTGAAGGATTTTGAAATCAAAAGAACAGGTAGAGCAACCAAACTACGGCATTATTAAGAT
>OY757933.1:42037529-42062116 GCA_963585895.1 Sepioteuthis lessoniana
AGTCTTTTTCAGTTCTCTAGCAAGTATTATTCACTAATTTTCGGGTTTTTCACTCCAGCATTTGTGGATGGTTTGCCACTGGAGCTTGAGTGACAGAAAGTCTCCTCAAGTCTCAAGAACAATCCTTATTATGATGGCCGATCTCAATAATGCTGTAGCTTGGATGGTGTCCTCTTATTTCCAAGTACACTCGTCCCTGTGTCACTCCCATGGTGACTGTACCAAGAGCACCAATTACAATTGGTATCACTGTTACTTTAATGTTCCACAGTTATTTCATTTCCCTGGCAATGTCGTCGGACTAATCTTTATTTTCACTTTCTTTCAAGTTTACTCGGTTGTCAACAGTGACAGCAAAGTCCAAACTTTTCTTTTTCTTGTTGAATATTACTAGGTCTGGTGGTCTAGCCCATGGTTAGGTGATCTTAGAGGAATTAATGCGTCTCATTCTCCAGGACAGAATTTGTGATGTGAATGTAAAATTTGTTCAATTTATTGCACAATTCCCAGTGAATAACCTTGCCCAGCCAGTCGTTTCTTGTCTTATTCACTTTCTGTGCTAGCTTGCTGCATTCGCTTATTATGTGATTGATCATTTCGTCTCTGTCACGACATAATCTACATCTACTGTTTTGTTGCGTCTTATTTATTCTTCTTTTGATATGATTGGTCCTTATGGCGTTGTTTTTTGCCACTATTAGAAGAAACTCATTTTATCTCTCGAGATTTCCCATTTTCACCTATGGCTACATTTCCTCTTGTAAGATATCGCATATTAGTCTCTTAAAACGTCGATATAATTGTTTTTCTTCCCATTTTCGTTTTCTAGTTATTTTTTTTGCTATTGATCTACGTTTCTTCTGTATTGTTTCTGGTGGCTGTAATCAGTCTTCCTCCGTGTCTTTCTTTATAGTCTTCAAGTTGTTGAATCGATTCATCGACGTTAGTTTCAATGCAAGCAAGTTCTTTTCCTCTTTCTTTTTTGATACATATAATCTGTCAATGTTATCTCTGAGGTGTAAGGCTTTGAAGAACATCATTAGTTTTCTTTTTCTCTGGTTCATGTGTTTAAGTTCTTCTCAGGTTCACTTCAAGAATGGTCCCGAGTTTCTTAAGAGGGGGAGAGTGCAGATATTTATTCCTTTTATATAGTTTGGTTTCGAGTAGCTTTTTCGTTCTTCTGAGTTACTCATTTTTAGTTTTTTCTTTCATCTCCACTAGTTTAATTATTATTATGATTACTAATTACTCATTAAGAGTTTTTTTAATCAATTTTAGCAGATGGTTTTTAACTGGAGACAGAGTGACAGCAAGTCTCCTCAAATCTCCGGGACTCTCCTCAGTATTCTGGCCGTTCTCAATAATGTTGTAGTTTGGATGGTCTCCACTCAACCTCCAGTCCCTTTAATACTCTTTTAGTTACTTTACCAAAAGCACCAATCATGACTGATATAATTGTCACCTTCATGTTCCAGGGCTTTTTCAATTCCCTAGCGAGGTCGAGGTACTTAGCCTTCTTTTCACATTCTTTCAGTTTTATTCTGTGGTCAGGTGGGCCAGCAAAGTCCACAATTTTGAAAATTCTCTTTTTTTTTCTGTTGATTATTATAGGGTCTGGTCTTCTGGCCGACCCCAGTCATGTCTAATATTCCTTCAGTACGAGCTTGCTGCATTCACTTATAATGTGAATGATGGTTTCGTCTCTATCACCACGTAACCTACATTTGCTATTTTGTTACGTCTTATCGATTCCCGCTTCGATATGATTGGTTCTTATGGCGTTGTTTTGTACTATTTTTAGGAGAGATTCTGTTTCTCTCTTAAAGTTTCCTTTTCTTAGCTACATCCACGTTTTCTCATGTGAGTTGTTGTTTAATAGTCGTTTAAAACGCACATAGATATGTTTTTTTTCCCATTTCTGTTTCCGATTTATGGTCCATCTGTTGTCAATCGTGTTGCCTCTTTCGTTTCTGGTGGATGTAATCGGTCCTATTTCGTCTTTTTTTATCTAGTCCTCGAGGCATTGTATCGATGCGTAAATTCTGTCTTCAGTGCTGGCAAATCCTCTTCCCCCCTGCTTTCTTGTCTGTCTGTCAATGTCTTCTCTTGGTATTATCATAATTATTATTAATATTATTATTTCTATTATTATTATTCGAAATTTAATAAGAACGCATAAAATCACTTTCTAATTTTAATTTTCTTTTGTATCATTTCACTATAAAATTATTCATAGTATTTCTTTTAATACGTTTAAGAAAAAAAATGAGTCTTGGAAATCACTAATATAAGGTTATATTTTATGAAACCTGATTTTGTTAAAACGAGTATGTAAATGATCAACATTATATACTATGTAAACCTTTTTTACAGGTGTGTAAAACGCATAGCAGGACTGCAAAAGCACTTATAACATGGTATGTAGTGTGACAAGACTTATTCTATAAGACTTCCAAAGGTTTTGATTTCGTTATTTAAAGTATATCGACCTTCGTGAATTATGTAATGGCAAAGTCATCCTTGTAGATGAACTGCTCAACATCTATTTGACCCATTGCTGAGGTGGTAATTAAAGAACTCATAGCTTTCCTGGGATTATTAGCCCGAAATGAAGGTAAAAACGTGACTGGATGCCGTACTTACTTTCTATAAAATCGCAGTTCTCCAACGTTACCCCTAACGCTATGGTGTTTCCTCCGACTTTAGTAGAGACTTCATTAATGCATAAGGGGCTAATTTTTTAAATAATCACAAAGGATATTACATAAATAATATAGGGAATTGTATTGTCGGTAGTGACGTATTTTAAGTTGCAGACAGAGAATAAACATTGTACTGAGTCCTTAGAGTAGTGTTTAAGAGCGTTGATCGATTGCATCTCAGGAAGCAATGCCTTTATCTTCAATATGTTGACGAGACTTTTGTATACGGAATAAATGGAAGAGGCGCAAAATCAGGGAAAAAATAAAACTTTATTTTCTCTTTCTGAATGAAATACATATGTCACACCCACCAAGATCGTGCACATACAATTACTTCAGTTGAAACATAACGACGTCGATTTGGAATTTTAATATGAGCGCAAAAAAAAAAAAAAATAGATGGGACGCTTATGAACAGTAATGCTTAGAAGGAATAAGACTGAATAAGACAGAAATAATAGAAAGAAGAATAAGAAGAAAAAGAGACGTAAAGCATGATAATAAATGGTAAATAGATAAAGAGAAAATAAAGAAACAATCAGAAGTGAAAGATTTCGAAGTAAAAGTAAAAATAGGCAACCGTAGCCGAGGGTCACCAGAGGGCCCCCTTTTCAATAGCTAGGGTGCAACTCCTTTCCCTGGATTGCTCCACTTTACCGTTGCTATTTACCTTATATTGCTGAGTGTTAAGCAAGATGATATCAAGTACCATTTTTAAAGTCTTTGGATATGAAGCGACTTGGGATTGAATCCAGATCTCCCCGACCATTGGCGAACACTCTAACCACTAGATAAATGAGCCGGTTTTAAAAGTTAAGTTGGCGACCGTAGCCGAGGGCGACCAGACGGCCTCCTTTTCAATAGCTAGGGTGCAACTCCTTTCCCTAGATTGCTCCACTTTTCCGTTGATATTTACCTAATATTGCTGAGTGTTAAGCAAGAAGATATCAAGTATAATTTTTAAAGTATTTGGATATGAAGCGACTTGGAATTGAATCCAGGTCTCCCCGACCATTGGCGAACACTCTAACCACTAGATAAATGAGCCGGTTTTAAAAGTTAAGTTGGCGACCGTAGCCGAGGGCGACCGTAGCCGAGGGCGACCAGACGGCTCCCTTTTCAACAGCTACTACACAAAGGTGTAGGGGAGGGTGCTAATCTTTTCTCAGGATTGCTCCACTTTACCCCTGATAAGTACCTAATATTGCTGACTGTTAAGCAAGGAGGTATCAAGTTTTTGGTATGACGCCACCTGGGATTCCGGACCATTAGCGAACGCTCTACCAAAAGTAGAATTATATTTAGAAGAAAAAGATGAATCAGATTTAGATTTTAGAAAAAAAAAACGAAAAGAAAATTTGTATTAAGAAAAAGTTGAATAATGTATCTAAAAAAATATCTGATGTAGTAGAAGAATGATGAAGAGATATGAGGATAAAATACGATGAAGAAAACAAAAAAAAAAAAAAAAAAAGAAATGAAATAATCAGAAGAAAAAGATCAGGAAGAAGAAAACGAATGTAAACAAGAATTAATAAATATTAAGAAAGAAAGAAAAAATGTCAAAAAGAAGAAGAAGTTGAATCAGCCTGTAACGTTTGAAGATTCAAGAACAATAGAATAGATTCTCGTATTTGCATTGTATCCCGTAACACTATTGATTCGACTGGATCGACAAGTAGAAGGTGACAAAAGAAATAAAATAGATAGAAAAAATTAATAGAAAAATTGGGGATTGGGCAAATAAGTGGTGAAGAAAAAAAAATGCGGGAGGAAAAATGAAAAAGTTATTCAAATAAAATAAGTGTTCAAGGAAAAGAAAAAAAATAATTCAAACAAAATACAAACAAAAGGCAAATAAAAGGCAAACAAAAATAAATGGAGAAAGTGAAAATTGATTTATTAATGAGGCCGTGTTAGATTTCATAGGTCTACTCAAAAGTTTCTAGTCGCCGTTTTTTGAAAACTTGAGAATGAAATATAAAATTAAACTGGCACTTTTAAGATAATATATATATATATATATATATATATATATAGAGAGAGAGAGAGAGACACACATATGTATATATATATATATATCTATATATATATATATATATACATATATATATTTGTATACTTTGAAAAACGGAATAGGGTTAGTGAAGTAATCTAATACATGTACACTCACGCACAAACACACTTACACACACATACATACATATACACACAAATATATATATATATACATACATATATATATATATATATATATGCGTGTGTGGGGGTGCATGTGTTAGTGCATTAGTTTATTCGCGAGCAAATTGTAATTGTGAAGTAAACTGACACAGAGAGAGAGAGAGAGAGAGAGAGAGAGAGAGAGAGAGAGAGAGAAGAGTAACGCTGGAGAAATGTCTGAAGTGCTGGATTATGGTGTCGGAGTAAGCGAATTCGAACTTAAGTCGGGCTATGTCATTCACTTTTGAACTAATACCCTTTGGAAAAGTATGAACCAATTATCCCCCAATTACAGGTTAAATACTGTCACTGATGTTCTTTTAAAAGGAAGGATTTGTCATTAAATGACCCACGAAGGTTGATATGCCATTAAACGTTCTAAAGTTTTGGATAATTTTCTTATTTAAAGAATGTTTAATTTATTTCTATCGTTTATCGTCAGTTACTGTTTTATTTACATCCAGCGTGGTGTACAAAAGACGGCTTCAACTTTACCCAGAGATTTCAAATTCTCTCAGAAATCCCAAAATCTAATTAGCATTTAGAATAGATATTTAATCTCATTATTTTCCAGAGTTAGCGGGATGGTCTTAACCTAGTTTTAAATTAGGTTTCTAAGCTGTTTCTTTCATTGTAAGGACGGCTGGCAGTACAGATGAAATTTATTTTCTCTTAGCCAATCCACAATCTAAATGCGTACAAATTTAAGCGTTCGGTTGTCTGTCGAAACCATCACCGAGAGAGTGGGTTACAAACGAGAGACAAACACTTTATTACAGCGAGGACAACAGTAAGGCATAAAGGTGAAAGATCTTACCAAAAAAAAAAAAAAAACAATTCGGAGACCGTTCTTCTAGTATGGATGAAATATTTTCCAGGCATCACTAACAATTCCTGATAGGGTGTGTAGGGTTAGGGTGAAAATTGGCAGAACTTTTGAAGTACAAGGCAGGAGGGACTGATATGTGGTTAAGGGGAATGCGTTTTTTCACAATGAATATTTCATTACATAATATTTGACTTTGCTTTTTTCCTCGTAATTATAACAATGAATCAACAGAAAGTTATAGCAATCAGGTTTTTTCTTGATTAAAATGCGTATCATGAAGGTCAATATCTTAATTATATTTCTAAAATGTAGATTTGAAACTATTTTGTAGACACACTGTATATGATTTTTTGTTTAATGGCATATCAACCTTCGTAGAGTATGTAATGCTCAATCCATCCTTGTAGTAGGACAGTAGTGGTACTCTGATATACCCGTAGTCGGAGGGATAAGGGGTCAATACCATGCCCAAGGGTATTAGTCCGAAAGAGTACGCACTCGCACAGGTGGTATTTGTTGACCGTCCCACCATTCGAACGAGTGTGGCACGAAGCCTTTTTTTGTTAGGTTTATAGCCTGGCACCTTAAGCACTCCTTTTTAGAATGCCGACAGGGACCGAGGCAATTTTTTGCCAACCAAGCGTTTCTGGGAAACGGGCTTGCGTTTGGACCCACTAAAAACTCAGCCTTGTACCATATTCGCCGTTTAGTTGGGTATACGTTAATACTTATACTATTTTGATTTGTTTGTATAATAAATGCAATGAGGATTATACTCATTTTTCTTTTTTCGTAACTTTATACTTACTTTTGTATACCCTATATATATATATATATATATATATATATATATATGTGTGTGTGTGTGTGTGTGTGTGTGTTGAGATAGGAAAAATGAACGAGAAAATTAGAAGTATCGAGATAGGGGAGCAAGACAACACCATTTTTTGTGTACTTGATTTATTCTCTGTCCCACCATCGGAGAAGTGCGGCGCAAGGTCTTTTTTAAAGTGGGTCCAGACGCAGGGCCGCAGCCCACATGCGTCTGGCAAAATCCAAAAATACCTTCGGCATTCCGCCAATGGGGGCATCTTAGACGCCAGGAAACAAAACAGAAAACCATTTTTAGTGAATCGAAAAAAAATTGTCGCACGATCATACACACCTACTTTTATGCGACATACACAAAGATGCTGTACATATGCTGTGACCCGTTTGGGTGTGAACTTATAATTGCCAGCAGCCTAAGTCCTCGCTCAAAGGTCGGGCTCAGTTCAAAATCAATGATTTCGAAATTCTAATTATGATATGACAGGGAATATAGATAAATTTAAGTACGTAGAGAGAGAGGCAGCAAGCTAGCAAGCTAGAAAGAAAGAAAGAAAGAAAGAAAGAAAATGGAAAAAGAACGATTGCAAAGATGTAGAAAGGAAAACGAGACAGAGAGTCAAATGAAAATGAACTTTAGAATATAATGATAGGAAGATGGCCATGAAAATATTAAAAAGAGAGAGAGAGAGAGAGAGAGAGAAAGAGAAAGAGAGAGAGAGGAGAATAAAAAAAGATAGCGAGAGAGAATGAGGGTGAGAGAATGGAGTGGAGTTGAAAAATGATGAAATGAAAAAAGATTAAAAGAAAATGAATTTGAGAAAAAAAAGAACACGGTGAATTGTAGAGGGGAGAAAGGACGGAGAAAGAGGGAGAGAGAGTATGAGGAAACAATGAAAAGAAAGTATATATACACCCCCATATATATATATATATATATATATATAAGAAAATAGGTTTATAGTGCTTACTAGAAAACTTGGTGAGTTGATGGTGGACCAAATGTTGCAGTATTGTTAAATAGTGCTCAATATCAATGGTAGAGCATTTATATGTATATATATATGTGTGTGTGTGTGTGTGTGTGTATGTGTGTGTTTGTGTGTGTGTGTGCGTGTGTGTGTGTGCGTGTGTGTGTTGCATGGTAATCTCTGTGACCCTGAGTTTTATGCATTTTGCAATCGTTAATATATATATATATATATGGAACCAGACTGTGATAGAGGGATACAATAGAGAGATAAGGGATATATTGGAAAGACAGACATAGAGATAGATAACCTATTAGATTGATAGATAGATAGATAAAAACGATTGAGATAGATAGATAGATAGTGAACCAAGAACAGTGATAATAATGCAGACATATATATACTAATAGATACCTAATGACCAGCTAATATATATATATATATATATATATATATATATCGAGGAAGTAAAAAAGTTAGAAGAAAAGGAAATGGAGAGAGAGAGAGAGAGAGAGAGAGAGAGAAAGTGCGAGAGAGAAAGAGAAATCTCGTGACAAACAGGCGTGTGCAAAGAGATAGTGAGAAAAATTAAGTCAGTACATTCGTTCGCGTGCGTGGGTGGGACCCGACTGCTACTTCCCTTCAAAACTGTATACTGCTTACAACGAGGTTAGGGTTGGGAGTGAAGGTATATAAAGAGAGGGGGAGAGGACTGTGGCGGTGAGCGTGTGTGCGCTAAGAAAGAAGGGATGGGGAGTGTGGGGGCTCAAGTGTGGGGGTGGCAGAGTCGTTGTCGTTAAAGAAATGCAGCGGTTTGGGAGGCGGTAGGTGGCAGTGGGAAAGCGTCGAGAGAGAGAGAGAGAGAGAGAGATAAAGTGAAAGAGAAAGATAGATTGAGAGAGAGAGAGAGAGAGAGATCGTGCTTGATGGGTGGGTAGGGCTGGGGTTATAGTAGGCGGAGGAGGAGGAGGAAGAGGAGAAGGAGGAGGAGGAGAGGATGACGTTGCAACACTTCCCGTTACCACTTACCCCCTCCTCCCGCCCGACCCCTGCGGCTCACGTCATTTCCGAAATCAATAAAACGCGCGCACTGTGCATCTTCGTCGTCGTCGTCGTTGTTGTTGTTGTTGTTCTAACTGTGGTGTCGGAGTTGGTGGCGAAACTTAGAAAAGAGGTGTTGATGGCTGCGGTGGTGATGGGGTACACACATACACACGCAGATTCAGCAGCGGCAGCAGCAGCAGCAGCAGCAGAAGAGGTGTGATCAATGATGGGTGATGGTGGTAGTAACGATGGTGGTGAGATTAGGCGCAGAGATCGAATATAATCAACAGGATATTGATATCGATGACGCTGGAAGTCACTGATTTCAAAGCGATAGAGTCCGATATAAAACTGCTTATATTTACGAAGACTGCGTACATATATAAGCACACACACACACACGCACATGCTCACACATGTAAACAAACTCACATACACATACACATATACATGCATGTATATATGTTTGTAGTTAGAGAGAGGAAGAAAGAGAGAGAGAGAGAGAGAGAGAGAGAGAGAGAGAAAGAAATATATGATGAAGATCTATCAACTCTTACTCACCTGAGAATCGGCCTCGTGAAACTCAAAGTCATGTTTTTTTTTCTTTTAGTAAATGCTATCGTCGTAAGAAAGGAAATAAACCATTTGAGTTCAACTCCTGCACAACGCAACTTTTCATTTCTTTAACCGTTCACAAAAGCTTCTTCCACTTTAATAGTTACGAGTAGCCAGGAAAACCAGAATAAAAGGAGTGAAATACCAGATGAAAATTGTCACACACACACACACACACACACGCACACACACACACACACACACATATATATATATATAAGTGTATGTAACTATATACGTATATATACTACAGTTTTTATCCAGTACTACTCATATATATATCTCCATTTTTCTATTGAGAAATAGTATGCCATTATAATTTAATCAATGACCTAACGGCTCTAAAATAAAGAAAGTAAAAATACATATTCAACATATTGAGTTCAAATCCTGCACAACGCTATTTTCCATTTCTTCAGCCTTGGTGAGGCAACTAGTCTAAGAGAAGGAAAACTCTGAATTCAAACCTGTTAAACTCCGCTTAAAAATTGACCTTGTGTCATATCCTGCCCGAGCGGAGGGGTTGGGAAATATGTCCATTTCTTTAACCGTTCACTAAAGCTTCTTACACTTTAATAGTTTCGAGTGGACTGGAAAACCAGAATAACGGGAGTGAAGTGCCAGGTGAAAATTGTCACACATACACACACACACACACATATATATATATATATATGTACTAATCAGTAACTTGTTGTTCTAGAGAGAAATAGCAGCCATTATAATTTGATTAATGATCTCTCGCCTCTAAAATAAAGAAAGTAAATATATATATTCAACATATATTGTAACATATTGACCCCGGCCAAGCTGTCAAAAGTAGAAATGCACCTGTGTAAATAACAGGTGCATCCGGTCGAAGATATCACGGGGCAACCTTGACTGTCGAAGGGTTGAATTGAGTGCGAATTGTGACGCTCGCAAGAAGTAGGTGGGTGTCAAATTATTATATAACCCCGGCGACAGGAAGTTCAGATCAGTTGGAGAGAAGATGCTGGAATGAGAACCATGTCCCAGCAGAGGCTGGGCCCCCAGGCCCCCGGTTGAGCAGTCCAAGAGAACGGGAAAGAAATGCTTCTCTAGCCAGAAGAGTTGGGGGGTCAATATGTTGCAGTTCTGCTCAGTCTCCAACTCACCTCTCACTGATCATACCTTTCGTAACCCTTTCGAAACCTTTCAAATAAAGTGAGAGATGTATTTTTCTAAAGAACTGTGCCCGCTCGTCTTTGTTGCGTTTAATATGTTTCTGCATATATCTGCCTATGAGTATGTTACAATATTGTTTTGGAAGTTTTAGAATAGCAAAAATGCTAAATACACACCAAAGAAAATTTGTAGTGCTTATGGGTAATATGTCATTATTAACTGCCAATTTAAAAACTGGTTTTAAAAGTTTCCCTCTGGTGATGCATACGTCATTGAAATCTGAACCCAGACCAGGAATCTCATTAGATCTCGATGCAAAACTGCACGAGAATTAGCCCATTGATCTCAAAAACATCCCTATCCAAATTCATCTGCCATTTGAGAAAGATACGAAAATTGAGCAAGTTGGACGTTTGGCTTCTTCATACTCTTTGTGTGAAGTATAAAAAAGAATGCATAACAATACTGACAAGTTTTCTTTCAAAGCAGAGATATGGCCTGTTTTTCATGAATATCATTATGAGTGACGTACCAAAGGTCTTTTTTGACAATGTCTAACGCAAAAAGTAACGGGATTGACAGGAAGAAATCTCTACAGACTATCGTCAAAGGCAGATCTTTTTAGAAAAAAATGCACACTGCAAATTTATTTGGATCAGTGACGTATTTTTCATTTTGATAATTCGGTTCGATTGGGTTTATTTTTTCTTTATAGTATACCGATCATCTTAGGGTATTCAATATTGACGCCATCCTTGTCGAAGAAGAGAAATAAAACTACTTTATCCATAGCTCGGTGGGGATAAGGGTTTCATTTTCAGTTGCTGAAACGTGTACATGAAAATCAACTAGGAAAACCGTCAATAGGAGAAACGCTATGCTTCTCCATGATAACAGGCAGACACATTCAACAAGGATAACAAAGAACAAAATATTGGATTTAGGCTGATCTGTTCCACCCCATCCGCTATATTCAGCAGACCATGTAACAATTGATTTCCAAATTTTCTATTCTCAATAAATTGCTCTGAATAATAAGAATTTTCTCAAGAGGACGAAGTGAGACTATGTGCTGAAAAAAACTCTTGTGCTCGAAACTGGATGAATTTTTTTCTTGAGGGCAATTAAAAAGTTAGTTGATAAATGACGAAAGGTGATGGGAATTAAAGGCGAGGCGATTAGACAGTTGATTGGAATTCATTCATTAGTAAATTATTCAAGAATAAATTATATATTACTTTAAAGGTTTTTACGATTAAATCACACACACACACACACACACACACACATAGGTACACAGGCACACATAGACTCACACACACACACACACACACATATATATTTATATATTTATATATATATATATATATATAGGGAACCTATGTACCATAGCCAGATACGGATATTGGAAATGGACATATAATGTTCATATATATATATACATAGAATATAGGAATCTCGAAACACGAAAAACACTTACGACTTCTTAGTTCAGGTACAAAACTTTTTATTACCTTTGAGTTTAGAGGTTCTTCGACATTAGGAGAAAAATACACATTCTTTCTATTTTGGCTTTTTCATCTCCTCACCCCCGCCATCCGTGCGGAACCCGCCACAAAAGCCACTGGCCTGGCTTCGGCGAGCAAGTGAAAGCGAACCGTCTTCTCCCGAGGCAGAACTCAACTCTACTCCTGACTTTTTCAAAACCTCCAAAATCCTCCATGCGCGCGCTTCCGGTGCATGACGTCATTCACATCCATTGATTAACCTTTCTATCGGATTTTTATTTTGACATCTATGAACGACACATCCTCCCCGCGTGCGCGTTAACACCTGCACTCAAATTTGCACCTAACTAACCCTTGTGCTGAGCCGAAAGCTTCTCAGCCTAACTAAACCCAAAGGCATAAAAAGAAGTCCCTCGGCCATTATATTACACCTAATCGAGTTCACATGTCGTTAAAATCAATCAAGGCATTAAAAGGAAATGGAAACGGTGAGCTAATCATCCGAGGGAAAAGTAAACATTAAATTGTTTTCCATTCAGTCATATATAAATAGTAGTGCTCACAAGGCTCTTTAACAATTGTAGGAAATAGATCTTGGAAAAGCAAAACCTGAAATTCAAATCATCTTAGACTTCCCATAGAAAATGGACCTATGTCATATTCTGAAGGGTTGGTAAATGCATTAAAACAAACTATCAACAATATGGTGTTCTTTCTTAGCCCTTTAAAGAAATAATAACTGGTTGAATTCTAAATAATGACAAAATAACGACAGAGAGAATTCTAAATAATGACAAAATAACGACAGAGAGAGAGAGAGAGAGAGAGAGAGAAACACGCACACAAATAGACATACGCACACAAACATAAATATATACATATACACAAAAGTATACTCATATATTTATACACATATAGATACATATATATATATATACATGTATGTATACAGATGCATAAATACAATGTACACACACACACACACATATATATACATATCCACATCTATTCATACTTATGTATACACATATATATAGATATATAGTTAATATATATATATATATATATACGTGTAAATGTATATATATATATATGCATGCACACCCACCCACACCCACACACACACACAAATATATATATATATATATATATATATATATATATATAATAAAACCCCTTCACCAGATCCCGTAGAGTCCGGATGGTTTAATGGTTAACATGCTGGATTGCAGCCACGAAGTAAGCAAGTTCGAACCCTAATCGATAAACTACGTTGACTCGCTCTCTAATACCTCCAGCTATAGGTTAAAGGTATTACTGCTGCACAAAATGGATAATTTTCGCATTAGATAACCCACGAAGTTTGATATGATATTAAGCAAAAAAAAAACTAGACCTAACCAGGTGCCATAAACAGAACAAATTATTTGACAGAAAATCAATGAAATCAAATGAATGCTGTGCTAAACATATGCTGTACCTAATGAAAATCACAAAATGAATGATTCAACGAAAGTTAAACTGCAAGCCCCTTAGTCAAGTAAATTATCCAGTATTTAATTAAATGATGTGAAAACTGACGATGGGTCCATCAAATAAAGTTGAATGCATGCATATCTTTTGAAAAAGAATATTGATTGGTAGATTTAGCCGAGTGAGAAATAGTTTCCTCGCTTAAGATAAAATAAATTGCTGTGTACTCGACAGATTGGGTTCGTTTGCCCAAGTAAAGCAAACAATCTAATGTAATATAATAGCCGAGGGATTTCGGTTCATGCCTTTGGGTTTAGTTAGGCTGAGAACCTTTCGGCTTAGCACATGGGTGAGTTAGGTGCAAATATTGATGCAGGTGTTAACGCGGGCGCTCACGGGGAGACGAAGGTGTCACTCAGAGATGTCACAATAGTCCGAGACGAAACGGGTGACGGAGTGCAAATGACGTCACGCACCGGAAGCGCGCAGAGGTTTGTGGAGAATTGAAAGAAAGTTAGGAGAGTTGAAAACTAGACGCCGAACGAGGAGGTTCGACTTTTGTGGCTCGCTGAGGTGAGACGAGTTTTCGAGCCGTAGGTGCCGCACGAGATAGGGGCCAAATGAATAAGACGGCACAGCGAGATAGTGTCTCTCCTCCTTATGTCGAAACCTTTAACTCAAAGTTAATAAAAGGTTTCGTACCTGAACAAGAAGTGGTTACGTGTTTTCGAATTTCGAGATTCCTATGTTCGTTATATGTTCTATAGTTATGAATATTATATGTCTATTTCGCACATGGCGTTAATTGTGGCTATAGTACACTGAAGGATCCAAACTAAAGCTGAATTAAAAATCTGACGACTGCATTTCAGGAGAATTTGTAGCACAATAATATGAAACCAATCTTTTCACAATGGCCCAGTATGCTGGGACTGTAAAATACACCGACTGCATCTCTGCAGAGGAGTAAAACTCCCCCAACGTGTGTCCTAGATATATCAATTGTTGCATGGTCTGCTGAATATAGCAGATAGGATTGAACAGATCAGCCTAAATCTAATATTTTGTTCTTTGTTATCCTTGTTGAATGTGTCTGCCTGTTATCATGGAAAAAGCATTGCGTTTCTCCTATTGACCGTTTCCCCCAACGAGTGTCCTAGATGTGACGCTAAACAATTTGATGGTGAGACTCCAGCATTTGGGAAATGCGGGATACCCCTTTATTGATATAGCTCCCAGGTCCACTCAGGCCCAAAATAGTAGCACCTCATAGGGGCCTATCTATGGGTCAAAAAGAATTAAACGGTGCTAGTGCTAAACTGAATTGTTTGAAATAGAACTGTTTTAGACATTAAAATTGTTTACTTATGCTAAACTGACTTAGCTGAAATGGAAGCGTTTTTTGACGTTGAAACTGTGCTCTTATGCTAAACTGAATTGTTTGAAATAGAACTGTTTATACATATTAAAATAAATTTGGTATTAATAACCTACAACCAGACCAAACCAAGCGAAGGCAATCTTTTCACTAGAAGTTGGCTCCAGATATAATAGAATGATTAAAAATGGCCTATTGACTATTCATTCTCATACAGGAAGGAAAAAGTACCCTATTCTTTTTCAAGAAGATGCATGTTCTTGTTAGATCTGTAACAGTGGAAAATAATCTATAGCAATAACCTTCTATCCAGGAGGAATCTACTCTCATATATAAGTCCAATATTGTGTACATAGAATCATTGAATCAAAAAGATGCATTCGTATGAAGAGGATTTGGCATTGGTTAACTATAAAGTGTTCATATTCTACAAAACTCAATAACCTTACTTGACGGAACTTATTGTAAAATGCAACAAGAACAATTACCTTTTATTTTATCTATGCCAAAATTAAGGAACCTTTTTACATTTACCGAAAATAGTTACGTTCAAATCGACATTTTAAGTATGACTAAATCTCTACAATACTAAGAGTTGATTTATACAGCTGGACTAGTATACAAATCTGTACCACTGAGTGATCAACCAATGTAAAACTACTAACAAATGACGTACACATACCCACTCTAACCCCAACAGCTTTACATAAACGTTTTAAACTTAACCTTGTGTTTAGTGAAGATCATATTTACCCAACCCCTCCGCTCGGGCAAGATATGACACAAGGTCAATTTTTAAGCGGAGTTTAACAGGTTTGAATTCAGAGTTTTCCTTCTCCTAGACTAGTTGCCTCACCAAGGTTGAAGAACCTAGTCTGTCCTACTATTTGCCCATAGCTGGGGGGAGAATAATTCGATTCATACCTTTCCCAAGGGTATTAATGCAATGTGAAATGCAGTCTCGTCCAGGATTTGAACTCGTGTCACTGTGTCCATTTCCTGCGACGATAACCATTACACCACGGGCACCTCCACAATTGTGTTTAGTGAAATTATTTAACAAATTAACATATTTACCCTGTCGATTGGGGTTGTAAAATACACTGACTCCACTTCTGCTGAGGGATAAGACCTCCTCAACGAGTGTCCTAGATAGGACACTAAAGAATCTGATGGTGAGGCTCCAGATATGCTGGAGCTTTGGGAATGCGGAGCACCCCTTCATTGTCATCGCTACAAGGTCTACTCAGACAGGAAGTTGTAGCACCTGATTGAGCCCTATAGATGGGTCAAATAGAACTAAGCTGCGAACTTAAGCTAAACTGAATAGTTTGAATTAGAACTGTTTGACTAAACTAAATAATCTGAAATAGAATTTTTTTTTTCAATTAAACTGTGTTCTAGCCCGAATCATTTGAAATAAAAATGATTACTTGAATAAAAATTGATTTGGTTTTAAATAGCCTTCAAAAGGTTGATATGCCATAAACCAACCAACCAACCAACCTATTAATAAAGAATAATATATCTGTAATAAAAATGTGTTGAATATTAACGTTTTATCTCACGTAGTTTCCAAGAGTTGATATGGAGGTGCCCTAGGTGTAATGGTTATCGTTGTAGAAAATGGACACAGTGACACGAGTTCAAATCTTGGACGAAATTGATTGCCTTTCACATAGCACTAAAACCCTTTAAGAAAGGTATGAATCCAATTATTCTCCTTCCAGCTATGGGTAAATAATAGGACAGACTGGGTTCTTCAGCCTTGGTAAGGCTACTAGTCTAGGAGAAGGAAAACTCTGAATTTAGACCTGTTAAACTCCGCTTAAAAATTGACCCTGTGTTATATCCTGACCAAGCGGAAGCATTGGTAAATATGATATGCTAACTAAACACAAATTCCTCAAGCAAAAACAATATGTTGTTTATCTGCACAATTTTATGATGACACGATAGATTTTGAATTCACACGCATAAGAGTTTTATTGGAAAAGATTGGCATATTTCATACATTGCTGGTGTAATTCTGATTTTGGGAAAAAAAATTATGTGTAACATTCGCTACTGGTGTGATGACAGTTTTATGAGACATATTAGCAATATACTGAATATACACACATTGGCAATATTACAGTACTTATGTGGTACAACATTTTAAATATACCTTAATTGGTCAATCAGAACTTTGTGTTAAAAATCATGATGTTGATTTTTATAACAGATTGAGTCATACGCTGCAATTTACAGCAAATAAAAAATAATCTCATACAATAAACAAAATAGTTCATTGCATAAAGAAAACTTATTGAAAAAATAGAACTTGTTTGATTTGGCTTAGTTTGGTTTCATAGCATATCAATAATTGTTGCTTATTTAATGCCAAATCTGGTTTATTCATATACATTAGATTTGTAAACATATGTTCAACCAATTCAATTTAGCTGACCAACAAAGTTAAATGGTTCCAAGTATTGCGATGTATCACAAAAGCTTCAATCAAACATCAGTCATTTGTTTACACAGTTAAAAAATCAAAGACTTCCTTTTTTAACATTTCAATTAAGCATAAGTCATTTGTTTGCACTCAGTTTAAAGGTCAAATATTTCTATTTGACGCATAGATAGGACCCTTTCAGGTGCTACGACTCCCAGCTAGAGTGGACCTGGGGGCGATGGCAATGAAGGGGTACTCCGAATTCTCCTAAGCTCCAGCTTTACTGGAGCCTCACCTTCAGATTTTTTTAATTTCATATTTGGACACTCACTGGGGAAGTCTTACACCTCTGCAGAGATGTAGTCGGTGTATTCTTCACCCCCAGCCGACTGGTCTTTATACAAATTGAAATATGATACCTTAGTCCTTAGTCGAAGGTGACCCAAAGACTCCCTTTTCAATAGCAACTACATCGAGGTGTAGGGAAGGGTGCTACACCATTCCCTGCATTGCACCATTTTACCCTTGGCCATTGCCCTATAGTGCTTAGTGTTAAGTAAGGCGGTATCAGGTACCATTTTTTGAGTCATTGGTATGACTCGTCCTGGGATTGAACCCCGCTCTCCCGGACCATTGGTGAACACTCTACTAATTCTAATACTAATACTAACTCTAATCAATTCCAAACAACAGACTCCTACTCGAAGAAATCCCTCTCGTGACAAATGCACTATCCAATTCTCTGCTACGCTTCTAGGCTCTACTGGAAAAATTCTTCTGAAATCTGCCACAGCACCATTATTATCATCTTCTTGAGAACCTCCACAACTTCGAAACAGGTTTCCTTGAAGATGGCCTTCATCTTCGAGGGAAAAAAATCCACAATGGGCCAGATCAGGTAAAGAGGTTATTCCAGTAGGGCGACGTCCCTCTCGGCTAGGAACCGCTGGATACTAAGAATACATAATCTATTTATTTTCAGATATGCTAAAATCTTCAGTGATAATCTTCTTCTTTTTCATATTCAGTTAAACGGCAATCGTAATATCGCACTTGCATTACATACACGACATTGAACTCAGTCCAACTTGTTGAAGACCTCCCCTAACTGGAATCACTTTTCATTCCGTCGTGACACTTATGACTTATCTGTGGCTCAGCAAGACAGGTGTTATCAACAAAGTGTGATCTCTATCGACTTGCTATAATATTTTGAGTGTTAGTTATGGACTTTTCATCAAACGAAGAAAACATTATCGATTTACCAGGCCATTGGCCTAATCAGTGTTCACAAATGGTCCAGGAGACTAGGGTTCACTCACAGGTCGAGTCATACTAAAGACTCAAAAAATGGTATTTGATGCCGCCTTGCTTAGCACTCAGCAATTTCTGGTAAGGATGAACGGTAAAGTGGAGAAATCAAAGGAATGGATTAGCACTCTCCCCTTGACCTCGGTGTAGTAGATATTGAAAAGGGAGCCTTAGGATCACCCTCGACTAAGGTCGCCATCTTTATTACTTATTTCATCATTAAACTTAGTTGAATGAAAAGAAAAAAGAGGTTCATATGAAAGCAAGGCGAAAATAACAAGAGTTTCAGAGAACAAAGATAAGAGTCAAAAATATAAAGTTATTATATAAGTTAATATTAGAATCCATCTTTCCCTTATTTGACTGCCGTTCACACACCACAATCAGTCCAAATATTTTTAGATTGATATCCTGTGGGTTTGCCGTACTTAAGTGTACAGAAAAAACAACACAAAAAAAAGTATTTTGCAAGAATTTTATTTTCATGAGAAATTCTCGTTAGCTGTTCGTAATGCTGTACTTAATAGATACATATATGTAATTAGGTACATGATAGTATATATATATATATATATATATATATATATATATATATATATATATATATATAAAAGAAGTAAGTTATCCGTTGGTAGTTTAGAGCGACCTGAAGGTTCCCTTTTCAATAGCTACTAAACCCACATGTAGGTAGGCTGCTATTGTTCTCTCTAGATTGCTCCACTTACCTTTTTCCTTTACCTTTTAATGCCAAGTGTTAAGCATGGAGGCATCAAGCACTATTTTTTGAGTGTTTAGTATAACTCCACAGGGTATTGACAAACACTAATTATACGAATTGGCCGGTTAAATATATATATATATAAAGTCAACGACGAAGTTATTCGTACATCCATCAATATTGAATATTTTTATCCATTTCTTAAAATCTCATGCCCATATAATGCTAGGTTTTTTATATGTTAATAAGCACAAAAAATAAAGAAAAATAAATAAATATAACACTAAATAATGCAAAATGGGAAAAGACAAAATTATTATATATATATATATATATATATATATATATATAGTTTTGAATTTATTGATAGATATAAGTAATTTACATAAGTATTTTACCATTGAAGCTTTCGAGAATATTTATTCTGAAGAATATTTGTCATAATTCCAGTAAAGTATATTTCTTAAGTTAAGAATACAATGGGCAAGACAAATGTTCTCCGCGTTGACTTGAGGCAGATAATTATTAACTTCACAAGTTTGGAAATAGTTACGGTACGATTTCAAACCAGATCTACGCTGAAATCTATTATAAATTAGTTCAAGTAGTCAGCCATGACAGAAGGTTGCCCGGATATCAAAGAAAGCCCAAATTATCACCTGAAACTGAACAAAAAACTGTGTCGTGAAGTTAATATAAAATCGAGGTTGGTTGATTGGTTGTTTTGTTTTACGGCGTATCAACCCTTTTCGCGTCATTTAGGACCAAATTAAATTTTAAACAATTCAATTTAATATAAGTATAGTTTTTTTTACAAACAGCTAAATGTTAAAACAGTTCTATTTCAAACAATTCAGTTTAGCATAAGTGCGGAGTATAAGTCTAAAAACAGTTATGTTTCAAACAATTCAGTTTAGCATAAGTGCGGAGTATAAATCTAAAACAGTTATGTTTCAAACAATTGAGTTTAGCATAAGTACACCTTTTAGTTCTGTGTGACACATAGACAGGACCTTATCAAGTGCTACCACTCCAGGCCAGATTAGACCTGGGAGAGATGGCAATAAAGGGGTACTCTACATTCCCTCAAAGCTCCAGAAAAACTTAAATCTCAGCATCAGATTGTTTATTGTCCTATCCAGGATATTCGTTGGTGGGGGTCTTACCCTACGGCATATACGAGATCTGTGTATTCTACAACCTCAGCCGAATGGATCACTCGTTGGTAGGGGCTTACTTCTCTGCAGAGAATCAGTTGGTGTATTCTGGGCCACTCAAAGGGGGTAGTTTTACCCATCTGCAGATATGCTGTCACGGTATTCTACAGCCCCAGCCGGCTGGGCTATATAAACCCAATGTTTATTTTGGAAGATATGACCAAAAGTTTCCATAAGATGGTTATTAGCGTTAGTACTTGCAAAATACAATGTTGTTTAAATAGAAATGGTTTCTATGGAAATATACCCCGACGAACCCCTTCACACAAGAAAAGTTACATTGTTACTTGGTTTAATTTAGCTAAAACTTTCTTGAAAAACTACTTTTGAGACGAAATACTCTGGAGTGCTGAAACAAAAGCTGATCTTTCTTGACCTAATGATGTACAGAAGATTTGGTGCCAGAAACGTCAACCTTTCCTCCCAAAGAACACAGTTGCAATATTAAAACAAGGAGGCATGGTATTTTCAAGTTGTTTTAGTTCAAGAAGGACTGAACAATTATTCGCAATGAAAGGAACAGGAAATATGAAGACTATATCAAAATTCTGTCAATATCAGCGCGAAATCTTGACCTCTGTCTGCAATTTACTTTCCTGCAAGATAATGATCTCAAACGTACGTCTAAATCAGTTACCGGGTGGCTTCAGAAAAACAAGATAACAGTTCTGTCCTAACTTGAATCTTATTCAAATGTTTGAAAGTTCAAATAAATTGTGGCTCACCAAAAAAACTACTGGAATTAGAACCTGTGACCATTGAAGATTGGAAGAAAATCGCAGAAGATTTGCTACAATCTCATTTAAAATATATAAAACGATCGCAGCAAAATTATATAGATGAGGGATAATAGTATTAACTATTAATATGGTGAAAAGTATTCGATGTTTTTAATTTTTCATAGTGCAGGTGTTGTATACCACAACCATAATGATCTCAATCACAACTGTAAGACAATACATATACAAATACAAATGCAGACGGAAAGAGACAGACTCTGTTGTTCAGGTTCAAGCGGTTTATTAACTTCTGTCTTTGGTTCTTCGACACGAGGAGAGAGATACAATTCTTACTATACCAACGATACTATCTGACCACAACGCGCGGCGCATCTTGTGATATCTAAGATCTCTGTTGGCAGAGATCCGAAAAACCCAACCAACGGTAGAAACTCAACTCTCAACTGACTCCTTTTCAAAATCCTCAAATTCTCGGGACCATCTCTTCTGGGCATGACGTCATCCACACTCCACCCCCCCATTTCCTGTCTGGAGGTTTATTATGACAATGGTAATTGTCATATCCTTTACGCGCACCAATTGACTATGCACCTGAACTCTTAACCCGAATAGTTCAAAGCCCAACCCATCTGAATGATAAAATATAATCAACGAAAAATGATTAATATAGAAAAAATTATTCCTTAATTATATAACACAGGAATTATTCTGACTTTTCGTCTTTTCTTTATTTTTTCCTCCTAGTTCGTGAATATGATCCTTCTCAAAATATTTTTTACTTAAAAACATATGAAAACTTTAGCAACATAACAGTATTAAATACTGATAAATGGAAAGTGCCCGTTGTGTAATGGTTATCGTCATAGGAAATGGACACGGTGACACGAGTTCAAATACTGGACGAAATTGATTGCCTTTCACATAGCACTTATACTTTTGGGAAGGGTACGAATCCAATTATTCTCCCTTCAGTTATGGGTAAATAGTAGGACAGACTGATTCTTCAGCCTTGGTAAGGCAACTAGTCTAGGAGAAGGAAAAATCTGAATTCAAACCTGTTAAACTCTGCTTAAATTTGACCTTGGGTCCGAGCGGAGGAGTTAGTAAATATGATAAATGGGTCGACGTACTCAATATGCATGGGTGTATGCATGACTATTACGGAGAGTCCCGTAAATCTAATTATCACAAACTAGTTTGACTATATATATATATATATATATATATATATATATATATATATATATATATCGAGATGACCGACTTTTCTGAAGTACTTTGACAAAAATATGGGGATAGATACATCTATCGATACCGAGATAGAGATAGGTAGATGGAGATATTCATTGATAGTTAAGGCCCAATTAAGTACAAAATATTTTCTTAGTATTGCTTGCACAATGAAAATAATCTTACGCAGAAGTGTACCAATTACCCAAAAAAGGTCAGAGGTTAGAAGATAAGAATGGTCCTTAAGATAATAATCAGCTACAGAATTAGAGTACATCGGCAGATAACAACAATAGAAAACTGAAGAAGTGTATTGTTTCCCTGAAGGGCTGGCTGTAAAGCTGTTCGTTAGAACTGAAAATTTTTAATATTTTGAGATCATGTGTGTAAAATTACAATAGAGATTATTCTGTTGGGTTGAAATGAAGCAAAGAACAGAATAATAATCAGAAAAAAAAACAATATAATCTCACTGATATCTCCCCGATACTGAGAGAAGATGTCATTAAGAAAACATAGAGTGATTTCTAATAAAGATATATATATATATATATATATATATATATATATATATATATATATATATATATATATATATATATATATATATATATATATATATATATATATATATATATATATATATATATATATATATATATATATATATATATATATATATTAAATATATAAATGCCTATATATAAATGCCTATATATATATATATATATATATATATATATATATATATATATATATATATATATATATATATATATATATATATATATATATATATATATATATAATATATATATATATATATATATATATATATATATATATATATATATATATATATATATATATATATATATATATATATATATATATATATATATATATATATATATATATATATATATATATATATATATATATATATATATATATATATATATATATATATATATATATATATATATATATATATATATATATATATATATATATATATATATATATATATATATATATATATATATATATATATATATATATATATATATATATATATATATATATATATATATATATATATATATATATATATATATATATATATATATATATATATATATATATATATATATATATATATATATATATATATATATATATATATATATATATATATATATATAATATATATATATATATATATATATATATATATATATATATATATATATATATATATATATATATATATATATATATATATATATATATATATATATATATATATATATATATATATATATATATAGGCATTTATATATTTAATGAACCGGGACATTGGCCCAGCGGTTAGAGTGTTCGCCAATGGCCCGGGAGACATGGGTTCAATCCCAGGTCGAGTCATACCAAAGACTTTAAAAATGGTACTTGATACCACCTTGCTTAACACTCAGCATTATAAGGTACGGTTCAAGGGTAAAGTGGAGCAATCCTGGGAATGGAGTAGCGCCCTCCCCTACACCTTGGTGTAGTAGCTATCGAAAAGGGAGCCTTCGGGACACCCTCGACTATGGTCGCTAACTTTACTTACTTACTTATATATATATATATATATATATACTGAGATATAGGTACATACGTACATATATACATGTTTAAATTTGTGTGCATATATATATATATATATATATATATATATATATATATATATATAGGCATTTATATATTTACAAAACTGAAATTGAATATGTACTAAAAATGATTTACAGAATGGTCTACACGTACATATAGAAATATGTTACTTTTCTCTCTCTCTCTCTCTCTCTCTCTCTCTCTCTCTCTCTCTCTCTCTCTCTCTTTCACACATATAAATACACTCACAACCAGTCGGCAGGGTTACGTAAAAACTATCCCTGACCGATGGTGTAACCCACTGAATGGCCATTCTGTGAATGACTCTAAACTGCATCTGATAACGAGGTTCCACTTCTGGATATCTAGGAAGTGTTATACCCATTCATTGCAATTATTCCCAGGTTCACTCTGACCTGCAGTAGTTGTACCTGTGAGGATTCCAAACACATCTGTTTAACATTTATCTGTATTGAATTAGACCGTGTGAAAAATAAACCTCTTGCTAAACAACAGTACACAAATGTAAATATAAACTTATAATGAAGGCAATTCACTAACATCTAG
>OY757933.1:42067316-42077316 GCA_963585895.1 Sepioteuthis lessoniana
TTAATCATTATCAACGCGTGCCGACATAGATAAAATAATAATGATGAATAAATAATATATATGTATATACATACTATCATCCAGAGACGGACTGTTTCGTTGTATCACAACTCACCAGTGTAGCTAGACAGGCAAGACGCATCAAGCTAGGATCGAAACCCGGCTAACTTTATGTGAGCTTGATAAAATAAGTCCAAGTCAGCAGCAACCCCTAAGTAAGCTAGGGAATTTAACGTATATGTATTATTTCCTATGGTTTATATTTTCGGCTATTGGAGACCAAAATGCTGAATTCGATAGAAGAGCTTTGTATGACGCAAGTGACAACCGTTAATTTCTTCGCTAAAGTGCTCAACCCACGGTGCAAGGGAGCATATATATATGTATATACACACACACGCACACACATATATATATGTGTGTGTGTGTGTTTGTGTGTGCGAGAATATATATATATATATATACTTGTGTGTGTGTGTGTGTGTGTGTGCCTGTTGCTCTGAAATAATGTTCGTGCATTTCCAAATTGAACTGGACTTTTGCTTTATGATTAACAGTATTGTAACATAGCGCAAATAAGAATTCCATTGTTTACCGTTATATATATATATATATATATATATATATATATATATATATATATATATATATATGTAGACTCTACCTTGATTTCACCTCGGTAGACTCGCTCTAGGCGAAGTTGGAATTATTTTCATGATCAGACTCACACACACACACACACACACACACACACACACATATATATATATATATATATATATATATATATATATAGCGAGGGACAAGAAGATAGACTGATAGACTGACAGGTCAATGGACGTGGGTGTTCTTGCAATAACTTTTCACATACTCTCCTTTTCCAGTGTACATTATTCCTTAGAAAAATAAAATTACACGCTACAAAAAATTTAATCATCAGTCCTAACTTAAATAAACTCCGTGAGACACGACCGTATATATATATATATATATATATATATATATATATATATATATATATATATATATATATATATATATAAAATTTTGCGATCTGAATTTTTTTTTGCAGGTTTTTTTTTTGCAAGTTTTTTTTTTGCAAGTTTTTTTTTTGCAAGTTTTTTTTTTTTTTCAGTTAAAATAATTATTTCAAGATGTCTTCCTATTCTGGTTTCATCTTAAAAACAATTTTATTGAATGTTTTTCTTCTATTTTTTCCTTTTCATATACAAACTGCATGAAACTTATAAGTCATAAAAAAATTAAATTAAAACTTGGATAACCTTTTATATTCTTAATTCATTATTTTTATGATTGCTTTTTCTTCACAATAAATTTTCTTATTTTAATTGTGTACATCTATATCTATCTCTAAACGTAGACACTCACACACTCACACACAAATAAAACGCGTGAGTGTGGAGGTGAGGTTATACATTTAATCACTGATTGGAAAATGAATACTTGAGACGTTCATCTTATCCTGACCCCTTTTAAAAGGGATCTACGTTGAGGTCAAATAAAAAAGAACGACATTTTAGGGTGGCCAGGAGGACTCATGGGAGAGATATACATAGGACTGTTGACATTGATCAGGGGAAAAGTTTCTATTGTATCTATATTTTTTGTGGGACGTTTGCTTTTTTCCGTATAAACAAAGTTCTTAGATGACTAAGATCTGATAATAGGCAACCTGCTTGTTTCTAACGAATTTTTTTTCAAACGTGTATAAATCATATCACCATCGACGGGTTTTATTAATCTCAGCGTTTCCCTATATATATATATATATATATATATATATATATATATATATATATATATATATATATATATATATATATACTTAAGGAGACAATAAGATTAATAAACACTCAGCATTATTAGGTAAGGATGAAGGGTAAAGTGATCAATTCAAAGAATGGAGTAGCGCTATCTCCTACAACTCTGTGTTTTAACAGTTTAAAAGGGAGCCTTCAGATTGTACTCGATTCCAGTCGACAGCTTTACTTTATATATATATATATATATATATATATATATATATATATATATATATATATATATATATATAGGTAGGTCCACGAAGAGATTTGTATTTTCTTCATGGACCTATGTGTTTAAAAATATATATTTTAATTCTTTCTTTGGAACTACAACAGACATATTATATATATATATATATATATATATATATATATATATATATATATATATATATGTATTGTACAAAAGTATATTTTTATATATACATATATACACACAGATACATACATATGCTCATTAGTGCATGTATACGAAAGCTGCTCAAATTTAAATGCAGAATTTTTTTTTTTTGTTGACGTATTTTAATTTGAAATAACAATTATCACTAAATTCACATCTATTCTTGTCTCATCTACAAACGATCTTTCAGAACTGACTTTTTAAAAAAAATTCTTACCTGCACGTTGTATGAAAATTCAAAAAAATTAAATTAACATAGCTATCTCGTTATATTCAGACGAATTCAACCGTTTTTTTTTTAACTCTCTTTACTGACGTGATCAATTTTTCTCAAGTAATATATTTTTAGAAAAAGTGTATATGTACTTTAAAATATTAAAAACTGTATATGCCTCTATATAAAAGATTCTTAAAACTTTTTTTCACAATTGATAAGAACTGGAAAATATAAATTTTATTTTTGAGGTAGTTTTTTAGTTTCATCCCAATCATTATTATCATCGACATTAAACTTTTTTTCAGTCATTAGCCGTTGTCTCCGTGCAAACGTGTTCACTATTTTTGTCCCACCAAAATAAAAAAGATTATTCACCTTTTTAAGAGGGGCCTTTTATATGAACTACTCGACTGGGAAACGCGATATCTGTGCATTTCCAGAATTCATTATTACATTATTATTTTCTTGCATCTTGACACCAATAAATACAGCATGCTATAAATTCAACTATTTATGGGTTGAACTCAGACGCTGCCGAACTATCAATTTACTAATCATCATATCCATCGATCAGATAAAATCAGTACACATATAAGAAAAATATTGATCTATTCTTACAAATTGCGTGTTTTTGTATGTATTAGTCTTTTATCTATTTGTGTATATCCCTTGACATCTCTATCAATCATTGCGCATCTGTGTAATTTCCCGACTTTGCTCATTTTATGCATGCATGCACACAGACATAGACACAGACACACACATACACCCCCCCCATATATATATATATATATATATATATATATATATATATATATATATATATATATATAGTATTCTTTGGTCCAGTTAAACCGGAGTTTGGAGTAATTCCATTCGGACAATACTACTCATAAACAGTGTAACTGATTAATGGTTTCTAAATAGCTTTGAAATTTTAAAATATTTCAAATAAATTAAATATTCGTTTTAGTTTAATATATCTATTACTGTATCATTACGTAAGGTTATTAATTAAAGTTTAATCTAATTCAATATAAAATCTGTAACTTAGGTCAAAATGTAATTAAAAAATTAAAAAATAAAATTAAAAAAAAATAAATTTACTACATTTCTAACCGAAATTAAAATTTAAAACGGAAGCTGGCTTCATGATAAGATAACACTTCACCCCTCTTCTATCCCCTCCCAATTTTACTGTGTCTATTCTAATTTTTATCTAAAAGATCTGAAGAAGTCCTATTAATTTTTTTTCGTGCTTTTGGAAATTTCAAAAATATGTAAAAGGGTGGAAATAAATTTATAATCCTATGTGACCGGTTTTGTTGTTTTTCTTAAAGAATATACACACACACACACACACACACACACACACACACACACACACACACACACACACACATATATATATATATATATATATATATATATATATATATATATATATATTTATACAAACATGAATAAATATATACATAGACATATACATACATATATACAAATATGTATACATATATATGCACATACACACACACATATGGCATTCGTACAGATAAAACACCATCCAATAAAGTCTGGTAGTATTGTGAGATACTACTGGGGCGCCCTGGGTTATTGGTAATGATGCCTCGGCCCCGAAACCATGCCTGAACCCAGGGCCATCATCTACTGAAGACTTTACTGGAAGCAAGTCTGCTTCTTTGGCTGCAGTTTTTGTATATATATATATATATTTATATATAAGTTAGTGACTTTATTCGAGGGTGACCCAAAGACTCCCCTTTCAATAGCTACTACACCGAGGTGTAAGGGAAGCTGCTTCTCCATTCCTTGGATTGCTCGAATTTACCATTGATCTTTACTTTATAATACTGAGTGTTAAGCAAAGCAGCATCGAGTACCATTTTTTGATTCATTGGCATTTAAATGTAAGCCTTAATATATTTGGCGCCAGAGGGTGTCTTCCGTGATATATATATATATATATATATATATATATATATATATATATATATATATAGAGAGAGAGAGAGAGAGAGAGAGAGAGAGAGAGAGAATTAACTTAAATTAACGGATCATCAGGAAGCCTAATATCGAGATTAAGCTTCCTGGTGATCCGTTCAGGTGAAACTTTACTAGAAGATTTTCGACTCGCGATTTAAGTTGATTCTATAATTGGCTCCATTGTATTGTGTTGAGCACTTTAGTAATTATAGCATTGCAGCATTCGCGGAGGGTTTTTTGGTTTTCTTTTGACCACTGACTGCGTACCCCTTGATTTTTTTCAAGGAGTCGGACGAGGTTCGCCTTTTCTTTCTTTTTTACCCAAAAAACTTTTTTCTTTTTCCCCTGGGCGGTGATTCGAGGTACTTTTTTATCTCTTGTTCCTGACCAGGTTTTTTTTGTTTTTCTGATACCGTGAATAATGGTAGATATTAGATTAGTAAATATATATATATATACGAGTAGATAGATATATATTCGCACGCACACACACACACACACACGCACACACACACACACACACACACACACACATATATATATATATATATATACATGCATGTTACAAGAGTTTATGGTTGTCGCTACGTCATTTAGTGGGTTAGTGGTAGATCAAATGCGGTATAATTTAGAGTCTTCAAAATATCAGTGATTGACCATTAACAGAATAAAATATAGTAATAAATAAATGAATATTAGTTTCTTATATACTTGATGGCAGAAATGAACTAATATATATTTCTCATTGATTGGAGTTGTAATGGTTATCGTCATAGGAAATGGACACGGACACACGAGTTCAAATCTTGGACAAGACTGATGGCATTTCACATACCATTAATACCCTTGGGAAAGGTATGAATCCAATTGTTCTCCCTCCGGCTATGGGTAAATAGTAGGGCAGACTAGGTTCTTCAGCCTTGGTGAGGCAACTAGTCTAGAAGAAGGAAAACTCTGAATTCAAACCTGTTAAACTTTGCTTAAAAAATTGACCTTGTGTCATATCCTGCCCGAGCGGAGGGGTTGGTAAATATGAATATCTATTTCTCATTATATATATGTATATATATACGTATTTATATCAATGTATATATATATATATATATATATAATGACATAGCTCCATCTTTTCTTCTATATGGAATCAAATGCCTTGGAGAAATCTACTAATCAGAGCGTCACTGCGTGGTTTTTTGCATGAACTTCTTCAATGATTCGGTGTATTGTTAGAACCTGTGATCTTGTGGATCACTTTGTTCAAAAACCATTTTGATTCTTTCCAGGAAATTTATCAATTTCTGGTTCTTTGTGATTGGATAGCATAGCATTATAAACCTTAGTCGCTTAGAATTATGCCTTGGTAGTCGATTTCAAGATAACCTTTTTGTGGGGAGAGGAAAATGCAGCTTTTTGTCCATCTTTTTATTGTGTTCTGGTTATATACGGCATTTTAGAATCGGTGCTGTAAATCATGGAATTTCCTTGTCTTCTATACTTTTGGAGTATTTTTTCAAGACCAGCTGTTTATTTGTCTATTTTTATTAGTACCACGTCGAGTTCTTCTAAAGTAAACTGTTTCAATTTGATGCCTTGTTGGTTATGAATAATTTTCGTGATTGGTTTATCTATGACTTTAGGGGAGTGTCCAAGCAGATACTTGAAATATTCTTTCCATTTCTGTATTCGTTCTTCTTGGCTGGCAGCATTTAATGTTGCTCTCGAAGAGCACTTCCTTTTACTCACTTAATTTACTGTCTGCCATGCTCTTCGAGATTGTCTATCTTCTACCGAGATTCTAATTTTAATGATATGACCATGAATATATTCTATTTATTCTTTTTGGTATGTGTTAAATAATTTGTGTTTCTGGCTTCTAAAGTTTCCGTGTATAGGAATTTGTTGGGTTTCTTTTATTATATATGGATGCTGTTTTCATGGTATTTGTTTTTTCCTAACTGCTAGAGTATCCCAAGGAACACTATACTTTTTACCTAGTTTAATTGATACGCATTCAACTGCAATCTTCATGTGGGTGTGGATGAAGTTTCCATATTTGTCATTCGGGGTGTTTCGGATCTCCCTTGAAGAGCATCGAATTTGTTTCTAAATTTTACCGTATATTCATTGTTAATATCTCTATTGTTAAGCCTGGATCAGTCATAGTGTGTGGTTTTGGTTGTTTGCGTAGAATTCCTGTATAGGTTCAGACGTATCTTAGCTCTGAAAATTCGGTAATTGGAATATACTCTTTCAAAAAAGAATATGCCTAACAGTTCAGAGCGCAATTAATCCATTTCTTATTCATGAGGATGTAATCTATCTAAGTATAATCATTATTTGCGTAGGTTTAGGTTCGTAGTTTTCCCTCCCTTTCCTGGAATTTAGTATTAAGGCATCTTAGTCCATTTTCACGTGAGAAGTCAATTAGATGTTTCCTATTTCTGTTTTACGACATGTGTGAACAGAATTTGTTGTTTTTGTTTTTACATATTGGAACATTCATATCTCCACCGATTGTTAGAACGTTGTGTATGGGAATATAACGGACATGGGAAGATAGCTTGTTGTCGAAGGTGGTGAGATTCATTTAATCACTAGCATTGGTAAGACTTTAGCAGATGGTTGTTGTGCTGGAGTTGTAGTTAAAAGTACACACTGTCATTTTAGGTTGTAGTTTCTTGATTCAGTCAAGTCATTTTAGGGCACGGTGACAGATAATAATTTCTATCCCTCTTATGGTAGCATTTAGAGTTTTTTTCATATGAATATGCAGAGATGAATTTTCATCCTTTGCTTGTATCGTGTTACCTTATTTCAACTTATCTATGATACTATCTATATTTTTGTGAACCAGCACATTGGCTTAGTGGGTAGAGTGTTCGCCAATGATCCGGGAGACCTGAGTTCAATCCCAGGTCATGTCATACCAAAGACTTTCAAAATGGTACTTGATACCTACTTGCTTAACACTTAGCAATGTAAGGTACGTATCAACGGTAAAGTGTAGCACTTCAGGGAAAGGAGTCGCTCCCCCCCCGACACCTCGGTGTAGTAGCAATTGAAAAGGCAGCCTTCTGGTCACCCACGACTACGGTCGCTAACTTTACCTTTTTTATGCTATGCCGAAGACGCTGTCAAACAAGGTAGGTGGCCTGGTCTATTTAAAGTTCTAAAAGTCAATGTACTGTGCTTTTTTATCTGATTGGTTTTTGCTTGGGTGTGGGCTTAAGTTTTGTTGCTGATTTTTCGACCATTGGGGTCAGAGATCCAAACCTGGCAGAAATCGACACTTCTTTTCCCGTTCGAAGGCCGATGCGTTTTCGATCTATTGTTTGAATCAGGGTCATGGTAATCTTGTGGTGGGGTATTTTATCTCATAATCAAAAAAAAAAAAAAAAGAAAAAAAGAGAACTTTGAGAATTGTGGGCTTTGCTGTCCCGGTTGACCACAAAGTAAAATTCAAAGAAAGTGAAAGGAAAGATCAGTATCAAGAGAAATAAAAAAAAAAACAACAACTGTGTAACATGAAAGTGACGTTTATACCATTTGTATTTAGGGCTCTTTGTTCAGTCATCAAGGTTTTTGTAAAGGGACTGCAAGAATACTGGGAAGAGTCCTGGACACTTGAGGAGATTTCCTGTCAAACGAACTCTAGCGAAAGACGATCAGCTAACGCTGATGTGAAAAACACTCAAAGAGTAATAACAATAGAAAAGCAAAGAAACAGCTTAGTTTACTTCCGTGTAAAGGAAATCAATCTGATTACCAACACGTTAACAACACTTTGATCCAATATTGCAATAACTTTTGAGCATATATTTTTTGTCTTTTTTCCTCTCATATTTTCTGATTATTGCTGTAGTTGTTGTTATTATTGTTTTGCCATTATTATTATTATTATTATTTTACTCTTTTAAGAGTTTTTCACACAAACATCAGCTGATGGTCTTTCACTGGAGTTTGCTAGACAGCAAGTCTCCTCGAGTCTACAGGAATCTTCTCAGTATTTTGGCCGATCCCAACAGTACTGTTGTTTGGATGGTCTGCACTCGGGTTCTTATTTCCTATTCTTCCTTTCCCTTTGCCAAACTTTGGGTAATGTGCCAAGCACACCGATTACCATTGGCATCACCGTCACTTTCCTGTTCCATAGTTTTTCAGTTCCCTACCATGATCTAAGAACTTAATCATCTTTTCAACCTCCTTCAATATTACTCTTGTTTTATTATCATTAGGTCTTGTGGTCAGGTCAAGATTATATATTTCTTGCACAATTCCATGTGGATCACCTTCCCCACGGAGTCGTATTATTACATTACTCCTTGAGAATTTTTCATATCAGCGTTAGCTCATAGTTTTCAACTGGAGCTTGAGAGAAAACAAGTCTCCGCATATCTCAAGGACTCTTCTCAGTATTCCAACCGATCTAAAAAATACTGTAGTTGGGACAGTCTCAACCCGTCCCGTTTTTTCTTAGTCCTCCAGTCCTTTTACCAATCCTTTGGGGACTGTTCCAAGAGCACCAATTACAATTTGCATAATCGTCAGTTTCATGTTCCACAATTTTTTTCTATTCCCTAGCAAGGTCAAGGTACTTATCCCTCTTTTCGCATTCTCTCAATTTTACTCTGTGGTCCACTGGGACAGCAAAGTCCACAATTCTGCAAGTTAACTCTTTTTTGTTGATTATATAAGGTCTGGTCGTCTGGCCGAGAATAAGCGATCCGTTTGTATCTCAAAATCCTAGAGGAGTTTGTGCGTATCATTCTCCAGGACAGATTCTGGGTTGTGCATTTACTATTTGTTAGTATGTTTAAACTTCAGTTTCTTGCACAATTCCATATGGATCACCTTGCCCAACCTGTCGTGGCCTATTTTATACTCTTTCTCTGCTAATTTGCTATATTCGATTATTATGAGATTGATCGTTTCATCTCTATCAGACATAACCTACATCTGCTGTTTTGTTGCATCTTATCAATTCTCACTTTGATATGGTTTGTCTTTATAGCGTTGTTTTGTTGCTGTTATAAGGAGGGATTCAGTTTCTCTCGTAAGGTTTCCTTATAGCCACGTGCACGTTTTCTCGTGAGAGATGTCGCTTGTCTCTTAATCCCTCAATAGGGTTGTTTTTCTTCCCACTTTTGTTTTCTGGTTATTGCCGTCCACTGGTCTTCGTGTCGTTAGTATTGTTTCTGGTGGCTGCAATCAGTCTTCCTCCGCGCTTTTGTTTGTCGTCTTCACGTCATTGTATCGTTGAGTCAACGCTGTCTTCAGAGCTGGCAAGTCCTCTTCCTTCCGCTTTTTTTAGCACATATAACCCGTCAACGTCATCTCTGAGATGTAATGCCTTATGCATGGTCTTTAGATTTCTTGTGCTCTAGTTCATTTGCTTAAGTTCTCTGGTCAATTTCAAGAATGGTCCCGAGAATCTTACGAAGGAGACATTCCATGTATTCATCCTTTTGACATGACTCCTGCAACAGAGTTTTGTCTCGAGGTGGGATTTTACGATTGGTTGTTTCATAAAAATATTTAAGGGAGAATTTTCAC
>OY757933.1:42079816-42182316 GCA_963585895.1 Sepioteuthis lessoniana
TTTAAACAAATGAAAAGACACCTTGAATGAAAACAGCTTCATTGACGAATGATCACCTGGGTTTCAATTTAAGGACTTGTCTGTAATTGAATAATCTCAATCAGGTGACCGAGTAGGTTAAGAATTTTTGAAAATCGTTTCAAAAAATAAATCAGTTGCAAAGGACTGTTCGAAAGGAAGAGTTGATTTCTACCATGCGCGTCATTCCACTTAAAAATACGCAGTAAGAAATAAAATATACATACGTAAGTATGGTACCTACGTTGTATTTATACCGGCAAAGAGACAATACGGTTTGTAAAAAAAAAGCTATGTAACAGGATTCATTTCTTTAAAAAGTGTTTGAAGTGGTGGCGTAGTAATTACTGTGCTGGAAATTGGCATCGTAGTGAGCGGGTTCAAATACCAGTCTCGCTTTCACTTTCTGTTATAGGTTATGTAATACAATAAAATAAAGTAAGTTGGTGACAGATATCGAGGGTGACCGTAATCGAGGGTGACCCCAATGCTCCCTTTTCAATAGCTTCAACACTGAGCTGTGGAGGAGGGCGCTATTCCTTTCCCTGGATTGTTCCACTTTATGCATATATTACTGAGTGTAAAGCTAGGAGGTATACAGTACCATTTTTTTAGTCTTTGGTATGACTTGATCTGGGATTGAACTCTAGGCTATGGGTGGACCCTTCCTCAACAAAATTGGTTTTGACATTAGATAACCCACGAAGATTAATACGCCATTGAACAAACATAACAGACCGAAAGTCACTGAAATTAATATTATTATTCCAGCTGGCCTTTGATCTCGGTTCGTTGATTTCGATTCCTCACCTGTTGAACCAAGTTCAATTTCTGGACGAAGAATTATTTCATTTCACATAATGATACTATCCTTAGGAAACGAGTGAATCTAACTATTCCCACTCCAACTATGAGTTGATAGTATAGCGGATTAGGATCTTTAACTTTCTTACGGCAACCAGTTTAGGAGAAGGAAAACTCCTAATTCAAACCCATTAAAATGCGCAAAAAATTAATTTAACTACTGACTAAACCTGCTCGCGACAGAAATGTTCGGTAAATAAATTATTGCTATCTAAGCCTGCAAAATTGAAAATTTCTCGCATCGTTTTGTCCTGCCTCGTTTTAGAATTGAGGCTTGATCTGGTCATTGATCAGGGCGACTATTTTCTTTTCTATGGAAGAGGCTGTCATCTATTCATCAGTTTTCCCCTTTTCACGCAACTAATATTGTCCAAAGGAAGGTCAAGGTGCTATACGAATTGAAATTTGTGTCACCGCAGGAGTTGAAACGCAACGTCAGAATGACTTAAGGGGCATTGCACAACGATGTTTCGCTACATAGACTGAGGCTAATTACACTGCTATACATCCAGGGATTTTGAATTCAGTGTTATCATTCTCATACACAGGTATTCCTTACTATTTATCGTCTGCAGCGGAGTTAAAATAGGGGTCATGACTGTCCCATGGGCAGTAGAACACAAAGGTCCTCATCAATAATTTGAACATTGCTTGAGGAGTCCGTTCTTCCTTTGATAATAGTCACGTCTCAAGAGCACCAAAAATGTATTAAGCCAAAGAAAACTGATAAATATCAAAAGAAAGAATATCCCTACATATGTCGACATAAAAGTGTGTTAAAATCTGGCGAGGGATCGAGTTTTATATAAGCAGAAATAACATGCACATAACTAAAATTTGGGAATATTTATTTCGAAAGATTCATTTGTTTCTTATTTCTAAGAATTTACATATGATCTCTCTTTTATCCTATTTACCCAACACCTCCGCTCGGGCAGGATATGACACAAGGTCAATTTTTACGAGGAGTTTAACAGGTTTGAATTCAGAATTTTCCTTCGCCTAGACTAGTTGCCTCGCCAAGGCTAAAGAACCTAGTCTGCCCTACTATTTACCCATTGCTGGAGGGAGAATAATTGGATTCATAGCTTTCCCAAGGGTATTAGAGCTATGTGAAATGCAATCAGTCTCGTCCAGGATTTGAACTCATGTCGCCGTGTCCATTTCCTACGATGATAACCATTACACCACTTCTAGAGCACTTCTTTTATACACACACACACACACACACACACACACACACACACATATATATATATGTGTGTGTTTGTGGGTTGCGAAAAGTGAGATTTATATATAAATATATATATATATATATATATATATATATATATATATATATATATGTTAGGTAATATTTATTTTAGAGATTCATTTGCTTCTTAATTCTTAGGTTATATATAAAATAACTGCTTTATATATATATATATATATATATATATATATATATATATATATATATATATATATATACGTGGTGCATTCAATAAGTTTACAAACTTTTTTGTACAGGCATTTAAAATTGTCGGTGACTCTTGAAAATTCACTATGTTATTGCTATACATCTTATAAGATGACTGACCAATTTTTATGATTTCTGGTTCAAATAGACATGCTACAGCAGGAATTGGAATACACCGTAATAAAGCCTGATTGTCTCAGCTGGTGAATTTCAAAAAGGCAATCTTGAATTGAGGACACGTTAGAAGAACGATATGCAATAAAATTCCGTTTTAAACTTGTAAAAATGCCAGGGAAACGTATGGAATGCTTCAGACTGCTTTTCGACCATCTTGCATGAATCAAGCATCAGTTTTTGAGTGGCATAAGAGATTCAAAGATGACAGGGAGTCTGTGAGGGATGATGAGAGGTGTAGGAGGAGTAAGGAAGTCAATACACCAGAGTTGATTGGCCAAAGGGTTAGGGTTAGGGTTACTATGGTGAGGTTTTAAAGGAGTTCAAGAAGAGATTCCGTCGGAAGAGGGGAGCACTCTTTAAATCGTCTCAGTGGGATTTCCACCAGGACAATGCACCAGTCCATAACTCCATCCTTGTCACAGACTATTTGACTAAGATGGGTATCAAGACAGCTCCCCAGCCTCCCTATAGTGCAGATATTGCTCCCTGTGACTTTTGGTTATTCCCTAAGCTCAGAGGCTGTCGTTATGAGACAATTGAGGAGATGAAAGAGGCTGCGACGAAGGTCATTGACACGCTCACACAAGAGGACTTCCATAGGGCCTTTCATAAGTTGCTGGAACGGTACAACAAGTGCATTGCTGCCGGAGGAATTTACTTCGAAGGAGACTAGAGTTTCATGTGTGTACTATCAATAAAAATGCCCATACGAAAAAAGTTATATATATATGTTTGTGTATTTATGGGTTCTCTATTCTTTCGAGTATCCGCTTTAACAAGAAAATGTCATTTGGACCAAGCCTCTTTAGTCGGATTTATCCAGAGGATCCGGTCAGGGATAGTTCGGTAGAATACTTCTGGCTCTGTAGGTATTCTCTCTCTCTCTCTCTCTATATATATATATATATATATATATATATTTATATGGGAACAAGATATGGGACAAATCCTTTACCACCTGGATCCCGATAAAAAAAAAGAAAAAGATTATAAAAATTTCATTTAAAAATAATAAGTAATGTTCGATTGTCTTTAATAAAATTTCTCCTCATAATAACTTGCTGCCTAAATATACACTCTTCAACAATATATATATATACATATATATATATATATATATATATATATATATATATATATATATATATATATATATATATACAGGTAACATTTATTCTTTTAAAAATACGATTAAATAGGACAGACACGTCACTTCTGCTTTTGTTATAGTTGATCTGTTCAAGTCTTCGTACGAGTCATTTGATATCTAAATGGAATGAATTCAAAATGGTAGCATTTTTTCCAAGTACACCCTGTCCCACTGAGAACCATCTTCGTGGGTAAGAACGATGTAATTACAAGCTCAATGACGATTTTGTATTTATTTACATAAAAAGTAGGATGAAAAAAAATGGTAGTATAATTCGCAGTAGAAAATAACATTACTGGAAGACATTTCAGAATGTGTTCACTTCATTAAAAATTCACCTTGTTTAAGAAAGGTATGTTAATCATTTTATATAGAACGTCAATAATTTAACTTTTTTGTTTGTTTTTGTGTAATATGGAAGTGTTTTTTTGTATTTTGGGATGAACAGACAACATTACTTTGATATAAAAAATGTAATATACTACTTCTCTTGTTTTTCTTGATTATACAAAGTATACGAACTAGTGGAGTGTAGAAGAAAGTCGAGGATGGCTATGATGAACTCATAGGGCAGCATATTTATTCTCATACCACTGCTTCTTCTTCGTTCTTCTTTCAAGTCACTTTTAAAACATTATCTCCGACTTTAGGGCCTTCGCAATACACCCATCTTTTGTCAGGGAACATACCCGCTTTCAAATTTAGCCAGTCTGTTTCTTTAAGTTTCTTAACTTTCACGAGTCTGTTTCTTCATTCAAAGCATTTAATCATCTTAGCTTTCTCATTTTAGCGAGTCTCAAAACTTTGCTGTCTGGTACAAAGTGGCATAGAATATAGTGACTTATTTGCCGGCTTATTCATTCTCCTTCAATCTCTTTTGGTCGGAAATCTTCAGTCTTTATATTGTTTTCCGGATACCAACGCAATCCACACGGTCAAACATCCTTCTGGCCTTCCATACATGCAATATACGTGACATTTCCGCCGTGTTTTGTTTACCTTAAGACACAGGTGAGCATTCTCTTTTGCCACCCACGTAACGTACACAGCCTGTTAAAGGCATCTTCCTTTCGAAATTAAATATTTTCAGGTTAAAATTTTCTGCATTTGGTGGGGAAGGAATAAATGTGTTTTTAGATGTTGAGAGATGGAATTAACGTCCGATACATGATTAATCAAATCCATTGACTGAGTCGTATTTAAGCTAGTACACTGGAATATATATATATATATATATATATATATATATACATGAACGCACTGATGTACGCACACACACACACACACACACACACATATATATATATATGTGTGTGTGTGTGTGTGTGTGTGTGTGTGCGTACATCAGTGTGTTCATGTATTTACATACACACACATACACATACATACATACATACATTTTTTTTCATCATACAACGTGTGAAAGCACGTGCAATACTCTGTCCTCATCAGCCGCCAACCAGGGTGATAACACAGTTTCGGTAGCTCAAGGTGGTATTGCCACTCCTGGCACTACCAAGAAGCTTTTGCCACCGGGCAGGGTATTAAAAATAAATATATATCTATATATATACACCAGATCAACTAAAAGCAGACATTACATTGGACGTTCGTTCATCATTTTAGTGCAGTTTGTGATTTAAAAATGCGTCTACTTTCGGCCGTTGATTATATATATAACGCTAATTCAAATCATAGAATATGGGATTCAAAATTCCACACGAAATCATTATACTGAATTCAAATCCCAGCTGTATCAGGTCTCCTTCACTTAGCATTTATACTCTATGGAAAGGCATGTGTTGTATAGTCTCATCTTTCCCAACTAAGAACATAATCAAGATAATGAACGAGTATCAAGGAACAAACGAAACACACTTCTTTATAAAAATATCCCTCTCTGACTTTCATCTCGAAAGGGGCACACAGTTTGGGTAAGTTTGAGAGATAGATGGAAGGACATATACTCAAAGAGGGGACTTCTTCATGCCCCATATCTTCTTCCTGGAACCAGGGGGTGCAAACGCTTGCACCCGCTTGCAAGCCATATCGTCAGAGATGACCTAATGCCTCTGATCGGCTGCATATCCCGCTCGACTTTCGATTCTGACTGGTCTCTAAATCTGCCCACGTTGTTCTCATACTATGTGGTCCTCTTCCGGTTACACGCCTGCTCAACCGGACAACCCCGACGTACTGCAACCCCCTGTTTACTAATCACAACGTGACAGCTTGTCAAAGCATACGGGGTAATCAGGAACGAACCTAAAATCCATGTCAACAGTCATTATATAACATAAGTCCACGTTTTCCCGGAATTATGGGTGAATTGCAGAAGGATCTCCCTTAGATTATCTCTGTCTGTCTTGCAATATTAAGTTAAATAAGGAATAATTTTATACTGTTGTTACCATGTAACCCATACAGCCTGCAGCATGATACTTGAAGTGATTATACGAACCACAAGATGACCCTCGTTTCCTTAGTCACATCAGAAATCTAAATGCGTTACTAAAGCTGGAGATCATATATTATTTTTCTTGCTCTTTCCAGTTGTTTTATGAGCATGTAAAATCTGCTGCCCCTCCCCCTAAAATCAGCAGTGAATGTAGCAGATAGTAAACCATGAACGATACTCTTTTGCTTCTTTTCTTCTCTTCTCATTTGTTATATTTTAGTGAGTGACTGTAATAATTGACTCTTACTGCGTTCAATTTAGTTAGTATTACAGATTTGTTGACTTTGTTATATCTTGTTGTCATCTACTAATGTTGTCATCGCGTGATTTTCGCCATCTTGCGTGATCCGCCCTTCTGATCAAATGACGTTCATGGTCTCAGAGGATGACGGCGTTATTCCAGCTCTTCGTCTCTCTTTCTTCTCTAATTTTTGAAGGGTGATGGGTAGTGATCTGCGAGTGGGATGGTCTTGATGTTCATTCTCCGCCTGCTACCAGTATGAAATAGGCGGCTTAAGAAATTGCTAATGCAGGAACTAAGCCAACGTCACACCGATGACTGAGAATCGTCAAAGATAATGGCAAGAAAAGAGAGAAAAATGGCGGCAAAGGGAAAAAATGGCGGCAAAGAATAAACAGAGAATAAGACGAGCACATGAAAATATGCAAAAGAGAAACTCGTTTAATCAAAGATTAATTGAAAACCACAGTTGTCACACAGTAAAATTCTTCAGCCTGTTAAACCATATCTATTTTGAGGCTTCATATTTCAAACACTATTTCTCTTCTTTCAATCTATCTTAATGTGGCCATATATATATATATATATATATATATATATATATATATCAGCCTTTTTATATAAAGACGGTCAGATAATATCTAAGAATTTTCATATACCATTCTGTGTCTGTTAATCTGTATGTCTGTCCCCCTTTCCCTGTCTCTCTCATATATATATATATATATATATATATATATATATATATATATAAATATCGAGAACCTCTTCATTGCCATTACTCCTAGATCCACTCAGATCCGGTGTGGTAGTATATGTGAAGGTCTCATCCATGAGTCAAGCCGGAATATCTAATCATTTACTAAACGTAAAAAAAACATTAAATTGTATGCAAAAAATAACTTATGTTAATTGAAATAAAGGTATAACATAGCAATACAGGTAATCATTTAAGAAAGTGAAGATATATGTGCTATAGAATACAAACCACCGACACCCCCCCATATTTATATATATATATATATATATATATACACTTATCTATATACACTTATTTATTTGTCTATGTATACATATATGTATACACCCATCTCTCTCTCTATATATATATATATATATATATATACTATATCCAAAGAAGATGAGTTGGGAATGATTCAGTCTGAGAATATATAAGTGGATTCTTTTAAATCGCCAGAAGTGCTCAATATATGATACTTAGTATGATAAAAATAAGTGGAAAGATTGATAAATCAAACAATTACAGCAGGTTTAATTGTAATATTAGTCTAAAGAAATTCTTTAATAAAGAATAAAATTTTAATAATGAACTCGTTTAAGTGTCTGATTTATCCATGTTTACACTAATTTTTTATCATCTCGTCAGATTCAGCAAAATCTACCATTTCACCATAATTAGTATATAAATTCATGAATTCCATTCGGAGTAAATTAATATAATTGGAAGAAAAACTCAACATACTGTCATTTGGCTATCATAAATTTATTTCAGCTGCTCCCTTCATATGTGAAAAAAACCTCTTCAGATAACCATCAAGTAATCGTGAGTACAAATCTTTCATTTGACGTAATCTTTGCCTTGAGGAAAATCTACGCATCATTAGATATAAATTTACTAGTCATCTGTTAAATAAACCAAATGATCTAATTTTTAAATCCCGTCATCAAAATTGACTTAAACTTATCTGATAGAAAAAATGATTGTTATAGTATTAGGATGAAATTTATGATATCCCCATTACTACTGGTATTGTTGGTG
This sequence comes from Sepioteuthis lessoniana, assembly GCA_963585895.1. Classification (NCBI taxonomy): domain Eukaryota; kingdom Metazoa; phylum Mollusca; class Cephalopoda; order Myopsida; family Loliginidae; genus Sepioteuthis; species Sepioteuthis lessoniana. Next base: position 42,087,967 of record OY757933.1, read on the forward strand.
ATGGGATAACGGTACTAAAACAAGAAGAAAAGGTAAATCTCGAAAGTTTAAAGGGAATTATGCACGGCTAAAAGAATACCTTACCATCACTGTGAAACATAGAATGGAGAATAGATAAGATGGAAAACTCGACTGGAAACGCAGATAAAAAATCTATGAAAACATGTCAAAATGATAAAACAAAGGAAAGATGCCCAAACATAAAGAAGAAAAAGAAAGGGCAACACAAAATAACAATACAACTTATGGGAATAAACAAGAAAGTACCGGAGAAATAAGAAAGGTTAAAGAAATATCAACGTAGAGAAAACAATACAGACAAAACAGGACATTCCAAAACAACGAAAGGAATTTCTACCAACAACTGGCAGGAGATGACCCCAAAATATACCAACAACCGGATGCAAGAGAAATTGAACGATTTTGGACTAAAATATGGCAACCAAGGAACATAACGAAAAATCGTGATGGATAACAATATAACAAAGAATTAAAAGGACTCGAAGAAGGCCTGAAAGTGGAAGTAGATATTGATTTATCCAAAACGACACTAAAAAAATATCCAACAGGAAAATATATTTCTAATTCAAGAAATTCACCTCCATTCACGACTGACAAGCACTAGAAATGAACAGAGGCCTACAACGAGCATACGTACCCGAATGGATGACTAAAGGAAAGACCACATTGATCCAAAGTGACCCAAGGAAAGGAACTCCCCCCAAAAAACTACAGACCCATAACCTGCCTACCAATAATGTCGAAAATATTTACAGTACAAGTAAGTGAAGAAATTTACTACTCGCTAAAAAGCCATGGATTGTTACCAGAGGAAGAAAAAGGATACTGCAAAAGATCCAGAGGCACAGAAGAGTTACTTCACATAGCTCAGCACATCCTACTTGCGAACAAGACCAGACGGAAAAATCTAGTTATGGCCTGGGGTGATTGGAAATCTAGCTATGGCCTGAATTGACATATGGTATAGTCTTGCAAACCTAAATAATAAACTGCCTAAAAAGGTACAAAATATCAGATGAATTCATTAAATTTATTGAGAAAATCATGAAAACCAGGATGGAGTAATTGACAGCAGGAGGAAGAAACTGAGCTGCAGCAAAATCTGAAGAGGTATATTTCAAAGAGAAGCACTATCACCGTTACCATTCATAATTGCTATGATGCCACTTAACCACATACTCAGAAAATGCACAGCCGAATACAGACTTAGTAGATAAAAAAGACCAATCACCTAGTGTACATGGATGACATCAAACTATTTGCAAAAATGAAAAAAAAAACAACTAGTAACTACAATACACCAAGTTAGAATACACTGTCAGGACCTAGGAATGTAATATGGCATTGAAAAATGTGCCATGTTAGTAATGAAAAGTGGCAATAGAGATGAAAGTAAAAATAAGAAAAAATATCATAGGAGAACTAAAAAACTGCTCGAGACAAAACTCTTTTAGCAAAAATCTTATCAAAGGAATAAATACCTGGGCTGTACCCATCGATCGATATTCGGGAACATGTTTGAAGTGGACCAGAGAAGAACTTAAGCAAATGAACGCAGAACAAGAAAAATAATGCCCATGCATAAGGCATTACATCCCAGAGACGACGTTGACAGACTATATATACCAAGAAAAGAAGGAGGAAGAGGACTTGCCAGCATTGAAGACAGCGTTGACGCATCGATACAATAGCTCAAGGATAACTTAGAAAAGCACAAAGGAGGACTTATTACAACCATCAGAAACGATACTGACCACACGCTGACCAATAGAATAACAGTAACTAGAAAACAAACATGGGAAGAAAAACAACTCTCTGGGCGTTTTCATCACGCTGAGTCGGTATTTCGTTCAATTTAGTGAATTGAGCACTCTTACGTTTTAGCTTATGGTATTCTATCGGCATTTGTACTTTTGACTCGGTTGGTTGGTTGGTTGGTTGGTTGAGTTTTTCATAACAAATTTTATAGGTTATTTAACGCCGAATCCAGTTCATGAAAATAGTTCCATTTCAAACAATCCAGTTTTGCATGAGTGCGCAATTTAAATGTAAGTACAGTTTAATTGTCAAAAATATTTCTATTTCAAGCTATTCAGTTTAGTCAAGCAGCTAAAATTCAGCTTATTCATTTTAGTATAAGTATAGATTTTGTTTACATACAGCTAAATGTCAAAATAGTTCTATATTAACAATTCATTTTTCTGTAAGTACAGTTTCAATGTTAAGAAACATTTCCATTTCAAATAATTCAGTTTAGCATAATCCCGCAGTTTTAATGTAGGTACGGTTTAATCGTCAAAAACATTTCTATTTCAAACAATTTAGTTTGGCATAAGCATGCCACTAGCTCTATTTAACCCATAGATGGGGCCAGAGAGGACCTGGAAGCAATGGTAATGAAGGGATGCTCCGCATTCCCCAAAGTCTCAGCATTACAGGAACCTCACCTGGATCGTTTAGTGTCATATCCAGAACACTCATTTGGGGGTGTTAACCCTCTTCTGAGGGGCCGTCGGTGTATTTTACAGCCCCAACCGACTGGGAAAACTTTTGACTGCATTGCGTTATTGGTTGGTTATTTTAAAGCAGTATCAATGTTTTTGATATTTTCTTTTTTATGGAATCTTTTCCCATACATTAGTTCATGCAATATTTTTTATTTGCAAATTACATCATCCACTTTTTTTCACACCACCAGATTATAAGATTATTATAAACATGATATATATATATATATATATATATATATATAATGTAATTTGCAAATAAAAAATATTGCATGAACTAATGTATGGGAAAACTTTTTTAATAGAATTCATGTATATATATATATATATACATATATACATGAATTCTGTTAAAAAAGTTTTGAGAAATAAGCCCTGTTTATTAGAACTGAAATGAATTATGAAAATTTGAAAATAAAGCATTTGTTATTCACTGCGCTCATTCCAGCAAGTTAATTCTTGGCCCAAAGTCATTTTTCAATAGCGTAAAGCAGCACCGTCCTATTTCTATTAATGTCCTGCATGTCCCATCGTATCAATGAAATGAATCTTCCGTTTACGAGGGGAGGTAAAATTGCATGTCGTAAAGTCTGGTTAAAATTGAGTGCTCTGCATAATCCTGTTTTTTAGCTCAAATTTCTCTCTATGATGGATAGAGAATGCTTATCCAAAATATTTATTGAATTATCACTGACTCGTCAGTCATAAATCTAGTGATAAAGACTAGATTCTTGATGTTTAAACATACTTTCCTCATTATAAATTGCTCGACTTGGCAATCGTTTTCCTCTAATTTTATATGTTGAAATTAAAGAGCTTGGAAATTCCTTCTCGTCAGTGTTTTTGTCAGATCGAAAGGATTAAGAGATACCATTATTTACTCGTAAACAACTAAAAAAAAGTCCATAGTCTGCCCTACGACTTATCTAATGCTGGTGGCGTGCGGAGAAGAGTCTGCCGAATGGCTTTCTCAAAAGAATTAGTATGATATGAAAAGCAAACAGTTTCATACAGAATTTAAACTCTGCATGTCATGTCTATTTATTAGAAATACGTGTTTAAAAAAATATACATTTTTGAATACTAAAAATAATCTTTCTGTTGTAAATTCTAAAAACAAATAATTTGGTTAATGAGTTGGGGAAATTTTGCTTAAGACGATTTGCATGCTGATAAGAACAAATAAAGTGATATAACACAGTTAACGACAAAGAAGGGTCACTTGCCAATTAGATTTCAAATCTTTATCATGAGGGCTTTATTTGGCAATCCAATTTCAGCAAATATATGATCAGTTTTCTATTTTTAAAGCAAATGAACAATTTTGGGAAAATGGGCATGACTATGACTTCGTGTTTTCCATTATTAAAATACATTTATTATTTCATATCAAAGCCTCTTCGTTAAAATGGCTGCAAATTGAGTATTGATTCATATCAATTCATCGTGATCATTGTAAAGGCACCACTATTGTGCAAATATACAACTTGAAAATATTAAGTTCTGTGTTAATAATATATTAGTGTTATCAATTGTTTCGCATGAAGGGTAAATCATTTTAAAATGGTAGTGAAAAGACGTCTGAATTTGAGTGATATGTAGTGACCCCAAGATCAAATGAAAGCTTGGCACTCATTGGATGTGAGTACTCATACGATCTTTAAAACTTTGAATAGAACCTTCTATAAGTGAGAAATGTTCAACTGAACACCTTTGAGCATGACCTTCTCTGCTTGCTAATAAAGTAACGAAATAAGTAACGAAGAAGGTCATCTATAAAGTAAAGTAAAATTTGCTCATGGACATGGAACTCAAGTTAAGTGTCATCCCAACTCAGAAGAACTAATAAAAGTTCTAGTAGCAACATCTTCAGTGTTATACTCATAACGTTTTGGCCGATTTGTTCTTCGGCTTTCTTCAGGTGTTTCATGTCAAATTCAGGAGCCTTGAACTGAACCCTTTTTTAATCGACGGGTGTAGATTATTTCAATTCTGTTAGCCATGACTGGGTACAAATGTTAACCTATATAAAGGTTACCTTATTAAAATTACCAATGGTTGGGATTGAACCTACAACCTCCAGATGATTTCACATAGAAACACTTTTAAACTAAACGCCTTATCCGTTGCGGCATGTGTCCTTGATGTTGTGAGTTTAACAATGAAGATATCAATAGTCCGAATATTCTAAGTGATGAGAATTATCAAGCTTCAAATCAGAAATGTAGACAAATAAGAGAGAGAGAGAGAGAGAGAGAGAGAGAGAGAGAGAGGGGGGGAGAGAGGGTGGTGGTGAATGACACAGACATTCAGTGAGAGTGACATGACAAAATATCAAGGTGAGAAGACGGATGCTGACCGATGCAGAATAATACGTAGCATATAACTTGAAGGGGTATACAACGTATTCTATTGGTTACTAACCTTGTCTCGCAGATAATTAACAGGATTATTCAGTTCAAACTTTCCCAGGTGTTACGTTAGAAAGATTTTGTGTTAATTGCAATTTTTCCAACTGAGTCTATCTTATAATGTAACAGATTTCATCATCATTATCATGTCAGGCCATCAGCAAGGATCTCCCTGACGCTCTCTCACCCACCCTCCATATCGTCCATTGCTTCTAGAAGGTTCTCAGGGCTACACCCCGTATCGGCACATAGCTGCTCTACATAGGTTCGAGCTGGTCTTCCTGCCTTTTTTCGTCCAAGTGAAGGGGTCCACAATATGATGTTACTTATGAGCTCGTCCCTACTTCTCAGGCAGTGTACCGCATGCCTGGTTCGTCTAATTTCGATAGTTTTCGTGATGGGTGGTTGGTGGCCGTACAGCTGTTGCGTTGTCAGGGGCTGCTTCCAGTACTTGTTCAATATTACTCGCAGCATTCTTGTATGATTGCCGTCGAGCTTTTTCTCCATACGTATAGTTAGTGTCCATGTAGTGCATCCATATAAGAGTATCGACACGACCGCTGCTTGGAAGAAACCGCCTTTTTCTTTTATCGGTCAGGTCTGACTTCCATATGACCGATAGCCCATCGATAGCAGTCCATGCCTTTGCTAAACAGACTGAAGATAACTTAAAATTTAAACAAATTTAAAAGCAAATCAAATTCTGATTTAGAAAAATGTTGACAAATCGATAGTAGGCCATCCTAGATATAATGTGAATTTTTCCTAAATAAATTAGCATTAGGAAGCACTGTTTAAATTTTGGCATTTTTCAAGGAAATTAATTGGGATAGGTCATTTGAAGTCTCTGAAGACACATAGCTTTGCTTCATTATCGAACACTGCACTTACAACGTTTTCATTTCCGTACTGTCAGTGCGTGTCCACTCAGACTCGTTCTGGTAAAAGCATATTTACTTTATTTGTAAAGATTTTTCGGTTTTAATAGTTTGCACCTTTTGGCCACTAAAAATATGATGACAGAGCTCTGGAAAACCGATTGATTTGCTGACATAATAGCCTTAAAACAAATTTGTGAGGTGAAGATATTTGTAGTTATAAAACAGTTTCAAACAATACATTATGGAAAAGAATTCTGAAAAATTATTTTGCAATAAAAATCCCCCTTTTTTTATTCAGTGACCCTTGCAATTTAATAATAAGTCTCTTCTTAGTTAAAAAAAAATCACTTTTTATTAAATTACCCTTGTCAATAGTACCCACTTTTCCAGGTAATGTTTCCATCTTTTCTTACGACCTTTATTTTTTCTTTCTTCCTTTTCTTTAGAATTCAATTCTTTTTTTATTTCTTTTTCTTACTTTCGAATTCATTTTTTTCTTTTAGTCTTTTCTCTATTACATACATTTAACAAAAATTACCCCATTCGTTTTTCTTTATTTTGTCTATACTGAAAATCGGGGCAAGTCTTGATTCAGGCCAAATTCGCCACAGAAATTTTTTCCAATTATATGACTCTCCGGCTCATACATTAGGCATGTTAAAAATTATCAATCTTTGGATTCAATTCCAAGCTACTCTATTATACTCATCCGATTTATCTCTACGGATTTTGATCGTCTAATTCGAATGTGTCTTCATGTCTGTTCACACACTAAATTAAAAAGGCTACTGCTCGGCATATCTTCCGATAAAAGCCCGTACTATATTCAGTTTTAGAATACTTTTAAATTCTTCAAATTTTGGTCAGTATTTTCAAATTTTTATTTCTTGCACAATTTCCGGTGGTTTACCTATCCCACCCAGTCGTATGTAGTCTTGTATCTTTTTTTAAGACGTGGTTTAATTCGTCTGGAACAATTAGCTTTCTTTATATTTTTTATCATCACCTCTTATTATTCAGTACTGAAATATTCTTCACTCAACTTTTACATGAATAATCTTGTCTCCTCAACAGTGACTTCATCGTTAAAGATTTATAAACGGTTTGGATACTAAATATTTCTAAAGCACAACTGAACATCAAAATAAAATAAAAGTGCCAAAGTTGCTTTGATTTATAGAAAACTGAGTGTAATAAAAGCGTTAAAAAACAGAAATGTTATTTGAAAAAAAGTTTCATTATTAAGCCTTTCTGTTTTAGTAAATACAGCTACAGAATTAAAGGGAGGTGAGTCCTCGTAAAATCGTGGCTAAGTTGCTGGACTGCAATATCGTTGTTAACGGGTTCAAATTCAAATCACTCTGTTACAACCACTTTTGCACTTATACGTATGAAATCCCTAATCTCCAAAGTTGTAGGTTAATTAGTACAACGACTATCTTTCTTGGTCGTTTTGTTTAACTGCATATCAACCCTTATCGCCGAATTAAGTCAATTTTATAAAAACAGTTCATTTCAAACAATTCGGTTTAGCATAAGTCCACAGTTTAGTTTTATTTGACCCATGGATAGAATGGTATCAAGTCTACCACTCCGGTCCCCAGTGGACCTTGTAGCGATTGCATCATTCCGGATTCCCCAAAGCTCCTGCATTGCTGAAACCTTGCAATCTGATTGTTTAATGTCGTATTCAGGACACTCGTTTAGGGAGTCTTACCCCTCTGAAGAGATTCAGTCGGAGCATTCTGCAGCCCCAAGTGATTGGGCCATTCGACAAGGATTGTTTTGGTATAAAATAAACGACGAAGATATATATATATATATATATATATATATATAGAATTAACTTAAATCGCTAGTCGAAAATCTTCTACTAAAGTTTCACCTTAACGGATCATCAGGAAGTTTCGCCTAAACCCAAAAAACTTTTTCTTTTTCCTCTAGACCGGGATTCGAGATATTTTTATTTTTATCTCTTGTTCCTGGCCAGGGGTTTTTTGGTTTTTTTCTGGTACCGTGGATACTGGTAGATAATTGATTAGTAAATATATATATATATATATATATATATATATATATATCATTAAACAAAGAAACCAACTCAATTTAGTTTTACATTTTATAAAATAAAAGGTAAAAAGCTCTCTATTGGTCTCACAAGTGAAACTGTCAGGTGTTTTTTGTTTTTGTTTTTTTGCCGAGATCTTCGGGAATAACGTTCCTTGTAGTTTTATATTTAGATTTCTTTGGTAATTGTTTATTAAGAGTTTGTTACGATGAGTTATATAATATTAACTAAAACAATATAATAAAAATAATTAGCAAACAGTTATATAGTTTCAAGTCTTCAAATCTAATACATATAATTATACGGTTTCCTGTAATTATTTGTGTTTAATAATTGCCATTCGGTTGCACACAGTTACTAGTATATAGTTTCAAGGAAAGTTAAGTTGGCGACCGTACTCGAATGGGCCCCGAAGGCTCCCTTTTCAATAGCTACTACACTGAGGTGTTGGGCAGGGCGCACTCAAACCCCTGGAATGCCCTATTTTACCCTTGATCCGTACCTTATAATGCTGAGTGTTAAGCAAGGCGGCATCAAGTACCATTTTTTGAGTCTTTAGTATCACTCGATCTGGGATTGAACCCTCGGTCTTTTGGGCCATTGGCGAACACTCTATTCATTAGTACTGTAATTATAATAAAAATTAAAAATAAATATAGCTTTAAGTAACTATTCTTAATCCAGTTAATTTGCAGTTGTTTAGCTAAAAGCATCCCTATCGAATATTAAAGATTTTTAAAAGTACTCTTTGACCCATAGATGTTACTACCATTACGGATCACTGTGTATTCGTGAGTAATAGCAACGAAGTGTTGCTACACATTCCTTACATATCCAGAACTGAAGCCTCATCATCGGATGCAGTTAAGTGTTATACCCAGTACATCCTTTTTCGGCCCCGGCTATGGGTTAGATAGTACAACTACTGTTCTTCTAGGAGAATAGATTTGGCATTAAATAATCTACAAATGTTGATGTGCCATTAAACAAAGAAACCAACCAACCAATCCTTTTTCGGTTGGGATGGGGAGGATTTGTCTAACCCACTGGAGAGTTTATCGTGTATTCTGTGGAAAGATTAATGAAAATGTTTTTTCTTTTACGTCAAGTTTTTGATTTCTTCGAACAAATTTTTTTCGTGTGCGTCAAAAAATCAAAAGTTACCAATTGTACTTATCATGATTTAATAAATTAATTAAATAAAGAATATTATTTAAAACAAATTTCTTTGTAACTGATTGCGTTGACTTCGCCGTGTCCCAAGAGAAGTTTTTTTTTTTTTTTTGTTATCTCTTTACGTTAACAGGAATCTTTTTATCGACAAATTATTCTTAAAAAAACTAATGAGTCAAAAATGCTTACCGTAGTTTTAATAAGAAAGTAAAAAAGAAAAAAAATACAAAAAATAACTGTTTTAATAATCAAGTCTTTTAAATAAGAAAAAAAAAACACAATGAAAAATAGAAAAATTAAATAACAGCAAAGAAAAAATCTAAATAGTCCATTAATAATTTGCCATTGATCTTGAACAAAGAAAGTGGATCCCAATTGTCCTGCCCCCCAAAGAAAAATCAATAATTATCATCTTCTATTGATCAGGTTTACTACTATTTCTTTGCCATCTTTTTATTCCACTTTTTTGTCCTTTCTGCCTCATTATTATTTTTCTTCTTAGCCATCTCATCATTCTTCTACTTTTTCTCGGCCATTTCTGCTTTCTTTTTTTATTCTTAGACTTCTAATCTCTACTCTTCTTCCTGGCAATTTTATACCTCCTCCTTCCCAGTCATCTCATCATTCTTCTACTTCTTCTCGGCCATCTCTGACTTCTCTTTTTTTTTTCTTCTTTTACTTCTAATCTCTGCACTTCTTCGAGGCAAATTTTTACCTCCTCTTCAGCCATTTCATCAACTTCTCAGCGATTTTAACCTTTTTTTTATTATGCTAATCTTTACCCTTCGTCTCAGACACCCTACCTCCTCCTCTTCCTCTTCTTCATCCTCCTCAACCATCTCTGCTTTCTTCTTCTTCTTCTTCTTCTTTTTCTTCTTCTTCTTCTTCTTCTTCTTCTTCTTATTATTATTATTATTATTATTATTATTATTATTATTATTATTATTATTATTTATAGCATTAAGTGAAAGCGTCCGTGCTTTGGCGGTAAGCCAAGTTGTTTCTGAATCTTTATTTCATATTAAAAGAAAGAAATAAAAATGAACGAGATGAATAACTTTTGAATCAGGTTTTCAATTAAAAAGAACGAATATCAAAAAATATCACCCAATAAGGACATAGAGTTCATTTTTCTTTTTTTTATTATAATCAAGTACAGTTTTTGGCATTTCAACCAACAGTTGATGTCAAAGACGTGAATCTTACGTGACATCAGAGAGGTTTTCAAAGAACCTTACATCCGACTTCTTTTTTTAAATTCTTTTTAGAGCGATAAATATAATAAATGTAAAAAAAAGGAAAAAAAAAGATGTGAGCATGAAAAATTTCAACGTAGAAAACTAATCTTTTATTTCAAAGTAAACTAAAATGAAATAAAATGAAAACTAATATTCGTTTGTTAACGTTTAGGAGAAATAATATCAGCTAAGTTCAGTGTGACTCTATTCTGCAACGTCAACTCTCTGATTGGAATGGGTTACTAGCATGGTTAGCAGATTAAAGAAAGAGAACTGTAAATTCTTCAGACCTTTTTGTGGTGCAGGATTCTATTGTCTCTGCAAGGGATACAGTTTGCCTATTCTTAGTTGCGCCAACTTTGCTGTATTACATCAATTGTTACAAATACTAATATATTAAATTCGGCGACCGTTGTCGAGGATGACTTGAAGTCACTAAACCAACGTGTTGGTAGGGGACCTTACTTCTTTCCCTGAATTGATCCTTTAACCCTCGTTAAGTACCTTTTAATTCTGAGAGTTAAGCAAGGAAGTATCAAGTACTATTTTTGTGTATTTGGTATGACTAGACCTGAGATTGAACCCCGATCTCCCGGGCCATTGGCAATACGTAATTATATAATTTACATAAACAGTTCTAATACAATCTTTTGTTGGCGCACTGTAATATTCTTTGAAGAAGAAATTAGTCTTTAGTAATTAATTATCATGGAAGGTCTACTGGTGTCCACACAGAGCTCATGGATCTGCTAGGTTAACATTGGAGTGTACGTTTGGAGGAGTAATTGGGAAACTGCGCTTAGGAGTTTCTCCAAACATCTCCATCAGTACTCAGAATATCTTGTTTGTCTTGGATGGTTTGCGACATTGGCAAGTGGCAGTACAAATGCTGTCTGCTGCCGTGCTACTCCCAGTCGAACAACATAATTTTAGCTAAAAGTAACTGGTAATAATTCGCACAAATCTATAGGATATTAAATATTCCTATTTACTGGCGTCATTAAAAAAAATGTTCTAAGCCTCATCCAGAAAAAGGAGGGTAGGAAATTGTATGGGATTTTATGCCAAATCTATTTTTAAACAGATTAACAATTCTATTTCAAGCAATTCCCTTTAGCATAAGTACAGTTTTTGTTAACTATTCAATTAAACATTAGTTATTTCTTTACACGCAGCTAAATGAAAAACAGTTCTATTTCAAATAATTCCGTTTAGCGTAAGCACACAGTTGAGTTCTATTTGACCCATAGATAGAACCCTATCAGGTGCTACCACTCCGGACCAGAGTGGACCTGGAAGTGATGGCAATGTATGGGTACTCAGCATTTCCCAGAGCTCCAGCATTCCGGGAGCCTTACCATTAGATTGTTTAGTGTCATATTCAGGAGCCTCTTTGGGGAAGTCTTACTCTTCTGCAAAGGTGTAGTTGATGGATTTAGCAGCCCCATCCGACTGGGGCACACCCGGAAAGAAGAACCACAGCTACACATATTTGTAATATAATACACTAGCACTTCTTTTAAAACTAATTCTGATTTCTTTTTAGAATTAAGCGCAAATTGAGCCCGCACAAATTTGAGAGATGTGTGACAAATAGAAAATCTGGGAGAGGACTGGAAAGTTTTCAACAACGTCCGTAACATGAATAATTTCCAAAGAACTATTTTACCCATAGATAGACACAGAACAGGTACAACTGCTCCGGCTCAGAGAGTACTTAGTAGTAATTGTAAAAATTGAGTACTCAAAACTCCGAAAGTCTTATGCACCGGAGACTCTCTATTTTACTGATATGTGCAAAACTCAGCTAAGCCAATTCAACTCTACGGAATACAGCGAGTGCATCTCTGCAGAGATGTAAGTCTCCCCAAATGAGTGTCCTGGATATAAAAGTAAAAATTCTGGAGCTTTGACGAATGCGGAGAACCCCTTTATTGCCATTGCTCCCAGTTCCACTGGATCCTATCTAAAGTCAAATAGAACTAAACTGTGTGCTTATGCTAAACTGCATTGTTTGAAATAGAACTATTTTGACATTTAAACTGCGAATTTATGCTAAAGTGAATTGTTTGAAATAAAACTGCATTTACATTTAACTGTATGTAAATAAATGATGTCCCTATAAACTGATACTCAACTGTTTTTACATTTAACTGTTTGTAAATAAATAATGTCCCTATCAACTAATACACAATCTGAAAAAAAAAATTCGACTAACAAACCTACTCCAGTGAGTTCGAGTCCTTTTGGGTGCCCCATTCATATGGCATCGTGCCTCAAAATTTTCTCTGACGAAAGCAACAAGCTGGAAACATACATGTATGTTAGAACGAAAAAAAATAATGCTTAAAATATATAAATCTCTTAATGCATATATTCCTTCTTAGATATAAACTTTTTTTTCTTTTTTTGGACCAACAATATATATATATATATATATTCTTAAAATGTGTCTGTGTCTGTTATTATATGCTATGATTTCTTTACCAACAATGTATATATATATATATATATATATATATATATATATATATATATATATATACATTGTTGGTAAAAAAAAAATCATAGCATATAATAACAGACACATACACATTTTAAGAATATATATATATATATATATATATATATATATATATATATATATATATATATATATATATATATTCTTAAAATGTGTATGTATCTGTTATCATATGTTATGATAATATTTTAAGATTATATTCCACTGGACCCGGTCAGCCAAGGCTGTAAAAAACACAGACTGCAGAGGGCTAAGATCCTATTTATGAGTGTCCTGTATATGGCACTAAACAATCTGATGGTGAGGCTCAAGTAATGCTGGAGCTTGGGAAATACAAGTATCCCTCCATTGATTTCGCTGCCACGTACTGTGCTAAACTGAATTGTTTGAAATAAAACTGATTATATAAAACTGGATTTCGCATTAAATAACCTAAAAAGATTGATATGCCATAAAACCCAAACAAATAAACAAACAAGCAAACAACCATACAAACAATTTATATTATATACATTATCAAAATTCAACGTTGAAAGCGTTTTCAGTCAATATAATATTTACAATGCAGAACATCACAATATATTTCCAGTTTGAAATAAATGAATGAGAAAGAATAATGAAAGTATGTGTCCATTTGAATCTATTAAAGTAGATGTGTTAAATAAAAGTATACCTGATGTTCGGCAACGAGGAACTCAAAGTAGATATATTTTAGCCGGTTTTAATATCATCTTATTTATACAGATATATAAATGTGTGCCGAGGAATGTATGGATAAGGAACTCTATTGAATAAATCGTGGAAGCATCTCTAAAACTATCGTATTAAGATGAACAAGATATGCTCGACACTGCTGGAGAATGAAGGACGAACTCTTAAGTGACGGTCCGCTATGGACCCCTTCACGTGGCCGTTCCATCGTTGGCCGACGAACAGAAACTTACCGACAACAGCTCTGTGTGGACACAGGACACAGTTTAGAAGACCTGCTGTGGGCGATGGAAGATAGAGGCAGATGGAGAGAGAGAGAGAGAGAGAGAGAGAGAGAGAGAGAGGGAGTCAAGGAAATCCTTGTTAGCGGCGAGACTTCATGATGATATATATATATATATATGTGTGTGTGTCTGTGTGTCTGTGTGTGTGTATACTATTCGCCCAACAATAAATGGAATATTTTAAACAATAGACTGCAGTATAATAATTCAAAAAGTATTCAACCTAAATTCATTACCATTTTGAATATGATATAATGGCCATTGTCCTAATTCACTCGTTTAATTCGTTCCGGCATCTTCAGATTATTCTTATAGTTTTTCATCCCAGTGCAACGCAACTTAGTCTTTCGTTTTAAATTGGGTCACGTATTTTTAAAACTCTTTAGATCTGAAGTATTACAAAACTAGTTTCCGGCCTGCCTCGTCCCGGAGGATCATCGGCCTTTCTTCCTTTTATTTGCAGATGGACTTGCCTACTTATCTTGATTGTTATATTCAAGATATTTTCTTTGTTCTAACCTCTGGCCTTTATTAGCCAATTAGTGACCTTCTGGGATTGATTTTCTTATTGTGCAAACTATGCTTTTAATATATTTCGTATTAGTTCGTTCGTCCTTGTGATACTTCTTATAGCATCGAAAGAATCGGCGTATTTAGTTTCTTTGCTTAATGGCATATCAACCTTTGTAGGTTATTTAATGCCAAAACCATTCTCCTAGAAGAAAGGTAGTGGTATTATTTAACCCATAGTTGGGAGTATAAGGGGGTTCATACCTTTCCCAAGGGTATTTGCCCGAAAGAGAACGTAATAGCGCGACTGGAGTACTAACTGGCGTACTACGATTCTGCAGTCCATCGCTTTAACCATTACACCACGAGAACACCCCCCCACTCAGCGTGTTTACATTTTCATATGCTATTTGAAGCCCATATTGAACATACGGACAGTTTTAGCTATTGATTGATCTTAACGGCACCTCAATCCGTCTATAGGTACTTTATACATAGTGGTTAGGGAATTGCATCCATTTCGTATACATTGTTACATTTTTGCGTCCTTGATTCTTCAAAGATTTGTTCTGCTTACCGTTTTATTGAATAGGAAATATTTTAAAACTGATCCATAGTAGTGACTCTGCACACACTACCCCTCCACGACAGGGTGGACCAGGGTGCAATAACACTGAAGTGGAAAAATTACGTTATGAGTTAAGGTAAAAAATATCATGCTCAGTTGCAATATGAGCAAAGGTAAAAATCACATATAGAAGTGAATGTTATCTCATACGCTGTTGGAGATGTTACGTTCATAAATCCAAACAATTTACTCTCCATTGCCAAGAAGTGGATAAAAAGTGATTAAAATGTGCTTCCGAGTGAAACTACCTGGGGGCTCTTTGTTCAATACCTCCAACAGGTAAAGTATACTTACAGTAGATTAGCATTTTACCCGGTTATAATTAACGGAAGGAGAAAATTTACCTCAGTAGATTAAAGTGTTCAGTTCAAGGTCCTTCGTCGGCTCCAGAGATCGACATAAAACACCTGAAGAAAGTCGAAGGGGGACATATTGACAAAAACATTGCGAGTTTAAACATGAAGACAAAAATGCGAACAGTCTGATTCAAGCCATCATGCTTTATCTCTGAAAATACGGCAAATTGAAATGGAACTTGACGCATTTCCGGTCCTGGAGCCTCACCATCTGGTGTAGTTTAATGTCATACCCTGAACACCATTTTTTAAATTTTTAGTTCGGTGGCAGGGTCTTAATACCCTGTATGAGATTCAGTCACTGAATTCGGAACCCAGCAGACAAGCCACTTGACAAAATTTATCATCAGCAGTTAGGTACAAAAAAATGCCTGTCGCATCGACTTGTACTCGGGTAAACACGGCAGTAAGAAAAATTTCATTGATGGGAAAGGCTGACCCGAATAACACAACGTAAAAGAAAAAAAAAAGAAAAAAAAAGCCCGACAAAGGAAAACTAAAAAGGTATTCTTTTTGCTTTCTAATCAATACATAGAACGCAATAATGTAATTGCTATATCGAACATTACATAAAACATAACATAAACAATCGATGCTAAATACATCTCAGTAATTATTACTATCTCCAGCAATAAATGAATACAATATGAATATAAATAAATTAATAAAAATTAACATTGTCGCTTTAGTTACTAAGAGAAGCAACGCAGTCATTAAAGTAGACTGAATGTTGTAAAATATTTTCGAAACCAACTTTTGTAATTATGTGGACGACAAGATCTCTACCATCAAAGAATAAAAGTTATTTTTTTGATTTATATATTTTCGGAGGAAGCATCGTCGTTAGTTATATATGCATTAATACATTACTAGAATTCTTGTTTCAATGTGATCATAAATCATCCCATCATAGAAATGTTTTTAAAACGGCCTTAGAGAATAAAACAATTTCCACTCCAATTTGCAAAGGAATTAATGCTTTTTGCGGAGGTATTTATTCTTGTTGATCGCCATTCTTCCCCATCGTGCAATTAGTAAAATATTCATTATACATGCGTCATCGGAAGCGCAAAGACCCGAGTTCAAACCCTGTATGAGGTTGTTTCAATTTCACTTCGAGCTAAGCCACTTGGGAATAGCACGGATCCCTCTCTTCTTGTCTGCCCCATCAATGGGTAAGTAGTAGGGTAGATTGGGTTCTTTTGTCTTGGTTAGACAACTAATCCATGAAAAGAAAAACCCAAGAGATGACGAAGTAGTTATCTTGTAGCATCTTCATACCCAATAACCCTCATTTTTATCTATTTTTTCTTATGCCACTCTCTCTCTCTCTCTCTATATATATATATATAGTTATCAACTCTGAGCTGAAAAAAGGTCAACTGCTCCGCTGTAGAGGGGTAAAATCTCTTTAACGAGCCTCCATGTCGGCCCAGAGTGGCGACTTATAATGCTTGTGGACGAAACACTGGTTGCTGAGCAATCAGTGACCCGGCAACAGATGTGGTCACGTGAGCTCTAGTACTCCATTTTGGTTCTTATTTGGCTATACAAGTTGTCGGAGTGGACCAATTTGATCAATTGGCTGGTGACATAAAGCCTTAGCACGTATATGATTGTCCCGGTCGTATTATTCAAATTCCTCTTGTTGCAAGCAAACACCCATCTTTTTTTTCATCTCAAAGGTGCAAGATGAGATTGAGTTGAATTGAGAAAAAAAAAGACTGGGTACGACACTAAACTTCATCTGTGGGTACCCCTCCATTTCTTGAGCTTTGGAAAATGTGAAGTACCCCTTCATTAGCATTACTCTTGGGTGCACTCTGTCCCGGAGAGGTGATACCTGTTAGGGTCCTATCTAAGAGTCATATAGAACTGTTCATTCATTTCCTAATAATTATTTTCTGTAGTTGTAATTTGAAATCATTCCGCTGTGCGCAAATTGTTCGAATTAGATTGGAATACAAGATAGAATTACTCGTATTAAACAGTAATACTTGTAACCATTTAACTATGTGAAAGCAACTCAGCTTTAACGCATTTTAAACTAAAATTAACGACAAACTATTCACTTACAAATTGAATATAAACATGATTTGGTACTGTAAGAGCTGATATACCATAAAACACAAGCAAACCCTATATATCAGTTTATTTCTGATTTTTATCTATCTATCTATCTATCCGAGTCTATTTATATCAATGTATATATCTATTCAAGCCTTCCTATTCATATATCTCTCAATCAGTGAAATTTTCAATATATACATATATATATATATATATATATATATATGTGTGTGTGTGTGTGTGTGTGTACTGCAGCACCCTGCAGAAACTGCATATCATGTTCTTTTTTTTATTAAATCAATTCTCTTGAAAAAGTCCTAAGAAAATAAAGCGATTTCCAGTTCAATTTGCATCACAATGGAAAGTTTTCTTGAAGTCTTTATATATGCGCCGATCATCTTTTTTCTCTTTTTACGTATCAGAAATTTTTTCATTTTATATGTGTGTGTATACGCAATTGTAAATCAGAAAAAAAGGAAACTTCCTAGCGTGATATTTACTCAAGGAATGCGTTAAAATAACCTAACTTAGAAAAATTTAAGGTCAATTTTGGTCAAAAGTCAATAATTCTATGGCAACTTTATTCGCGATGAACGTCATTTTTATCTGTTAATCTATCTGTCTCACACTATTCATATCACTCAATTACACCCTGTTCATATCTATCTCATTTTATTCAAATCTATTTTAGTCTATTCATATTTATCTATGTATCAGCACAAACAGCAAATCTTAGCGAGATTTTCACGCTAGCAATACACCTAAAATGATATTACAGAACAAAGCTATTTCTTGACTATTTTACAACATTATTATTCAATGACTTCTTTTTTCAGGAAATGATTGATCTTACTGACGAAATATCCATTTCTTTCAACGAAATAAACCATGGATACTGTCACAGGAAAAAATCAGTGCTTGTATTAAAACCAATACTACACCGTGTGAGATGAATTCCATTTAATTTTTGGTAGGAAATAAAAAGTGTCACTTATTATAAAGTGCTGATTTCGAATCAATAAGCATTCAGTTCACTGGAATATATTATCAAATGGAAGCACACCGGTCTTTGTTTAAAAAATAGTATTTGAACGATTAGTCAAAAAGGAGTGTTCTTCATGCGTGACAAAGTACCCTCAAACAAACAAACAAATGTAAAATCAAGCCAAACAAAAAACAAAACCCAGCAAAAAAACATCAAATCAAACACACTGGCTGCCTTAGGAAATATTTTGTTTGAATGTTGAGGTTTTACTTAAGTAAGTAAAGTTGGGATCTTAATCGAGAGTGACCCGATTTTCAATAGTTAGTACACAGATGTGTAAGTGAGGGCGCTACTCTATTCCATGGAATGCTCCACTTTCCACCTTGATCCTGACCTTATGATGCTTTGTATTAAGCAAGGCTACATCAAGTACCATTTTTTGAGTCTTTGGTATAACTCGACCAGGGATTGAACCGCGGTCTCCCAGACCATTTACGAACACTCTATCTTATATGTCGAGTTAGCCCTAGGCTGCGCAGTCAGCTTGGTCACCTCACGATAAGCTCATTACGCCAAACCATTGTATATGTACAAATCAGAACCTGTCCAACCAAATGAGTCGCATAAAATCCTCTGGTGTCTTGTGATAAAAACGACTCGACTAATCCTAGGTTGAAGTTCAGACCTAGTGTTTATTAACAGGAGCCAAATAACTTGTCATCTAGCGAATTTTACCGTTCCAACGAACCATTGAGTAAAAATGAAAAAAGTTAAAAGAAAGACCTTGATAAAAAAAAAAAACTAAAAAAAGAAAGACCTTGATAAAAAAAAAGAAAGACCTTGATAAAAAAAAAAAAAAACTAAAAAAGAAAGACCTTGATAAAAAAAAAAAGAAAGACCTTGATAAAAAAAAATAAAAAAGAAAGACCTTGATAAAAAAAAAGAAAGACCTTGATAAAATAAAAATAAAAAAGAAAGACCTTGATAAAAAAAAAGAAAGACCTTGATAAAAAAAAAATAAAAAAGAAAGACCTTGATAAAAAAAAAGAAAGACCTTGATAAAAAAAAAATAAAAAAGAAAGACCTTGATAAAAAAAAAGAAAGACCTTGATAAAAAAAAACTAAAAAAGAAAGACCTTGATAAAAAAAAACTAAAAAAGTTATGGAACATGAGGTTGATGGTGATGTGAATTGTAGTTTGTGCTCTTGGAATGGTCCACTCTTGATCTGAGAATAGAGGAAATGAAGAAGTGAGACAATCCTAACGGCATCATCCAGATTAGCTAGAATAATCGGAAAAGTCCCGGCGAACTAGTGAGACTAGTCACTCAGTCTTCATTGAAAGACCGATCAAAAGTGGAATGAAAAACTCGTTAGAAGTCAGTAAGAGAAGGCTTGGATTAAGAGCTGGACATTTTAAGTGTTCTGAAAAAAAAAACATATGATTGTGAAAGTGACCATACGACCAATCGCAGATGGAGTTAATAGAATAGTCCCTAAGGATTTACAAAAAACAAAGACAGTACAGGATATGAGAAGACGAATTGATATCATGTAGACCACAGCACTATTAAATTCGTCTAGGATACTTAAAAGCGTCATAGAAACCTGAGGTGACTTGCTGTCACTCAGACTCTCTTGGGAAACCATCAGTTTGAGCTTGCGTGAAAGATTAACAACAACAACAACACCGATATAATATAAAAAATGACGTAAGATAAGAAATTACATTCACTGGAAAATTCTTAAATACTCTGGAATATTGGATAATGAAAATGATATAAATACTAACCATAACTAATGAAAAAAGCAAAAGGAGTTGCTCTTTTCTGGGACTTTTCTATCCAAACTAATAGAAAAATAAAGAGCACATGATAAGTCTTAGTGGTTAAGGACTATAAAAGAAAAAACTACATTTTAATTTGTTTTTCATTATCAACAGATAATAATATATCAACCAAAGAAAATAATAAACGATTAAATACGAAGATCTGGAAACAGAAAGTAAAAAAAAAATGTGGCACTTTAAAGTTCCTCCTATGCCAGTAATAGAAGGAGTCCTGGGTAGGATCTTTATAGTGACTGAAAAACACATTAACAAGCCCCAACCGATATAAAATACAAAATAATGTAATCTGAAGAGCGGCTAATTTACTTGGTGTTGTGGGAGCCTTACCCATCTCACCATAATGGACTCTTCTCACCGTTATTAGTACTGAGAGATTTCGCTGCCAGAGGGGCAGATCGATATCGGTGCTATCCGAACAGTACGAGACTTCTTACCTTTTCTATGTAACTCTATGTTCCTTGTGTAATATAATATGTTATCTAATATCCGTATTTGTGTTTGCATTAGTGACCCTTTCCGGGGCCACAAAACTTGGTGGGGTACTAATTATGTGATTTAAAAAAATAGCACTGAAAATACATAAACTCAAATAATCACAATTATACTTGTCCACTCGGCTGGGGCTGTAGAATACACTGACTTCATATCTGCTGAGGTGTATGACCTGTTCAACGAGTGTTCTCAAAATAATCTAATGGATAAGGTCCCAATTATGTTGGAGCTTTGAGAAATGCGGAGTACCACTTCATTGCCATCACTCTCAGGTCCACTGTAGCCCACAGTGGTAGCACCTGATAGGGTCCACTCTATGGGTCAAATAAAACTAAACTGCGTACTAATACTAAACTGAATTGATTGAAATAGAACTGTTTTGACACTTAACGTACGTACTTATTCTTAATTGAATTGTTTGAAATAGAACTGTTTTCGTATGTTAAACTGAAGTGTTTAGAATGGAACTGTTTTTGACATTGAAACTGTACTTACGCTAAACTGAATTTTTTGAAATAGAACTGTTTGTCTAAACAGAATAACTTGAAGTAGAAATGTTTTTGACAATTAAACGGTGTACTTATTTTGAACTGACTTGTTTGAAATAGAACTGTTCATTTGTAAAAAAACTGGATTTAGCATTAAACAAGCTACAATGGTTGGTATACCATAAACCCCAAACAAACAAACAAACAAACAATGATATTTTCCTAAACCAATGTCTTGAGTTAATATCCGGTAAATAAGTACAAGAAAATAAAAGCAAATCTGAAAATGAAATAATAATAATAATAATAATAATTACCATATTAAGAGACGACGTTGACAGACTATACGTTTCAAGATAAGAGGGAGGAAGAGGACTTACCAGCATTGAAGACAGCATTAACACATCGATACAACGACTCGAAGACGATACACAAAATCACGAGGGAGGACTCATTGCAGCCATCAGAAGCGATACTGATAACACGATAGACAACAGAATGACAATAACTAGGGAAAAAATGGGAAGGAAAGCAATTCTATGGGCGTTTTAAACGACTAATAAACAACATCTCACCCGATAAAACCTGGACAGAGCTAAGAAAAGGAAACTTTTAGAGAGAAACATAATCTCTCCAAATAGCAGCACAAAATAACGCCGTAAGAACCAATCATATCAAAGCGAGAATAGATAAGACGCAACAAAATAGCAAGTGTAGGCTATGCGGTGACAGAGATAAAACTATCAATCACATCATAAGCGAATGCAGCAAATTAGTGCAGAAGGAATTTAAGACTAGACACGACTGCGTTGGCAAGGTGATCCACTGGGAGATGTTTCAGATATTTAAATTTGACCTTACAAACAAATGTTATATGCACAACCCAGCACCTGTCCTCGAAAATAACACACAAACTCCGATCCTATTTACCCAACCCCTTCGCTCAGGCAGGATATGACACAAGGTCAATTTTTAAGTGGAGTTTAACAGGTTTGAATTCAGAGTTTTCCTTCTCTTAGACTAGTTGCCTCACCAAGGCTGAAGAATTTAGTCTGTCCTACTATTTACCCATAGCTGGAGGGAGAATAATTGGATTCATACACAAACTTTGACATACATACGGATCACCTAATCTTGACCCGAAGACCAGACCTAATAATAATCATCAAAAAAAGAAAAATTGCAAAATTGTCGACTTTGTTGTCCCGGCTGACCACAGAATAAAAGTGAAAGAATGTGAAAAGGATAAGTACCTCGACCTTGCTAGGGAATTGAAAAAAATATGGAACATACAGATGACAATAATACCAATTGTAATTGGTGCGTTTGGAACAGTAACAAAAGGATTACTAAAGGGACTGGAGGATTTGGAAGTTGGCGGACGAGTGGAGACCATCCAAACTACTACATTATTGAGAACGGCTAGAATACTGAGAAGAGTCCCGGAGACTTGAGCAGACTTGCTGTCACTCAAACTCATGAGAAAAACCATCAGTTAACGCTGATGTGAAAAACTGTAATGAGTAAATAATAATAATGATAATAATAATAATGATGATAAAGCAACATCTCTCACGAGAAAACGTGGACGTGGCAAAGAAATGGAAACCTGAAGAGAGAAGCTGAATCTTTCCTAATAGAAGCACAAAACAACGCCATAAGGACCAACCATATCAAAGCAAGAATAGATGAGACGAAACAAAACAGCAGGTGTAGGTTATGTGGCGATGGAGACGAAACCATCAATCACATAATAAGTGAATGCAGCAAATTAGCAACACGAATATCATAAAACTATACATGACTGGGTGGACGAGATGATCCCTTGGGAACTGTGTAAGAAATTTAGATTTGACCGTACAAACAAATAGTATATACACAACCCAGAATTTGTCCAGTAGAATGAGACTCACAAAGTTCTCCGAGATCTTGAAATTCAAATAGATCACCTGATCTCGGTCAGACGACCAGACCTTAAAGTAATCAACAAAAAATGAAGAGACTTTGCATAATTGTGAATTTTGCTGTCTCAGTTGACCACAGAATAAAAATGAAAGAAAGCAAAAGGAAGGAGAAATACCTGAATTTTGTTTTGGAAATGAAGAAAATATGGAACATATACCAATTTTAATTGCTGCTTTTGTTACAGTCACCAAAGGATTGGCAAAAGGACTACAAGACTTGGAAAGAAGAGGACGAGTGGAGAGCTTCGAAACTACAACAGTTTTGAGATCGGCTGGAATCCTGAGAAGATTCCGGGAGACTTGAGGAGACATGTTGTCGCACAAACCTCAATAAAAGACCTTTAGCTTCTGCTGATGGGAAGAACTCTCAAGGAATGAACAACAACAACAACAACAACAAAACAACAATATATATAAATCAATCTTAGGGAAAAAAATCGATAAAATAAATGAAAGTTTGAAAGTCTTTCACAGGTATCTGAAGAAACATATAACCAGTAGGTTAATAAATGAGTGAGATAATCTATTTGGAAAAAAGATACTGACAGAGAAGAACATTAGATGAGGAAAGAAAGAAAAAAATAGAGAGAGACAGTAGCAAAAGAGAGAAGGAATTGATGAGCAGAAATAAATTTGTTTCAAATAGTCACGTTTCGCGTTCGCTTGAGAGTACAATACATCATTTAGAGAAATAGAAGGTAAAGAGCGAGCAAATAAAATCCCACTGAAGGGTCGTCACTGAATAACGCTGTAAATATTGCCTGTCAAGGTGGTCACGACAAGCTATGTGAAGGGTCACCGTCTTCTGTATTCTCAACATTGAATAAGAACATCGGCTAATGCCGGTCAGGTAGATGAGGAAATCAACAACGAATTCAGACTATGAATTCTAAGGGCCAAGAAAAAAAAACCCGCTGGTGCGGACAACGATGCACGTGGGTCACGTAGGCGTTTTGCTGATAATAGATAGAAAACGATGAATATTGTGATAAACAAATAGGAGTTGTCGGAAAAAGCACTTAGTTCAAAGGCTAAAATGGATGCATAGTATATAAAAAGCTGAGATTATAGATAATATTGAGAAAAAAAAATGGTAGAAAGAAAATTTAAGTCCGATGAATAGAACAAAAGTGATACGGAGATTTGCTGGGCAATTTTATTTATCGGTGGTTTAGTTTTGTTTTATTTGTATTTTATATTTTGTTTTATTCTTATTTCATATTTTGTCGGCTACCAGAGTGCTCAATTCTTTCGAAGAGCTTTTCTTTATGCGAGCGGCGACTGACAATTCCTTCGTCAGAGTGCTCAACCCCCATGGGGGAGCGTACGAGGGTCATTCTATAGATAAGATGTTCTTTTTAAACAAACATTTTTCCATAAATATACTTTCTACACTGTTTGGAATATGTTAATATCAAATATCATTTTTTTCTCGAAAAAATATTTGTTTTGAGGCTATATAATTTGGCCGCAAATCGAACTGAGATTTTCAGGATTTAACAGAGATTTCTCTTCAAAATTTTGGTGATAGAAAAGTAAAAATCAAGTAAAATATACAGAAAGGAATGTTTTAGTAAAAGAAAAAAAATATTTGAAATGGGGCTACATATGGAGTTATCGCTACGATCCTGAGTCCCAAAAAAATGTCGACTCTCTGGAATAGAAAACTTTCCGAGTAGTAAAAAGTTAATGATGACAGTCTTCTGTACAATGAAAATACTCATCACTATTGATTTCCTTTAAAAAAGGGGCGATTGAAAACAGTTCTTCCTATTGCTAACTCATTAGACATCATATCACCTTATTTATTTACTGAGAGTCAGACACAAAATAGAGGGGTAAAAACATATATAAAACAACCAAAAAGAAAAAAACAAACAAATGGCACAGAGATAATATGGCACAGGTGGTGGGCGCTGTAGAATACACCAACAGAATATCTGGTAGATGAGTAAGATTCCTCAATGAATGTCCTGGATATTACACTATCTGATTGTGAGGCTTCAATAATGCTGAAAAACTGGAGAATGCAGTGTACCACTTTATTGCCATCATTCCCAGGTCCACACTGGTTCGGAGTGGTAGCACCTGATAGGGTCCTATCTATGGGTCAAATACAACTAAACTATGTGCTTATACTAAGCTGAATTGTTTGAAATGGAACTTTTTTACATTTAACTGCGTGCAAACAAAAACCGAACTTATGCTAAACTGAATTGTTTGAAATTGAACTGTTTATATCTATAAAAATAAATTTGGCATTAAAACGGTCGATATGCAATAAAACCACACCAAACAGTGATAATAGAACTTCAGGGCCTTGCAGGAAGTAATGATTAACAAGCCAGATTTCTTCGTAGGTATATCAACCTCGTTAGGTTATTTAATGCCACAGCCGTTCTTCTAAAAGGAGTCATAGCTGTGAGGATAATTGGATTCATAGCTTGTCCGAAAGTTAACGTAATAGCGTAAGTGGAGTTCGAAATCGCTCATTATGATTCCGTAGCCCAATGCTTTAACCATTACACCACGAGAGTGGTCCTATTAAAGAGCTAGTTGACAATAATTAGCTAGTTTAACTTTTACAGGAATCCGCCTATTTCTATCCTTAAGGCAAATTATGCCCGTTGATTACGTAGGAAGATTATAATAAAAGAGTTAGCGTATAAGTACGAGTTGTCGTAAAGCTTCATGGTATATAAGCCAATGATGCAATGACCGCGCCCATCTGAAGAGTGTACCCAGGAAAGAACGATAACTCATCTCTTCTTGGGGGTCATTATTCAAAAGAAATATATCATAGCACCGTTATCTTTGTTGCTGTGGAAAGAACTTACTCCCGAGTAATATTTTAGAAAATAGCCTTGTCGACTGTGGTTGTGGAATACGCCAACAACATCTCTGCAGAAGATTAAGACCCCCGAATCAATAAGTGTCGTGGATATAAGACTAGACAATCTGATGGTGAGATTTCAGCCTTGGAACTTTGAGTTATTAGTACACCTTCATTGTCATTACACCCCAGGTCTGTTTTGACTATAAGTAATAGAACCTGTTCGGGTCCAATCTGCGGGTCAAATAGAACATTTAATCACTTACTTTAACTAAAAGCATCTATGTACAGAGAGAAATATTAAATTGAAATCTGTTCAAAATGATTAATGTGAAATCGAACAGTCAGTATAAAATAACAATGCTTGAAACCATTTAAGTACTGAATTGAACAATGAATAGAATGTTGAATAGAATATTACTGTCGGATAACCATTCTTGAAACAATTTAGGGTCCCGGTTATGACTTACTTGTAAAACTCCCTCTAATGTTGAGACTCAAGTCTTAGAAATTGGGTATTGGGGCGCACCTTTCATAACTATTACTCTCACATCCACTCTAAATCAGAGAGAAAGTATCTCTTAGGATCCCGTCTATAGGTCGATGCAAATTTTTAATCATCTTCAACACTTGAAACCATTTACTTGTGTGCAAAAAAAATTACTGTGGATAAAATTGAATTATTGGCCCGTTGGCTAGACTGTTCACTAATGGCCAGGGAGACCGGGGTTCAATCCCTGGTTAAGTCATAACAAAGACTCAAAAATTGTACTTGATATCTCCTTGCTCAACATTCAGTATTAAAAGGTTTGTATCTAAGGTAAAGTGGATCAATCTAAGGAAAGGAGTAGCGCCCTTCCCTGCATCTCAGTGTAGTAGCTATTGAAAAGGGAACCATCCGGTTCCCCTCGACTACATTCGGCAAATTTACTTAGTATTAAATAGTAAAATTTGGGACCATTTAAATGTGTTCTGATTAATGAATAATGCTAAATAGATGGTTGGTTGGTTGATTTATGGCATATTAACCCTTGTTGGTTTTTAATGCCAAATAAATTTTTATGCAAATTATCAGCTCTTTTTCAAACAATTCAGTTTAGCATAAGAACACAGTTTAATTGTCAATAACATTTCTGTTCCAAGCTATTCAATTTATTCAAACAGATCTAATTGAGCTAATTCAGTTTAGTATATGTACATATCTTGTTTACACATAGTTAAATGTCAAAACAGTTATATATAAAACAATTCAGTTTACTGTAAGTACAGATTCAATGTCAAAAACAGTTCTAGTTCAAAATATTTAGTTTACCATAAGTAGGCTTTTTAAATGTAAGTACAGTTTAATGGTCAAAAACATTTCTAATTAAGCTATTCATTTTAGTCAAACAGTTCTAATTCAAACAAATCAGTTCAGCATAAGTATGCAGTTTAGTTCTATTTAACCCATAGATTGAGCCCCTTCAGGTTCTACCATTCCGGGCCAGAGTGGACCTGAGAGCAATGACAATGAAGGGATGCTCAGTATCCCCCAAAGCTCCAGCATTACTGCAACCTCACCATGAGATAGTTTAGTGTCATATCGAGGACACTCGTAATGGGGTGGTCTTATCCCTGTGCAGAGGAGCAGTCGGTGTATTCTACAGCCCCAACAGATTGAGAAAGCTGAATAGATTTACTAGTGTTAGATAGCAAAACTTGAAATGATTTACAGGAGATAATTCTAAATATCAAAATTAATTAAGTGTTAAAATACAATATTTGAAACCGCTTAACCCAGTGCAGACAAAGGAGTTCTGGCTCGATTAAAAATGATGTTATCAGTAAAGAAATCGTTACAAATTATATATATATATATATATATATATATATATATATATATATATATATATATATATATACGTGTGTCTGCGTGTGCGTGTGTATGTAAGTGTAAGAACAGGATTTAGCATTAAATAAGTTACAAGAGTTGATATGCCGTAAAACACAAACAACAAACTTTGGAAAATTCATCCGGCAAGCGAAGGTGAACGAAAGCAGAAATATTCCTCCGATAATGTCTACAAAATAGCAAATAACAAACCAAAATTCCGGTAATTTGAGAAATTAGGGGAACTAATTAGCTACAACTTTACTGTTAAAGTATGAATATTCATCCGACAATTTCTGGAAAATAACAAAAGACATATCAAAATTCCTGGCAATTTAAGAAATTTGGGAAACTAATTAGCTAAAATTTTATTGTTAGAACTAAAATGGTTTACGAAAGTATGAATATTCATCCGATAATTTCTGGAAAATTACAAATGACATATCAAAATTCCTGCCAATTTGAGAAACTAGGGAACTAATTAAAATCGACCTTGTGTCACACCCTATCCGTGCGGAGGAATTGGTATATATATATATATATATATATATATAGCTCTATGGAGGTTCTCCTTCTCATGGGAACTAAGCAAGGACGCTGTGTGCTGTTTTGAACAAATCCTGGAAGCAGCACGCCAAAAAAAAAAAAAACAACTGCTGTACAGCCACTTACCTCCCCTCAAAAACCATCCAAGAAAGTTCAACAAGATATGTTGAACGTTGCTGGAGTCGTTGGAACAAACCTATAAGCGATGTTATCCGATGAGCTTTTAGATGGACAGATGGTGAGATGGAGTCAAAGGAATCTGTG
Source organism: Sepioteuthis lessoniana (assembly GCA_963585895.1). Taxonomy (NCBI): domain Eukaryota; kingdom Metazoa; phylum Mollusca; class Cephalopoda; order Myopsida; family Loliginidae; genus Sepioteuthis; species Sepioteuthis lessoniana. Next base: position 42,116,640 of record OY757933.1, read on the forward strand.
CTGTCAGAAAGACTCATTATATATATATATAGTGTCTGTCTGTTTCGTTGAACCACAGCTCTTCCTTGTGGCTAGAAATGCGAGAAGCTTCAAGCTGAGATCGAAACCTGGCTGTCGGATATCTTACCGCAGGGTAAGCGAAGGGTAGACTAGTGTGTCGAGTGTTCATTAAGAGTCTGGTAGACCAGGGTTCTATCGTAGGTTGGTTCATACTAAAGGACTAAAAAAATGGTATTGATGCCACTTTGATGCTACCCAGCATCTTAAGGTGCGTATCAAGGGTAAAGTGAAGCAGTCCAGGGAAAGGAGTAGCGCCCTCTCCTACAACTTTTTGATAAACTAAAAAAGTAGAATTCATTAATAAAGAGAAACCGGAAATTTATGTTGTATTGAGTTTGGTTCTCACTAGAAGCCCTGATCTTGGGGGTCAGACTTAACTAAACTTTTATACCTAATGTGTCACATCATGGAATAAGGATCAGCTATTATTAATCGGAAGCAAAGTTACATAAATTGTCTGAAGGTAAATTGCACTTTTTACAGAGCTCGACTGTCGGTTTGCTTAGATGTAGCACAAGGCCGCATGAATTGGGCACCCAATGAGAATCGAACTCACTCGTGTAGGTTTGCTAGTCTACCTTGCTAACCATTACACCACCCGAGGTGCCCAGCTCGACTGTCGGTTTGGCATAAAGAAATATACAGAAAAAAATTATATTTAAAATGGCTGTTTTAAATTCCATTTATTCGTAAATAAGAAAAAAATTACGAGTCGGTCATCTCTCTTAATTTTGCCATTAACAGAGTAGAGACCTGAATCTCCAAAATCATGTCCAGTCGCTGAGTTATCATTTGATGAAGACTATCGATAAAACCAATTATTTTTCAACGGAGGCAAGAATATATATATATATATATATATATATATATATGCGCGTGGTGCATTTAATAAGTTTCCAGACATTTTTGTACAGACATTTAAAATTTTCGTTGACTCTTGAGAATTTAGTATGTTATCATATTATTATCATATATTACCATATGTTATAAATCTTCTGTGATGACTGACCAATTTTTTTATGATTTCAGGTTTAGATAAACAACAACAGCAGGAATTGGAATACACCCTACTAAAGTCTGATTGTCACAGCTTATGACTTTCAAAAATGCCATCTGGACGTGAGGACACTTTATAAGAACGATATGCAATAAAATTCTGTTTTAAACTTGGAAAAATGCCACAGAAACGTAAGGACCATGCTTCAGACTGCTTTTAGAGCATCTTTTGAGTGGTATAAGAGATTCAAGGAATGCAGGGAGTCGGTGAGGGATGATGAAAGGTGTGGGAGGAGTAAGGAAGTCAATAGACCAGTGTTGATTGGCTAAAGGGTTAGGATTAGGGTTACTATGTTGAGGTTTTAAGGAAGTTCAGGAAGAGATTCCGTCGGAAGAAGCCAGCACTCTAAAAATCAGGTCCGTGGCATTTCCACCAGGGCAATGAACAAGTCCACAACTTCATCATTGTCACAGACCAAGATGGGCATCAAGACGGTTCTTCACCCTCCCTATTGTCCAGACCTTGCTCCCTGTGACTTTTGGTTATTCCTTATTTCGTTATGAGAAAATTGAAGAGATAAAAGAGGCTGTAACGATGGTCATTGACATGCTCAGACAAGAGGACTTCCATGGAGCCTTCCAGAAGTTGTTGGAACAGTACAACATGTACATTGCAGTTGGAAGATATTACTTCGAAGGGGACTAGGGTTTCCTATCTGTACTATCAATAAATGTGCCCATACAAAAAAAGGATAGAAACTTATTTAATGATACTCGTATATATATATAAATATTCATGTATGTGTGGAAATATATATATATATATATATATATATATATATATATATATATATATATATATATATATATATGTGTGTAATTATATAAATACATGAATATTCATGTATGCATATATACATTGATATAAAATCTGGAAACATACACGTAAAAACAAAATAAGTACGTAAATCCTAAAAAAATACTAATCACATCGTAGACCTACCTATTTTGAAATATATGCTTGTATATAAACATATAAGTATATATACATACATACATCAAAGTGTATATATACATATATATATATATATATATATATATATATATATATATATATTATGCATATATATATATATATATAAGAGTGAGAATATAGAAGAAAAATGAAATAACGAACTATACTGACGTATGAAACAATTTCCTGAACGCTTTACATAACTGTGAGAAATAAAGCCTCGAGAAAATTGTTTCTTTTATATATATATATATATATATATATATATAAAGAGAGAGGGAGAGAGAGATAGACTGGGGAATTGAAAGGCCATAACGAAATGCGAAATATACAGCTGACAGTGATAATTTTTTTGGAAAATTAACTTTTGTGAGTAGACGTTTATTTTCATGGCTGTGTCACTCTTCTTATAAAAGTCAGCAAATCCTATAGATTTTGCCTGTCACCGGTTAGTGTGTCTATATACCAACGAATTCAAACGCCCATACAAACATTTACAAAACACACAAGTATAGGTCTCACACTTTTCTAATAAATTATGTGAGCAACTCTAAGCACGCATACGAAAAGCAAACATATATATATATATATATATATATATATATATATATATATATATATTCTTTTATGTGTATATATCTTTATCTTCAATGAGTTCCCATTAATAATTTCTTTTCTCGATACATTGAATAACCAGTTTCCCGCCAAATAGTTTATTCATCCAATCCCTTGGGCCTAATTAAAGATAAAGATCGATTAGAGATACGAACAACATAGACCCGATCACTCGTTAAATGGAGTAGAGGATATAAAAGGGACCATGAATTATTCAACCAGTATTATTTTTTACCCTTTCAATATTACATCCCTGCCATTTAGTCATTCTTTTTTTTTTTATATATATTGAGGATTGAACGATAAGTGTTTATGACAAGTGCAGTGCATCCTCAAGAACTGGACACGTGAAAAAAGCATCCGCAACAGTTTATGAAATGATTCATTGTCATTATATTATTCATGCTTCAATTTAACGTAAAGAGAGAAAACTTATTCTTATATATATATATATATATATATATATATATATATATATATATATATATTATTGTTGCCCAGGCTTTGTTGTGAGATTTGTCTTTCAAGATAATTTGTTTGCAATCATAAAAAATGCTGATTGGTCTATATTTAAAACATTGTATACTCTCATCTGTAATATAACTTGTGATCTACTGTATAAAAACGAAGAACCTTGCGATATATTTGTGTATTTAGTTGTTAATGCATTTATTTTCATTGTTGTCTTTAAAACAGTTTAAACATTTCCTATTTATGGCTATCGTATACGATTGAGGCATAAAAAACTTCATATATTATCATCATAAAGTCATGCTCCTTGCACGGATTTCCCTGACTCTCTGTCGACATTTATCCCTAACACCCATCGCTTCCAGCAGGTCTTCTAGGCTACTTCCTGTGTCCTTAGGGAGCGCTTGTAGGTAAATTCTTGTAGGGCAGCTTACAATGCCACGTCAATGTGTAGGAGTTTATAGGAAAATGTTATTCATAAGTTCGTCCTTACTTCTCCAGCAGTGTTCTGTATGCACTGTTCGTTTTATTTTGATGGTTTTTAGAGATATGAGTTACAGTTGTTGTTTCGTGTGATGTTGCTTCCAGGATCTGTTCAATATAGCTTGGAGCATTCTTGTGCAGTTCACGTCAAGCTTTTTCACAATACGTTTCTTCAGCGTTCATATGGTGCATCTGTACTGTAGTATTGACACGACTGCTGCTTGGAAGAATTCGCATTTTATTTAAATCGAATAGGTCCATTTGACCGACAACCTATTGATAACCGTCCATATTGCTGTCTCTGTCAGTAGATTTGAAGCTGCTACCGAGGTACGTGAACTTTAGAGTAGTGGTGGCTCTTTTTAAATTAAAACACATGTATTCTGTTTTCTCAGCATTTACCTGATGGCCAATGCTACCTGCTGCCTGCTCTAGATTTTTCAGCAAGGATTCGGCTTGCGTGGGTGTATTTGGAAGAAGTGCTATATCATATGCGTAGCCAGCGTCCGTAATAGTTTCCGTGGGATACCATCTGCTTCTTGCTTTTTTTTTAGTTTTAAGCCATTTTCTTTCATTAGATTTCTTGATGTTCAAAGTAAGTAGTTAAGACAGATTATGCTTATATATGGGGCTAATGTATCCCCTAGCAGAACACCAGTAGCAATATCAAAGAAATCTGTGTCTCCATCTGGTGAGTGAACCTTGATTTTCGTGTTACTAGAGAGCAATATCAATGCTGTGACAATATCTTTGGGGTGACCATTTATTAGAAATATTTGTTTCATCTTCCGTTTGTGTACGAAATCTAAGAACAAGAGTGTCACCTCGAGGTTTTTTTTCTGATTCGATAGATTATCAGAATTTGTGATGTCATGGAACGCTTTCTCCGAAAACCATTTCGATTCTTTCTAAGACTTTTTCTCAATTTCTTGTTCAATGCGATTGAGAAGCAGACCATTATAAACCTTAGCATATATGGAAGTCTGAGTTATTCCTCGATAGTTCTTGGTGAATCCCAGTTCACCTTCTTGGGGAAGGATACGATGCAGCTTTTTGTCCCTCTCTCTGGTTATATATGGTCTTTCTATATCGAAGCTGCAAGTCATCAGATTTTGGAGAAGGATACAACACAGCCTTTTGTCCCTCTCTCAATTGTATTCTGGTTATATACGGTCTTTCTATATCAAAGCTGCAAGTCATCAGATTTCCTTTTCTTATATAGTTCTGAATGTATTTAATCAAGACTGGCACCTTTTGCTGCTTTTAATTATTTTTCGTACCATGTTGAGTTCATCTTGATTATACTGTACTATTTTGATGTCTGGTTGGTTATTTATAATTTTCGAGATATGTTAATCAGTGACTTTAGGTGAATGTCTAAACAGATTCTAGAAATGTTCTTTCCACATCTGTATTGGTTCTTCTTTGCTGGTAGCTTTTAGTTTTGCGCTTGAGGTGCCTTTCCTTTTTAATCAATTCATTTACTCTCGAAATTGTCCAACTTCTACCGAGTTTCTAATTTTAATGATCTATTCTTGAATTAATTCTATATTTGTTCTTTTTAGTATGCGTTACTTTTCGAGCGTTAGCATTAGTGGGGGTTCTTACACATGGTTGCCCAGTCAGCTGGGGCTGTAGAATACACTGACTGCACCTCTGCAGAGGGTTAAGACCCCCAGAAACGAGTGTCCTGGATATGACACTAAACAATCTGATGGTGAGGTTCGAGCAGTGCTGGAGCTTTGGGGAATGCAGAGTACACCTTCATTGCCATTGCTCCCAGGTCTACTCTGGCCCGGAGTGGTAGCACCTGACAGGGCCCTATCTATGGGTTAGATAGAACTAACAGCATGCTTATGCTAAAATGAATTGTTTGGATAAACTGAATAGCTTGAAATAGAAATGTTTTGACAATTAAACCGTACTTACATTTAAACTACGTGATTATGCTTACCTGAATTATTTGAAATAGAACTGTTTTTTGACATTAAAACTGTATTTACAATTAACTGAGTTGTTACATATAACTGCTTGAATAGTTTGAAATAGAAATGTTTTTGACAAACTGTGTACTTATGCTTAACTGAATTGTTTTTAATAGAGCAGATTATTGACATAAAAATGGATTTGGCGTTAAATAACCTACAAAGATTGATATGCCATAAAACCCAACAAACCAAACCTACACATGGATGCTATTTTTCAAATTATCTTCTTTTTTTCCTTACTGCTAGTGTCTTCCATGGAACTTTCTATCTGGCTCTTAGTTTGGCACGCTTTCTTCCATGTGAGCGCGGACGAAGTTTACATATTCATCATTCAGTGTTTCAGATATCTGCTGAAGAAAATCAAATTTATTTTTTTGTGTTATCGCAAGATAGTTGCTAATAGCTCTATTGCTAAGTAAAAACCAGTCATAGTATGTGATTTTGACTGCCCGTGTTGTATTCTCGCGTAGGCTCAGATGTATCTTTGCTGTGAGATTCTGTGATACTCTTTCAAAAGAGGAATATGCTTCGAAGTTCAGAGCACTATTAGTCCATTTCTTATTTATGCATTCAATCTGTGCTTCGGGATTATTTGCATTGGTGTAGATCCGTAGTTATCACTCCCTTTTCTGGAATTTATTACTAGGGCATATTAGTCGGTTTTCAAGAGAAAATCCTTTTATATGTTCCCTATTTCCGTTTGACGAATTGTGTAAGCATAATTTGCTGTTTTTATCTTTACCTTTTAATCAATCAAATCTCCACTGATGATTAGAACGTTGCGTTTGTGAATGCTACGGACAAGGGAGAATAGCTCGTTGTCGATAGTAATACATTCCGTTTCATCTAAAGTATCGATTGGACTATAACAGGAGATAAATTGCTTTGCTGGGGTGGCCAACACAGCAATGTAGCTACCATTATTCTCGGTTGTATTTTCTCGATGATATCAAGTAATTTTAGGGTGCGAGTATTGAGAATTACAATGCTGAGTGTTAAGCAAGGAGGCATCGAATACCATGTTTTGAGTCTTTGGTATGACTCGACCTGGGATTGAACCCTGGTCTCCCGGATAATTGGCGAACAATCAAACTATTATGCCAATTGGCCAGTTTTACGTAAGTTGGCCGACCATATTCGAAGATAACCCGAAGGTTCCCTTTCAATAGCTACATCACTAAGGTGTTGGGGGGATGCTATTCCTTTCTCTGAATTCCTCCTCTTATCCCTTATCCGTACTTTATAATGCTGAAAGTTAATTGAGAAGGAATCAATTACCTTTTTTTAAGCTTTCGGTATTATTCAATCTGGGATTGAACACCGATCTTCTGGATCATTGGTTACCACTCGATGCACTATCTTAATTATACTTCAAGTCATATTTCTTCCAGAATTACCGGCTGGAACATAACCAAGTAGCGATTTTTTTTAAATGGAGTAAGAAAAGCGAAAGAAGAAATATATATATATATATATATATATATATATATATATTCTCCGTGAGAGAATATGTATTTTAAAAATGAAATTCGAAATCTAATATAGCACAGATTTATCTAGATAAAGAAAAGACGCCAAAAGTCGAACTGTCAATTTTTATAAAGAGCGGTTTAATACAACTGGAATGCTATCGGTCGGTGATATATTCACCGAAAAATGCTAAATGCCAGAATCACTGAGCAGCCATAATTTTCAGCTGCTGTAAAAATCGACGTTAAGATTGCTAATATCAACTGTTGGAATAAAAAAAAATGGATTGACCAGCTTTGAGTTGGGGAATGAATATACTATTGAAAGACCCTAAATTCCTCGAAATCTGATGATCATTACATCCCTGGTAATCATTCTTGCACATGTATATTTTGCTTTGAATCTGAGAATAGCACGGATGTTAACTGAAAAACCTTCTTGGTAACGATTTGAAAGACAATGAACATCTCGGAAAGAAGACAAACAGGGCATGTTGGGAACAGTGCAAAATATAACGTTGCTTTATACCAAGATTAGTGAGCTGCAAGGTGTTAGCAGCAAAACCATAATATATAAAGCCCTGATAATGTTTGGATTGACATTATTTGAGAAAAGAAAAACAATTCAAGCATATTCGAGGCAGCTGAGAAAACTGCAAAGTTTGTTCATGAAGACCTGTAATTCATATGCGGGGAAGTAATAACAAAAAAAAGTTTTTTTTTGGTCTTTCGCCCGACTGAATACTGTATCAAGTGATATGGCTTCATTTTTTTCGGGACCTTTCGAGAATGTGTAGTTGCCAAGTAGATATCATTGCTCCTTGGTTTATTCTGACTCGAAAGGATAGTGCTTTTATGAGTCTCATCTATGGTCTAAAAAACCTATATTTTGGGGGGTTTCTTATTAATTTCTCTGTTAATGACAAGTAGAAATTAAGGGTAGTAATCAGAATTACTTCAGTTAATATTTTATAGGATCATTATTTAAAAAGAATTATCGTGTCTTTGAAAAGCTCCAAATTTCAACTTTTCTTTAAGTATTTTGTCTTTAATGAACAAAATTTAAAGAATCCAATAAAAAAGGTTGTTTCAGTTTGATTTAGCAAATACTCGTTGTATATTGTCTTAAAAATGTAACTATCATTTCGACCATGTTTGATTGGTTGTAATATAAAGGCGCAAGTGGTTATTCTATCATATTGAGTAGAACTGCATTACGTTGTTGTTCACGTTGTTGTTCATGAGTATTTGTTAAAACAAACTGAAATAGAGAAAACAATGTTGAACTCATGACAAAAACAAAAAAGTAAACGTATTTTTTTGTATTTTCTGTTTTTGAAACATTTGTGTCACTTTTCATATTTTAGTCATATATATATTACCTGAAGGTACTTAAAGGGGGTGTCCTCGTGGTGTATGGTTAAAGCGATTGACTGCGGAATCGTAGTACGTGAGTTCGTACTCCAGTCGTGCTATTACGTTCACTTTCGGGCAAATACCCTTGGGAAAGGTATGAACCCCCTTATCCTCCCAGCTATGGGTTAAATAGTACCACTACTGTTCTTCTAGGAGAATGGCTTTGGCATTAAATAACCTAAAAAGAGTTGATATGCCATTAAACAAAAGAAACCAAACCAAACCATGAAGGTACTCGAAGCATTGTCATACAAGAATTCAAAAAAAAAAAAAAAAAGGAAATATGTATTTGACATCGCTTAATACAAAAAAAAAGTTTACACTGCAAATTTGAAAACTGACCAAGAACTGAATAATACAAAATAAATAATGACGAAATAAATGGTGGCACTCTAAATGCGTATGTTTGTAAAAACTTACAAAGACAATAAGAGAGAAGATATATAATTGGGGATATTGAAACCAAATTTAAAGAAAAACTGATCAAGATGAAGTAAATTGTGATAGAAAAATCAAGAATGAAGAAAAGAAATTACAACCTTTATACCGGAAATAATTTAAACAATTGAAAAGACATGAACAGTTTTTTTAAGCAAAAGGAATACATTTTAAAAAAAATCTTGGCTTAAAAGCAAGAAAGGGACTAAAAGAAATCGTTTTCTAAAGAATGGAAGATAGATAGAAAAGTGCATAGAGAAATATGGACTTATTAGATACCAATATTAAAGAACAGAAAAAAATAATTCAAGCAACGAAATAACATCTAATATGGAAGAAAAAGAATATCTAAATGAATGTATTTTATATTTATAAGGAAAATTAAAATATCAAAGAAGTTTATTATTCGAGCATTATGTCCTATAAAAATAATTTAAACAGACTCGGAATGGTCACACAAAGACATTTAGAATAAACTAAATTTCTTCACAACTGTATATTTGGAAGGCAAGTAAAGAAGAAATTATATCTTGCTTTGGCTAGAACAAAAGAGAAGCAGCATATGAAAAAATAAAAGAGGCAAGAGAAAAGAAAGTTAAAAAAAAAGAATATATTATAAATGTAACGTTGCAGGATCAGTTGTAATATAATGAGAGTAACATATATAAGTGAGGGTAACCCTTCGCACGTAGGTGTAAATACGATGCTTCGATGATCATTAAATAAGTCTCCAGACTTTTTCGTATGGGCACTTTTATTGATAAGACACACAAGAAACTCTATTCCCCCTCGAAGTAATATCCCCCGGCTGCAATGCACTTGTTGTACTGTTCCAACAACTTCTAGAAGGCTCCATGGAAGTCCTCTTGTGTGAGCGTGTCAATGACCTTCGTCACAGCCTCTTTTATCTCCTCAATTGTCTCATAACGACAGCCTCTGAGCTTAGGGAATAAGCCAAAGTAACAGGGAGGAAGTTCTCAACTATAGGGAGGGTGAGGAACTATCTTGATGCCCATCTTGGTCAGATAGTCTGTGACAAGGATAGAGTTGTGGACTGGTGCATTGTCCTGGTGGAAATGCCACTGACTCGATTTGAAGAGTACTGGCCTCTTCCGACGGAATCTATTCCAGAACTTAAAACCTCAACATAGTAACCCTAACCCTAACCCTTTGGCCAATCAACTCTGGTGTATTAACGTCCTTACTCCTCCCACACCTTTCATCATCCCTCACAGACTCCCTGCCTTCCTTGAATCTCTTATGCTATTCCAAAACTGATGCTCGATTCATGCAAGATGCTCCAAAAGCAGTCTGAAGCATGGTCTTTACGTTTCTGTGGCATTTTTACAAGTTTAAAACATAATGTCATTGCATATCATTCTTCTAAAGTGTTCTCACGTCCAGATTGCATTTTTAAAATTCACCAGCTTTGACAATCAGGCTTTAGTAGGGTGTATTCCAATTGCTGCTCTAGCTGTTCATTTGAACCTTAAATCATAGAGATTGGGCGGTCATCTCATCAGATGTATAGCAATAACATATTGCATTTTTAAGAGTTTACAACTATTTCAAATGCCTGTACAAAAAATCCTTGTAACTTATTGAAGGCACCACCTACCTGACCAAGCCCAAAATAAATAGCTGTTACATTTCGCAAAATACAAAGCGACTCTTTTTTATATATATATATGCTAAAGTTTATTATCTAACTTCAAAATTTCACACAACAGTCATAAAGGAGATGACATAGAACGATAGATAGAAAAAATGACTTGTGTTCATGAGAAACGCAAGTATTTCCATTCGTGAGAGACGAACGATCAAAACCCTAGCTTCCCTTTTTACTTCTCCGACCAAAAACTGTCTTCAAAAAGCTCTACCCGAATTTGTCCAACCAACTGCAACCCTCTCTGAGCGACTCGACTCTCTGAACTCACCTCAACTGACTCACTCTGCTTATATATATATATATATATATATATATATATGTTTAATTCATTCTTTACTATGTCGTCCAAGCCGATGTCTACAATTACCTGTCAATTCCTATCCCCAGAATTCGTGTGACATGTGAACCATTTAATCTTCGAATGCGACTTAAAATTCAAATCAAAACTATAACCTACTCACCATTTATTTCTACAAATAGAATGATCAACTAATAAATTTAATTACCATCCTTGATTATGTTACATAAATAAAATGATTGAAAATCAAAATAACAATAGAAAGATATTAAAATAAATGAAAGTTTAAAAGAGTGAATCAAAAGGGAAAGTTTGAAAATATTGTATACAAACGATAATTCAATAAAAAGAACAAAATATCATCAACAAAAATTAATTATCAATTTATATAAAATGATTTTTTATTGCAAAAACACATTCGTCTGCGAAGAATGTAAAAGAAACAGAAATAGAAATACCAAATTTTAAATTAGTTTGGGAAGATAGAAAAATAATACAAATTTTGGCGGGCTGATATTTATGCACATAACACTTTAAATATCTAAATTGTATAGGTTCAAGAAAAAAAAATCAGAATTTTTTGCTTTAAGAATAACTGATTCTAATAACGAAGTTGTTGATATGTGAATATACAAATCTTCACATTTTAGTAAAAATAGTGATTATAAACAGCTAGAACAAATGAATGAGGTTCCTATCAGGTCAGATAAATCTTAAGATTATTGGATATTACAATTTAACTAATGTCAATTAGGTAAGTAGTTCGGTTATGTTACCTGGTAATCAAATTAGACAAAATTTGTAATACAAAACGCATATTTTGATTTATTTACAACAAACGGCCCTTAGTATATACTAGATGCAAATTAGTGAGAATTAGATAGGAGAAAGCGACTTTAAATCATTTTCTTTCGAGTAATGAATATTTTATGGATTTAAGTTTAATGGCACCATTAGCGAATCTGCTAATGCAAGTAACGAAATAGAAGTTGAATTCTGCTTGTATGAACAGAAAACAGAGAAACTGGTCTCAACATACAGAAGAATTAGTATAAGAAAAGGGAGTTATTATTGATTTGTATTACAATTCTGATACTCTTGGCGCAAATGAAACGTGGCTAGAATTAAATACAAAAATAAAATCAGCAATGAAAACTATTACTAAAGTTATAACATTTTCTAATCAAGGAGATCCATTAAAAAAATTACCTTGGGACAAAAATCAACAATCTCATTAAAGAAAAGAAAAAAATAAAAACTTGGAAAGAATTTGAAATTATGCAAATATGGAAAACTATGAAAGACTTTCAGAAAACAAAATGACTATAAACAAAAAGAAATAAATAAAACATTAAAACATGAAAATAAAATCTGTAAAATCTGTAAAAAAGATTATAAATCTTATTCAAATAAGGAAAATCAAAAACTAAAATTCACAAAAACTTAGTTTGTTAAAAAAACAAAAACAAAACAAAACAAAAAACAAACAAATAACAAGACAGCTGAATTATCAGACAAACCAGCTGTACGAGTGACATTTTTCAATTTGTTCATTCTTTACTAATATTAGATACACTTTCTGTGTATGGTGTATCAGGAGTACTACAAGGTGACACGCTAGCCCCATACCTCTTTATCATCCGTCTAGACTATATGCTTAGAACATCGATTGATAAAATCAGAGAAAACGGCTTCGAGATGACAAAGAAAAGGAGCAGAAGGTACCTAGCAAAAACAATTACCGATGCCGACTACGCCGATGACATAGCGATTCTGGCAAATACACCCAACCCAAGCCGAAAACCTACTACATAGTTTGGAACGAGCCGCCGCAGGCATTGGCCTCCATGTCAATGCACACAAAACTGAATGTGAGTGCTCTAATCAAACAGGCTATCTCCACACTAGACGGAACCTCTCTGAAACTAGTAGACAAATTCACCTAACTAGGAAGCAGTATCTCATCAACCGAAAAAGACATCGACACGCAGCTAACGAAGACATGGACTGCTATCGATATGCTATTGATTACATGGGAATCAGACCTGACCGATAAAATGAAACGCAGTTTCTTCCTGGCAGCGGTCGTATCGATACAGCTGTATGGATGCACAACTTGGACGTTAACAAAACGGCTGGAGTAGAAGCTAGACGACAATTACACGAGAATGTTGCGAGCAATATTGAACAAGTCCTGGCGGCAACACCCCACAAAGCACTAACTATACGGCCACCTGCCTCCCATCACGAAAACTATCCAAGTTAGACAAACCAAACATGCAGAACACTGCTGGAGAAGAAAGGACGAGCTCATAAGCGATGTACTCCTATGCACCCGCGCATATGGCCGAGCAAAAGCAGGACGACCAGCTCGAACATACATACAGCAGCTATGTGAGGATACGGGATGTATCCCTGAAGACCTGCCAGAGGCGATGAATGGTAAGGAGGAGTGACGAGAGAGGGTCAGGGATATCCGTGCTAGCGGTGCGACATGATGATGATGATGATATATATATATATATATTCTATGGGGGTACAAAAAGCCCAAATTTATTCATGTTAAAGAAATAAAAAAAAATGAACAACTAACCGGTTTCGGTACTACCTGGTCACAGATCAACTAGGACAACGATTAAGACAAAAGAGACGAAATAGACTCTGTTATGTAAGAAAAAATATATGACGGGGAAGGGAATGTTAAATTGTTATCAAGTTAAGATCTAATAAACATTCCCACTGCTTACAGAGGGACGGTTTATGAGTTAAAATATGAATGGTCTCTAACACTTTAAGATGTAAATCTGAGTGGGACCTGCTTAAAATCGTAAACAGGTCTGCACTGTTGGACGAGGCACAACCACGGTTATTTATTAGGTGTTCCGCTATAGCAGACCCGTATGTGTTATTAATATGGTTAGCGCATATATATATATATATATATATATATATATATATATATATGGACAAACGAAAAGTGACAACTGAAGGTATACAATTATTGTTATCAGCGTTGGATATACATAAAAGTTTGAAGCTTGTATAAATACATCCCGGAATATTAAAATGCTTATCAAATGAAAGTTTTATCTATGCAGTAAGTAAATTGGTTGAGAAATGTATCAAATATGAAATGGTTCCATATAAATGAAAGACAACAATTGTAATACTACAAAAAAATGTTCGATACATTTAAAAAGTAACTGCCGACCATTTTCTCGAACATGTATCTTTTGATGTTTTTTTTTAAAAAAATGATTAAATTCAGATGGGGAAGATATAAATTACAATTAACATGGTTTCGTCAAAGGCAAATCATTGTATTTCGGAAAGTTGTGCTATGATAAATGAATATTTGATGGGTGGGGATAATGCAGATATTATATATTTGAATTTTAGCAAGGCATTTGTTATGGTATCTTATAACCATTTATACATGAATATGAAAATATTACATATTTCTAAAAGCAATTGAAATTTTGTGCGGGGGTGTCCTCGTGGTGTAAAGTATTGGACTGCGGAATCATAGTACGCGAGTTCGTACTCCAGTCGCGCTATTTCATTCACTTTCGGGCAAATACCCTTGGGAAAGGTATGAGCCCCCTTATCCTCCACAGCTATGGGGTAAATAGTACCTCTACTGTTCTTCTAGGAGAATGGATTTGGCATAAAAATAGGTAACAAAATTATCTGAAACATACAGATATCAGCCAATGTTCCTCAGTAATAGGTACGGGACCATTGTTTTTTTTATATTCATAAATGATTTACCTTATGGTATAAAATCAGAAGTAAAACTATTTTTTTGATGGTTTTAAACCAGTCGTGAGACTATTTTCTATTGAAATAACATGAGGAAGCTATTTGAAAATATAAATTTAATACAGATAAATTTAAAGTATTACATATTGGATCTAAACACATTGAATTTGAGTATGAATTAAGCTATAAAGTAATTAAGAAATCTAAGCAAATAACACAATCAATAGGTTGGCTTTAGCTGTCAGAATTTCTTAGACGAAGTTTGATGATTGTTACCATTCAGGGTTTTCAGACAATTGTCTACATTTTTATTGTTTTATTCACAAAGTTTCAGTCGATGTATCCTTCGGCATTTTTCAGGTGTTTCTGGTCTTACTAAGGAGCCTACACGAAAATTCGAACCACGTCCTTTATTTAATTCACAGGAATCACTTGCTTGGATTTTGTTAACCATAACCAGATACAAGTGTTAAGTATTCCTGAATTGTTACGCATCTGCAGTCAGGATCTAACCTGCAACAACCAGATGATTGTCACTTAGAAGCTTAGACAACCAACGCCTATAGCCGTTACGGCATGTATCCCTGGAAGTTTGTATTTATAGTGTGCTTGTTTTATGCAAATGTTTTTAAAGGCTAATATGAGAAGATAATAACAAATGGAAATGACCAAGGGGTCATATAAAAAATGATAATAACAGAACGAATAAAAGTAGAAAAATAATTCCAACAATATCGAGACCAGTAAGATGATGATGATGACAGTTACTTAGAAATAGTAAGTAAGTAAGTAAAGTTAGCGACCATAGTCGAGGGTGACCCGAAGGCTCCCTTTTCGATAGCTACTACACCAAGGTGTAGGGGAGGGCGCTACTCCATTCCCAGGATTGCTCCACTTTACCCTTGAACCGTACCTTATAATGCTGAGTGTTAAGCAAGGTGGTATCAAGTTCCATTTTTAAAGTCTTTGGTATGACTCGACCTGGGATTGAACCCTGGTCTCCCGGGCCATTGGCGAACACTCTAACCGCTGGGCCAATGTCCCGGTACATTAGAAATAGTATTTAAAATTAATTAAAGTTATTATTAGTCAAAACAGGTGGAGGGAAATAATTGTTTCGACTTTTAAATTATCTATATTTCTTTTAACCATTTCAGTTGCTTTTTTTTTATGTGATCAAAATTAATTGCTAAACATTCGTGTATAAATAATGGTCATCATATCAACAATGATGAGGAAAATTGATTAAAATTCTTAGGATTTATTAAAGAAAAAAAAAGGTGGATATTAAACAACGGATACAAAATTATTTCTTGCGCTTACTCAGTTGTTAATTCATGAATTATTTTGCAGGGTTCCTTGAAAACATTGTTTTGTTTTGATTTTTTTTAGATTCGTGAGCAGACAAGTTTTAGCAAGTGAAATAGATTGAGGACCTAAAATAGATTCCTGTCTTAAAGAAAATAATCGACCTGACCTAGCCTTGATTTACCCTGTTAAAGAAAAGACGCCAGACCCGAAATGATAAAAAGAATATTTTTTGTCGAGATTGATTTAACAAAAGTCCAATGTCATTGGTCGTTGGTGTAATAACTGAAACATTTAATCTCGGAACCAACAAGAGGCTATAATACTTTTTGTCGAGATTGATTTAACAGAACTCCAATGTCATTGGTCGCTGGTGTAATAACTAAAACATTTAATCTCGGAACCAACAGGTAGCTATAATACTTTTTGTCGAGATTGATTTAACAGAACTCCAATGTCATTGGTCGCTGGTGTAATAACTAAAACATTTAATCTCGGAACCAACAGGTAGCTATAATACTTTTTGTCGAGATTGATTTAACAGAACTCCAATGTCATTGGTCGCTGGTGTAATAACTACAACATTTAATCTCGGAACCAACAGGTAGCTATAATACTTTTTGTCGAGATTGATTTAACAGAACTCCAATGTCATTGGTCGCTGGTGTAATAACTAAAACATTTAATCTCCGAACCAACAGATAGCTATAATTTTCAGCAAATGTGAAAATGGAATCTAAGTTTGCAAATATCAACTGCTGAGGAATAGGTAGAACTGGGGTCCGATCATTTCAGATTAGGTTACTTAGAGCAGTGAATTTGTTATTGAAATATCTGAAATTTCCCCAAATACCAGGATGAATCCATCACGGATACTCCCCCATGCGCATCAAAAATATATTTTGTGAAATTATTTGTTTCTGTGGGTGATTTGTTTGTGACGTCTGTAATCACAGCTACTCTTTCCTCATTGTCAATATAAATTTATAACTTTTTTTTCACATTATAAAACAAAACAAATTTCCATACTCTGTTGTGCGTGTTGCCTTTTATCTCAAGTTCATGCTAATATAATTTTTCAAAAAGTTTTTCACTTTAGGAAAAGAAAAACGTGTTCTGTTGTGCGAATTTATTTTCTTTAATCTCTAGACACCCCTCCATCACAATAAACCTTTGAAACAAGCTGATGTAGAATTCTCAAACGTTTTAATTGCAATTCATATATATATATATATATATATATATAATTGGATGGTTTCTACCTTTTGGTCTTGATGTCAAAGTGGTCGAGAAATATAAGTACGTTCTACTCTTTTCTTTGGTGAAACAAGATCAAGGACTATGATCATATAGTCACGAACATTGTTCTGCCGTGTTCCTCAGAAAAGAGTTGGCGAGCCGAATGCGAACTCAGGGCCGATTGTTTGACACTGTAGATCAAACGTATTTTACAAGTTGGACGAATGTACGGGGCATTGAGATTATAGCATAGGAAATCGAATTAGATTTTCGTTAAAAAAATTTCAAAAGGAGGTATTTGTAACAATATAGTTGATAAACATATTTTTGGGGAAAATATCAAAGTGGGTTGCAATTTAATAGAAATTCTTTATTTTCCATCCAAATTCTTTATTTTCAAATTTAAAGCTCATATATATATATATTTTCATTCTGAATTTTTTTTGGAACCGGAAAAAAAAAATGTATTTATATGAGCCGGTATTTTCTTTCATTTAATTTGTAGAAGTTGCTAAACTTATGAAAGGTAAATTCTTATAATAAAGTTAGTTTGGTGTTTTAAAAGTTCATTACTATTCATTCAAACATTTTTATTTATGATTGTTGTAATTATTGCCTTGTGAAAATTCTTAATGTCTTAACATATATATATATATATATATATATATATATATATATATATATATATATATATATATATATATATTGTGATATCAATACATATATATTACTGACCCTCTGCGCGCGCAAGAATGAAGTGAGACAGGGTTAATTCTGTATGCGCAGTTCACCAAGTCCCAGTGCAGAGTTTTCTGAATGAAGATGAAAGTTCACGTTACGCATACTCGGAAACACACACACACACACACACACACACACACACACACACACACACACACACACACACACACACACACACACATATATATATATATATATATATTTAAACACATAAATTCTCTTTGAACTTGAAATACAAAAAAGTAAATGTAGCTGTGCATTGAACATGATTTATTAACATTAAGGCTTTAAATAATCTTATACAGGTTGAAGCGCCATTAAAATAGGTTTCTATCATTCAACCAACCTCCCTCGTATTTCAACAGCATACCCCTTAAATTAGTCATGTGAATTGTTGCAGATCATCTGGTAAGAGCAGTTAATCAATTCTCGTTATGTGGCCATTATTTAAGGGGAGCGAAGATTAACGGTCGTTAATTAAGATCGATAAATCACTGAATGGTGAGAGGACGTCCAGCAGAATAAACTGAGGGATTCAAAATCGAACAGTAATTAGAAACACTGTAAACAAACAATTGAAGATTTATAGTAACCAGGAACAAGAAAATTAATCTTTCGTCTTCATCATTGATTGACTATGAGCGGGTGTATAGGGCGTTTTTCTGCCTGCGTATTATTCTGATCAATAGTTCATAGTCGACCTTTCTCTGAGGCTAAGAATATAGAGAATAATTCCTCTGTAGACTGGTAAGATCAATGAAAAAAAGGTGTCGAGGTTAGGGTCCAGTTGCTGATATCTGCGTTTTAATCTCATTAGTGCCTTTACTCCAAGGTCTGTATTCAAATAAATGGGTATATTATTTGATAGGAATAGCTAAGTTAGTGACCATAGTCAAGGGTGACCCGAAAGCTCCCTTTTCAAAAGATTCTACTCAGAAGTATAGAAGACGGCGCAAACCCTTTCCCGGAATTGCTCCATTTTACCGTTAATAGTTACTTGATAATGCTGAGTGTAAAGCAAGGAGACATTGAATGTTTGGTATGACTAGCCCTACAATTGAACCCCGGTCTCCCAGACGATTGGCGAACACTCTACCCAACAAGCCAATGGCCTGGTAGTTACTAGTAAATATATAATAATGATTATTATTATTAGTCACTTGTAGTTACTAGTAAATATACAAGTTAGTTAGTTACAAGTTAGTTACAAGTTAGTTAGTTAGTTACAAGTTAGTTACAAGTTAGTTACAAGTTACTAATAAATTATTATTATTAGTCACTTGTAGTTACTAGTAAATATATAATATGATTATTACTATTAGTCACTTGTAGTTACTAGTAAATATATAATATGATTATTATTATTAGTCACTTGTAACCAACTAGTTGTTGTGGTTATCGTCGTAGAAAATGGACTCGGCGACACGAGTTCAAATCCTGGACGAGACTGATTTGATTTCACATAGCACTAATACCCTTGGGAAAGGTATGAATCCAATTAATCTCCCTCCATGGGAAAATTGTAGGGCAGACTGGGGTTTTCAGCCTTGCTGAGGCAACTAGTCTAGGAGAAGGAAAACTCTGAATTCAAACCTTTTAAACTCCGCTTATAAATCGACCTTCTGTCATGTCCTGCCTGAGCGGAGGGGTTGGGTAAATATGGTAATCAACTAGGTGCTCGAAAAGAAAGCCCAGTCTTATGTACTAAATATGCGTTTACTCAACCTCTGTCTCAAATACAGGATTTCACAGAAGGTCCATTTTTAGCGATGCACAGTTTGTTTGAATTCTGAGATTTCCTTCTCCTCGACTAATTACCTTATTAAGGCTAAATAACCCAGTCTGTCCCACTGTTTATCGAAAAACGGGATAGAAGAAATCGATGCCTGTCTTTTTCCTGGGAATTACCAAAAAGTAAAATGCAAACAACCTCGTAAAGGATCTGAACTTAGGTCACTGATTAAATTTCTGATGATAATAAGCGTCACGATAATGACGTTGAATTAAATAAGTCCACAGGAACCACTCATTTCGCAGAGATTATCAATCTATGAAGATTATGAATAAAAAACAAAATAATTAAATAAATGCACTAGAGCCAATCATTCTATAGAGATTATCTATGAAGAAAATAGAAAAACAAAGTAATTGAATAAATCCATTAGATCCAATCACTTTATATAGATTATCAATGAAAAGATAGAAAAACAAAGTAATTAAATAAAACCACTAGATCCAATCACTTTATAGAGATTATCTATGAAAAAAATAGAAAAAATTAGTGATTAAATAGATCAACTTAAGCTGATCCTTTAATAAAGATTATTCATGAAGAAAATTGAAAAACAAAGTAATTAAATAAGTCCACTACTGCCGATTATTCTATAGGGATTATCTATCTAAGAATATAATAGAAAAAATTAATAAGATAAGTCCGTTAGAGCCGATTATTCTATAGAAATTATCTATCTATGAAGAAAATAGAAAAAGTAAGTAATTAAATAAATCCACTTGAGCCAATCATTCCATAGAGACTATATATAAAGAAAAAAAAAACGAAGTAATTAAATATATAGATCCAATCACTATATACAGATTATCTATGAAGAAAATAGAAAAACTTAGAGATTAAATAGATCCACTTGTGCCGATCCTTTTATAAAGATTATCTATCTATGAAGAAAATAGAAAAACAAAGTAATTGAATAAGTCCTCTAGAGCCGATCATTCTATAGAGATTATCTATGAAGAAAACAGAAAAAGTAAGTAATTAAATAAATCCACTTGAGCCAATCATTTTATAGAGCTTATCTATCTAGGAATAAAATAGAAAAAAAGTAACTAGATAAGTACACTTGAGCCGATCATTTCTTAGAGATTATCTATCTATGAAGAAAATAGAAAAACTTAGAAATTAAGCAAGTCTACGATAGCCAATCATTTTATAGAGATTATCCCTCTAGAAATAAGATAGAAAAAAAAATAATTAAATAAATTCACTAGAACTGATCATTCAATAGAGATTATCTATCTATGAAGAAAATAGAAAAATCAAGTAATTAAATAAATTCACTTGAGCCAACCATTTTATAGAGATTATCCCTCTAGAAATAAAGTAGAAAAAAATTAATTAAATAAACCCACTAAAACCAATCATTCAATAGAGATTATCTAGCTATGAAGAAAATAGAAAAATCAAGTAATTAAATAAATCCACTTGAGCCAATCATTTTATAGAGATTATCTATCTATGAA
The DNA here is from genome assembly GCA_963585895.1 of Sepioteuthis lessoniana. NCBI lineage: Eukaryota > Metazoa > Mollusca > Cephalopoda > Myopsida > Loliginidae > Sepioteuthis > Sepioteuthis lessoniana. Next base: position 42,137,863 of record OY757933.1, read on the forward strand.
GAAAATAGAAAAACAAAGTAATCCAAAAGTGATGAATTTATTATGAGGGAAAGTCAACCTTAAAACGCTTCGGTTTTAAAAAACCTTCATCAGGATTTTAAGATGGTGAAAAAGTTCTTCGAGTAACGATGGATATATACAATTATATTTTATAATACATCCATCGTTGTTGAAGCAATAATAAATTCATTACTTTTGGATTGCTTTGTTTTTCCTTTTTATTCATACATAGATAATTTATCATATGACAGACTCTTGTTTAATAATTACTATGTTTTTCTTTTTTCTTTATATTGGCGGAATTATTATCCATTATATACTTCCATTCTCTCTATATTTCTATGAATGTATCTATTTATTCTTATTTGTTTACAAGCATATGAGAATATTGACTACAATGATTCTCTTCATGCAAACACAGAAATTTACAAACGTCACGAAATTCACACACACACACACACACACACACACCTGCCCTCATCCATGTATGTGCACAATTCATGAAACAGAGTAGCCGAACCGAGTTCAAATCCTGGCCGATGTTTTTCGTTTAACTTTTTGCATGTACCTTGATAAAATGCATAAATACTTCTCCTGTCCCATTAGTTACGGGTGAAAAGAAGGGCGAAAGTGTAACCAACCAAAGGGAAGGAAAAGCTCTTATTTCCAATCCAGGAGTGGTGAAGCTTGCAACTCCCCATCCCCCCCAAAAGGTACTTGCAATCCCATCTTAAACATAATTTCGTTAATCTTGTCGAAGATTATGCTGGATTCAGTTTGTTGATTGGTTTATTTGTTTCAAATAATATCAATATTCGTTGGTGACTTAATGCCAAAGGCATCCTTTAATAAGATGATTAATAGTAATTTAAAATCCATACCTGTTAAAGAATTCATACCTTTTTTTTCAAATTTATTAGTCTGAAAATGAAGACAATAGCACGTGTGGAATTCCATCTCAATTACTACAAGGTCGTAGTCAGGCATGTTTGGCACTAAACCACGGCGTTTCCTCCGGATTTTATTTGTTTTGGAAATGACAACCCAAGAAAATTATTTAAACTTAAATTGAACTGGAAATAGATTATTTACCAAGTTAGAGAACATTAAGTAAAACATATTGCTTGAACAAAATCTTGCTTTAATATAAATATATGGATTTAATTTTTAAAATGATCAACCTCTATGCACAAACAGGATGCGACACAGTATCAATTTCTAAACAGAGTTTAACAGTTTATTTATACCAAAGTTAAAGACCTCAGCGTGTCCTATAATTTAGCTAAAGCTGGAGGTAGAGTATTTTGATTCATAACTTTCCCAAGGAAATGTAAGCAGCCGCGTCCAGAATTTGAACTTGTGTTGAAATATTCATTTCCTGCGACAATGACCATTACACCACGAACAAACTAACTATCTGTCTATCTATCTATGTATTTATGTGCCTGCATTTTTTAGGTCGGTGTGATTAAGACTTTTAATATGAATATAAAACCTTCCACAAGTGCTGAAAACACTTGTATTAACATCAGGCATTCATAATAATGAATGCACAAACATATACACATGAATTATGTACGCACAGGAATATACAAAGAACGAACGTATGGTTATCCAAAGGCAAATAAATACACACACACACACACACACACACACACACACATATATATATATACGCTCCCCCATGGGGGTTGAGCACTCTGGCGAAGGAATTGTCGGCCGCCCCTAGCGTAATGCAAAGCTCTTCGTAAGAATTGAGCACTCTGGTAGCCGATAGGGTATTAAAAAATGTAAACAAAGGCTGCTGCTGCTGTTGCTAAAAATAAAATACCTTAAAATTCCCTAAGCCAACGTAGTCCGCTTGTAGCTGTGTGGTCTGAAACCTTAATCTATCGTAAAGTTAGACGGGTTTCGATCCCGGCTTCGAGCGACCTGCGGGTCTAGCTACACTGAAGTGTTCTGATAGAACGAAACAGTCTGTCTATGGATGACAATATATATATTGCCATCTACAGACAGACTGTTTCGTTGTATCACAACTGTTCAATGTGGCTAGACATGTAGGACGATTCAAGCTGGGATTGAAACCCGCCCAACTTAACTTTAGACTTAGTATCATACCACTCCGTCTTCAGTCGACATACGTCAGCTCGGGAATTATAAGGCATTATGTAGTAGTTTTCGTTGGTTTACATTTTGCCTTACTGGATACCAATCTTAATTGATAAAGTACAAATGGCCTGATATAAATAGAAAGAACGTACATACTCACATATCCAGACGAACACACGCATACATTCACGCATACATAAATACATAAATACACACACTCAAGCACACACACATATGTATATATATAGATGCGCGTGTGTGAGTGTGGATGGGTGCGTGAGTGTGTGTGATCAATTAATAAATTAAAGGCTCTGCTGTATCTGGGACCTTCCATTCCCACCTTACAAACAGAGAATCAACTTGAGATTGAAAATGACAGAGTTGAAGAGTCAATAACTAATTTAATTCACCGTTCAAGTGTCAGGAATGACGGCCATAAATTTAATCTTAGATATGGATCACAAGTTTGTATAATTGCACCGCGTTCGATTAATGTATTAGATAAATATGCTTGTCTCCTATAATCAGTGTCACATTTCTCTGAATATTCTTGCAATATCTATCTATCTATCTATCTATCTATCTCATGTTGTTCATATCTCTGTCTCAGTCTTTCTCTTTCTCTCTCTCTCTTTCTCTCTCTCTCTCTATATATATCTGTATATATACTCACTTAACCTCTAACTATGGGTTAAATGTTACCACAACAATTCTACTTGGATCGATTTGACATTAAATAACGCACGACAGTTGATATAACATTAAATAGAAACAAGCCAAACTATATATTTATATATATATATATAAATTTTATTCATATTTTGATAACAGAAGGTCTATCAATACAGATGGGGAAAAATTCGTAAGGTTTTTGTATTCTGGTGTACTTTTATCCCAAGTCGTTTTTAGATAGCTTTGCCAATTTTAGTGTCAAGTATTTACGAGTGCAGACGTTTTCGAGCATTTCTTTATCCAATTTCAGGAAACGTGGCTTTCCTATTCTATGTTAATCACAACTGAAACCAAAAGTATTTCACCTTTTGCATCAGAGTGTTATCATATTTATCCAACCCCTCCGCTCGGACAGGATATGCACAAGGTCAATTTTTTTAAGCGGGGTTTAACAGGTTTGAATTCAGAGTTTTCCTTCTCCTAGACTAATTGCCAGCGAAAGGCTGAAGAACCTAGTCTGCCCTACTATTTAGCCATAACTAGAGGGAGAATAATTGGATTCATACCTTTCCCAAAGGTATTAGTGCTATGTGAAATGCAATCAGTCCAGGATTTGAACTCGTGTCGCCGTGTCCAATTCCTGCGACGATAACAATTACACCACGGGAACCAGAGTGTTATGCCCGTATGAATGTATGTATGTTCTCAAATAAGGGTATATATATATATATAACTACTACCGAAAATCTTCTATGAATATTCAGTCGATTTATGACTACAATTTTATTTATATATGTCAAAATAACAGAAAATCTATCAACGGAGAAATACGAAAATTAAACATGTGCTTAAAACAATGGCTCCCCTTTTTCTTTCTCTCTCACTCACCACCCCAAACACATGGACACACACAAACGCGCGCGCACACACACACACACACACACACACACACATACAAATATATATGTATATATATATATATAAACTGTCAGAGAAAAATGTTAAAAGATAACGAGAGTTCTTAATTCTATCACAATTTCCTTTTATATTACACACACACACACACATATATATATATATATACATATGCGCAAGTGTGTGTGTGTGTGTGTGGATTGATGATCACAAATGTCAGAAACTGATCTTCACTAAGCACATTTGACTGTGCGTCGATGCTATCATTATTTAAATGCATATGCTCTGTCAACAATATTGAGCTCTGTCTCTCTTTCACTTTCTTGTATGTTCTCTATCTTCTTCTCTCTCCCTCTCCCCCCTCTCTCTCTCTCTCTCTCTATATATATATATATATATATATATATATATATATATATATAAACATATTAAAAGCATTACAGCATACCTCTAATGATACCTACACAAATTCTGCTGCCAACTGATACAAACACGCACGCACGCACGCACGCTCATATATATATATATATATATATATATATATATATATATATATATATATATATATATAAATTATTACATTTATCCTATATATATATATATATATATATATATAAATTATTACATTTATCCTATATATATATATATATATATACAATTCTTTCGTTGGAAAGGGGCATCATATATATATATATAAATATATATATATATGGCGGCTTTAAATAGATAGGTAAACGTATATTTTTCTTCAGATACTAAGGAACATGAAGAACTTATCGGTTCTTTTTTATCTTTCTTTTTCAAGATAACTTTGAAATTATCATCGTTCAGCAATTCGATTCAATGTGCTTTCCAGAATGTAGTCGTGTGCATATGAAGGAAGCCTGGCTTTGGCAGGAAAACTTTTTTTTAAATTTCCGTGATAGTATATGAGATCACTAAAAGGTAGAGAAGACTACTAATTGTCATTTTGGAATATGGATTAGATAAACATGTCTATCACAGTGACTGCTACATATCCTGATCTATCTATCTATCTATCTTTCTATCTATCTATGTCTGTGCGTGTATGTGTGTATGTGTGTACTATGAAATGGAACTAATTTCTCATCCAATATCGGTAACCACTCCTTTAATAATCTTAAAAACGAAAGGTCACTCTCACTTTTATTATATCCATTTAGACGTTTTCTGTTCCGACCAATTCTCACGAATCGACATTATATATATATAACCGGACATTGGCCTAGCGGTTAGAGTGTTCGCCAATCGCCCGGGAGACCTGGGTTCAATCCCAGGTCGAGTCATACCAAAGACTCAAAAAATGGTACTTGATGCCTCCTTGCTTAACACTCAGCATTATAAGGTACGGATCAAGGGTAAAGTGGAGCAATCCAGGGAAAGGAGTAGCGCCCTCCCCTACACCTTGGTGTAGTAAGCTATCGAAAAGGGAGCCTTCGGGTCACCCGCGACTATGATCGCCAACTTTACTTTATATATATATATATATATATATATACTCGTATGTGCGTGGTGTGAATGTGTCATATGAAAGTAAGTACATAAAATATACCTGCTCCATTTGCGTGAATAACAATGGTTACGTAACGTGTTCTGATGATAAAATTGAGAAGGTGATTGGTCTGGAACACACCTTGCTTACAAGAGCAGCTGCAACAAAGAGCTTTCCCATTTAATTCCGCAACAGGAAAACTGTTTTATTAACTTCAATATGACATAAAACGGTGTTTTCAGCGTCATTTGACCAACGTTCTTTCTAAAATAAATTGTTGAACGTTGAGTTAATTCAAAATAGAAATCAACTTTATATATATGCTTTTGTTTATTTATTCATAGCTGAATCTTTAAAATTGATGATGTATTTTTGGAAATATGTAAAGCGAAAACTATAGAACCAACAAATAAAAGATGCATTCACATGGTCGTCGTATTGGAGTAACATCAGTGAAGAGAAACAATACGAAAACTTGAGTGAGACGAAATATAGTAGAGTTTAAAAGCAAAATTAATACATAAGAAATTGATGAGATTTTATTGCCCAAATAAATGAAGACAGAATTCTTCAAAGCATTTAAAGAGTGTATACTGAAAAATGATCTCAAATGTTTGGGTTTTTTTTTTTTGTTTGGTTTTCCTTATGATAAGTAAGAATAAAATAAGATAGATTTTGGTTGGTTGGGTGTTATGGCATATCAACATTTGTAGGTATTTGAATACCAAATCCTATATATATATATATATATATATTTCTGAGATAAGGTATGTATATTATTTACATTTTTCAGACTATGTTGGTCATATTTGTTGCCATGTTTATCACAAAGTTTTGACCAGTAAGCGAAATAAAGGGTTAAGTTGGACATTCCAATAACCTAAAAAAGGCCGGAGCATAGAACGGTCGAAACGTTGTGATAAATATGGCGACAAAAATGAGGACAACAGTCCGAAAAATGTAAATAATGAATATATATTATTTATAAACACATTTTGTAGATAACATGTTTAAACGAGATTGGTCTAATTTTTTTCCACAAAGTTAAATGTTTGTTAGTTCCGGTTTGGTGGCATATCAAACTTGTTGGTTATTTAATGCCAAAACTATTTTTACACAAATAAACAGTTCGATTTCCAACAATTCAGTTTAGCCGAAGTACACAGTTTTGTCAAAAACATTTCTTTTTCAAGCTATTCAGTGTAAACAAACAGCTCAATTTCAAACAATTCACTTACGTAAAAGTGTAGATTTTTGTTTACACACAGTTAAATATCAAAACAGTTCTATTTGAAGCGATTCAGTTTAGCATAAAAACAGTTCCATTTCAAACAAGTTGGTTTAGAATAAGTACGCAGTTTAAATATCAAAATTGTTCCATCTCAACCAATACAGTTTAGTTCTATTTGAGCCATCAGGTGCTACCACTACGGGCCACACTGGACCGGGGAAGCATGACAATGAAGAGATACTCTGCATTTCCCAAAACTCCAGATTGATTAGTGTTATATCCAGGAAACTCGTTCGGAGAATCTTACTCTTTCGCAAGATACAGTCGGTGTGTACTGCAGCACCAACCGATTGGGCCAGCAAACCATTGATAATCGTAACATTGTGAAAGCGTACAAGACTGCGATATAGTTGTAAGTTTGAACTCTATTCTCACTATTACGTTCACTTTCGGACTAACACCCTTGAAAATGCTAAAAATCCCCAATCGTCACCGGCTTTCAGTTAAATTCTTCTACTACTGTTTTTTTTTTCTACAGGGATGGCTTTGGCATTATAAAACTCGTGAAAATTAATATGGCACTTATAGGGTATCACCTACCCTTTCAGCATAATGAGCTGTTCCATCTACCAAATATGGCAGTAGCGGATATTAGTCTGAGAATAAGCCTACAAGTCAGACCAGAAGAGCCGTTCCTATTGTTGAAGTATATCATTACTCTATCACAAATCCTATGTTCTTATTACTAACAGTCTCTCTCTTGTAAATACTCTTTCCTGTAAATATAACTATTTACCTCACATATCGTAGTTTGTCTTATTATTACTACTACTTGTGTTCACTAACCAGAACACAGCAGCACTGAACAAAGAAACCAATTTAAACAAGTTCTACCATAACAGGTCAGAGTTAAGCCAGTAGAAATGGCAACAAAGATGTGTGCTTATTCTTTCTAAAGTTCCAAAACTGACTTCACACCACCGGATTCAGTTTGTGATTCTTGCGAGATATACAAAGGGACGTATGCAAAGTTTCAGGTTAATGAGCCAATAATATAGTTTAATTGTTTTTTGGGGTGAAGAGATTGACACCAACTTAGTGTCCCTTGAGCAACTCTAAAGTAAGTTAAGCTAATTTCACACGGAAATGGGAACTGAGGTAGAAAGATATGAAAACAGGTAGCAATATGTATGCAAATACCGATTGAAACATGAATTATAGAAAAAAAAAAACATTTGCTAAGATAATAGATTTAAACGAAAAAAGACCTACGGATTCATTTACAAACAAACCCACACGAATGAGTATACATAAAAGCACATTCGTAAACCCACTCACGCACATTTATACGTTAAAACACACATAGACACACAGACACTCACAGGTATATATATATATATATATATATATATACACAAAGAAGCACTCCATCCTATATATATATATATATATATATATATATATATATATATATATATTATAGAGTGCTTCTTTGTCCGTGTGTGTATATATGATAGAGAAATAGAGTTCTATATATATATATATATATATATGGGGAGATAGAGAAAGGCTGACAGAGAGGGAGAGACAGAGAGCTAGAGGAATAGAGAGAAAGAGATACAAACACGCGCGCGGACACACACACACACACACACACACACATACGTATATATATATATATATATATATAAAAACCTGGTCGAATGTAATGGAAAGGGAGTTGGAGGATTTCTTACTACACCAAGGTGTCGAAGAGCACATCTTCTTCGCCTTGATTGATTCATTTACCTATGATTTGGTGTTTTAGATGTTCATGGGAGAGGGAATATTAGTGATTGGCGTATCTAATTTTCCATTTCTTGGAGGAAATTCCAATATAAGTTTTGATATTCTCTTTTGGGTAAATAATTCCTTGATATACTACATTATTTAAGTTACATAATCCATTCATATATTATATACATACACACACACACACATATATATATACATATATATATATTGCTCTAACTTAATCTTTCACGTATCACTTTGATTCCTCATAATCTCACACATCCACCATCAGCATTTCACCATTTGGGTGAACATTGTTCTCCTAAATAAGGCTGCTCCACCGGGGTCAGTTCCTGTCATGCGCACTACAATAACAGGTTAAGACAGCTGACGCTCGTGCGTAAATATGTAACTGCGTGCTTTTAATTGGTCAAGTCTGCATAAATCAGCACACATCCATGGCCAAGGGATTACTTTTCAAGAGAATGGCTGGTTGATTAAAAGTTCGTAAGAAATTATTTGCATATCGTTGTAATATAGTGGCCAATGCTATTACAAGAAGAACGCTACTATCTTAGTTTTCATGATTAGTATCCAGATTCCAGCCAAAGCATGATAACCTGTTACCATGGCCATCGCAGGCGAGTTGTCCTTCTCTGAAGTGGATAACTTGACAAAGAATTAAGAGACCAACATCCCAGAAAAAATGTGCTAGAGACGCAGCTTCTTTTTTTTCCCTCTTTGCAAGGTGTCAAGCCAGCCATCCTACCAGAAAAAATTGGTAGAAGTACCGGTTTAGTAGCGTTAACCCGAATATTAAACAGCTAAACCTGGGTTAGATATTGCCTTTACGCTTTGAGCGATCTGCCACTATGCATACGTACAAAAATACACACCCTAATATATATATATATATATATATATATAAATTTGTGGGTATATGAATGTTTATACGGTGTGGTCGTGCGCGCGTGCGTGTGTGTTCGTTACTCTGTCTATATGTGTGTGTACGAGTGTGCATATACATTCTATATTACTCTGTTATTATTGTGAGAATTAGTTTTTTTTTTATTGCGGACTTTTTGTCCTCATCTTGGTAGTTTTGCTTTATGTTGTTTCTTCTTTCTCTACGTTTCGGCCAAATTTCACCTCTGGCCTTCTTCAGGTGATTTACCGTGACCTCGGATAGGAATGATGAGTCTTGTAACCGTATCCCCAGTAATTACTGCCTTCCATAGTTGTTGTCTATCGCACCACGTTTTTGACCAAGTAAACCTCTGGCCGGCTTGGGTAGGATTCTGACAATGCTCACCTGGAACCGTAGAGACTCAACACCTCTATCCGCTGCGCCACAGGCCTCGAAGGGCGATCAAGGATGGATTTTTTGGTCTTATAATCCTTATCTGGTCTTCCATAGTCGGGTCCGTACCGAATTTTTGTCATTGTCTTATTATTGTTGACAAATTATGAATTATGATAGTATTTTACAATAATTCTGAATAATATATATATACATATATATATATATATATACGTGATGCATGTATGCTTATGAGGTGTGTGTGTGTGTGTGTGTGTGTGTGTGTGTGTGTGTGTGTGTGTCTGTGTGTGTACGTATTAATCTCTTCACACATATCTTGAATAACTCTACCGTTATAAAAATTGTAAATGGTAGTAATATTTTACAATATATATATATATATATATATATATATAGGAGATTAGAAAAGTAATTAAATAAAAACCTTCACTGAATGTGCTTTCGTGGTTTGTTCTGAGTGTAAATTAGGAATGGTGCTTAAGAAAATTACTGAATTATTCATTTCTAATAATTACACTGAGAGGGTGATCTTTAATACGATCAAACATAAAATTGCAAAATTTAATTGTAAATAAAATATTTCGTACTTTCCAGTGGTCGGTTTATATTAAGATAGCATAGGTTAGAATTATCTATCAAAACTTAGCAGAGGAAATTTCGTTGTTTTTACTTTATCTTAGAACGAGAAATTTTCATTAGTAAGAGTGCAGTTCTCTCCCTTCATAAGGATGAAATCCCTCACTTCCAAAAAAAAGTTTAATTGTATATCGTTTCAAACATCAATCCTAGGCTAACTAAGAATGTCGAACTATTTAATACAAAAGACTAGAATGATGCAAAAATTTTCATTGTTTCATAATAAGCAAAGACAAGTAAATCCGAGCACTCTGGAGAAATTCAAGAGTCCGCTCTAAACAGACACTTAATGAAGAAAAATACTTTTTGTGAAAATTATTAAGATGGCTGTTTCTCTGTCTTTCACAGGGCTCGTTCGAAAGAATCTCTTGTCATCGTTGAAACTGATATGTTCAATATGCAGTGATAGACCCTGTGTAGACAGTAAGAACTCACTTATAATTTACAGTTACTGAGGAAATTATAAATCTAATTCTCTGTGATTTTGACATACAAACGGATTACTTAATCTCAGTTAAACGATCAGATCTTGAGATAATCAACGAAAAAAAGAGAACCAGACAATGGTGTACTTTGCCGTTCTAATTGATCCGAAATAAAATGGAAACAGAGGTAAGTACCTAGACCTTACTAGAGAACTGAAAAATAATGGAAAATGAAATTAACAGTGATACCAATAGTAATTGGTGCACTCGGTATAGTCATCAATGGATTGGTAAAGTATCTGGTAGAAATGGAAATAAAAGCACCTGCGGATACCATCCAAACGGTAGCTTTATTAAGATTGGTCGAAATACTGAGAAAAAAACCTGGAAAATTGAGGAGAATTGCTATCATTCAAACTCCGGTGATAAATCATTAGCTAATGTTGATGTGAAAAACTATAATAATAATAATAATAATAATAAGTATTCGACTAGAATTGTACATTTTGCTGTCCCGGCTGACCACAGAATAAAACTGAAATAAAGTGAAAAGAAGGATAAGTACCTCGACCTTGCTAGGGAATTAAAAAAAAAAATGGAACATGTAGTTGACGATTATACAAACTGTGATTGGTGCACTCGGTACCGTAAATAAAGGACTATTAAAGGGACAGGAGGACATGAAAGTCGGAGGTCGAAAGGAGACCATCCGAACTACAACATTGTTGAGAACGGCTAGAATACAGTGAAGAGTCCTGGAGAGTCGAGGAGACTTGCTGTCACTCAAACTTCAGAGAAAGACCATCACCTAAGGCTGATGTGAAAAACTCTAAAGGAGTAAATAATAATAATAATAATAATAATAATAATAATAATAATAATAATAATATGGAACAACCATATCAAAGCAAGAACAGATAAGAAACAGCAAAACAGCAGATGTAGGTAATGTTGTGAGAGACACGAAACGATCAATCACATGATAAGCGAATGCAGCAAATTTGCACAAAAAGAGTACAAGACTAGACACGAGTAGGTGGGCAGGGTGATCCACTGGGAATTGTGCAAAAAACTGAAGTTTGACCATACGAACAAATTCTATATGCATAACCCAGAATCTTTTCTGGAGAATGAGACAAACAAACTCCTCTGGGATTTTGAGATACAAACGGATCACCTAATGTTCGCCAGTCAACCGGACCTTATAATAATCAAGCAAAAAAAGAGAACTTGCAGAATTGTGGACTTTGCTGTCCCTGCAGACCACAGAGTAATATTGTAAGAAAGCGAAGAGCGGGACAGGTACCTGGACCCTGCAAGGGAATTGAAAAAAAAAAACTGTGGAATATGAAAGCGACATATACCAATTGTAAATGTTGTTCTTGGTACAGCCACCACAGGTATTGGTACAACGACTGGAGGATTTGGAAATAACGGGATGGGTGGACGCTGTCCGAACTACAGTATTATTGAGATCGGCCGGACTACCTAGAAGAATCCTGGAGAATTGAGGAGACTTGCTGTCAACTAAATTCCAGTGAAACACTATCAGCTAACGGTGATGGGAAAAACTATCAAAGAGTAAGATAACAATAACATCTGCAAATGTTCTTAATTTTTATAATGTCCTGACAATTATAAGCTTCCATACATTTCCTCTTTTTGTTTAATGGTATATTAAACCTGCGTTGGTTTTTCAATACCAAATCCCCCATTGAAAAAGAACAGAAATTACACTATATAATCTAAAACTAGTGGGGTAGGATTTTCCTACAATTACTGCGGGCATTATTCCTAACGTGAAATTAAAAGTAGAACTGCAGTTCAAATTTGCTTACAACGATGTCAAAGTTCAGTACATCGGCAACTAAATCATAGAAACTCACTTTTTACAATTTAATGCATCCCTATCGACATACAACAATTTGCTCAGTCTTTTTTGATTTCAAATAGCAACCGAGTGTTTAATAATAATAATTACTTAGAATAAAAATATATTATTCCTGTTTGACTTATAGTTTGTTTATCTTGCATATATAATGAAAAATCGTTTTAAAATCGTTTTCATAAACCAGAAAAGTGCTCAATAATAGCCAGAAAGCAGGATAAAATCTACGAATTAAACTAGTGTGAATGAGACTGTCATACAGTGGTGAGTAAATATTAATCTATCTTAGGTTTTATATATATATATATATATATATATATATATATATATATATATATATACACGCGTACACACACACACATAGATAATAGATAGAGAAAGAAAGAAAGAGAGAGAGAGAGAGAAAGAATGAGAGAGAGAAGCAATGTGACAGAGCCAAAGATAGAAAGAATGGGCTGGGGTAAGAGAGAGTGAAAGCGAGAAAGAAGATGCAGTTAGCTACTCTGTTTGATTGTTTACGGTGAAACTTCCGACAGACTAAAGACAACAATGCAGGAAATTGACTGGAGGTTATTTCTGAAAACGCGGATGAAGTAGAAAAAAATAATGGTACTTAAGACGTCTTAATCGGATAAAAGACTGAAAATTCTTCCTTCTAGGCTCGCATCAACAACTTTACTCCTTCCTGCTTTGTCATTTCATATTTTCATTAAACTTTTTTCTCTCCCTCTCTTTCTTTCTCAATCTTTTTTCTTTTCTTTTCCTTTTTTTTTTTTGGTAATATTCTGCATCAACTTCTTCTGTTTTATCTATTTTCTCTCAATTCATATTCTGTATCTTTCATAAACGAAAACGCAAAAGATCTTCACAAGGAACTGTTGTTAAATTCTATCTTCACAGTAATATCTAGGTCACTGTACCTTGCACAGGGATATCTTCGCATTTATCTGGTTTTATTTGTCATTCATTCGTAAGTTTCTGTAATTTACTTTCATATAATTATGTACAAGATGAATAAATCAAGTAATGGCGTTGTATAAACTTTCTCGAGCCTACGAACATTATAAAACAATATATTTATTGTCACAAGAAAAAAACAAAAAAAAACAAACAAAAAACAAAAAAAAAAATAAAATGAAATAGATACATGCATTTTTTCTATGTTGTTTTTAGAGATGCATTTTATATATTTGCGGTGAATGGTAAACCAGTGTTTCTTTTTAAATCTGTGCTTGCTCTTGTAAGGTCAAAGAATACATCAGCTGAAATGTTATTCTATAATCAGCAAAGAGAAAATAACGCATATATCTATTTATAAATAACACACACACGCACTTACACACTCTCAAATAATCCGTAAAATATCGAGACTATCCAAACGACGGTATTATTGAGATTGGCTAGAATACTGAGAAGAGTCCTGGAGACCCGTGGAGCGATGCTGTCACTCATACGCTTTTAAAAGACCATCAGCTTACACTGGCATGATAAACCCTCAAAGAGTTTAGCAACAAGGACAACAGCAATAATAATATTATTAATAATAATAAATCAACAAAAAAAGAGAATCTGCAAAATTGTCGACTTTGCTGTCCCGGCGGACTACAGAATAAATCTGAAGGAAAGTGAAATGAAGGATAAGTACCTCGACCTTGCTAGAGAATTGAAAAAGCCATGGAACATGAAAGTAATGATTGTGCCAATTGTGATTGTTGCGTTAGGCACAATAAGTAAAGGATAATTAAAAGGCCTGGAAGACTTGGAAATTGGCGGACGTGTAGAGACTATCCAAACGACACCATTGCTGAGAACAGCCAGAATCCTGAGACGAGTCCTGAGACTTGAGGAGACTTGCTGTTACTGAAACTCCAGTGATAAACCATCAGCTAACACTGATGTGAAAAACTCTATAGGAGTAAACAACAACAACAACAACAACAATGATAATAATAATACTCTAGAAGAACAGAACCGGAGAAAAGACACAGTAATTAAACCATCCAGACCAAAGCACTTTTAAAATAAGCTATGATACTTAGGAGTGTCCAGTTGACTAGAAATGACTTGCTGTCAGTTTCCCTTCAAGTAGAGCTGCTGCGAACAACTCGCAATAATAATAATGATAGTTTGACCATATGAACAAATGGAATATTCATCACCCAGAATCTGTTCCGGAGAATGAAACACATAAAATCCTTTGGGATTTTAAGATGCAAATGGATCACTTGATCTCGGTCAAACGAGCAGACCTGGAAATAATCAAAAAAAAAAAAAAAATAGACAACTTGCAGAATTGTGGAATTTGCCCTCCCGACTGACCTCAGAGTAAAATTGAACGAAGTGAAAAAAACGATACGTATCTGGACATTGCAAAAGAATTGAAACAGTTATGGAACACAAAAGCGATAGTGATACTAACTGTAATTGGTGTTCCTGGAACAGTCACCAAAGGTTAGGAACAAGGACTGGAGGACTTGGAAATATGAGGACGAGTTGAGTCTTTCCAAACAACAGCATTATTGAGATCGGCAAGAATACCGAGAATAGTCCTGGAGACTTGTGGAGTCTTGTGAGTAACGCTGGTGAGAGAAACTCGAGAAAGAGTATCAATGATAATGAGTGAAAATGAAAGAAACCACAACGATAAAAAATACTTAGATCTTGCTAGATGACTGAAAAGCCGTGAATCATGGAGGTGCAGATATACAAGTTGCAGTTGGTGCGCTGAAAACGTTCCGGGCAAAAACATTGGAAGAAATAGAAATCAGAAGAATCAAAATCACTGACACCTCAGCATTTTTTAGATTAGTCAGAATACAAGATTCGGATCTTAACGAGTCAGACTCCAATAAAAAGCCGAATGAATAAGATTTTTTTAAAAACATTATAGAGAGGGAAAAAGACGCAAAACTATTTTCAAGCAAAATTTGGAATTAGAAAGAAAATAACAGAAAGATTGAATGGATAAATAACATAGAACCTGATAGGATAATAGACTTGGAATTCTTTAGAGTAACACTTAAAATAGCACTGAACTGGAAAACGCCAGACCATGACGTCATACATGGATTCTTATTCGAAAGAAATACCGTTTTTTCTCGATAGACTAGCTCTTGAACTGAGAAGATGCTTGAAGAAATTAGTATACCCAAATATATGACTAAAGAAAATACCACTATGATCCAGAAAAACTTTTTAAAAAAGAACAAAATACCCCCAGCAACTATAGACCCATAACGTGTCTAGCCATGAGGTGGAAAATACTAACAGCACAGGTTAAAGAGGAATCTTTTTTACTCGCTAGTAAGCTGCGAAATGTTTCCTGAAAACGGAAAGGATCCGACAAGGGAATAAGACGTGATCTACTGTATATTAATTAACCCGTCCTGAAAGAAAACTCACGATATGATCTCGCTAAGGGTGTCTAAAAATGTACTATATATCTGAAAAAATTATAAAGTTCATCCCTGATGTAGTTAAAAACTGAAAACTGAAATAAACCACTGGAGGAAAAAATTAAGGTGGGTGTGAAAACCCAAAGAGGTATTTTCTTGGGAGTTTCGCTTTTGCCGTCATTATGCCACTAAATCAGATACTTAGAAAATGCATAGGGGGCAACAAATTAACAAAATCACGAGAAAAGATAAAACATCTAATGTACAAAGACGTCATCAAGCTATTCGCAATTTAAAAAAAAATTGGCTACCCAAATACAAAAAAAAAAAAAAAAAAAGAATATACAGTCATGGTATAGCAATGGAATTTGGCATAGAAAATATGCCATCCTGATAATTAGAAAGGGAAAAATACAAATAACGGCTGGATAAGAACTACCGAATGAAGAAAAAATCAGAACGATTGTACCATAGCCATGATATGGCTCTGTGTGAAATGGACATATAATGTTTATATATATATAACACAGAACATAGGATCTCGAAACACAGAAGACTCTTACGACTTCTTTATTCAGGTACGAAACTTTTTATTACCTTTGAGTTTAAAGGTTCTTCGAGATAAGGAGAGAGGGGCACAATCTTTCTATTCTGGCTTTTTCATCTGCCCCCCAACACGTGTGGCACCTGCCGCAAAGGTCTCCGCGAGCAAGCGAAAACCAACCGTCTTCCTCCGAGGTAGGTCTCATCTCAACAAACTGACTTTTTCAAAATCTTCCAAAATCCTCTTCGCGCTTCCTGTGTGTGACGTCATTCACACTCGCTAGCCTCCGTTTCCCATCTCGGGCTATTGTGACATCTCTGCGTGACACGTCCGCTCTGCGTTCACACGCGTGACCACCTGTGTTAATGTTGCACCTAACTAACCCATGTGCTGAGCCGAAAGGTTTTAAGCCTGACTAAATCCAAAGGCATTATGTTACACGCTGGGAGAAAAGGGGACTTAAAAGTACTTGGGAGTACTGGAAGCCGGCAACATTAAACAAAGGGGAGATGAAAGTCACTATAAAAAAAGGAGTACCACAGACGATAAAGAAAACTTCTCGAAACCAAGATCTACAGCAGGCATCTCATTAAAGGGATAAACATTTGGGCTGTCGTTTTTAAAGATACTTATCACCATTCTTAAAATGAACGAAGGAAGAACTTTAACAAATTGACCAGCGATCAAGAAACTTAATGTCGATGCATAAATGCTTATATCCGAGAGGTTACTTAGACAGACGATATGTTTTCGGAAAAGAGAAAAAAAAAATGAGGACTCCTCAGTATTGAAAATAGCGTACATCAATACAATGACTGGAAGTGCACAAAAATAGTAATAACGACTAATTAGACCGGCCACTAACTGCATAGAAACCAAACATATCAACGGAACAATTGCCAAAACTTGGCAACAAATATGGGAAGAAACACAGCTGTATGGATAATTCAATGGACAAACTGGTGAATTCTCACACAAGACTTAGACATGGCTAAGAAAGTGTAACGTTAAGAAAGAAACTGAATCTCTTCAAAAAGCAGTAAAAACAATGACATAAATACAAACTATGTTAAATCAAAAATAGAATAATAAGTGTAGATCATGTGTTGATAGAGACGATATGATTAATTTTATTATAAGTGAATGCAGCAAACTAGCACAAAAACAATACAAAAATAGACAAGGCTGATGGAGAAGTTGATCTATTATGAACTGGGGCATGAAATTGGAGTTTGACCAAATTGTATATCTGCAAACCAAAATTGTATATTCAAAAACCAAAATAGACAAGGCAGTCGGGGAAGTTGATCCTCTACGAATTGAGCCTGAAATTGAAGTTTGACCAATTTGTATATCTACAAATCAAAATGTTATATCTGCAAACCAAAATAGACAAGGCTGGTATGGAAATTGATCCACTACGAATTGAGCCTGAAATTGAAGTTTGACCAATTTGTATATCTACAAATCAAAACCTTTCCTAGAGAATAAAGCACTCAAAATTTTTTGATCAAATCAGATATCAACAGATCAGCTACTTCTAGTGAGATGACCTGACCTTGAGATAGTTTAAAAAATAGACTGAATCTGCTAAATAGCAGCTTTTGCCGTCTCGGCGGACAACAGAGTAAAAATAAGAGAAAACGAAATGGAATCAAATGTATAGACCTTCTCAGAGAATTAAGAGAGCTGCAGAACATGAAAGTGTCATTAATGCTAATTACAATTGGTGTACTAAGAACGATCCACGAAGGCTTCGGGAAGGGGACCTGAAGAGCTGGAAATCGGACGATGTGGCAAATTCATCCAAACTACATCATTACGTAGATCGGCTAGAATACGAAGAAGAGTCAAGGAGATTTGAAGACACTTGCTGTCATCCTAATCCCAGTAAAAGACCATCAACTAACGCTAGTGTGAAAAACTTACAAGGAATAATAATAACAATAATAATAATAATAATAATAATAATAATAAACATCGAATCGAAAAGGATATAAAAAGTATTGATATTTTTCCAACTTTCCACTAAGTCAGAATTGACATCAAGTTATTTTATAGTCAGGAGTCACGTAAAAATAGATATTCAAGGCTGGTCATTACAAAAGATGCTGTAAAATATAAAAACGTGCCGTAAAACTGGTCAACATACCCACACGTGCATACTTTTAAAGACGCGCGCACACACACACACACACACACACATATATATATATATATATATATATATATATATATATATATATATATATCAAACAAAATCGAAATTCTTCCGATAGTTTTTAAATATAGAAAAAAAGAAAAAGTAAGGTATTTAGAAGATTATTCGTTGGGTTCGGTTTTATGGCATATCAAACATTGCAGGTTATTTAAAATATATATATATAATTTGTAGGAAACATTCTTAAACACGTCTGAGCTCGTTTTTGCTCACAATTTAAATGATTTAACATATTGCTATATAAAGTAAAAAAAGTAGTCGAGGGTAACCCGAAGGCTCCCTTTTCGATAGTTACTACACCAAGATGTAGGGGAGGGCGCTACTCCTTCCCTGGATGGCTCTACTTTACCCTTGATCAGCACCTTATAATGCTGAGGGTTAAGCAAGGAGGCATCAAGTACCATTTTTTGAGTCTTTGGTATGACTCGACCTGGGATTGAACCCAGGTCTCCCGGGCCATTGGCGAACACTCTAACCGCTCGGCCAATGTCCGGTAATATTGCTATATAATAGTCCCAATTTAACAATAGTCATTTGTTTGCATGCAGTTTGTTCCATTTGACAAATAGATAGGACCTTATCAGGTGCTACCACTTCATGTCAGAGCGGACCTGGGAGAAATGGCAATGAAAGTGAACTCCACATTACTCAAATTTCCAAGGCTGGAACCTTGCTATCAGATTATTTAATGTCATATACAGGACAATCGTTGGGAGAAGGTACTCTTCTGCAGAGACACAGTCGTTTTATTCTACAACCCAAGCCTACTGGTCTTTAGAGGTTGGGTTTATTTGATATTCAATATAATGTAAACGGTAACGTTTCAGTTTTTATTTAACCCTACCCAGGGCAATGTAATGTGATACAAAAGAAATGAGAAAATTTTCCATATTCTATAGCTGTTAGAAGCCTTCCGTTTCATGTATATATATATATATATATATATATATATATATATATATATATATATATATATATATGTGTGTGTGTGTGTGTGTGTGTGTGTGTGTATTTGTGTATTTGTGTATGTTTTTGTCTAATCTTATAATATATTACTTTGAAATAGTAGGAGTCTTGCCACCTTCCTCTTCTTACATCGGTTCCTTGGCCACGCAACCGTTTCCAGCATTGGGCGGGTAATATTAAGTATTTTCAATTCTTCCCCGACCATTTCTCTCGTTGTTCTTCAGATATATTAAGCTTTCAGAAATAAACCAGACATGAGGAAATGAGATAGCATTTTATTTTGGGTTTTATCCAGCTGTATTAGATAGTATTTCAGCATTTTCTTCAATTAAAGAAAAAAACATCTTTGAAATATTTGCTCAGTCGGCTGGGACTGCAGAATACACCGACTGCATCTCTGCAGAGGAATATGACCTCCTCCCACAACGAGTGTCCAGGATATAACACTAAACCATCTGATGGCGAGGCTTCAGTAATGTTAGAGCTTTGAGGATTGCGGGAAACCCACTCCTTTCCATCGCCCTCAGGTCATCTCGGGCCGAGAGTGTAGCACGTGATGGGGCATATATATGGTCAAATAAAACTGTTTGACATTAAAACTGTGTACTTTATGCTGAATTACATTATTTGAGAGAAATGTTTTTTATATTTGTGTGTCAACAAATGAGTGATGATTAATTAGACTGTTAGTGATACAGAGGAACACTTAAAAACGTTAAACTGTGAGTAAACAAAGGATTAATGGTAAATAGAATCTTTGTATTAGATGAAAATACGTGAAACCACGTGACTGTGTGAAAAAAATAGCTCAAGCTCGTTTAAAAATGTTGTCTAGAAAACCTGTATAGAAATCATGATTGAATATGTATGTATAAAACGGAGTTACCACACACACCCAACGAGTGTCCTGGATATGATATTAAGCAATCTGACGGCAATGTTTCAGCCTTGAAGATTTGGGGAATGTGGATTCCCCCATTCATTGCCATTGCTCCCAGGCAACTCTGACCTGGAGTAGTAGCACCTGATAAGGTCTTATCAATGATCAAATACATAAAGCTGCATGTATTATACTCATAAAGATACCAATAACAACAATATTACAAATACAGGCGGTACGGACGAGTTTATTTCTTTCAGCCTTCAGTCCTTGGCAACACGAGGAGAGAGTCACAAATCATAAAAGCCCGTGCAGACCATACTATGCTAACGTCCCCTCCGCGCATGGCGCATCTTGTGGTGTCCAAGATCTAAACCCGCCTCTGCTGGTCGAGACCCAAACTGATCTGCTTTGATCAGATCCTAAAAATCCAGCCACGCGCTTCAACGGCCGAACGTCAACTCTGGTCTTATCAAAATCCATAAAATTCTCAGGAAATCTCTTCCGTGAATGACGTCATCCATCCATATGGAAATCGGACCGGACCAATAAAAGGAAACGCAGTTTCTTCCAGGCAGCGATCGTATCGATACTGCTGTATGGATGCACTACTTGGACGCTAACTAAATGGCTGGAGAAGAAGCTCGACGGCAATTAAACAAGAATGCTGCGAGCAATATTGAACAAGTCCTGGCGGCAACACCCAACAAGGCACCAACTATACGGCCAACAGCCTCTCATCACGAAAACTATCTAAGTTAGACGAACCAGACATGGAGGACACTGCTGGAGAAGCTGGGACGAGCTCATAAGTGATGTACTCCTATGGACCCCAACATATGGCCGGGCAAAAGCAGGACCACCAGCTCGAACATACATACAGCAGCTATGTGAGGATACGGGATGTAGCCCTGAAGACCTGTCGGAGGCGATGAACGATAGGGAAAAGTGGCGAGAGAGTGTCAGGGATATCCGTGCTGGCGGATGATGATGATGTAGCAATACTTGTAACCATTTAACTGTGTGCAAAAATGAGCTCAGTCTTGTTTAAGATCGTTGCTTACAAATTATATACGCTTAAATAATCAGCAATGGTTGATATGCCAATAAACTCAAGCTAAAACCAAACTAAACCAAACTTTGAAATATCTATTTCTTCCCCGACAACGATTGCCATATCTTAAAACATGATAGTTATTTTCTACGCCAAAATCAAAAATCAAACATCGTGATTAATAACAAAATCAACATAGGAAAAATAAGCAAGATACGTAAGTTGCCCGTGGTGTAATGGTTATCGTCTTAGGAAATGGACACGGCGACACGAGTTCAAATCTTGAACGAGACTGATTGCATTTCACATAGCACTAATACCCTTGGGAAAGGTATGAATGCAATTATTCTCCCTCCAGCTATGGGTAAATAGTAAGGCAGACTGGGTTTTTCAGCCTTGGTGAGGCAACTAGTCTACGAGACGGAAAACTCTGAATTCAAACCTGTTAAACTCCGCTTAAAAATTGACCTTGTGTCATAGCCTGCCCGAGCGGAGGGGTTGGGTAAATATGATAAACAAGATACGTAAGATGATAAGGTTGTAAGGCATCTGCACGTCGTTAGATTATAGATATATACGCTTGTACGATATTTATGCCATACTCCGGTCTAGGTAAATATAATATAGTGACAAGCGTAGTAATCTGAATGGTGATTATGGGATTTGTAAGTGTTACTTCAGAGTATGCTGTTTTATATTTTTCCTATACCCCAGTTCTGGATTTGTAGAATATACCGTCTGAATTCTGCAGAGCGATATGAACCAATTTTAATGGTATTTTGAATATGACTCGCAGATGGAGAGGCTCTAATCATACAGATTTGGAAAATATAGAATACTTGCTTCATTGATATTACTCTAAGGTCCATTCTGTCCCGGAATGTTAGTTACAGTCAAGTCCCCATATATGGGTCAAACAAAACTAAATAATCATTTAGAATACTTAAAACAATTTAACTGTGTGTAAGCAAGTAACTAATTATGCCAAATTGGATCATTAGCATTTTATAGCAATACCTGAAACCATTTAACTGTGCGCAAACAAATCAGCTGCCAAAATATGAAAAATGTTGCGTACAAACTATTCGTTTAAAAATTATATATATATATATATATATATATATATATATATATATGAGTTTTTTGTGTTTTTGTGGGTGTTTGTGGGTGTTTGTGGGTGTGCGTGTTTGTGTAAACAAGCTTTAGCGTTAAATAAGCTTCATGGGTTGATATGACGTTAAACACAACCAACCAACCAACCGTACGTTTCCAGTTAAACAATGTTTATAAGTTAACAGATATTTATTGGTGGAGCTTATTCACCAGTTTTAATTTTGAAGTTAAAACCTTTTGGAGGTTTTGCCTTCAGGTACACTTTTACATTAGACTCTTGTACTCCATTAAATTCGCCTATCTATGATCTATCTCACGATAGATAGATAGATAGATAGATATTTCAACCATCATTTTGCGAACATGTTTTTTAACTATTTCAAAAACAGAAATTACGTTATGATTCCTATAATGCAAATATTTCAACTTTACTAGTAAAATCTGTAGAATTGGGATTTCAAATGATTTATTTAATAACAACAAGTGACCGAGCTCTCTGGTAAAGGAATTTACGGCTGCAGCTCGCATAATGCAAAGCTCTTCGAACAAATTAAGCACTCGGGTATCCGGTAAGGTGTAAATGCAAACAAACGAAAGCTACTACTTAATGCCAAATAATTCTCGAGCTGACGTGGTTCGCTTGTTTGCTGAGTTATATGATACTAAGTCTAATGTAACGTTGGGCGGGTTTCGATCCAAGCTTCAAGCGTCCTGCGTGTTTAGCCACACTGATGAGTTGTGATACAACGAAACATTCTGTCTTTGGATGACAATATATATATATATATATATATATATATATACGCTTCCCCGTGGAGGTTGAGCACTCTGGCGAAGGAATTTACGGCTGCCGCTCGGATAATGCAAAGCTCTTCGAACGAATCGAGGACTCTGGCATCCGGTAGGGTATAAAATGTAAACAAACGAACGCTGATGCTGATGTTGCTACATAATACCTTATAATTCCCTAACCTGGCTTGGTACGCTTCTTGGTATGATTCTAAGACTAACGTAATGTTGGGCGGGTTTCAATCCCAACTTCAAGCACCCTACGTGTCTAGCCATACTGAAGAGTTGTGATACAACGAAATAGTCTGTCTGTGGATGACTATATATATATATATATATATATATATATATATATATATATATATATAACTTCATATAATCTATGCATCAAACTTTCATCGTACCTTATATTATTCAATATTTTTTGACGGTTATCTATTCGACACTTGAACCCATTTGTGGTAACAGTAGTAACTGATTATATTGAGGCTCGTATTTAGGAAAGAATGAACGTTTTAACCCTTACAGAAGTCTTTCATTATATTTATTTATTTTAAAAATGTTCGATTCAATGCTAGTTTTCAATACACCAAGCTTATGATTTAATTTGGTTGGGTTTTATGGTATATTAACCGGTATAGGTTATTTAATGCCAAATTATGTTTATATATATATATATATATATACAGTAGTGTCCAAAACTAAGGGACAATTTTTTTAACCTAATGTTTGTTAGAAATAACAACTTTGAAAAGCTGGAATTTTGACAACTGGTATTCGTTATCATCCATAATAACATACTAAAATTTGAATCCTTTGCAAAGGATAGAAAAAGAATTATAACAATTATTTATTTATTTTCAAATTTGGAACGTCCAAAAGTAAGGGACAAAATTGAGAAAAACAATGTTAACAGCCAAAAAACAATAAAAATACATGTACAATCAATATTTAGTAAATAAGCCCTAGCTCTCAATGACAGCTGCACATCTTCGATTATAAGAACGATCAGTTCTTGACAATCCTCGATACTAATTTTAGACCATTCTTCTTGAAGCTTCACCCACAAATCTTCCGTGTTAGTGGGATTTCTTTCCATAACTTTCACTCCTAAGGTCTTTCAAAGATTTTCTATTGGCTTTAAGTCCGGACTTTGCGGTGGCCAATCCATAATTTCGAAATCTTGCTCGCTACGGTAACTCATTACCACCTTTGCCTGGTGACATGGGGCATTATCTTGCATAAAGGTAGCCCTATCGAAACCTGAATTCTGTATGATTGGCAAAACATGATCTTGAACAATGTTTTTATAGAGCTGCACGTTTACACGAGTTTGTAACCGGACAAGAGGCGTTGTACCTTGGCTAGAAAACATTCCAAATACCATAACGCTTCCGCCCCCAAACTTGACAGTTTTCTTAGTACACTTTGCACTTAATCTTTCACCAATACGTCTCTTTACATTGTTTTTTTCCATCATTTCCAAATAAATTAAACTTGCTTTCATCACTGAAAAATACTTTTGCCCAATTTTCATATGTCCAAATTACATACCTGTTTGCAAACTCTAATCTCTTCTTCTTATTCTTCGAACTAACAAGTGGTTTCTTCTTTGGGGTTTGATTAAACAGCCCTATTTCTTTCAGTCGTCTAAAAACAGTCTGTCTTGACACATTAACACATGAGGTACTATTCATAACCCTTTTAATTTCTGTGCAAGACTTAAAACGATCCTTTAATGACATACGCTGCATTATTTGATCTTCTCTTGACGAAGTTTTGCGGGGTCTGCAGGTTTTAAAAGCACTAACTATTTTGTCAGTATCATTGTAGGATTTAACAACCCTGCCAACAACACTCTTGGAACGTTTCACTTTCTCTGAAATCTTTCTAATGGTCTGCTTTTCCTTGTGTAGCTTCACAATAGCTTGTCTCACAGAGTAATCAAGTTTTTGGCGTTTCACCATGGTGCCGGCTGATGCAACGTTTACAAATGACTAAGTAAGACTTATTCTTTAGAGGAAATCAAAAGATGTGAGTATAGCATACTGTTTACATTGTTTTTCTCAATTTTGTCCCTTACTTTTGGACGATCCTATTATGAAAATAAATAAATAATTGTTATAATTATTTTTCTATCCTTTGCAAATGATTCAAATTTTAGTATGTTATTATGGAAAATAACGACTACCAGTTGTCAAAATTTCAGCTTTTCACACTAGTTATTTCTAACAAATATTAGGTTTTAAAATTTTGTCCCTTAGTTTTGGACGCTACTGTATATATATATATATATATATATATATATATATATATCATGTCGTGCCGCTAGCACGGATATACTTGACCCTCCCTTTCCACTTTTCGCTATCGTTCATCGCCTCAGACAGGTCTTCAGGCCTACACCCCATATCCTGACATAGCTGCTGTATGTATTTTCTAGCTGGACGTCCTGCTATATATATATATATTGTAAGCACATTTTGTTGATAAATTTTAAAAAGAATCGGTAATTTCATTTTATGAATTAATTCGTTTGCACACTGCTATTGTTATTGCTTATACACAGTTAAATGGTTTCAATGACTGTAATCAAACACTTGTATTTCTATGCAATATTATTTAATTATTTGCGCACTGTTAAATGTTTCAAAATATTGCTATGTATCAGTAACAATTAAATAAAACATCAGTCATTTGTTTACACTCGCCAAAATATCAAACAGTTCTATTTCTAACAAATCGATTTATCCTAATGTATTTGTTTGCACACTGTTTAAATGTCAAACAGTTATGTTTGAACATAAGATAGGACGCTACCAGGTGCAACAACTCCGGTGAGCAATGGGAATGAAGGGTTCTCTGCAGCCACGAAGTTCCAGCATTACTGGAACCTCGCAATCAGATTTTTCGGTGTCATATCAAGCTGAGATTCTATATACCCAGCAAACCGGGCATTCAAGCTTATGAGAACTTTTTTAAAACCGTATAAACAAAGATTTTTTAGAAGATAAACTCCACACTACATATTTGGAGATTGATGTATTTTGTTATGTCAAAGGTTTTATAATATTTAAGCTATTTTATATTCAAAGTATGTCAATGTCTGTTCGTATGTTTTATATTGTTTGGAACTAATTAATCGTCGCCATTTTGTAATGTTTCGTGAGATGGGTAATTTTGGTCGATACTTAAAAATCTCTTCACTCACATTCAATGCCGAATACTGAGTATGCAAAGCTAAACAATACTAATTCACAATGTCACAATTCCTGTAAATTTTGCATACGACTCGTCTTTACTCCGTCCCACCACCGGACAAGTTTGGCACAAGGCCTTTTTTAAGGTGGATCCAGTCGGAGGGCCGTAGCCCACACGCATCCGGCATTGCTAAAAATACCTTCGGCCTCGTCGGCATTCCCCTTGTTAGGAGCGCCTCAGGTGCCAGGCAATAAACCTTATCACCCGAAGGGGGTAAAAGCCTGGGGGTATGACCCCCATGAGGCCGGAGGAAATCTCCAGTGCCGAGTCACACCCGGCCCGATCCGCGCCGTGCGAACACGGCCGGCTGAATGTGACCCATCAACTGGAGAGTATAGCCTCGATGGGCACTCAACGTCTCGTCTTTACTCGTCTCACGTCAGACGTTTGTCTGCTTCATTTTCTTATCCACCATATCTAGTCACGTGGACTCCGATAGCACAATCCATTGCAACACTTGTGTTTGTTGACGAGAGATCTGTGTTCAAATCAGACGCGTCACTATCGGCACATTCTTCTACTTAACAATAAATCTTAGTTTATTGAGGAAGTGGTTGATGGTGCTTTGTAAATTATCAAGTCTTTCAACAATATATGAGTGCTTGTGATGGGCAGTTGTTTAACTATTTCAAGCAAGGTATTAATTTGAACTGCAGAAACTCTACCTGATATTGTTTTTTTTTTCTTCGAGGCAAGTGTCACATTCCTCGAAACAACTTTACAAGTTTAGTGATAGTACCAAGGCCTTCTATTTGATTAATTGCTTTTGCTGCAGCTCTTTTTTTAAACGGGTAGTATAAAATGGCTCTAACATTTTTTTTCATAACTCATCATGAAAGATGCAGAATAAAGAATAAGCGATTAATGAGCACATTCGGCTTGGGATGCAGAATGCACTAACTGTATCTCCTGCAGTGGGGTAAGACCTTGCCAACAATTATCCTGGATATTACACTAAACCATGGTAAGGCCCCAATCCTTGAGCTTTGGTTCATACAAAGTACCTTTTCATTATCATTGCAAACTGGTCCATTGTGACACGGAATAGTTGTAGTTGATATGGGCCCATCAATAGGTCAAACAGAATTGTTTGACCATTTAACCGTATGCAAATAAAAAATCGATGTTAAATTGAATTCTTAGCATTTCTTAGAACTATTTAACTGTATTCAAACAAATAAGTAATGTTGAATAGAATCATTAATATTAAAAAAAATATTTGAATCCTTTTAACTGTGTCCAACAAATAATAAATACTAGGTAGAATTATTCGTGTTAAACTGCAATTCTTGAAACCAGTTAAGAGTGTGCGAAGGTTTGATTTGGTTTGTTGGGTTTTATGGCATATCGACCTTTGTAGGTTTTTTAACGCCAAATCCATTTTTATGTAAATAATCTGTTCTATTTAAAACAATTCAGTTTAGTATAATTACACAGTTTAATTGTCAACAATATTTCTATTTCGAACTATTCAAGCAGTTATATGTAACAATTCAGTTAAGTGTAAATACAGTTTTAATGTCCAAAAACAGTTCTACTTCAAATACTTCAGTTAAGCATAAGCACGCAGTTTAAATGTAAGTACAGTTTAACTGAGAAAAACAATTCTATTTCAAGCTATTCAGTTTAATCAAACAATTCATTTTAGCATAAGTATGCTGTTGGTTCTATTTAACCCATAGATAGGGTCCTATCAGGTGCTACCACTCCGGGCCAGAGTGGACCTGGGAGCGATGGCAATGAAGGGATACTCCGCATTTCTCCAAAGCTCCCGCATTGCTGGAACCTTATCATCAGACTATTTAGTGTCATAAACAGGACACTCGTTGGAGGGAGGGCTTACCCCTCTGCAGAGAAGCAGTCGGTATATTCTACAGCCCCAGCCGACTGGGCAAAAGAGTGTGCGAAAAAATGAGTTTCGGCTCACTTAAAAATGTTACAAATTAATTATTTACAGAAAGTTAATATTATACAGGGTGCGGAAGCAAATTATGGAATACTTTTTAAAACTTTTCTTTTTAGTCTGATTAGTTGAGCTTTTGAAGAAAAACCACAATAAATCTAACTATTCATGATTAGCTTTGCTATTCAAGCATTTTTTAAAATTAAAATTCAGCGCACTGTGAGTGAGCAAGAAACGAAATGACAATAAATTTATGATTTCCTTAACGCCGAAAATAAGCCAATGTTTCTCTGTCTACCGTATACAAAGCAAAGATATTTTTTTTACAGAAAAAGTGCTTTTTAAGAAAAAAAGTGGAAGTGGATAACTGAACAAAAACGAAAAAAAAGACTTCTTAACTATTCTCACAACGGCGATTAAGAAGGACCCCAGAACGTCAATAAGAAAGCACGTTAATGAATTGACAATTCTGGAGATAACTGTGAGGACAGCAATAAACAAGATTTAAGCTCAGAGCTTAATCCTCTTGATTACGCTGTGTTAGATAACAAAACAAATGTAACTTCCCATCCGAGAATCGGTCTGCTTATGACTATTATTGAAGAGGAATGGAAAAAAATGTCTGAAGAATCTATTTTGAAGGCATACAGATTTTTTTATCGAAGGCGTATTGTATTGATACAATAATAGAAGAATATAGTGGTCATATTGAGTAAATTTACTTTTTTATGCCTGTCTTCTTATGTGGTTGTTTTTTTTTTTCAAACTTCGATCGACAAAATCAGAGAAAATGGCTTCGAACTGACAAAGAAAAGTTGCAGAAGGTACCCCGCAAAAACAATTACCGACGCCGACAACGCCGATGACATAGCGTTACTGGCGAATACACCTAACCAAGCCGAAACACTACTGCATAGTTTGGAACGAACCGCCGAAGGCATTGGCTTCCATGTCAAAGCACACAAAACTGAATATATTTGTTATAACCAAACAGGCGACATTTCCACACTAGACGGAACCTCTCTGAAACAAGTAGACAAATTCACCGTCTCATCAACCGAAAAAGACATCGACACACAACTAACGAAAGCATGGACAACTATCGATAGGCTCTCGATTATATGGAAATCAGACCTGACCAATAAAAGGAAACGCAGTTTCTTCCAGGCAGCTGTCATATCGATACTGCTATATGGATGCACTACTTGGACGCTAAATAAACGGCTGACGAAAAAGCTAGACGGCAATTACACAAGAATGTTGAGAGCAATATTGAACAAGTCATGGCGGCAAAACTCCACAAGGCACCCACTATACGGCCACTTGCCTCCCATCATGAAAACTATACAAGTTAGACGAACCAGACACGCAGGACACTGTTGAAGAAGCAAGGACGAACTTATCAGTGATGTACTTCTATGGATCCCCGCATATGGCCAAGCAAAAGCAGGACGACCAGCTCGAACATACATTCAGCTGCTATGTAGCCCTGAAGACCTGCCAGAAGCGATGAATGAAAAGGAGAAGTGGCGAGAGAGGTTCAGGGATATCCGTGCTAGCGGCACGAGATAATGATGAGGATTATTATACCAGATTATTCCAAATTTTGCTTCCGCACACTGTAGGTTGGTTGGTTGGTTGGTTCTTTTATTTTACGGCGTATCAACCCTTTTAGGGTTATCCAACGCCAAATTAAATTATTTTCATAAAAGTGTGAAACAATTCGGTTTAGTATAAGTTCAGTTTTGTTTGCACAATTAAATGTCAAAACAATTCTATTTCCAACGATCCAGTTTACCGTAAGTAGAGTTTTTTTGTTTACCCACTGGTAAATGAAAAAAACAATTAATTTAAAACAATTCAGTAAAGCGGAATTACAGTTTAGTTCTATTTGGCCCATAGATAGGACCCTATCAGGTGCTATCACTCCAGACCAAAGTGGACCTGGGAGTAATGGCAATAAAAGGATAGCCAGCATTCCCGAAAACTACTGCATTTCTGGAACTTCAATATCATATTGTTTTGTGCCAGACGCTAACTAAACATATGGAAAAAAAGCTTGACGGCAATTACTTAAGAATGCTACGAGCTGTACTGAACAAGTCCTGGAGGTAACAACCCACAAAACACCAGCTGTACGGCAACCTACCACCCATCACGAAAAATATCCAAGTTAGACACACCAGACATGCGGTACACTGCCGAAGAAGTAGGTACGAACCCATAAGTGACATACTTCTGTGGACCCCTTCACATAGACGAGCAAAGGGAGGACGTCTTGCTAGAACCTATATGCAACAGTTCTGTAACGATACAGGATGTAGTCTGGAAGACATTCCAGTAGCGATGTACAATAGAGATGAATGGTGAGAGAGGGTCTGGGAGATCCATGCTGGAAGCAAGACATGACGATATTTATACGTTATATATTTATACGTTAAATATAACAAAAACAAAACAAAAAAAAACGCCAACAATTGGACAAATCGTCTTAAATGATATAACTGGACGAGACAAATCGCAATCTATCATCTAGAAAAATAAGAAAAAGACTTTTGACTCAACCAAGTATTAAGATACTAAGTACGAAATAGATTGAAATTAAGATAGAAAATACGAAACAAATCGAAATCTTAAGATCCGAAATACGAAATAGATCGAAATATTAAGATCCGAAATACGAAACAGATCGAAATCTTAAGATACGAAATACGAAACAGATCGAAATCTTAAGATACGAAATACGAAACAGATCGAAATCTTAAGATACGAAATACGAAATAGATCGAAATCTTAAGATCCGAAATACGAAATAGATCGAAATCTTAAGATACGAAATACGAAACAGATCGAAATCTTAAGATACGAAATACGAAACAGATCGAAATATTGGAAAACCTTTGACTTTCTCGAGTATTTCTATTTTCATGTCTATTGGAGAAAATCTGGTTGCAAGTTTATGATTTTGCCTCCGTAGATTTTACAGCGGTTTTTCGCTAAAGAGATCTTCAGGAAAATAACCACGTTATACGATGTTCATTCAATAATCAAAGCGATTTTTAAAAAAGAAATAATTTTTTTCACAAATTTTTCCTGAAGATGTAATTTTTGGAATGTGATTATTTAAAAAGTATTTTACCAGACGAAAATATTTGTTTTGAGATTATTCAAAATGGTGACAGAATGCTCTAGGCTCGAACTTAGTTCGATCAACAAATGTTTGATGTCAGAGAATTGTAACCTATCTGAAATTTACAGAAAAAATATATGATGTGTACGAAGAATGATGCTTGGGCTAAACATGCATTTACCACTACAAGCCAGACCTTCGGGTGGAAACGCACAGACTCTCTGGTAAATAAAGTGTTCCTGTCACAGCGGCCAGTAAAGAAGGTCATACTGACACTCTTCTAGGAGATGAAAGGACTGATCAACTTCTGTATCAATTACAATGACAAATCTCATTATTTATATGCAGTGAAGAAGACTGAAGAACACTTCGACCACTGAGTCGAAAATCAGAATGCTTGTCCAAAGAAGTTGTATATTTCCTCGCAAAATATACATCTGTAAATACGGCTTCTGATTGTTAACTTCTCAGCTATGATTCACCTTATATATCGAATGAAGCTCGTATTTTGGAAGTATTATTCATAGATACCAATCCATGGTTATCAAAGATGGAATATAATACATTTGTCAAAATTACATCTGTAAATAATCCTCTTACAAAGAGGAAATTTACCATGTTTTTTGCTTAGTTGTGGCACAAGGCCGTATGAATAGCGCACCTAATGATACTCGAACTCCCTCGTGTAGGTTTGCTAGTCAAGCATTCTGAACATTACAAAATCCTCTTACAACGTAGAATAGACTGTGAAACATTTTAATTTCGTGCAAAACAAGTACTCCAACACTTATTTTAAAAAGATAATCCGTTCAGGTTACTTACTCATAAGTCCAATATATATATATATATATATATATATATATATATATATATATATATATATATATATATATATATATTGTTATGTTAGCTTCATCGGATGCATTGGAACTGTAAACTCACCTGGAAAAAAAAAGAAAAGCAAAATGAACTTAATGTAAGCATCGCAGACAGTGAAATGCAAAAAAGAAGAAAAAGGCAATTTTCATATGCACGACGACGTAAGTAAATAAATATAGATGTTTTAATGGAAATTTGAATAAATACACAAATCTCTTTTTTTTCTCTCACATGCATTACAAATGAATATACAATGTACACAATGATGTTTCCACGTGCAATTCGTATTCGCTAGTAAAAGTCAAAGTCGCGTTTAATTAAGATGATTGCTTATTCGACTCATAAAAGTTTTATTGATCGTCTGCTTGTTTGAATTTGTTTGCAGGTTTTGATTGTTTGTCGGTTATCTCGTTCTTCTGTGAATTCCTTTTATATTTTATTTATTTTATTCTATTTTTTTTGTGTGTGTGTACTGAAGTGTCTTTTATGGCTTAATTGGATTTTGAATTCCAATTGGACAAAATTGGGAGGAAAATTTCAAAATCGTACGATAAAGGTGGAGAGATAATTGAAATCGAATAAAACGAAATAAATGAAAAAAAAAAAAAATGGAAAGCTATGAAATGGTGAAAATAAACCAAAAGGCGTGGAATATTTAAAGGAAATAATGTAAGTTTAAAATGTTGAAGTTTAGAAAGAAAAGAAAAAGGAAAAAAACAATAAAAAGAAGAAGAAAAAAAGGAGTTAGTGGAAAACCAATAGAATTAAATGAAGTAATAAAGAGAAGAAAATTGATAACGATGAAGTTAGATTTAAAGAATAACTACTACTACTACTACTACTACTACAACTACTATAACAAGAACAAGGATAACAATAAAAAATACTAGTTCTATCACATCTACTACTACTATTACTACTAAAACAAGAATAAGGATAACAATAAAAAATACTAGTACCATCACATCTACTACTACTACTACTACTAAAACAAGAATAAGGATAACAATAAAAAATACTAGTACCATCACATCTACTACTACTACTACTACTAAAACAAGAATAAGGATAACAATAAAAAATACTAGTACCATCACATCTACTACTACTACTACTACTAAAACAAGAATAAGGATAACAATAAAAAATACTAGTACCATCACATCTACTACTACTACTACTAAAACAAGAATAAGCATAACAATAAAAAATACTAGTACCACCACATCTAGTACTACTACTAAAACAAGAATAAGGATAACAATAAAAAATACTAGTACCACCACATCTACTACTACTACTAAAACAAGAATAAGGATAACAATAAAAAATACTAGTACTATCACATCTACTACTACTACTACTAAAACAAGAATAAGGATAACAATAAAAAATACTAGTACCATCACATCTACTACTACTACTACTAAAACAAGAATAAGGATAACGATAAAAAATACTAGTACCATCACATCTACTACTACTACTACTAAAACAAGAATAAGGATAACGATAAAAAATACTAGTACCATCACATCTACTACTACTACTACTAAAACAAGAATAAGGATAACGATAAAAAATACTAGTACCATCACATCTACTACTACTACTACTACTAAAACAAGAATAAGGATAACAATAAAAAATACTAGTACCATCACATCTACTACTACTACTACTAAAACAAGAATAAGCATAACAATAAAAAATACTAGTACCACCACATCTAGTACTACTACTAAAACAAGAATAAGGATAACAATAAAAAATACTAGTACCACCACATCTACTACTACTACTAAAACAAGAATAAGGATAACAATAAAAAATACTAGTACTATCACATCTACTACTACTACTACTAAAACAAGAATAAGGATAACAATAAAAAATACTAGTACCATCACATCTACTACTACTACTACTAAAACAAGAATAAGGATAACGATAAAAAATACTAGTACCATCACATCTACTACTACTACTACTAAAACAAGAATAAGGATAACGATAAAAAATACTAGTACCATCACATCTACTTTTCTTCAAAAAGAAGAAATCTGATGGAACGAAAGGATGTTATAATTCTAAATCGCTTAATTAAAGAATATTAGACTGATCAACTTCTGTATCAATTACAATGATGATTCTCATTATTCATACACAGTGAAGAAGACCAAAGAACACTTCGACCATTGGGCCGGAAATCAGAATCCTTGTCCAAAGAAATTATTATGTGTAAAGATCGAAGTCTAAAAGAAATATAAACGAAAACAGTATAGAAGTCTTCAGTTCTCGGAAAAGAATTAAAATAAAACCACCACCACCAAAAATCCATTAGAATAAATTGTCACGTGCTGAGTTTTATTTTATATAAGGTCATATACGTAGCACCTTTGTATCTACTCACTGTGTATTTACTCACTTTCTTATTCGTCCAAAATATTGATGAGTGTAAGTTGATAAAACTATATAGGCCAAGTTGTCTAGGGCTGTAGAATACACCGATTGCATCTCTTCAGAAGAATAAGACTCCCTCCACAATGGCTGTCCTGATATGACACTAAAACATCTGATGATGAGGCTCCAGTAATGGAATATGGAGCACCCCTTCATTGCTATTACTCCCAGGTCCACCCTTGCCGGAGGTTAAAACCTAATAGTGTCCTATGTATGTGTCAAATAGAAATATCTGACATCTAAACTGAGAAATATTTGAAACTGTTTGATCATTTAAGTATGTGTAAACAAATGACTGATGTTTAATTGAATTGTTTGTGATACATAGCAATACTTAAAACAATTTAACTTTGTTGACTTATACTAAATTGAATAGATAGAAATAGAACTCTTTCGTCATCTTAATTTGTGCATCGACAAAATATGTTCACAAATAATATTTTTGATATATATGTAAAATCAGGATTTGGTATCAAAAGACTTATAATGGTTGATATGCCACAAAACCAGATGAAACCAAACTAAACCAAAGTAAACCAATATTTAAAGGGATATGACCAAGTCTTCGACGGAAAGAGAACTTCAGATAGAGAAAGCTTTCTAATGTTCTGCAGTTTTGTCGCAAGTATGATTTTTGTAAGTTAGTGTTGTAAGCTCTATGACCCACAGTTTTTAATTAAGATCCTTTTTTGTCTTAACATAGTGTATTATTAAGTCCCAATCCCTCAGTCCATCCAACTTTTGACTGTTGTTGGGAGTAAGAAAATAATGATTCATTCCTATACCAAGTCTTTTAACCCAAAAGTGAAACGCTAACATTTTCAAGGAATTAAACTTTGGTCGATACGTCTATTTTCTAATATGAGAACCGTTTCGTCACACCGAATATATATATATATATATATATATATATATATATATATATATATAGAGAGAGAGAGAGAGAGAGAGAGAGACAGACAGAGAGAGGTTTAGTTAAATAAAATAGAAATCTTGTCATTTTGAAGGGTTTTTTTTTGTTTTCTATCAAGCGTCATTATGTTTTTTTTTATGTTATAGTCTTGAAATTTGTGCATGATTTCTTCAAGAGTTATTTGTGGTGTACAAAGTACTTTCGGTTCTTATCAGAACCATTATCAAGGTAATGTGTACGTTTATTTCTAAATCAAAACTGTTTAATATCTAAACTAGATTATTATTTCATTTTTGTTTTTATCACCAAGGTGATACTAAGCGGTAGTGGCAGTTTAATTTTGTATATTTCTATTACGTGAAGCAGATTACATTTGTTCTATCTTTTTTTAATATAGATTGTTCTACTTATTTTAAACATTTTAGGATATTATCGCAAATTTCGAAGTTAATTCTTTCAATAGCGGGTTGTCAAATTTTATATACCAATTTCTCGGCTATTTATTTCTTTGATATTATTGATTGAATGGACTATTTATGTATTGTTAATTTAAGTATTTCTCTTTGTTGCATTAAGACACTATTGTTTTTTTAAATGTTGACAAATGAAGCTAAAATCTGAAAGGTGTAGTGTGAGCCACCTTAATAATTTTGTTGTTGTATGACCAATGTAACTTTTTTTTTTTTTTTTATTGTCAGAGATGCATTCTCCCAATGGACATTCAAATTAATAAAAAGCATTGTTTTTTTTTTCCATTATAATTGTTGGTTTTCAAACTGGTTTTCAATTAGGTTTGGTAATCTGAAAAATAAAGCTTAAATAGCCTCGGTGCATTAACTGGAAGAGCACTTGTGGCTAACGTATTTGACTGTGACATCGTTGTAAATTACTTTGATCATCAGCCGGCCCATTACGTTCATTTTCGGACTAATACCCCCGGAATTTAAATTAACACTCTCATGTACACCGATATAGGCCAAATAATACCACTACTGTTCTTCTACAAGGATGCGTTAGGCTTTAAATAACCCAAAAAGCTTGATTTGGCGTTAAGAATGAAACCAAAGCATAACAAACCTTCTCTAATTTCTAGAATGGCCTTGTACAAATCTTTACTATGACGTAACATCAATTGCATTGCAAAGTTTTCTTAAGGTGAATTACTTTTAATGTCAGCCTTGATAACCTAATAGTTTAAGGGACATGTCCACGTCCACTTGATATCCAGCTCACTACTCAGTGGAATAATATTTAAGAATAGCTTGATAAACATCAGGTTCTTTGTTTTCTTATTTTAGTGTTGTTTATTTTGCACTATCATTGCGGAATGTTTCATAGGATTAAGGGAGACCATTTACATGTAACTTATTTATATTAAGAATAGTTCTTGAACTTGATATAGTTTACAAAGGCTAAATGTTATTAGTTACTTGAAACCCGATAACTGCGTAAACAAATAATTATTCTGAACCTGGAATGGTTACTTTAAGTCCTATAATTTTCTATGAATTATTAGTATTAAAACCATATAACTGTGTTTGAAATATCTTATATTAGACAGGATTACTTAATACCATATAAATAAGTGTACAGAAATGATTATTATAATCAAATTATCGAGTATAATATATATATATATATATATATATATATATATATATATATATATATATATATATATATATATGTGTGTGTGTGTGTGTGTGTGTGTGTGTGGTGAGGCAGCAGTCCTTCATTTAAGCATATTTGATAACATAATAAATACACATTTTCTCTATATTATTAGGACACTTTCAAGATTCATAAAAAGTGTTTGGGCTTTTGGTTGGAGTTGGTCGATGAGTTTACCGAAATTGTCCCGTGCTCGTTCGGACTTTTCATAGGCCATCATCAGGAGATGTTTTCAAGTGTAAAGATTGTTTTTTAATTTTTTTTTAAAAATTTTTAACATTTAAAAATATACGTAAACATAGAGTTAGATAAAACTGAGATGCTAATGTCATCAAAAGAATTTAAAACAGAACGCTATCAACGGATACAGAAAATTTTCAAGAGAAATATAATATTCTAAAAATCCTTTTCCCTTCGTTGATAACTCATAAAAAAAGAAAAAAACTAATGGAATTTCAAAGCATTGTTGCTATTTTCTAAGTTAATTCTATTAATTTTTTTTTCGTTTTTATATATAGGGCTTCTAGGATCTTTTGTTGTGGTTTATTAATTTTAAAAGCTATTATAGTAGTATTTTTTTCAACAAGGATTTTTCGAAATTTGGATTTGGAAAGAGTAGCTTTTAAAATGTTGGACTATAGAGCTAGATTCATAAAGGTGCATCGTAAGACGCAAACTAATGTTTGTTACATTTGGAATTTTTATTATAACCATAACTATATTTTCAACGTGCAATGGCAATCATTTTCAAACAACACAATAATATATATATATATATATTTTTTTTTTTTTTTTTTCATCATACAACGTGTGGAAGCACGTGCGATACCCTAGCTGATGAGGCTAGGGTATCGCACGTGCTTCCACACGTTGTATGATGAAAAAAAAAAAAAAAAAAAAAATATATATATATATATTATTGTGTTGTTTGAAAATGATTGCCATTGCACGTTGAAAATATAGTTATGGTTATAATAAAAATTCCAAATGTAACAAACATTAGTGTACCATCTGTGGGCAAAATAAATCTATTAAAAACTTTTTGATATTTTATGAAAATTCGTAAAACCTCGTATTTTGACCCCTCTGCACAAATAGGATGCGACACTTAGTCATTTTTATAGGAAGTTTAACAAGTTTGAATTTACAGATTTACTTCTCCTAAACCGGTTGGAAACCAAGGCTAAAGATTCTAGACTGCCTTACTATTTTGCCCATAGCAGTAGAGAGTCTAGTTGAATGCTATACCTTTCCCAAGGGTAGTAATGCTCTGTGAAACGATTCAACTTTAAGAAGACAATTACGGTTTTTACTTTCTAAATACAACGAGCGATTACACGAATACTCATCAGTCGAAGACCAGGTGTAATATGACAGATTTAGAAGCTAAGGTGGTACTTCCACCCATGGCATCACCGGCAGTTTTGTCCAGTGCACAGGGTAAAACAAAAACCTATCCGGTGGCCAAATGAAAATGAAAATAAATTCTTGTTGTCAAATAGAATTATCAATATGAGATAGGTTTGGTTTGGTTTTATTTTATATCAACATTTTTACGTAATTTAATGCCAAATCCATTTATATACATATAAACAGTTCCATTTCAAACAATTCAGTTTATCATAAAATAGTTTTTGTTTACACAGAGTTAAAAGTCAAAACAGTTCTACTTCGAACAATTCAGTTTAACATAAGTATACAGTTTCATTGTAAAAAAAAGTTCTATTTCAAACGAATATTAAAACAGTTTCATTTCAAACAATTCACTCTAGCACAAGTATGCAGTCCAAATGTCAAAACAGTTCTATTTCAAGCAATTCAGTTTAACATAAGTACACATTTTAGCTCTATTTGACCCATAGAACCCAATCAGGTACTACCACTCCAAGCCAGGGTGGAACTAGGAGCGATGACATCGAAGGGGTACTCTGCATTTTCCAAAGCTCCAGCATTACTGAAACCTCACTATCAGATTGTCTGGTGTCTTATACCAGACACTCATTAGAGGAGTCTTATCCCTCTTCCGGAAAACAGTCGATGTATTATACAGCCCCCGCCCAATGGGCAATATTAGATAGGAATTTAACTGTACGCAAATCATTTGTATCAAAATTGATACTCTAGACTACAATTGCTTATTAATTATTATAATTATTTCCGAGTTTTTTCACACCTTCACAAGCTGATGTTCTTTTACCCCACCATGTTGAAATATGGCACAAGGCTGTTTTAATATTGGGTGTCGGCCACGACCTGAAACTCAAATGTGCATTAATGTGCAAAAATACATTAACCTCGTCGGTATTCCTCTAAAAAACGGCGACTCAGGAACCAGGCAATAAACCTAACCCTGCCAAAGTAGGTTAAAAACAGTTGGGACACCTCCTGAGGCCAAGGAAGTTGTCAGTCTCAGCGACCCGACATGAAAGCTAGGCTTCCTGAAACGCGTTCAGTCCGAGACCTGTGACCCCGACAAAAAGAACAGTCCCGGCCCGAGTGTGACTCGATTCACAAGTCTCACTCTCCTAACTGTTAGACTTTCACATGGGTCTGTGTGATAGTAAGTCTCCTTAGTTCTCCAGAATTCTTCTCAGTATTCTGGGTAATCTTAAAGATGCTTTTCATACGATTTCCCATCCATCCAGCCTTCTCAAAAGCCGTTATGGACAGTTCAAACGTCTCTAGTTACAATTGTTATCATCGTTACGCTCATATTTTATACATTTCTTCTTTTTTTATCATGGTCTAAGAACTTGTCTCTTTTTTTGACTTCTTTGATTTTTCGCTTTGTGATCGGCTTGAAAAGAAAAAAAGTCTCTAGAAGTCAGGTATGGTTTTTGTAATTTTTTGTTAATTAGTGCAAGATCGGGTCTTTTAGCCGGGAGTAGGGAATCTGTTGATATCTCAAAATCACAGAAAATATATATATATATATCATCATCATCATCATGTAGCGCCGCCTGCGCGGATATCCCTGACCGTCTCTCGCCATTTCTCCCTATCATTCATCGCCTCCGGCAGGTCTTCAGGATTACAACCCGTGTCCTCACATAGCTGCTGTATGTAAGTTCGTGCTGGTCGTCCCACTCTTTCACATCCATGAGTGGGGGTCCACAGGAGTACATCGCTTATGAGCTCGTCCTTGCTTCTCCAGCAGTGTCCTGCGTGTCTGGTTCGTCGAACTTGTATAGTTTTTGTGATGGGGGGCAAGTGTCCGTATAGTTGGAGTCTCGTGGGGTGTTGTCGCCAGGACTTGTTTAATACTGCTCTCAACATTCTTGTGTAATTTCCGTCCAGCCTCCTCTCCAGCCGCTTCGTAAGCGTCCATGTGGTGCATCCATATAGCAGTATCGACACAACCGCTGCCTGGAAGAAACTGCGTTTCATTTTATCTGTTAGGTCCGACTTCCATATGATCGAGAGCCTATCGATAGCTGTCCATGCCTTCGTCAGTCGTGTGTCGATGTCCTTCTCGGTTGATGAGACGCTGCTTCCTAGGTAGGTGAATTTGTCGACTAGTTTCAGAGAGGCTCCGTCTAGTGTGGCAATGTTGCCTGTTTGGTTGTAACACATATATTCGGTTTTGTTTGCATTGACATGTAGGCCAATGCCGGCTGCAGCTCGTTCCAGACTATGTAGTAGTGTCTCTGCTTGATTAGGCGTATTCGCTAGTAACGCCAAGTCATCAGCGTAGTCGGCGTCCGTGATTGTTTTTGCGGGGTACCTTTTGCTTCTTCTCTTAGTCAGCTCAAAGCCATTTTCTCTGATTTTGTCGATCGAAGTCCTAAGCACATAGTCTAGACAGATGATAAAGAGGTACGGGGCTAGTGTGTCTCCTTGTAGTACTCCTGCGACAATGTCGAAGTATTCCGTGTCTCCATCTGGTGAACGTACTTTTACTTTGGTGTTTCTGTAGAGAATCATTATCGCCGCTACGGTTTCTTTTGGTAGGCCGTAAGCTAGTAGGATTTGCTCCATCTTCCCTCTGTGTATGGAATCGAAGGCCTTGGTAAAGTCGACAAATAGTAATGTCGCCTGTAAGTTTTTTGCCTGAACGCCTTCCAGGATTCTACGGATGGTCAGTATTTGTGAGGTTGTGGATCTATTTCTCCGGAAGCCATTTTGGTTTTTCCTAAGGATGTTTTCCATTTTGGGTTCTATGCGGTTTCGTAGTAGGGCATTGTAGATTTTGGCTGCTATGGATGTAAGTGTTATCCCTCGGTAGTTCTTGGCTAGTCCGAGGTCGCCTTTTTTAGGGAATGGAAGGATGCATCCCTTCGTCCATCGTTCTATCCTATTTTGACTATAGACTGCGTTGCATTGCCGGAGCAGTATATCGTCGAATTGTCTCGTCTTCCACACTTCTGGGGGGATCTCGTCTAGCCCCGCCGCTTTCCTATTTTTAATTCTTCTGAGAACCGTGTCGAGTTCTTCTTTGGTGAAAGGACCTAGTTTTACGTCTAATTGCTTACTAATAATTCTGGTGATCGGTTCATCCGTTATTTCCGGTGGGTTTCCTAGTAGATTTTTGAAATGCTGTTCCCACAGTTTTATTCTTTCTTGTTGGCTTGCAGCTTTCAATTTTGCTTTGGCTGTGCTCTTCCTTCCACTTACTTCGTTTATTGTTTGCCAGGCTATCCTGGATTGCCTATCTTCCACCGAGTCTCTAATCTTATCTATCTGATTTTGTACGTATTCTGCCTGTTCTTTTAGGTATATTCCTGTTAATTGATGTTGCGCCTTTTCTAGTTCTCGTGCATTTGTATTTGTTGGGTTCTGTTGATAGTTTTTGGAGGCAGTCTTCACAAGTGCACGTTTTTCTCTAGCCGCTAGCGTTTCCCAAGGGACTCTATATTTAGTTCTAGGTTTTGTTGGATTGCATATTCTTGATTAGTCCTCTTAATTTTGGCCCAGTCAGCTAGAGCTGCAAAATACACCAACTGTATCTCTGAACAGGAGTAAGACTCCCCAAACGAGTGCCCTGGATATGACACTAAAAAATCTGATAGTGAGACACCATTAATGCTGGAGCTTTGGGGAAATGCGGAGTATCCCTTTATTGCCATCATTCACAGGTCTACTTTGGCCTTGAGTGGTTGCACCTGATAATGTATCATCTATGAGTCAAATAGAACTGAACTTAAAAAAAATATTTTGACATATAAAGTGCGTACAAATGCTAAGCGGAACTGTTTTTACATTTAACTGTGTAAATAAATTACTGAATTGTTCTTGATATGTAGAAATATTTGGAACCACAAAAGTCTGTCAACTAAACTGAATTGTTTGAAATATGTATAAAAACTGATTTGGCTTTAGATAACCTACAATGCTTGATATGCCATAAAACCAAACAAAGCTAAAACAGTTTTAATCGAAATGATTTGATTCGGTATTAAATAACCCGGAAAGTTTTGTTATACTTAAAAAAACAACCAATCCTCTAATTTCTAGAACCCTTTCAAATGGTTTGTTGATCGGTCCAACTGAACTAATTTAATTGTTACCACCATTACTTCCATTTTCAACACCCTTTTTAGTTTTCTTTTCGCTTTTCTTGATTTTCACTCTGATGTCCACTGGGATGGCAAAACCCGCTAAATGGCCGTTTGTCGTTTTTTTTTTAATTATCACATCGTGTGGTCTTCTAGCTGGGATTACGTGATTTGTTTGTATCTCAAAATCCCAGAGAATTTTATGAGTCTGATTCTCCAGGAAATACTCTGGATTGACCATGTATAAGTTGTATGACAAAATTTCAATTTGTTGTCGAATTCCCTGTAGATTACCTTGCCTTTCTCGTCTTGTCTATTCTTACATTCTTTTTGAGCTAGTTTGCTCCTTTCGTTCATTATGTGATTAATCGTTTCTTCTCTGTCACCACACAACCTGCACTTACTGTTTCGTTTGGTCTATTTTAGCATTAACATAATTGGGTTTTATAGCGTTGATTTCTTTTGTTATTAGAAGAGATTGAGTTTCCTTTCTGTAGCCACGTCCCGGTCTTCTGTGAGATTTCGCCAATTTGTCGCTTGACATAGCCATACAGAAGTTTTTTTTCCATTTCTGTTTACAAGTTTTTGTTGTTATCCTGTTTGTCCACGTGTTGTTAGTGCTATTAGTGGCTGCTGTGATTAGTCTTTCGGGTTAATATTGTCCTCGTGTGTTTTCTCATTTTGACGAAGTCCTCGTGTCCTCTTATTCGTATATCGACGCTAACTTCAATCCCGGCGAATACTCTTCATTTTTCTTTACTTGATACATATAGAACTCCTCTGTCATCTCTCCGGTTTAAAGCCTAATGTATCATCAACTTTCTTGTCTTCTAGTCCATTGGTATGAGTTTTTCTGTATACCTTTATAGATTAGTCCCGAGTATCTTACAAGCTGAACAGCTCAGGTGTTTATCCCGTTGATAAGTTTTCTGCAATAGGGCTTAGTTTTGAGAAGTTTCTTGGTTTTATTCATCACCACATATTTATTGGTGTCCCCTCCCAATATTCTCACATACGAGTAATTTCATAATTATTATCTACTCCTTAGATAGTTTTTTTATACTAACGTTAGCTGATGGTTTCTAACTGGAGTTTGAAAGACAGAAATTCTTCAGGATTCTTTTCAGGAATCTGACCAGTTGGTCTCATCTTGTCCTCTAATTTTTACGTCTTCCACTTCCCGTGGGGATCGTTCCAAGTAAACCAACTACAATCGGTGTCACCGTATATTATTATTATTATTATTTAGAGTTTTTCACATCAGTGTTAGCTGATGGTTTTTCACTGGAGT
>OY757933.1:42187316-42259816 GCA_963585895.1 Sepioteuthis lessoniana
ATAAGTTTCCAGACTTTTTTCGTATGGGCACTTTTATTCATAATACACAAATACAATAAAAATAATACAAACTCTACTGCTCTTCGACGTAATCTCCTCCTGCTGCAATGCATTTGTTGTTCCATTCCAACAACTTCTTGAAGGTCCCATGGAAGTCCTCTTATGTGAGCGTGTCAATGACCTTCATCACAGCCTCTTTCATCTCCTCAATTGTCTCATAACGACAACCCCTGAGCTTAGGGAATAACCAAAAGTCACAGCGAACAAGGTCTGGACTGTAGGGACGTAGAGGAACTGTTTTGATGCCCACCTTGGTCAAATAGTCTGTGACAAGGATGGAGTTGTGTACTGGTGCATTGTCCTGGTGGAAATGCCACTGAGCCGATTTGAAGAGAACTGGCCTCTTCCGACGGAATCTATTCCTGAACTCCCTTAAAACCTCAACGTAGTAACCCTAACCCTAACCCTAACCCTTCGGCCAATCGACTCTGTTGTATTGACTTCCTTACTCCTCCTACATC
The DNA here is from genome assembly GCA_963585895.1 of Sepioteuthis lessoniana. Lineage (NCBI taxonomy): Eukaryota > Metazoa > Mollusca > Cephalopoda > Myopsida > Loliginidae > Sepioteuthis > Sepioteuthis lessoniana. Next base: position 42,187,838 of record OY757933.1, read on the forward strand.
TTTCATCATCCTTCAAAGACTCCCTCCCTTCCTTGAATCTCTTATGCAACGCAAAAACTATTGCTCGATTCATGCAAGATGCTCCAAAGGCAGTCGTAAGCATTCCATACGTTTCTGTGACATTTTTTTTCCAAATTTAAAACAATTTTATTTCATATCGTTCCTCTAAAGTATCCTCACGTCCAGTTTGCATTTTTGAAATTTACCAGCTGTAACCATCAGGCTTTAGTAGCGTGTATTCCAATTGCTGCTGTAGCTGTTCATTTGAACTGGAAATCATAAAAAATTGGTCAGCCATCTCATAAGATGTATAACAATAACACAGTGAATTTTCATGAGTCTACGACAAATTACCTGTACAAAATAGTCTGGAAACATATTGAATGCACAACGTATATATATATATATATATTTGTGTGTGTGTGTGTGTGTGGTGCATATCTATATATATATATATAAATATACGTGGTGCATTAAAGATATATATATATATATATATATATATATATATTGGTCTAATGTGTAGAGTGTTTGTTATGGTCAGCGAGATTGGGGTTTATTCCCAAATCGAGTCATTCCAAAGACTCAAAAAATGGTACTTGATGCAGCCTTGCTTAACACTCAGCCTTTTAAGATAGGGATCAAGGTTAAAGTGGAGCAATCCAGGGAATGGCGTAGAGCCCTCTCCTACATCTCGTTGTAATAGCTATTGCAAAAGGAATATTCGGGTCACCCTCAACTAAGGTCATCAACCTTACTTTTTTTTATTTAAATATATATATATATAATTTTCTTTTAATAACTTTCTATCTACTTCATGTACAGGATGCAAAATCAAAATATGGAATAATCTTTAAATTGTTTGATTGTTTTTTTTTTAAATCTGATTAGTTCAGTTTTTGAAAAAAATGGCAATAAATCTAAATTTTCATGATTTATTTTATTATTCCAGTACTTTATAAAATGAATATTCAGCCCAATACGAGTGAAAAAGAAAATAAACGACAAAGAATCTATGATTTGCTTAACGCCAAACCAAGCAAAAGTCCTTTTGCCTACTTTATACAAAGAAAAAGTTATTTTTCTTTTCAGAAAATGAGCTATTTAAGGAAAAGGGGTAGTGGATGTTTGTACAAAAAACGAAACGAAGGCTATGTAACTGCTCTTGGTACGGCAATTTAGAAGGACCACACAATGTCAATAAAAAAAGCAAAAAACGCGCTAATGAATTGAAAGTCCACGAGGAAATTGTGATGACAGCAATTTAACAAGGTTTAAGCCCAGACCTTAACCCCTTGATTACGCTGTATAGGGCGTTATATAAAACCAAACAAATGTAACTTCTCATCCAAGTATTTGTTCCGTTAAGCCTACTATTGAGGAGGTAGGGAATAATATCTCTGAAGAATTTATTTTGAAGGCATTCAAATCGTTTCGAAGGCGTGTTGATCCAATAATTGAATAAAATGCGGACCGTATTGAGTAAAGTTACTGTTTTATTCTTTCTTCTTTTTTTTTAAACTAAAATTAATCTTGTTTTATAATAGAGTGGTTTCATTATTATACGAGAATATTCTTGATTCAGTTTCTGCGCCATTCATCTCGGTAAAAATTCCCTGGTGTTACATGGGGCATAATTTCTAATTAAGCTACCTTGAATTCTTTCAGCTCTTTTGGTATTTTCATCACTCTGTCGGTTGCTGCTATAGAATACGCTGACTGCTTCTCTACAGAGAAGTAAGAACCCTAACCAATGAATGTCATGGGTATGACACTAAACAATGATGAGACGCCGGAATGTCGAGAACTTCTTCATTAATTATCTTCATAATGAACCTCTTCATTAATTATCATTTCTCCAAAGTAATCCGAAGTATTAGCACCGGTTTTCGTCCTAGCTATGCGTAAAAAAATCTACGTGGGTTGTTCTATAGAGACAATAAGTACACAGTTTGATGTCAGTGTGGGAACTGTACACACAATTATTCGTGAGGAACTGAAGATGCAGAAGATTTACGCGAAGTTTGTCCCAAGGGGGCTCAGAAAAGATCAGAAAGAAAGACGTTGTCATGACTGCAGGGAGATGGTCTAGCTGATCAATTCAGATCCCGCAGTTCTTGATGCTCTGCTGACCTGCGATGAAAGCTGTATCTACTGTTATGACCCAGAGACCAAGTGACACAATTCCCAGTGGAAGCATGCTGGCTCTCCCAGACCAAAGAAGGCCAGACAGCAAATCAACCTACAAACTTTTGATGATCTCTTTTTTTTTTACAGCACTGGCATGATCTACATACACTGGGTTCCAAATGGACAGACAGTCAACAAGGAATACTATGTTACGATTTTAAGGAAGAGATTCCATCGGAAGAGGCCAAAAATCTTCAAATCGGCTCAGTGGCATTTCCTCAAGGACAATGCACCAGTACACAACTCCATCCTTGTCACAGACTACTTGACCAAGATGGGCATCAAGACAGCTCCTCAATCTCCCTATAGTCTAAACCTGGCTCCCTGTGACATTTGGTTATTCCCTAATCTCAAGGAAAAACGTAGAGGGTGTCGTTATGAGCCAATTGAGGAGATGAAAGAGACTGTGACGAAGGTAATTGACACGTCAACACAAAAGGACTTCCACGGGGCCTTCCAGAAGTTGTTGGAATGGTACTACAAATGCATTGCAGCCGGAGGAAATTACTTCGAAGGGCACTGGAGTTTCATGTGTGTACTATCAATAAAAGTGCCCATACGAAAAATGTCTGGAAACTTATTGAAGACACCATGTATTTCAAACGAATGAATAATGTTGGATAGAACAAATGGTGCTAAATGGCAATGCTTTACTGTAAACTAGTAGACAACTTCACCTACGTTGGAAGCAGTGTCTCATCAACCGAGACAGACATCGACACGCGACTAACAAAGGCATGGACTGCTATCAATAGGCTATTGGTCATATGGAAGTCAGACCTGACCGATAATATGAAAAGCAGTTTCTTCCAAGCAGCAGTCGTGTCGATACTGCTATATGGATGCACTTCATGGACACTAACTAAACGGCTGGAGTAAAGGCTTGACGCCAACTACACAAGAATGCTGCGCGCAATATTGAACAAGTCCTGGCGGCAACATCCAACAAGGCACCAACTATACGGCCACCAGCCTCTCATCACGAAAAATATCCAAGTTAAACGAACCAGACATGGAGGACACTGCTTGACGCCAACTACACAAGAATGCTGCGCGTAATATTGAACAGGTCCTGGAGGCAACACCCCATAAAGCAGCAGATGTGCGGCCACCTACCACCCATCACGAAAAGTATTCAAATTAGACTAACCAGACATGTAGGACACGGCTGGAGAAGTAGAGACGAGCTCATAAGTGATGTACCCCTATGGACCCCTTCACATGGCCAAGCAAAAGCAGGGTGACCAGCTCGAACCTACATATAGCAGCTCTGAAAGGATATGGGTTGTAGCCCTGAGGACCTGCCGGAAGCGATGTACGATTGAGAGAGGTGACGAGAAAGGGTCATGGATATCCGTGCTGGCGGCACGACAAGATGATGATGTATGTAAATTAGAAGTCTTAATGTTGAATACAAATACTTTAATTTATATAACTGTGCAAACAAATAAGCTTTGGCTCGTTTGATAATAATGTTAACAACTTACGGCTTGATTACAAATCATACTAATAATTTGGTATCAAATGATCCGGAAGGATTGATAATTCTAAAAACACGATCAAACAAAACATCCTATCAATTTTGCCATATTAGCACACCTCAGAGTGGAAATGAAAGAAAACGAATAGGCAAACAAATACTTGGAACTAAAAATATTATGAATTCTGAGGTTGATGGTGATACTAAATGTTGTTGGCTCGTATCGAACAATGTTTAAAGGTTTGGGGAAAAAAACGGGGATTTTAAATGAGAAGAAGACCATACAGATCACAGTATAGTTAAGATCGGCTAGAAAACAGAGCAGAGTTCTGGGGACCTGATGAGACTTGCCGTCACTCAGATTCTACTGAAAGATCACCAGGTAAAACTGGTGCAAAAAACTTGCGAAGAGTGAAATAAAATAATATTAATGAAGAAGAAGAATCTGCTTTTTTTGGATGCACAAATTAAAAAAAAAGGTAAATCCTCTCCTAATGAAAGTTGAGCTAAATTGATTAAGTAATTAATGGGCCAGGTTCATATAAACACATTTACCAACCACTCCGTTCGGGTAGGATATGACACAAGGCCAATTTTTAAGAAGAGTTTAACAGGTTTGAATTCAGAGTTTTCCTTCTCCTTGACTTGTTGTCTTACCAAGGCTGAAGAGCCTAGTCTGCCCTACAATTTACCCATAGCTAGAGGTAGAATAAATGGACTTATAACTTTCCCAAGGGTATTAGTGCTATGTGAAATGCAATTAGTTTCGTCCAGTATTTATATATATATATAATCAAACCCATTTATATATGCATGCGTGGAGTTCTTTCGGAGGGTTTGATTTCTCACCCAGAAAGAAGAACCATAGCTGGACATTTTTAGTTGAAAAAGATTTACTTTTATTGAACAAATCAGACTTTCCGACTCTTCCTGTGTGAGGCTTAGAACTTTATATATATATATATATATATATATATAAAGAGCCATATATAGAAGATAAACTGATTCCCATACGAAAAAATGTTAATTTTTCAGCCAAGAAATATGCATTTATTGACCAATCGACACTTTTGCGGTCTTTAAAAAGATAAAATTCAGACTGACCGACGACAATATTTGACTTACCGATCAAATCTCCAAAAAGGTGAATAAATCTCTTCCCTAGAAAATTATTCAAAATATATTTTTAACCAAGAAGAATCATAGATAAATCATAGAGGTTTTTTTTTACAATTTCAAGCTGACCTGAATCTTATAAATAAGATATCAAACAGATAAAATCTTCAGATGATTTATATGTCCATTTAGCAAATCTACACAAAACTTTCGACTTTTGAGTGAAAAATTTGACATTTAAATGCATTTAATTTGAATAGTTTCTGTCTTTTCTTACATTTTAGAGTTATAAATCTTCCTTTGCAAATGGTGACACACTCACACGAGGATCTTTTATACTCATAAGATATATTATCTAGTATAAATCTTGTCGATATAATTTGTGTGCGTAAAGAATCTTTGTGTGAATATACAAAATGCGGCATTGAATGCATGAACTATTCTTTCATGTGATATAAATATCTACGTGCGAATATTCTTACAAGAACATTTTGCCTTGTCCTTTTTGCCAGTTTACTTTTTACCAGCTTTAATTTCCCAGCGTCGATTTACCAGTGTCAATTTTGGCAGTAGTGGTGTGCCAGTGTTAGTTTTGCCAGTGACGATTTACCAGTTTCAGTTTTGCCAGTGGCGATTTGCCTGATTCATTCTTACCAGGTTCAGTTTTGCCTGTGGCGTTTCCTAAAAAGATTTGTCTGTGCCAATTTGTGCTTGGAACGGTCTCAAAAGTCTTTGAAGACAGACTGCAGGAATTAAAAATTAGGAATTAGCTGAAGCATTGAGACCATTCAAACTACAGTGCTGGTCTGATCGGCTAGGTTGTTGAGTAGAGTCCTGGATACCTGAGGGGGATTGCACTCACTCAGATTTCTTCGAATTACTACCAGCTGACGCTGGCGTAAAAATCATGTATAATAATAATTGCATCAAAGGGATAATGAAGGGATACTCCGCATTCTGCAAACCTCCAGCACTGCTGGAACCTCACCATCAGAATGTTTAGTGTCATATCAAGGATACGCGTTGGCGGTGGGTGTCTTACCTCTCTGCAGAGGTGCAGTCAGTGTATTCTACAGCCCCTGATGACGGGACAAACATTGATTTGACGTCTTAAGCTCAATCGATGCATTTTTTACCTGGCGTCTTTAAAATGACTTTGTCTCAGTAATAAATCATTATCATATTAATGGGTTACATCAATTTTGAAATACCCTGTATATTATTAATCACGATATTCATGTTTCCCCTTCTTTATATTATTGAAATCCTTACACCTGATAAAAGCGACGGCAGTGTTGTAATGGTTATCGTCGCAGAAAATGGACACGGCAACATGAGTTCAAATCCTGGACGAAACTGATTGCATTTCACATAGCACTGATACCCTTGGGAAAAGTATGAATCCCATTTTTCTCCCTCCAGCTATGGGTAAATATTAGGGCAGACTAGGTTCTTCGGCCTTGGTGAGGCAACTAGTCTAGGAGAAGGAAAACTCTGAATTCAAATCTGTTAAACTCCGCTTAAAAAATTGACCGAGCAGAGGGGTTGGTAAATAAGAATAAGAGCGACGCTAGGCAGATTTTCTATGCTTGCTGTTCTAGGCATGTTATTAGTTTTTGAAAACTCCATTTAGATTTAGATTTAAAAAAATGGGCATTTTCTTCGACAAACATGTTTAATAATATGTAAAATGCACTGATCAAATTATTTTCGCACGACAAACTACCTTAACATTCAGATATCAACTTTTGTTTTCTCATGAGTCAATATTAATGTATATACCTCAAATATGACTCTGGCCTTGTAGGTAGAGTATTATCTAATGGCCCGGGATGGCAATGTTCAATCCCAGGTCAAGTCATACCAAAGACTCACAAATTAAAAAGGTAAGGATCAAGGGTAAAGCAGAGCAATCAAAAGAAAGGAGTAGATTTTTTTTTACAGCATGATCTCTAATCTATTGAAAAGGGAGCCTTCAGGTCTCTCCCTCGACTATGGACACCACCTTTTTTTGACCACATACACACACACACATACACGTATATATATTGAAGGAAAAATTTGTATTCAAATCTAGAGAAATAAAGTTAACGAGAATCTGTTGCACATTTTTGCACCATTCTTTTGTTATCAGCTCTTTAAAAAAAGTGTGATTTATTCTATAGTAACCTTTACTTGTTTGTATGTGTACGTGTGTGTGCGTGTGCGTGCGTGTGTGTGTGTATAATCAAGTATATATTTGTATAGATTTCAAAAACACCAAAAAGTGTGATTTATTCTATAGTAACATTTACTAGAGTAATCATATCAAATTTGTATGGATCGCAACGTTTCACGTCTCTAACTGATCTATTAGTCTCTTATACGTCGAGATCGGCAGGAGATTCAATCATATATATATATATATATATATATGTGTGTGTGTGTGTGTGTGTGTGTGTGTGTGTGTGTGTGTGTGTGTGTGCAATAAAATATATTATTGTATAGATTTCAAACACACGAAAAGCCCCAGCATTACTGGGACCTCACCATCAGACAGTTTAGTGTCAAATACAGGACACTCATTGGGGGTGGGGTCAGTGTATTATACAGCCCCTACCGACAGGGCAAAAAATGAGTACAAGTCTAGACTCGACTGATGGTGATCCACAAAATAAGTGAGCAAGAAATTAAAAGTTGACTTTACTACCAAATGCAACATGGAAAAACCAGTATCCGTCTTGGAGAATGACAGATAAAATTCTCTGGGATTTTGAGAAACAAACAGATTACCTAATCCCGGCTTGAAGACTAGATCTAGAAATAGTAGAAAAAAAACGATAAAAAGTGGACCGGCCAAATAGTGGACTTTGCTGTTCCGGCGGAGCACAAGGAATGAAAATCAATGAAAACGAAATGAGAGAAAAATACTTGGACCTTTTCCAGAGAACGAAAAAAGTAGTAGAACATGAATGTGACCGTGATACCAATTTGCAAAGGTTTTATAAAGGTACTGGAAGAAACCAAAGGACAAGCGGAGATCATCTAAACAACAGCATTACTAAGAGCAGCCAGAATACTAAGAAGAGTCCTGGAGACTTGAGGAGACTTGCTATCAATCGGACTCCAAGTGAAGGCCATCAGCTTACGCAGGGGTGAAAAACTCAAATACCAGAAAACCTGGACCTTAAGAGAGAAACCTTAAGAGAGAAACGGAATCTCTCCTAATAGCAGCACAGGACAACGCCATAAGGACCTATCATATCAAAGCGAGAATAGATAAGACGCAACAAAAAAGTAGATGTAGGCTATGCGGTGACAGAGACGAAACGATCAATCGCATTATAACTGAATGCAGCAAATTAGCACAGAAGGAGTACAAAACGAGACACAACTGGGTCAGCAAGTTAATCCCCTGGGAAATGTGCAGGAAATTTCAATTCGACCATACAAACAAATGTTATATACACAACCCGGCGCCTGTCCGAGAAAATAATTCGCATAAACTCCTATGGGACTTTAACATACAAACGGATCACTTAATCCCGGCCAGAAGACCAGACCTCATAATAATCGACAAAGAAAAAAGAGAATCTGCAAAATTGTTGACTTTGCTGTCCCGGCGGACCACAGAATAAATCTGAAGGAAAGTGAAAAGAAGGATAAGTACCTCAACCTTGCTAGAGAATTGAAAAAGCTGGGGAACATGAAAGTAACGATTGTGCCAATTGTGATTGGTGCGTTAGGCACAGTAACTAAAGGATTATTAAAGGGCCTGGAGGACTTGGAAGTAAGCGGACGGGTGGAGACTATCCAAACGACAGCATTGCTGAGGACGGCCAGAATACTGAGACGAGTCCTGGAAACTTAAGAAGCTTAGCTGTCACTCAAACTCCAGTGAAAAACCATCAGCTAATACTGATATGAAAAACTCTAGAGGAGTAAATAATAATAATTGTAATTGGCACGCTTGATATAGTCATGACGGGATTAGTACAGAGACTGGAGGACTTGGCAAAAAGAGCTCGAGTGGAGACCATCGACTAGAATACTAAGAAGAGTCCTGGAGACTTGAGGATACTTAATGTCACTTAGACCCCAGTGGAAAACCATCAGCTTACGCTGATTTGAAAAAATTTAAGAGGGAGCATAATTATTTTGGGGTTAAACAAATGAGAATCCTGGATATCTTGGATAAAGAGCAGTATCTGGGGGTTCTTAAAATACCAAAAGACAAAGTTCACGAAAGCTGTCTCTGGGACATCATTGAATGATGATAAGTTGAAAATTAAGGCACGAACTATGATGAAATATTTAGATGACAAAAGACTTTTTTGAACTGTTGTTTACATGGCAGAAAACAGCATTTTCAGCGTTCCATATCCCAGTGCCGTTAACGTAAATGAATATTCATCACGAATCATTGAAATTTGAACTACAACAATAATCATTTTGATTTGAAGTACAATAATAATCGTAATAATAATCATTGTACTTTGAAGTACAAAAATAATCATTGTAATTTGAAGTACAATAATAATTATAATATTAATCATCGTGATTTGAAGTACAATAATAATCAAGAAGTATGGAATTGTCAGTGGTCAGGAATTAATAGAGACTTTATTGAGAGAATGGACGTAAATGAATATTCATCACGAATCATTGTTATCTGAAGTACAACAAAAATCATTGTGATTTAAAGTACAATAATAATCGTAATAATAATCATTGTAATTTGAAGTACAATAATAATCATGGTAATTTGAAGTACAATTATAATCATTGTAATTTGAAGTACAACAATAATTATAATATTAATCATCGTGATTTGAAGTACAACAATAATAATTGTACTTTGAAGTACAACAATAATCATTGTGATTTGAAGTACAATAATAATCGTAATAATAATCCTTGTACTTTGAAGTTCACTAATAATCATTGTAATTTGAAGTACAATAATAATCATTGTAATTTGAAGTACAATAATAATTATAATATTAATCATCGTGATTTGAAGTACAATAATAATCAAGAAGTATGGAATTGTCAGTGGTCAGGAATTAATAGAAACTTTATTGAGAGAATAAGACTATCCTATCTCTAATTTAAAAGTGTTGCTAATCATTTTACGATGAAAAACCAATGCAAATCAAGAACGAAAAAAAAAAAGAAGACATTCTTAGTCTGAGGAAATGAATGCAAACGTTACTGACAAAATAAGGTAATTACATACGTAATGTAAATGTATAAGTCATTATTTTACTATGGGAATGTACTGAACATCTAGACAAAATCCATTATCTGTGGACAGAAATTAATGCAAGCTTCGACGAAGAAAACTGTTTTTACATTGATAATGTTTATTTATTGGAAAGTAGCATAATGCTCGATTATTATTTTACTCATTTGAGAGTTTTTCACACCAGCGTTAGCTGATGATTTTCCACTGGAGTCTGAGTAACAGCTGTTAGTGATTCTTTTGAGAAAATTATTTTGATAAAAATTATTTAAAATTCAAAGCAAATCTGAAAGAAATTTACATACATACATACAGACAGACTGATAGATAGATAGATAGATAGATAGATAGATAGATAGATAGATAGATAGATGAAATCTCACTGAGATGTTTGGAAAGAATACATGAAGGAGTAGAGTCAGATGAATGAAGATGAAAATATATTGAAGGATAGACAGATACAAGGTGCAGAATCAAATTTAAGAATATTCTAGTATAATAAGAACGACATTGTTATACAATAAGATAATTTTTTAATTAAAAATATACCCAACCAAATAAGACGCGATGTAAACTGTACATTTACTCAATATAGCCACCATGTTTTTTTAGATTATTATATCGACATTATTCGAAACGATTTGCATGCCTTCAAATTAAATGCTGAAGACATTTTATTCCATTCCTCCTCAAATATGAACTAATATTTAGATGGGAAGTTGCTTTTGTTCGGCTTTCTCAAACTCCCCATATAGCTTAATAAAATGGTTTAATGTATTTGCTTGAATCTTGTTTAATTTCTTTCATCACATTTTTTCTCGCGGACTAACAATTCATTAACGTACTTTTTTAGTGATGTTGTTGGATCATTTTAATCGCTGTTGCGAGAGCAATTGAAAAACTTTCTATTCGTATTTTATTCAATACTCCTCTCCGTCTTTTCCTTAAAAAAAAACTCTTTCACTGTAAAATAATTCTTTGCTTTGTATATGATAGACAAAGAAACCTTGGCTTGGTTTCCGTGTTCAGCAAATAATAGATTATTGGTTGTTTTTTTTCCCTTGCTCACTCATATTGGATTAAATTTTATTTAAAAAAAAAAGGTTCTTGAATAAGACGGCTAATCATGAAAATGTAGGTCCTTCAGGTTTTTTTTAATCAAAAGTGAGACTATTTAAACTAAAAAAAAAAAAAAATCATTCCATATTATGTTTCCGCAACCGGTAGATAGACAGAGGGATTGTTATATCGTTGGATTGATATGTGTCAACGCATACACACGTGGTGTAATTTGTTGCATTGTAGAAATTAGACACGGTAATTTAAGGTCAAATCATTTCATATTGCAATAATAGACTGAAGAATGGTATGGATCCAACTCTATTCTTTTAGCTACGATTAGATTGTAGGAAAGACTGGCCTTTTGTCCAGTGGTTGGACAAACATTCTAGGAGATGAAGAGCTCTAAATTCAAACCTGTTAAATCTCGATTAATATTGAACTTATGTCACATTCTGCACATGTGGAAGGTTTATGTAAATAATCATATAGAACGATGAATTATTCAAAGATTCAAAGCAGAAGAAATTTTATTTTCCAAAAAACGAATGTTATTAGACTCTCATCGTAAAACAATTTCTTTACAGGGTGTAGAAACAAATTTAGAAATATTCTATTATGATAATAAACGACTCAATTATAAAACAAAATTTATTTAAGTTTAAAAAGTAAACAACAAAATAAAAAGAAAGAAACAAAACCTGAAAATTGACTAAATATGGCCACCATCTTTTACAATAATTGTATCAGCACACTTTTGAAACGATTTATATGACTTCAAAATAAACTTTTCAAACATTTTATTCCATTCCCCTCTCAAGAACTGTCTTATGCGAACCAATATTTAGATGGAAAGTTTTGTTCACTAAAACGCTCCATAGAGTGTAATCAAGGGGGTCAAGATCGGGGCTTCATGGAAGCCATAAAAAACTATTATTTCGGAATTTCTTGTGGCTTGGTTTCAGCGTTAGGCAACTCATAGATTCTTGTCGTTTCTTTCTTGCTCATTCATATTGGGTTGAATTTCTATGAAAAAGGGCTTGAAAAATAGAGCTATTCATAAAAATTTACATTTAACGGGGTTTTTCTCATCAAAATTTCGTCTGGTTTATTTTATTTTTTTTTTTTATGTTTTAAAAATTATTCCATATTTTGCTTTTCATTCCCCTCTCAAGAACAGTCTTAAGCGAACCAATATTTCGATGGAAAGTTTTGTTTTCTAAAACGCTCCATAGTGCGTAATCAAGGGGGTCAAGATCGGGGCTTCATGGAGGCCATAAAAAAAACTATTATTTCGGAATTTCTTGTTGCTTGGTTTCAGCTTGAGGCAAATCATAGATTCTTGTCGTTTCTTTTCTTGCTCACTCATTTTGGGTTGAATTTTTATGAAAAAGGGCTTGAAAAATAGAGCTATTCATGAAAATTTGCATTTATCGAGTTTTTTCGCTTCAAAATTTCGTCTGGTCAAATTCATTTTTTTAAGTTTTAAAAATTATTCCATATTTTGCTTCTGCACCCTGCGATATTACAAAAATTGATGTATTTGGAAAAGAAGAAATAATTAATTTGTAAATTTATTCTTTGATTCATCTATTTATCTAGAAAATATCATTATGGGAAATCATCATCATCGTCATCATTATCATGTCGTGCCACAGGCACGGATATCCCTGACCCTCTCTCGCCACTTCTCCCTATCGTTCATCGCCACTGGCTGGTCTTCTGGGCTACATCCCGTATCCTCACATAGCTGCTGTATGTATGTTCGAGCTAGTCGCCCTGCTTTTGCCCGGCTGTATGTGGGGTCCATAGGTGTACATCACTTATGAGCTCGTCCCTGCTTCTCCAGCAATGACCTGCACATCTGGTTCGTCTAACTTGGATAGTTTTCGTGATGGGAGGCAGGTAGCCGTGTAGTTGGTGCCTTGTGGGGTGTTACCGCCAGGACTTGTTCAATATTGCTTGCAACATTCTTATCTAATTGCCATCTAGCTTCTTCTCCAACCGTTTAGTTAGCGTCCAAGTAGTGCATCCATGCAGCAGTATCGATACAACCGCTGCCTGGAAGAAACTGCGCTTCATTTTATCGGTCAGGTCTTATTTCCATATGATTATGGGAAATAAAGATATTTTAATAAACTTCAGAATTAGAAAATCAGTTGCCCAGTTGGATGGAGCTGTAAAATATAACGAACTGCATCTCTGCAGAGGAGTAAGACTCCCCGAACGAGTGTCCTGATTATGACACTAAACAATCTGATGGTGAGGCTCCAGTAATCCTATAGCTTTGGGGAATGCAGTGTGCCCCTTCATTGCCATTGCTCCTAGGGCCACTCTGGACCGGAGTAGTAGCATCCAATTGGGTCTTATCTATGGTTCAAATAGAACTAAACTGTGTAATTACGATAACACAATAGCTTGAAATATAACTATTTTGATATCTAAACTACGTACGTATGCCAAACCGAATGGTTTGAAATAAAAGGGTTTTCGTATGGTAAACTGAATTGTTTGAAATAGAACTGTTTTTACATTTAACAATGTGTAAACATAAACTATACTTATACTCAAATGAATTGTTTAAAATAGAACTGTTTATTTGTATAAAAATTTGGCTTGAAATAACCTACAAAGGTTGATATGCCATAAAACCCAAACAATCGAAACAACAAATAGAAAACTAGTTTGATCAAAAAATTACTTAATTGAAATCAATTAAAATAAAAGTTGCCATGCCTTGTTGAGGAGGGGATTTTAGAATACGCCAACTCTATTCACTGCATAGAGATTAGAAACCCATCCTTTCCAAAAAAAAATCTCTTATGGTGGGATGGTTGTTTGTGATTCGTGGCATATCAACCTTTGTAGTCTATTTTATGCCAAATCCATTTTTATGCAAATAATCAGTTCTATTTAAAACTATTCAGTTTAGCATGAATACACAGAGTAATCGTCAAAAACCCTTCTATTTCCAGCTATTCAGTTTATTAAAACAGTTCTTATTCACCAATTCAGTCTAGTATAGGTATAAATTTTGTTTTCACACAGTTAAATATCAAAACAGTTCAATATTAAACAATTCAGTTTAGCGTAAGGACAGTTTCATGTCAAAAACAATTCCATGTCAAACAATCTATTTAGCATAAGTGCGCAGTTTAATTGTCAAAAACATTTCTATTTCAAAATTTTCAGTTTAGTCAAACAGCTCTAATTCAAACAATTCAGTTTAGCATAAGTATGCGGTTTAGTTCTATTTAACCCATAGTTAAGGCCTTATTCCGGGCCAGAGAGGACCTGGGAACATTGACCATGAAGGGGTGCCCCACATTCCTCCAAAGCTCCAGCATCACTAAAACCTCACTATCAGATTGTTTAGTGTCATATCCAGGACACTCGTTTAAGGAGGCTTACCCTTCTGCAGAGGTGATAGATAGATAGATATGTATCTATATAATATATATGCACATGTGTGTGTAACCTTCAGCTAATTGGTGCCGAGAATCGTAGCTAGAGTTGTATCATAGAAATACTCTGAAAACGACCTGTCTTTAAGAAGAATGTGTTTTATAGTCCAATCTATACCTGAATGATATGGGGTGTTCGTCCAAGCTCATTTTTAATAATCTAAATAAAGAGTTGATGTGGGGTTAAATAAGCGAAAAGAAATCAAAACAGAGCAAAATAATTTCTAATTCCTATGGAATAAACAGGATTCATTTGCAAATTATTTTTATTATTAGGTTCTTAGATGTAGGCGTTGTCATCGGTGTAATGTTATCTTACTCGGTGAAAGAAGGTTGAAAAAAAAAATCGACTAAACAGGTGATATTGCAAGTCTATTGCTTTTTCATCAGAATTTATCAGATTGCTTGCACATGCGCAATATTTAACAGGAAAATAAAATAATTGAATCAAAGTTTGCTTCTTAAATTTCCCTCGCCCCGAGTAAAAGAATTTGATTTATAGCGACATGAAAATAGACGAAAGGTTTCTTTCCGAAAAATAACCAACAAACTAACCCACTAACTAACTAACTAACTAACTAACAAACAAACAAAATAAATAAATAAATAAATGAATAAATAAAAACAAAATAAATAAAAATCAAACAAAACAAAATCAAAAAATAATACAAAGAAGACGTGCAATGGCCGCCGCGCAGACGCAATGAAAAAACAAACGACTTTTGCGAAGACTTTAAACCCAAACAGGATTCATCTTACAGATTTTGTTTAGAAGTTTTTTTTCCTTTATCGAACTATGTGATGGTCGTGGAAGCCTACAAACATACGATGACGTCAGACTGTTAAAGATAAACTGATTTTTAATTAGATTACTTGAATAAATTTTAACCCCTCACAAAGAGAAAGATTTATTTAAAAATTAGTTTAAATTAAATTCTACGGATTTTCTTTAATCACATATTTTCACACGATTTGGATTTTCTTAAGCGGAAATAATGGTGTTTACTCGTTGGTGCCATTAATTAGTATTCTAGTCGGCGATTAAATCAGAGTTTTATATTCTGTATTAAAAAAAAAAAAGTAAGGTAGGAATTTACTGCGACTACATTTGACCCAACTAAAATAATGTATACTGTTAGAAGAATAGTTTTTATGACCAAAGTTAATATCAGAAAAGAATGTAAACATCAATCTAATTATCTATCTATCCTTGTCTGGTCTAAAGGCCCAGTCATCTGGTGCTGTAGAATACACCGACTTCATCTTTGCAGACTCCTCCAATGTGGGACTTGATATGATACTTAACAATTTGTTAGTGAGGTTTCAGTGATGTTGGAGCTTGTGAGAATGCGGCCTATTTCTTATTGTCATCGCTCCCAGTTCGGAGAGGTTGCATCTATCTGGGTGAAATAGAATTAAAACGAACTCACGTTAAACTGAATTGCTTGAAATAGATCTGTTTTTAACATTAAAACTGCGTACTTATGCTAAACAGAATTGTTTTAAGTAGAACTGTCTTTACATTTAACTGTATGTAAACAAAAAAAACAAAAAAAAAAAAACAAAAAAAAACTGTGCACTTGTGCTAAACGGAATTTGTTTGAAATAGAACTGTTTTTATATTTAACTGGGATGAAACAAATAACTGTGCTTATAGTAAACTTAATTGTTTGAAGTTGAATTGTTTATGTGTATAAAAATGGATTTGGTATTAATTAACCTAGAATGGTTGATAAGTCATAAACCAAACTGAACCAAAACCTGCCCGGTGTATTGGGGGTATGTATGTATGTATGTATGTATGTATGTATATCTATCTATCTATCTCTCTAACCTAATCTGCTCGTAATTATCTATCTATCTATGGTGTATACATACACACATATATATATATATATATATATGTATATATATATATATGTGTGTGTGTGTGTGTGTGTGTGAAACCCGCCCTTTCGGGAAGACCAAGTGGACCTCGTCTCAGGTTGCGGTATTCAGGGAGAGTACGTTCCAGCCTTGAATGAGAGCCAAATTAGGCAAAGCATAGGAATAGCAATATTGATTTCTATACTCACAATGTTTTGACCGTTCTACTCTTTTAAGGAGGTGCCCGTGGTGCAATGGTTATCGTCGTAGGAAATGGACGCATCGATACGAGTTCAAATCCTGGACGACACTGATTGAATTTCACATAGCACTAATACCCTTGGCAAAGGTATGAATCCAGTTATTCTCCCTCCAGCTATGGGTAATTAGTAGGGAAGACTTGGTTCTTCAGCCTTGGTGAGGCAACTAGTCTAGGAGAAGGAAAACTCTGAATTTCAACCCGTTAAACTCCGCTTAAAAATTGACCTTGTGTCATATCCTACTCGATCGGAGGGGTTGGTAAATAGGGTTCTACTCTTCGGCCTTTTTTAGGCCTTTGGAATTTCTGGAGAGTTACCGAATTTAACAAAAGGCAACCGAAGAAGGTTGGCTATTCAAGAGATCAAAACTTGTATATCAACCAAGATAAGCATAGCAACCTGCGATGTGCAGAGAATAATAAAGAGGAAAAGAATTTTGTAAGTTGTGTCGGCGAAAAAAAACAAAAAAAAAAAAATTGAAGATGAAAGAAAACAAAAAAGAAAGATTTTTAAAAAAAATGATGGAACGAGGGATGACTGTGTTGTTGTAATTAATTAACGTCCTCAATCAAAAGAGAAAAAATGGTATTGTCTTGAAGGTTTTCGGTCAGAAAATAAAATGATATCGATTTTTTTATTCTATAGATAGGAAAATGTTTTCTTTCTCAACAAACAAAGTTTAAGACTTACTAAAATAAAAAAAAAGTATCAATAAACTGAGACTGGTAAAAATAAACAGGTATTCTAGTTCAAAATATTTTCATATGAGTTGATAGGGAGTCTGTTATAGATATATCAGTCCTTCAATTCTTCTAATCAATCTATCTATCTATCTATTGGGTTGAGCCATAGATACTTTCTGTTTTTGTAAAATATTATATATTCATGAATAATTTAACAATTAATTAATTTCTACCGATCAAATATTCGTCATTATTTTGAGTGACGTCTAGTTATTCATCATGTACTTCCTTGATTTCTTTCGAGTAAAATTCAGCTGATATCGAGCTGAAGACGTATTCCACAAACGATTTTGCCTGATCTTCTTGAGTGTTTTTTTCAATGGTTTTTATAATTTATAGATAAGTATTATTATGGATATCATTTGGTACAAGGTCTGTTGAATATAATGGATTGGGTAAAACGGAGCAGCCTGAATGCTATAGTTTTCCAGCGTGATTCTTTCTGAACTCAATTCAAATTCACTTTACTAACACATACACACACACCCACACACACACAAACACACACGCGCACACACACACACACACATATATATATATATATATATATATATATATATATATATATATATGTTTATTATTATTATATTAACTGATGATTGTTGTTTTGCAAATAATCCATGTAATCCAGGGTCGCAGAATATTTGCCATGGATTAAATATATATATATATATATATATATATATATATATATATATATATATATATATATAATGTTAATAAATATATATTATATATATATATTTAATCCATGGAAAATATTATTATGCAACCTAAGGATTCATGAAGTTTATAACAACATTTATCTGGCAGTTAAGAAGATGGAATGAAATTGAAAATCGAAAATGCGACAAAATACAGACCAAAAACCGTGAGGATTTCGTTCGTGTGTGGTTGTAAGCGTGTGAGTGTGTGTGTGTGTGTGTGTGTGTGTGTGTGTTTGTGTGTGTGTGTATATGTGTGTGAGTGTGTGTGTGTGTGTGGGGGGGTGTGGGGGGGTGTACGGGTAGATGTGTGTTTTTAGGATAAGTCAGGCCAGGAACATTAAGTGTTGGGTATAGCAGAAATGGGTTTCAAATGTGTATTAATTTGTTACATTATTTTCGTTAATTGCTAGTTGTTATGGAACAAAATATCCTCATTGCAAGTTGGGGAGAATGAATACGAGTTTGATTTGTTAGCGTGTATGGTAAGCAAGAATTACAATGGGTATCAGTAAGGTTATATTGTGCTCTAAATATGCTGGTGTAATATTTAGTGGGGTTGATTGTATTATTATAATAGTAATAAATATATGAGATATAGTGTAAATATTATATACTATGGATCTCATTGGTGGTATGTATGCAATAAAATAATAAAGGGGTAAATAATAGTCATCATCATTATGTCAGGCGGCTATCCCTGACCCTCTCTCTCCACGTCTCCCTATCATTCATCGCAGGTCTTCAGGGTTACATCCCGTATCATCACATAGCTGCTGTATGAATGTTCGAGCTGGTCGTCCTGCTTTTAATTGGCCATATGCGGGGTCCACAGGAGTACATCACTTACGATCTTGTCCTTTCTTCTCCAGCAGTGTCCGGCATGTCTGGTTCGTCTAGCTTGTATAGTTTTCGTGATAGGTGGTAGGTGACCGTACAGTTGGTGCTTCGTGGGGTGTTGCTGCCAGGACTTGTTCAATATTGCTCGCAACATTCTTGTATAATTGCCGTCTAGCTTCTTCTCCAACCGTTTAGTCAGCATCCAAGTCGTGCATCCCTATGTTGCATTGTCATCTGCTGATTCATGCAGAAATACACATATATATACTGGATAAATACTGACACAATGATAAAAGACGCATCAAGGAGGCATGAAGAAACGACAGGAAGACTTCTTTAACAACATATTTACCTCTCACTTTATTGCAAGGGTTCGAAAGGGTTGTTCAAGGTTTGCATGTGAGAGGATGCTGGAGATGGAACATAAACTTCATATTTTGACCCCACTCTTATGACCGCCACGTTGTGTCTTTATTGTTCTCCTGATGTTGGGGTCTACTCCATCGGGGCTTTCCGAGGGCCCCCTCGGTCTGGTGTGGCCTTCCCTACCACATCTCGTCTCTAACCCTCTGGGAGTCTGCTGGCAACTGCATCGGGGGTTTTCCGATGGCCCCCTCGGTCGGGTGTGGCCTTCGCTACCGCATCTCGTCTCTAGCTCTCTGGAAGTCTGTTGGCAACTGCATCGGGGGTTTTCCGAGTGCCCCCTCGGTCGGGTGTGGCCTTCCTTACTACATCTGGTCTCTACTGTCTGGAACTCTCTTGGCAAGTGCTTTGGCACCCCAAACTCAACTGAGTTAAATAATAACTCAACGCCCACACGATCGCCTACTGGATCTTTGAATCGGATGTTTAATCGTCATCAAGCGGAAATAACTGTCATGCAGTTCAGAGGTTACTCTCTTCCGGTGCATGACTGTAAGGGCACAATGAAACCTTCACCTTGTCCCATATCATAAGCCTTAATCCGCCCACGCGATCTCTTTCGATTACTGGCCGTTGGAATGTGTCACTTCCTTCCGGTGTATTACCTTGGAAGAGTATTTTTGGGCCGGGTCGAAGGTCAAAATATAACACCTATAGTAAGTGTGTTAAATAATAATTATGTGCGTAATAAAAAGTTGTAATGATAATTATAAATGAATGACATATTGCGTAGATATTATATACTGTGGGTCTCATAGGTGGTGTGTACGTCATGAACTAAAATAAAAGGGTTTAAATGATAGTTAATGTGTTTGTGTAAGAAGATAATTATAACTGAGGGGTAGGGTGTCGTCATAGAAAATTAAAGAAATTGATAAGATTGTGGGTTTAAAGGCTGGGGTTGTTATTTAATTTGTTGTTATACGTTATCTATTGATTTGTGGTAAATATACTATTGTAAAAAAATTTAGAGTCAATTTGGTTGGTAAGGTGAATGTAGAGCATTGGGGTCTATTTTAATGCTCGTAAAAAGTTAGAATGGTGGGGGTGTGTGGGTATATTGTGTGATGGATGTTATGGTCGGAGGAGGAAAATAGCACTTACGGTGCTTCAGATTTTTTTATATATATATGTACGGAATATATATGTGGGAAGCGATGGAAGACTGACACGAATGACGAGAGAGAGTCAGAGAAATCTGTAATCGCACCGTGATATCGTGGTGATGATGATGATAACACACACACACACACACACACACACACACACACACACACACACACACACACACACACATATATATATATATATATATATATATACATGAGATCCATGTGACAGTTAATAATTCTACGATTGATAACGTTGTGTCCTTTTCTACTTAAGATTTGAAAATAGTAAACTATAACAACTATTAATTCTCGATCACAATGCATTAGACAAGAAGGAAAAATATTTTGTGTCACTTCTAATTTGAAGGCAAAATCATTCAAAACTGTCTCAAAGTAAATACAACCCACAAATATGATAATGATTTATTACTGAAGCAAGAAACTAAAAAAAAAAAAGAGTGTATGTCCTGGAAGCTAAAAATAACAATAAGAAGAACAACATTGATTTGATTGGTTTGGTTTGGTGGTTTTTATGGGATATCAACGTTTGTAGGTTATTCAACGCCAAATCCATTTTTATGTAAATAATCTGTTCTATTTAAAACAATTCAGTTTAGCATAAGTACACAGTTTAATTGTCAAAAGCATTTCTATTTCAAACTATTCAAGCAGTTATATGAAACAATTCAGTTAAGTGTAAATACAGTTTTAATGTCAAAAAGCAGTTTTATTTCAAATAATTCAGTTAAGCATTAGCACGCAGTTTAAATGTAAGTACGGTTTAATTGTCAAAAACATTTCTAGTTCAAGCTATTGAGTTTACACAAAATATTCATTTTAGCATAAGTATGCTGTCAGTTCTATTTAACCCATAGACAGGGTCCTATCAGGTGCTACCACTCCGGGCCAGAGTGGACCTTGGAGCGATGGCAATGAAGGGGTACTCCGCATTCCCCAAAGCTCCAGCACTGCTGGAACCGCACCATCAGATTGTTTAGTGTCATATCCAGGACACTCGTTGGCGGGTGGGGGTCTTAACCCTCTGCAGAGGTGCAGGCAGTGTATTCTAAAGCCCCAGCTGACGGGGAAAACATTGATTTGACGTCTCAAGCTCAATCGAGTCATTTTTTACAGGACGTCTTAAAAACGACTTTGTCTCAGTAATAAATCATTATCATATTAATGGGTTACATCGATTTTGACATTCCCTGTACATTATTAATTACGATACTCATATTTCCCCTTCTGTATATTATTGAATTCCTTAAACCTGATCAGAGCGACGCCCGTGGTGTAATGGTTATCGTCACAGACAATGGACACGGCGACACGAGTTCAAATCCTGGACGAGACTGATTGCATTTCACATAGCAAAGGTATGAATCCAATTATTCTCCCTTATTATATGGGTAAATAAAAGGGCAGATTGGGTTCTTCCGACTTGGTGAGGCAACTAGTCTAGGAAAAGGAAAACTCTGAATTCAAACCTGTTAAACTCCGCTTAAAAAATTGACCTTGTGTCATATCCTGCCCGGGCGGAGGGGTTGGTAAATATGATAAAAGTTACGCTAGGCAGATTTTCTATGCTCGGTGTTCTAGGCATGTTATTAGTTTTTAAAAAGTCCATTTAGATTTAGATTTTAAAAAATGGGCATTTTCATCGACAAACATGTTTAGTAATATGTAAAATG
This sequence comes from Sepioteuthis lessoniana, assembly GCA_963585895.1. Classification (NCBI taxonomy): domain Eukaryota; kingdom Metazoa; phylum Mollusca; class Cephalopoda; order Myopsida; family Loliginidae; genus Sepioteuthis; species Sepioteuthis lessoniana. The sequence goes on from OY757933.1 coordinate 42,210,010, forward strand.
AACAGATCAAATTATTTTTGCGCTACAAACTACCTTAAAATTCATATATCATCTTTTGTTTTCTTATGAGTCAATATTAATGTATATGCCTCAAATATGACTCTGGTTTTGTATGGAAAGTATTATCTAATGGCCCGGGAAGGAAAGGTTCAACCCCAGGTCAAGTCATACCAAAGATTCACAAATTAAAAAGGTAAGGATCAAGGGTAAAGCAGAGCAATTAAGAGAAAGGAGTAGAATTCTTTTTTTTCACCACAGTCTCTGATCTATTGAAAAGGGAGCCTTCAGGTCTCTCCCTCAACTATGGACACCAACTTTTTTTGACCACACACACACACATAAACGCACACATATACACACATAGATAATTTGGAGGAAAAACCAGTATTCAAATCTAGAGAAATAAAAATTATGAGAATCTGTTGCATATTTTTGCACATTTTTTTGTTATCAGCTCTTTAAAAAAACGTGTGATTTATTCTATAGTAACCTTTACTAGACTAATCATACCAAATTTGTATGGATCGCAACGTTTCATGTCTTTAACTGATCTATTAGTCTTTTATACGTTGAGATCGACGGGGGATTCAATCGTACATGTGTGTGTGTGTGTGTGTGTGTGTGTGTGTGTGTGTGTGTGTGTGTACAATGAAGTATATATTTGTATAGATTTCAAAAACACCAAAATGTATGATTTATTCTATAGTAACCTTTACTAGAGTAATCATATCAAATTTGTATGGATCGCAACGTTTCACGTCTTTAACTAATCTATTAGACTTTTATACGTCGAGATCGATAGGAGATTCAATTATATATAAATATATATATATATACATAAATATATATATATATATATATATATATCTGTGTGTGTGTGTGTGTGTGTACAATAAAATATATTATTTTATAGATTTCAAACACACCAAAATCGAGAGCTCAGTGTCAAGTATCTAAGAAAGCAGAGTTCAGATAAAAGTCAGTTTAAGACACCTGAATACCTAAAACAAACCTTTGCTCAGTGAATTACGAGGTCATTGTTCGTCAATCCGTTCAGACCATGTCTTACATTTACATAGCATACACTTTTCTCCTGACGATAACCCAAGATTGAAACTATTTTAGAACAATCTAAAATCAATTGCAAAAGGAAATATTCCTCCAAGTATTATATATATATATATATATATATATGCACCGGTTGAGCTCAACATATGAGAGTCGAATACTTCTGTTACAAAAGGTGAATAGTTAAATATTTTTCAAATGTGTTTGGTTTATGGAGGTGAAGGTTACAGCAGAGCAAGCAAGATTTGGAGTCATCAGGATTTAACGGCAAACATCTGGTACCCATAGGTATAGTTTTAAATTGGGTTGCATATATATTTATATATATATATATATATATATATATATATATATATATATGGGGGTGTTTGTGTGTTTGTGTGTGTGTGTGTTTGTGTATAAAAATGAATATAAATATTAGACACATGACTAGATACTATTTATTCCTTAATTTTTTCCGAACTAATTTCGTACTAATGTCATCCTTATATATATATATATATATATATATATATATATATATATATATATATATATATTAATGTCAGCTTGTTAGTTGAACCACCGATTATCAAATATATGCTACAGAACCCAAGTCCAAAATTTTTAGGTGCACCTTAACTTTAATACATACACGTCAAGCAAGCTCTGTATGGACACAAGATGCAGTGTAAAAGACCTGCAGAAGCTATTGATGATTGTGATGGATAGGGAGTGAGATTTTTAGAACTCTGTTCTAACAGCACAACTTGAAGATATATATATATATATATATATATATATATATATATATATATATATATATATATATATATATCAAACCTTCAAGTGAAATAGTTATTGTCGTTGGAAATGGATACGCCGACCACGGTTTAAATGCTATACGAGTATTTTCTCATTTCACATTGCTTTAAGACTCTTGCAAAAGTTTTGAATGGAAATACTCAGACTCTCGCTATGTATAAATAGTAGGCCCGACTTGGTTCTTCATCGTTCATATGGCACCCTGTCTAGAATAAAGAAAACTCTGAATTAAACCCCGTTAAACTCTGCTAAAAATTGATCTTGCGTCGCATTCGGTGCGTGTGGACAGTGCGATGAAGGTTGGCTGATAATTTCATTGGCTGAAAAGTTCGTACGATAACATTATAACTATTGTCGATTCGTTTCACCGATAGAAGAAATGTGTGGACCTATGATGAGAGCTAAACACTACTTGGTCATATTCCATGAGAGTATCTTAGTTTGCCTATAAACTTTTCAGTCGACTCGCGTATTTATGAACAAACTAGTTATAAACGAAATTATGAGAAAATATTTTCTTGAATGTTACCGAAAATATCAAAATAACATTTCTCCCAAAAAACAGACCTATTAAAACAATTCATAATAAATCCGTTTCCTATTTTAAAATGTCAATTTCATATGAAGACAACCGTTACTCTGCACATGCTTTCTGTTATATAAGTATTCTGGTCTATTCTCACCTTGATAACACTCCTCAAAGCTAAAATTTATTTTGAGAGACTATTTTTCCGTTCTTATTCACCAATAGCCCATGTCCCATTCACTTGTGAATTGCTGAGGCAATTTGGGCTTCATGAAAAGTAAATTGTATTGTAAGTACTTCATAACCTTTTCCTGTCAAATATTCTTGAGCAATCTTATCTCTGATTTTATCAGAGCGTAATATTACTTTTGGCATGATGGCGACGATTTGCTTATGCTATGAATGGAGCAGACGTTGAACAATTACCTAGTCTGTGAGCACACTGAGAGCTATCGATATTCCAGGAAACGTTTAAATGTTTAAGAATAATCCATTGCAAGGACAATTATTCTGTTTTGCAAATATTTCATATGATTTTTTTTTGTATTTTCAGCAATTTTGAATGGTAAGCGGAAAGTAAATTCAAGATTAGTCTAAAAATTAGAAATTCTCCAGTCATTATAAAAAGTAATAAATATCATTATCTATCTATCTATCTATCTACAAGCGTCAAGCAAGAAAGCAAGCACACACACACACACACACACACACACACACACACACACACACACACACACACATATATATATATATGTATATATATATATATACATATACTACATAAAAGTATTTGGTCCCTCAAATTCTTTTTATACCTCATTCCAAAAGTATTATTCCTAATGAAACAAGCACCACAAAAGTTTTATTTATCTTTCTAAATGTAAGTCGTCTTGTGCCACATTAAATACAAATTGAATCATAAAAACACAAAAAAACTTTTCAAATTTTATATTCTTATTTTGGGCATTTTGTGGAGAAAAAAGTTCTGATCCGGAAGAAATTGCAAAATTTATGTTTTACTTTAAACAAAATAAAAATTGTAGATTTCACTTCTGGGCAATGTGCATAAAGAAGAACGCCTTCAAATCAATTTTAAGATATCTAGTTGTACGAAAGTCAAAGATTGTATTTTTTATGATAAAAAGAAAAACGTGTTGCTTAACGTGTTTCATAAAAATAACACTTTCTGGATGACAAAAAAAATTGCGGGTTTGCAAATACTTTTGGCTGGTAGTATATATATATATATATATATATATATAGAGAGAGAGAGAGAGAGAGAGAGAGAGAGAAAGAGGAGCGAGAAAAAAGATAGATAGATAGATATATAGATGGATGAAAAAAGTAAAAACAAGCTTTAAGAAAATCAAAGTGCTCGACTCAAAAAGACGTCAATTAAAAATGACTATATATATATATATATATATATATATATATATATATATATATATATATATATATAAAGTATGATTTTAAAATATCGAATCTTAAGCTGAATTTCCGGAGATGGAAATCGACAAGGAACAAGACTTTAATTTTCTTTAAAATAGATATATGGCACCAAAGATGTTTATTCTAACGGTTGTTCTCTTGTTCAAAACAACACTTAAGTTTTACTTTTGATAAGGTGGAATGGCTTTCCTTCGTATTACTGTTGACAAGCCTGTTTTAATCTCATCTTAAGGATGAAATTTCAGTACCGTCTCAAGCCCTGTTCTTTCTCCTTTTTTTGCCACATCGAATGTCTCTATGCCATTACTGGGATGTAAGGTCATATTCATCACCATCAATTTGATGTATTATTATTATTAGTAGTAGTAGTAGTAGTAGTCCATAGTAGTTATTCTCCTTATAGTTGGTCTGAGTGACGGTAAGTCTTCTTAAGTCTTCAGGAATCTTTGCTGAGATATATATATATATATATATATATATATATATATATATATATAATTTGTAAACAAATTGTTTTTTGTCCCAGACAGCTTGGGCTATAGAATACACTGACTGCTTCTCTGCAGAGAGGTGAGACTTCCCTAACGAATGTCCTCGATATGACACAAAGCAACTTGATGTTGAGGCCCCAGTAATGTGGGTGTTTTGGGGAATCTGGAGTACCCATTTTATTGCCATCGCTTCTTCGTCCTCTTTGTCCTGGTGTGGTAGCACCTGATAGGGTCCTATTAATGGGTCAAATAAGATGAAACTACGTGCTTATGCTCGACTGAGTTGTTTGAAAAAGAACTGTTTATATGTATAAAAATGGATTTGGCATTAAATGACCTACAATAGTTGATATTCCATAGAACCAAACTAAATCAAACCTAACAAATAGTTATTGGTATCAGATTTTTTCACGAGACATGGTCCATTGGTTTGTACACAATTAAGTTGTTTCAATTATTGCAATCAAATTTTATAGTTTTATTTGCACACAGTAAAAAATTTCAAGAATTATTTTTTAACACATGTAATTTTATTCAGTAAACTTCATTCGTTTGTACACGGTGGAATTTTCCACAGAATTGCTACGTAATACTCATTATTCGGTTTATCAGTCATTGAATTAATTAAATATTTCTATTTGACCCACAGATTGGGCCCTAACACATTTCTCTAAGCTGCAGGACTTAAGTCTCATGACAAGATGGTTTATTTTCATATCCCAAATACACGATGGGTTAGCTTGGGGTCTCAATATTTTGCTGCGATCCAGTGAGCGTATTCTACACACCCACTTTACTGTGATGTCTTAATTTTTACCACCGTTGAAAATGCTTGTTTATATGCATCGAAGTCTTTTTTTTTTCCTGGAAGTATGATTTTTCTATCTATCTATCGATCTATCTATCCGTTAGTTCTAATTTAGGAGACAACTTATTAGGAATAAATAGTTACATATAGACACAGTCAGAGAGAGAGAGAGAGAGAGAGAAAGAGAGAGAGAGAGAGAGTGTGTACTTGTCTGTTCTTATCTCAGGTTGATTTTATCTATCACTCACCTATATTTCGGTCTCACTTCAATACTTTAATTTTTCATGTAAAGTGAAAATAACACCGTGGAAAAAATGATAACGTCGCCATGATCGAAGATATTTCCGCTTAGAAATTCTGTTGCTAAAACGAGGCTGACACAAATAAAGAAACTATTTCCGTTTGATCTGTATCGACTATCGTGCCGCTTGTGATTGAGCAAGATGGATATTGTCTTCCCAGAGCAGAAAAGCTGTTATGATATTTAATCCAATAATGAAGTCATTGTTTGTGGTTTATTTTCGGAAAATTCACTGATGAGGTATCATCCACTTTTGATTCTTTGTTTGAACTTGGATTTTCATTTTTTTTTTTAACTTTGTTTTTACTATTATTTTCGGTTACTGAAAGACATTTTTTCGGTATTTCCTCTCGTGTTTGTTCGAAATGATAAGACGCTTTCATTTAAATTATTCTTTTATCTATAACGTCTCCGGTTATAAATAATCGTGGGATGTATAGACACTGTTACACATACACACACACACTCACACACACACTTTTATATATATGTACAAGCACAGAAAGGCAGACACACACACACACACACACACATATATATATATATATATATATACTCACAAAACACAGTCCTGTGCACACACACATACATGCACACACACACACACACACACATATATACACATATATATATATATATATATATATATATACGCACATGAAAGACGGACGCACAATCAGGCATACACGCACAAATACGCAGACAAATATATATATATATATATATATATATATATATATATATATATATATATATATATATATGTAAGAATTACAGACACACACACACTCATATATATGCATAAGTGCACACACGCAAATGCACGGACACATAAAACATGGAAACACACACGTATACAGAGACAAAGACACACTGACTCACACACACACACACACACAGAGAGATAGATAGAGAGAGAGTGAGAGAGACAGACAGAGAAAGAGAAAGAGAAAGATAGAAGAACTATAAGAAAACATATGTTTCATGCAAGAGTGCTCAAAGTTCTCATGGTAGAGCAGGTATAACACTTTTAGATTAAATTATATACCCTATGATTCCGTTGATTTAGTTTTCTTGTGTATTGTTTCTCAGACGGAAAGGTGAAAAATTGCTATTTGAAATATTTATTTAAAATATTTAAAGTATTTAAGCTACAATATATATCGTGAGGTATAGTCACGTGATATGATGTAAGTGCAAGTCATATTTACACTATATAAACTAGATGTATAAATGTACAGAATAAAACAAATTCTTTAAAAAAGTAGTATCAAAATATTTATTATATAATACATATGATAGTTATTAGTAAAACCGGAAAACGACCGGTATACATTAATATCACATCAGATTATCCATCGCCATGTAAAGATATTTACAAATCAATAGCAAAACGATATTACATAGACTAGCAACAATAAAAACAAAAATAATGCGACATAGAATCATAATATCCTTCATACACACATGAAAATACATTTGACAAAAGAAATAAGGGGAAAATACTTTCCACTAATTAAAAAGGCCCCTGGAAAAATCTTCTTTCGTGTGTAAACTCTTTTGCAAAATTAATGTAAAAATATATTTTTGCATGAACAATATAAAAACTATTAACGAACATTATTTAGAATACCAGATGCAACCGCAGGAATTGAGGATATTGCCCATTGAATGTTATTTGCTTTATAAACAATGTCATATAAAAGGCAAACGTCAAAGAAGAAAATAACAGCATTGATGAGTAGTTATGCATTGGTGCGACTTAAAAGAATTGGAAAAAGAGATGATACAGACATAACATTAGCTTCACTTAGAGAATATATTTCTAAAATACAACAATTTGCAAAAATGTATGGCAAATAAAGAATGTAATGGCCAAACCTCCCGAAATATAATGCAATATCATTAAACTAAACCCAATCTTATGGAGGAGGTGACAGCAAATTATGCATCCTAGAATATGCAGTAAACAACTTGTTGAACAAATGAAACGAATTAATATCTAATTGCAGACATGTAAACATATTTATCCTGCGTCATCTCCCAGCCGATCCTGAGTAATCCCATGATTCATTCGCATGTATTTTAGAATGCCAGTGAGAAAATTACCTTTACTTTAGATTTTTGCGTCGATTTTACTCGTTTAATGATCTTTTATTTCATTCGTCATTTACCTTTTCGGTAAACAGCTCGTCTAATTCCATCACTTCACATGTCTATTCTTCAATTTATATATTACCCGGTCGACTGGGGCTATAGAATACACCGACTGTATCTCTGAAGAGCGATAAGACCCCCCACTACCAACAAGTGTGCGATGGCTCAGTCGGTTAGGGCTGTAGAAAACATCAACTGCATCTCAGCAGAGAGATACGACCCACCCCCTACGAGTGTCCTATTTATGACACTAAAGTATCCAATGGTAAGGTTCAAGTAACTCTGAAATATTCGGGGAACTCTGGCCCGGAGTGGTAACACCTGATAGGGTTCAATTTATGGATCAAATAGAAATAAATCATGTTACTAAGCTAAACTGAATTGCTTAAATAGGACGGTTTTGACATATAAACTGTTTATTTATGCTAAACTGAATTATTAGGAATAGAACTGTTTTTCTATGCTGAAGTGAATTGTTTCAAATAGTACTGCTTTTGGAATTGAAAATGGACTTAAGCTAAATTGAATTATTTGAAATAGCACTGCTTTGACCTCTAACAAAATGTAAAGAGAAAATATTCTTATACTAAACTGAACTGTTTGAAATTGAACTGTTTATATGTTTAAAATAGGATTTAGCATTAATACCCTACCATAGTTGATGTGGAAATTTACTAAGCTTTTTGCTTAGATGTGGCACAAGGCCATATGAAAGGTGCACCCAATGAGACTCGAACTCATTCGTGTAGGTTTGCTAGTCCAGCTTGCTAACCATTACACCACCAGAGGCGCCTCTACCATAGTTGATGTGACATAAAAATAAACCAAACCAAAGCAATCAATTTATATTGAAGCTTGATTAATCCTTTTTCACGTAAAGAACTTATACTTGCCATAATTGATAGATAGATAGATTAATAGATAGATAGATCTCAACTTGTGTATTTTCAAAGAAATCAATGTAATTAATCAAGTCATTTCCATCTCGGTTCAGCAGGGAACTATTGATCAACGTTATATATATATATATATATATATATATATATATGTGTGTGTGTGTGTGTGTGTGTGTGTGTGTGTGTGTGTGTGACTTATTTCCACACTAAAAAGTGATAATTCTAGCGCAAAAATCGTGGCGAGAAGTTGCAATTTTGTAATCTGAATTTTTGTTGACCAAATAGGTTGGGGCTGTAGAATACACCGTCTGCTTCTCTGCAGAGGGGTAACCCCCCCACTTACAAGTGTCGTGGATATGACACGAAACATTCTGATGATGAGGTTACAGTAATGCTGGATATTTGGATAATGCAGAGTACGCCTTCATTGCCATCGCTCCCAGATCCACTTTGGCTCAGAGTGGTAGAATCCATAAGGTTGTATCCATGGGTCAAATAGAACTAAACTTTGTACTTATGTTTAACAGAATTGTTTGAAATAGAACTGTTTTGATCTTTAACTGTTTTTAAACAAAACCTTTTCTAATACTAAGCTGCATTGGTTGAAATTTAATTCGGCATTAAATGACCCAAAAAGGGTTGATATGCCGTAAAACAAGCTAACCAACCAACCAACTAACTGTATTTTTTTAATTTATTGACCAATCTGCGCTTAATTTTTTTGACACTTCCTTGTTAAACGTTTTTGACTTAATGCGAAATTTTGAAAGATTCAAGCATAAAATAACATTAAAAGCTTTTACCTCGAAGATTGTTAAAAACAAATACATCTTTAACTTATAAGAATTATCGATAAATCAGCAATTTTTTAATCTAATTTCGGGCCTTATATTTTTATCAAATTAGAATTATCGATAAACAATCAATCTTTTTATCTCGTTTCGAACCTATCTCAATCTTATAAATAAGCAATGAAATAGTTCAATATTCTGGAGATTTGAAGATTCATTTAATAAAATTTTTGACTTTCTTTTTTTGAGAGACAATCGAACATTCTGTTCCTTCAAATATGCATTTAATTTCAACAATTATTTCAAATATAACAAAATGGTTTTGTTTATATTTTATCCTCAGTTGAAGTGTGAAATGACATTGTAAGAAGCTATCTAAATATGCAGTATTGCTGGAGCTTTGGGGAATGAGGCGCACTCATTCATTGCTATTGTTCCCCGGTCCACTTTGACCAGGAATTGCAGCACCTGATAGGGCCTTATCTATGGGTTAAATCGAACTAACTGTTTCCTTATGCTAAACTGAATTGTTTGAATTAGAACTGTTTGACTAAACTAAATAGCTAAAAATCATTTTTTTTGTTTTAAATTACGTGCTTATACAAAACTGAATTGTTTGAAATGTAACTGTTTTTGACACTGAAACTCAACTTACCCTAATCTGAATTGTTAAATATAGAACTGTTTTGATATTGAACTGCGTGTAATTAAAATCTGTACATATACTAAACTGAATTAGCTGAATTAGAACTGTCTAAATAAACTGAAGAGCTTGAAACAGAAATGCTTTTGACAATTAAACCGTGTACTCATGCTAAACTGAATGGTTTTAAATAGAACTGATTATTTGTTTAAAAATGGATTTGGCGTTAAATAACCGAAATAGGTTGATACGCTATAAAACCCAAACAACCAACCAATCAAAATAGATGCAACCCATTAATATGATAATGACTTATTACTGAAACAAGAAACTCAAAATAAAGTACATGTTCTCGAAGACGATATAATAATAATTAAAAAACATTAATTTGTTTTCTCTTGCTGTACGTTTTCCAAATGACCACCGTTGCGCTTGTCTCAGTTATAAATCATTATTATATTAGTAGCTTGTATTTAATTTGAGACACTCCGTATATTAACGATATTTGGACAATGCACCTACTCCATTGAATGCATGATCTTTTCTTTCTTGGAATGTAATACTGGAGAATATTTATGCTCTTACTCATATTAACTTTTATAACAAGAAAAAACTTTATAACAATTGTTTTTTTCAACGAAAATTTCACTCAAGTTCGAAGCATACATTCTATAAGATTTATTGATCGTTTTTTTTATTCAGTCCAAATGACGCTTTTTTCCACTACTTATATATTGAGTATTATTGTATAGGATTACCTATCTCCCCTATGGACCGTAAAAGAATGGTTGCGTTCATCTTATAAATTAGCTGTCAAACAAAGAGAGTACGAGTATGGTATATGGATTCCTGATCAATAGATTTACTATAACTAAGTATTTGACTTCACTTTTATTCACAATTATTACATATCTTCTACTTGTCTTTGTTTGGGTAATTGACCGCATTACTACGACACAAAGGATATCTAGGGACGTGATAATCATTATTGCACTGATCAAGTAAATAATACCTAATGATTTGTGATTAAAATCCTTATTCGGTTACTCTTACTATTCCATATGTCAACCCCATTTGATAAATTATCGCATTTCACGTTTGTGAACTAAAAAAGAAAAAGAACAAGAAAAATATTTCCTGGCAATTATTTAATGTTTTAGTGTCACAAGTAATTTCAACGTTAACTTATGGTCAAGAGACGTTTTGAAAAAAAATTTTTTAAAACAATTTTTTCTGACAACTTGGAAAGATTTTTAAAAGATTTGAGTGGCCACAAAGAGGGTGGAAATACATGAATTCGATAAATGACAATTTCTTTTAGTAGTTATGATTTTTAAGTTGGGCAGTTAATGTTCTTTAAGTACCATAAACACCTGACGTTTTGGGTCGCACGTGATATGCAATATCCTGAGTTACAGTCAGGTGTTCATTTCAAATGAGTTGTAATATGGTTCGTTGAAAATTTAACTTGTATATTTGGCTTTTCTAGAATTCATGTGGAAGCTAATGTCTTCATTTTATTTTGAAAAGGCTTTTCGTGCATTATTTGTCATTAGGGCCGTATATATATGAAATGAGAGAGACAAAGTGGGGAGAGAGAGAGAGAGAGAGAGAGAGAGAGAGTGTGTGGGATAAAGCGAGTGTTCGTAGTTGGCTAACAATTTTTAGGAGCGACACGAAAGTTCCATTTTCAATAGCTTCTAGACCAAGGTGTAGGAGAGGGCGCTACTCTTTATCCTGGATTGTTTTATTCACTCTTGATCCGCAACTTATAATGCAGAGTATTAAGTAAGGGGGCATCAAGTCCCATTTTTCGAGTCTTTGGTATGTTTTATCTGGTACTGAACCCCGGTCTCCTGGACCATCGGTGACCACTCTAAGCATAATGTCACTAGACCATTATATATATATCATCATCATCATCATATTCATGTCGTGCCGCCAGCACGGATATCCTTGACCATCTCTCACCACTTTTCCCTATCGTTCATCGCCTCCGGCATGTCTTTTGAGTTACATCCTGTGTCCTCACATAGCTGCTGTATGTAAGTTCGGGCTGATTGTCCTGCTTTTGCTTGGCCATATGAGGGGGTCCATTGGAGTACGTCACTTACGAGCTCGTCCTTGCTTCTCCAGCAGTGTCCGGCGTGTCTGGCTCGTCTGACCTGTATAGTTTTCGTGATGGGAGGCAAGTGGCCGTACAGTTGGCGTCTCGTGGGGTGTTGTGTGTATTTAAGCTGTGATCATTGTAACTCGTTGTAACAGTATTCTCTGATAATATTGATGTTTCTATATAGGAAGAAGTGAAGGATAGAGATAACTTGCACCCATCATATTGCGCAATTCGGTGATTGAAAAAATACATTTATTCCTTTCACTATGTCTCACCTTATTTATATATATATATATATATATATATATATATATATATATATATATGTGTGTGTTCATATCTATCTGTCTGCCTATCTTTTTATCTGTCTATCTCTATGTCTCAGTCGATATTTATCTATCTACGTCTTTTCATATCTATCTATCTATCTATCTATCTATCTTGCAGTCAGTTCATTTTTCGTTCTCAATATAATTTTCCTTTCCAGAGTCTTGTATCTGCCTTCTTGATATCGTGTTCTTTATCACTATTCATTTTTTTTTCTTTACTTCGAGCATAGTCTTTTTCATGTTTGCATCTTTCTTTCTTTCTTTATTTCTTTCTTTCTTTCTTTCTTTCAGTAAAGGACAATTAACCTCTTCCAAATTATCAATATAGCTTCTTACTGGCATGTATTTAACCAAGCCCTCCATAACCAACAGGATGTAAGGTAAGGTCACTTTTTAAGATGAGTAAAGTTGGTTTGAATTCTGTTTTCCTACTCCTTGAGAAGTTGTCTATCTAAGGTTACATAGTCTAGCCTGGCTTACTATTCACCCATAACTAGGAGGACAGATAGATTTGTGATTTTTCCAGATGCATTAGCAGGAAGCAAAAGGCAAACAGCTTTATCTAGGGTTTGAACTCTGCTCATTTTCTACTATTGTAACTGTTACACTAATCAAACTCGATTAGCATTTCGTGTATTTTTAGTAGAAAGTTAAATCAAAATAACATATATAAAGTACGATTGATTCCTTGTTTAAATGTATTTTAATATATATATATATATATATATATATATATATATATATATATATATGTGTGTGTGTGTGTGTGTGTGTGTGTGTTTGGGTGGTCAGCAGTCTTAATTTAAGCATGTTTGATGAAATAATAAAGACACATTTTGTCTATGATTTTATTAAGATCCTTTCAAGTTTCCTAATAATATTCTATATCCATTGATAGGGTTCTGTTTTTTTAAATTCATTAGTTTTATCCAACGCTGCGTTTATGTAATTTTGTTATGTTGTAACTAACCAAACTAACCCTTTAAAAAACTCTTTAAAACACGTTTTATATATGCAAGCAACCTCTGATGATAGCCTATGCAACTTCGGAAATCGCTCGGGATAATTTTGGTAAATTCATCCACCAATTTCAACCAGAAACTAAGACACGTATCAGGAAACTTGAAAGGATCTTAATAGAATTATATTAACTTTTTTCATTATTATTTAATCAAACATGCTTATATATATATATATACATATGTGTGTGTGTGTGTGTGTGTGTGTGTGTGTGTGTGTGTGTGTGTGTGTGTTTTGAGTTACATCAAGGAAATCTACTTTTGCTAGCCTTGCTTTTATATATCTCATTTCTTTGAAATTTTAATTAATTGTTTTCCGTAGTCAGTCCACATGTTAGTAGTTCTTAATTGATGTAACCCTGTTATATGCTCATCTACAGCATCACAACGACACAATAATTAAGACGCAGTGACAAAGACAGACGCAGGAAGAATCTTTAACAAAATATTTACCTCTTACTTTATTGCAAGGGTTGGAAAAGATTGTGTGGGGCTTTACTGTGAGAGGGAGCTGGAGACCAAACATAACTGAAATATTTTGACCCCAAAGTTATAGCCGTCAGCGTTGTGTCTTTCTCGTTCTCCAGGGCTGCTCAACCGGAGGCCCAGGGCCCACTCTGCTGAGTAATGGCTTTTTTATTGCATCTTATCAGCATCTTCTCTGGACCCCAACTCATCAGGGCCCCAAGCCCCTTTGGCCTGGTGTGGCTTTCCTTACCACATCTCGGCTCCAACTGGCTGCAACTCCACTGGTTCGTCGAACTCAAGTGAGTTATATAATCATTCGACGCCCACCCGATCTTTGAAATCGAATGTTTAATCGTCATCAAGCGGAAATAACTGTCATGCAGTTCAGAGGTCACTCTCTTCCGGTGCATCACTCTGTAGTGGCACAGTGGGACCTTCACCTTGTCCCATATTATCAGCCTTAATACGCCCACGCGATCTCTTTCGATTACTGGACATTGGAATGTGTCACTTCCTTCCAGTGCATCACCTTGGAATAGCATTTTTGGGCCGGGTCGAAGGTCAAAATATTACAACTCTTAATCCGTCGTCTATTTATTTTTCTTTATGTAAATCTCCACAATTTCTCATATCTTTTGAGTATATTTCTAAGGTAATATTGCACAATTATTGTATTTACCGGTAAATTTAAAATAACACCAGTCAGTAAAACAAAAGCAAGTGACGACGCGTAAAATTTTCATGTGTCTGCGTAAAACTAATAACGTCTTTAGATGTAAAACACTTGGATTCAAAAAGGATTTGAGACTTTTAAAATGACGTGATATTAACGAGGGCTACGAATGTCTGGTGAAAACCTCCACCTGTCATTCATATGTTAAAACCGTTTAAGTATTTATTCATTAAATTCCTGTCCAAAACGAGGTGCGTCTTATATACCTATGCTTCTTATAAGCCGTCAAATATGGCATTTGTTCTATGGATTTATTCTGTTAAACTAAAAGCTAAAGGCCAGAATGGACAAATCAATTGAGTTAATGGAAAGGTAGAACGTAGATTATTCAAATAAAAAGGCAAGGAAACTCAAAATGACAATTCAATCTCCACTTCTCCCCCAGTTCCTCCGTATTTAAGGTGGCATCAAACTTTAAATGCAACTTTCTGATTGATAAACTCTGAACTCAGGATCTTCCATTAAAATTCTTTCAAATCACCTCTGCGAGCAAATGTTACATAGCCACAATTAACGCCATGTGCGAAATTGACATATAATGTTCATAACGATTGGTGAGGTAACTAGTTTAGGAGAAGGAAAACTCTGAATTCAAACCCGTTAAACTCCGCTTAAAAATTGACCTTGTGTCATATCCTGCCCGAGCGGAGGGGTTGGTAAATATGATAACGATAGAACATATAAATAACATAGGAATCTCGAAATTCGAAAACACGTAACGACTTCTTGTTCAGGTACGAAACCTTTTTATTAACTTTGAGTTAAAGGTTTCGACATAAGGAGGAGAGACACAATCTTGCTATGCTGTCTTATTCATTTGCCCCCCCCCCATCTCGTGCGGCACCCATAGGGCGCTAATTCGCCTGCTTCGGCGAGCTCGCAAAAGTCGAACCTCCTCGTTTTGTGTCTAATTTCCAACCCTCTTACTTTCTTTCAATTCTCCCAAAAACCTCTGGGCGCTTCTGGTGCGTGACGTCATTCGCACCCTGTCATCCCGTTTCGTCTCGGGCTATTGTGACATCTCTGAATGACAACACCTGCATCAAGTTTGCACCTAACTAACCCATGTGCTGATCCGAAAGGTTCTTAGCCTAACTAAACTTACAGGCTTGAACCGAAATCCCTCGGCTAGTATATTACATAAAGTCATAGAATAAAATGAAAGAAACGATTAGTTTTGGTTGCTTTGTAAATGTCATATCAACCTTTCGTGTGTTATCTAATGCCTTATCTATCCTTGTAATAGAACCTTCGTAGTTGTACTATTTAGCATTTGGCTTCGTAGGATGAAGGCGATCATAGCTTTCTCAAAAGTTTTGGCCTGAAACTGAACGTAAATGTGTGACTGGAATTTGGATTTGCGTGTTACGATGTCCTTATCCACTACGCTACTCAGCACCCCAACAACATGAAAGAAAACAGAAAAACAAATACAAAATGGTTCTTAGTACAGTTGACAAAAATATAGAAAGTTTTAGTGAGATAAGAAAGAAGATAAATGGAATTAAATTATGTACTAATCAATTTAAATGCATATCTCCAAACAAATGTGCCATTTTCTGGGCTTATTATGATGTGCAGAGAGAGAGACAGACAGACAGAGAGATAGAGATAGACAGAGACAGAGATACTGAGACTGAGACAGAGAGACAGAGAGAGAAATGTAAGTTTCTTTTCTTTTAAACATCTAATATAAAATGAAATGTTTCGGTAACTTTTTTTCCGCCAAACAATCTATCGATCTATCTGTCAAGTTAAGGACAGCCAAAATCTCTCGAGCACAGTCAGTTGGAACTGTAGAATACGCAGACTGCATCTGTGTTGAGTAAGATGCCATCCTCCTGTCAAAGAGTGTCTTGAATATGACTCTAAACTGCATCTAATTGTGAATAAGGTGGGGTATACTCTGACCCGGAGTGGTAGTATCCGTAAGGGTCTCAACTATCGGTCAAACAGAACTTTTTAATGATTTACTATATTGGAAACTATTTACTAATGGACAATAGAACTACCAGTGATATATATATATATATATATATATATATATATATATATATATATATATATATAACTTAAGACCATTTAGCTGTGTGCTAATAAAACTATTAGTTTTAGCAATATTTGAAATCATTTAACTACACAAATAAATGACCTTTGTCTCGAGTAGAAATTGTTATTTACAATATAAGATTTCAAATCACACATACACACACACACACACACACACACACATATATATATATGTATATATATATATATATAGGATTTGACATTAAATAACTTACAAAAGTTCATACGCCGCAAAACCAAACACGTGGTGTAATGGTTATCGTCGTAGGAAATGGACTCAGCGGCATGAGTTCAAATCCTGGAGGAGACTGATAGCATTTCACATAGCACTAATACCCTTGGGAAAGGTATGAATCCATTAATTCTCCCACCAGCTTGGAGCAAATAGTAGGGCACTCTGGGTTCTTCAGCCTTTTTGAGTCAACTAGTCTAGGAGAAGAAAAACTCTGAATTCAAACCTGTTAAACTCCGCTTAAAATTTGACCTTGTGTCATATTATGCCCGAGCGGTGGGGTTGGTAAATAGGTAAAACCAAACCAAACATCAATTTTCTTTTATCTCAGCTTGTTCGTATCTATCACTCATAATTTCTTAATATCTATCAAACTACTATTAGATTGTTATAATAATATAGATATGATAATACTAATATAATATATTATTGAATAACTTACATTATTCCTTTTTCGTCTCAATCTAAACCTTTATATTCTAAATTTTTGTTTCTTCCTGATGCTTTTCACGTTCTTCCTCTATTTTTTTTACTTTTCTTCAACTTCTCTTTCACTCTTCTTTCTTTCTTTCTTTCTTTCTTTCTTTCTTTCTTTCTTTCTTTCTTTCTTTCTCATTCAATTGCAAATTCCCAGCATCTTCTAGAGTAAGATCATTTAAATGCATTTCTCTAAGCGAAATTGCCATAACTTGCCATTTTGTGGGTTTAGTCATAACGCACGGGCGCATACACACACACACACACACACACACACACACACACACACACACACACACTCACACACACACACACACACACATATTCCTTTTGGTTTTTCTATAAGAATTTTCTTGCAAATAGTTATATAATGAAAATTAGTCCCATCAAATACAAATAATTCCCACACAGTTGTATGGTTTGAAGCATTCCTCATACAAATAATTTAAGGACAATTACATTGTTTCATATTCAATTAACCGATAATTATTTGTTAGCACACAAATGGTTTGTGGTAAATATTACAACTACTACTATTTCTACTACGGCTGGGGATGTTCTTGTGGGGCTATGGCTAAAGTACTGCACAGTAGAATAGTAGTGAGTTCGAATTTCCTTCGATCTGTTACGTGCACTTTCGGACAAATACTCTTGTGAAAAGTAGGAACCCCCTTATCCTCCCAGCTATGGGTTAAGTAGCACCACTACTATTCTTTTCGAAAGATTGATTTAGCATTTGATAACCCAAGAAGGTTGATATGCCATTAAGCACAAACTACTATTACTACTACTACTACTACTACTAATAATAATAATAATAATGTAATCCCAAGTTAAAAACTACCTTTGTAAGTTACTATTCTTAATACAAATAATGTGTACAATGCTAGATGAGATCAATTATTCCCATCTAATACCAATATTTTGGGATATTTGTATGGATTCAAGTATTCCTATCAAACACCAAAAAGGTATACACAATTATATGGTTTAAAGAAATATTTTGTATTTGGCTACAATCATTTGTTTGTATTTATCATCAAGAATCTGTTAACAGAAGTGTATGGTTTCAACAAAATAATAATAATAATAATAATAATAATAATAATAATAATAATCTATTCTAACAGCAGCTCAAAAAACGCCATTAGGATTAATCGTATTAAAGGAAGAATAAATAAGACACAACAAAACAGCAGACGTAGCTTATGTGGTAATTGAGGCACAACAATGAATCATATAAGCGAATGCAGCAAACGAGCATAGAAAGAGTATAAGACTATACACGACTGTGTGAGTAAGATGATCCACTGGGAATTGTGCAAGGAATTGAAATTTAATTATTCAAACAAATGGCATATGCACAGTCCCGAATCTGTCCAAGAGAATAAAACGCACAA
Organism: Sepioteuthis lessoniana; assembly: GCA_963585895.1. NCBI lineage: Eukaryota > Metazoa > Mollusca > Cephalopoda > Myopsida > Loliginidae > Sepioteuthis > Sepioteuthis lessoniana. Next base: position 42,228,788 of record OY757933.1, read on the forward strand.
ATTTCTCTCGGAATTAGAGATAAAAATGGATCACCTAATCTTGCCCAGACGACCAGACCTTGAAATAATTAACAAAAAATGAGGACTGGACGAATTATAGACTTTTCTGTCCCGGCTGACGACAGAGTAACATTTTAAGAAAACGAACAGAAACATAAGTACCAGGACATTGCTTGAGAATTGAAAAAAACTGTGGAACATGAAAGTGATGGTGATAAAAACTGTAATTGGTGCTCTTGAAACAATCACCAAACGATTGGTACAAGGATTGGAGGACTTGGAAATAATAGAACGAGTCGAGACCATCCAAACAACAGCATTGCTGAGATGGGCCAGACTACTGAGAAGAGTCCTTGAGACTTGAGGTGACTTGCTGTCACTCAAACTATTGTGAAAACCATCGGCTTACGCTGGTGTGAAAAACACGAGAAGGAATTTTAAAAAAATAATACAATTCGAATGCTGCAAACAAGTGCAAAATCAACACAAGAGGAAACACGACTAAGTGGAGTAGTTTATTCACTGGGAAATTGAAATCTAACCATACTACCCGTTGATGTATGCATAAACCAGAATCTGTCCTGCAGAATGAAAGGAAACATTCTCTGAGATATCTACAAAAAATTAACCCTGAAGAAGACCAGAGCTTGTGTTAATAGACAAAAACAAAAACAAAAAAATAGAACTTGCCGTATAATGGACTTCGCCGTCCCGGTGGACCACAGAGTAAAAATCAAAGAAAACAAAAAGAGAGATAAGTACATGGACCTAGCCTGAGAACTAAAAATCTTAGGGACATAAAGGTAACGCTGATACCAATAGTAATTGTTGCGCCTCGAAAGATCCCCAAAGGGTTGGTTAGGGGAGCTAAAAGATTAGGAAATCGGGGGATGCAGCGTGGGGAGACAATATTAACAACAGCAATGTAAACATCGGCCTGAATACTGAGAAGTGTCCTGAAGACTTAAGGAGACATGCTGACAATCAAACTTCGGTGAGAGATCATAAGTGGATGCTGGTGTTAAAACGTCGCAAGGAACAACAACAATAATAATAATAATAATAATAATAATAATAATAATAATAATAATAAGAAGAAGAAGAAGAAGAAGAAGTCAACAAAAAAAGAGAACCTGCTGAATAGTGGAGTTTGGCGTCTCAGCGGGCCACGAAGTAAACTCAAAAGAAAGCGAAAAGAGAGATAAATTCTTCGACTTTGCAAGTGAACTAAGGGAACTATGGAACATGACGGTGACCATGGTACCATTTATTGTTGGTGCACTTTGAACAATCTCTAAAGGATTGATATAGGGACTGGAAAACTTGGAAATAAGAGGACAAATACAGACCATCCAGACTACAGCACTATTGATATCGGCCAGAATACTGAGAAGAATCTGGGAGACTTGATGAGACTTGCTAAAACTCAAACTCCAGTAAAAAAAAATCATCAGTTAACGCTGTTGGGAAAAACTCTCACAAGAGTCAAATAATATCAATAGCTTCTATTAACAATTTACTGTACAGATACGTTACACTAAGTTCTATATGTCATATATTTCGCAAAATTTTTATACTTGCATGTTTCTAGAATAAACTCCAGGAGATTGAAGTAATGGAATTGATACCAAACCCAGCAAATAATCCTGACCTATCTCCCTCGGATTATTACTAGTTTCAATCCAATGGTTTCTGCACACGTGATGCTAGAATAACCAAAAGGAAGTGGAAGTTTCTCTGAAGAAGTTATTTGCCAAGTACAAGGAATGGAATAAGCGTGGGATCAAAGAGTTGACAGAAAGTTATCTTCAGACGGAGCAACACGATAGCCCCACGTTTGGTTGGTTTTGTTGTAACTGGAAGAATAAAGCAAATTACTCTCCAATAATTGTAACACTTGATTCACACTCGTATCAAGTATTCTCTTCAAATATATATATATATATATATACACACACACACACACACACATATATATATATATATATATATATATATATATTGGCAGCGAGTAATTTTTATACAAATATATTCAATGGGAAAAATAGAGAGAAATTATCTAAAACTATTTAAAATGGATTATTTCAAAAGGATGAAAAATTACATTTTTTAATAAAATCGTTTTTTTTTTCTTTTTCTGTTCTCTTCCTATTGTCTGTTTGCCCAGTCAACAGAAGTTGTTGAATATACTGACCGCTTCTCTGCAGAGGTACCTAAAAAAGGCCTATGAGTGTCCTGCATAAGACCCTAAGAAATCTGATCGTAAGGATCCAGTAATTCTGGAGCTTTGGGTAATGCGGAGTACCCCTTCATAACCATTGCTCACAGGTCCACTCTAGCCCGCAGTGGTAGCAACTAATAGGGTCTTACCTATGGGTCAAATATAACTAAATTGTGTACGTTTGCTAAGCTGAATAGTTTGAAATAGAACTGATTTTTGACATTGAAACTGTGTACTTATGCTGTACTGAAACGTTTTAAATAGAACTGTTTATATGTATAAAAAATGGATTTAACATCAATAATCTATAATAAAACCATAAAACCAAAACTATTCAAACCAAACTTTCCTATCAAATTTACCAACCCCTCCGCTCGGGCAGGATATGACACAAGGTCAATTTTTAAGTAGAGTTTAACAGGTTTGAATTCAGAGTTTTCCTTCTCCTTGAGTAGTTGCCTCACCAAAGCAAAAGAACTCAGTCCACCCTACTATTTACCCATAACTTTCCTATTGTTTTCATATCTAAAGAAACCAGTGGCATAAAACTTATCTTGAGCAATCATGGCAATTGATGGCATCATTTGGGAATAAACTAAGCATTAGGCAACAAGACTATGCTATTGAAACAGCAACTCTATTAAGTAATCTCTACTTGGAGATATAGCTCAAGTGATAGAACATACTGTGACAAGAAATCTAGTCATGATTTGCATATTCAGAATGGTTTAAAAGTATGCATATATAGAAGCTAAATAAACATTTAATTTTTTTGATCTTATGTATTTTCCCAAGTTTTCTTGGTAATTTATTTGTACCAGATTTCAGTTGAAGGAGAAGTAACCTAAGGTTCTGCTCTCAAGCGCTCTCGATCACATCAATTGGTTGTCTACTGGGATATTTTTTGTTGCTAGCCTTTTTTTTGTATTGTATGGTTGTGATAATTATTTTGTTAAAGAATTTATTATTTATGGGGAAGCATTAAAGAGTACACTAAATGTTGAAGGCTTTTGATATATTAGTTCCAGTTTTGGATTCTATTTTGTTCATCTTTGTTAATTTTTAAAACTGATTACTTCCAGGATTTGTAGACTCCATTTATTTTTATTTTTATTTTTTATTTTTGGCTTTTTACAAGTGGTTTTCGTTTTATTGGTAAAGATTTTCGTATTTCAGTAGACGTGAATTCTTCTGTGTTGTAAGTACGTGTTGACATTTCGTCATGTTTGATGGTAACGGTCATCATCATCATCATCATCATCATGTCGTATCGCTAGCACGGATATCCCTCACCCTCTCTCGTCACTTCTCCCTATCGTTCACCTCCTTCGGCAGGTCTTCAGGGCTACATCCCGTATCCTCACATAACTATTGTATGTATGTTCGAGATGGTCGTCCTGTTTTTACTCGGCCATATGTGGGGGTCCATAGGAGTACATCACTTATGAGCTCGTCCCTTCTTCTCCAGCAGTGTCCTGCATGTCTGGTTCGTCTAACTTGGAGAGTTTTCGTGATGGGAGGCAGGTGGCCGTATAGTTGGTGCCTTGTTGGGTGTTGCCGCCAGGACTTGTTCAGTATTGCTCGCAGCATTATTGTGTAATTGCCGTCCAGCTTCTTCTCAAGACGTTTAGTTAGCGTCCAAGTAGTGCATCCATACAGCTGTATCGATACGATCGCTTCCTGGAAGAAGCTGCGCTTCATTTTATCGGTCAGGTAAGATCTCCATACGATCGATAGCCTATCGATAGCTCTCCGTGACTTCGTTAGCCGCGTGTCGATGTTTTTGTCGGTTGATGAGACACTGGTAACGGTTAGACGATGAAATTGGTTGGTTGTTAAATAGTCAATCTAGGTTATAGGGGTTAATATGGTATTCCAGAGACACTTCCGAAATAGACAAAGAGCATTTTCGAACAACATTTGTTTGGTTTATATAGGATTTAAGGGAATTATTTTAACGCTGAGTTTTGTGACCCGCATGAAAATAAACCCTTAAAGAAATAACTATCGCAACCACACTATAAAAAAGCAAAAAGCACCGAAAAAAATCCCCAGGGAAGAGAATAAATCGATGCGTTCAAAAACGGTTTACAACAGAACCTTGTGTGACTTGTTATCAATTAACCTTTGATACAAATAACCTTTCTAGAAAGTTAAAAAAACAAAACAAAAGACATAAATAAACAAAAAAAATAAAAGTTCTTAATAAAGGCGAGTTCTGTTGTCTTTAACCAAACTTGTTTACGAGCTCATAAGTGATATACTCCAATGGACCCCCACATATAGCTAAGTAAAAGCAGGACGACCAGCTCGAATATACACACAGCAGCTATGTGAGGATACGGGATGTAGCCCTGAAGACCTGCCAGAGGCTATGAATGATAGGGAGAAGTGACGAGAGAGGGTCCGGGACATCCGCGCTAGCGGCACGACATGATGATGATGATGATGATATTTGTGTGTGTGTGGGTAGTTAGGCATCAGTCCTTTATTTATGCATGTTTGATTAAAAAATAAAGACACATATTTTCTACATGACTTTATCATGATCCTTTCAAGTTTCCAGTTAAATTTTTTGATTTTAGGTTGGTGTTGGTCGATAAATTTACCGAAATTATTCCGAGGGCTTTCTAACCTTTCATAGGCCATCATCAGGTATTGTTTGTATGTGTGAATTTTGTTTTCTTTTAAGCTTTTAAAGTTATTTTTAAACATTGCAAAGATTACGTAAACGTAAGCTTGGATTAAACTGAGATGCTGATGATATCGAACGAATTTTAAACAGAACGCTCTCAACGGAAATAAAATATCGTCAAGAGAAATAGAATATTTAAATTTTTTCCACTTCGTTAATATCTAAAAAAAAGAACAAATATAAAGGCATTTCAAAACATTGTCAAATTAATTCTATAAATTCTAATCTTTTTTATATGTATCAGCATGCACACACACACACACACACACACACACACACACACACACACACATACATATATATGTATTGGCCTCCAAACCAATGAGAATAGCAAACGTTTTCTTCTAAGCAGATGTCTTCTATACGTCCGTGGGCTTCTTGTAATTTTTAACCAGAAATCTTATTTATTTGGCTCCAAATTACAAGCTAAGGTGCTTGCGTCTGAAATCACACATCATATTTGGCAAAAGTCTGCTTTTTCTTGATATGTGACCTTTGCATCTATTGACTTACGTATTTGATTTTCTTCACCTTTTTTTACTCTCTTCCTGTTTACGTATATATGTGTCCGATTTTTTCTTCACATAAGTGGGAAAAACCAAAGATAGGTGAAGGTTTGGGGTCGGGAAAAACAAGTTTTGCGTTGATGAGGAAAAGGAGAAACAAACAGGATTTCGGAAGAAATACATGAGAAAATAACACATCTTTAAATGTTGGATGACAGATAAAAATTACGTTTTTGTATCAAGTTACATGCAAAAATAAAATAGATTACGGGAATTCATATATATATATATATATATATATATATATATATATATATATATATATATGTATATATATATATATATATATATATATATATATTATTCATATGATTATATATATATTAGTTATGTTTTTTCTTCATGTAGAAAACTGTATTTATACGTCTCAAAAAGTTCGGAATATTGACATCTGTCGTGCTAGAATGATGCTAAATACATCGATATGATACGAGTAAAAAAAAGAAGAGACAGACAGACAGACAGACAGAAACAGAGAGAGAGAGAGAGAGAGACAGAGACAGACAGACAGACAGAGACAGAGACAGAGACAGAGAGACAGAGATAGAATGTGAGAGGGAGCAATGAAAAAAAAATTCCAAAATGAGAAGAGGAATCAAATCGATGGATGGAAAATACTAGGCTTTGCAATAGGATGTTTTATTGAAAAAAGAATATATAGATAGATAGATAGATAAATAGATAGATAGATACATTAAGAAATGTATATATATGGATAGATTTCAATGTCTATAGTATTAATGTGTTTAAGAAAATAAACTAACAACCTAGTTTCAAGACTGGATAAAAATTTGACTGTGAAAGAGAAACGTAGAACAAAAAGAGCGCGCAGTCCGTCTTCATAAAATTACAACTCCCCGCTTCTTATTTTTAATAAGAATTCTTACAACCTGTATAATTTAATACAAACAACTCTACCTTCTTCATTTTCAATAATGACGATCTGAAAACCGTATAAAATATGGGTGAGGAAGGTCGGTTAAATCCAGCCTTTCAAACGTCTTTATTTTTTAATAATGACCATCTTAAAACACATATTTAATATGTATACCCACAGCCAGTCATGATAAGTGGACATTTTAAATATACCCTTAGTAATCATATTGTATGTTTTAATGCATGTAAATTTAATGTTTATTCTGGTCACATCGAATAAAAGCAAATCTACGACATTTATTTCAATACCCAACCCCTACAATCTACGGATTGGTCCATCAGGTAGTCATCTTCTGGTGGCTTTTAGAGGTGGTATTATGAGGAATTATAAAAATTCAATATGTTCTTTAGACTAAACTTATCTTTAAGTTGTATACTTTTAATATTCAATGTACTAAACAGTTCATCATTCATCCGTTTTCAACTGATTTGTTTGGTTTGTTTTTATTTTATGGCATAGGTTATTCAATGCCTAATCTTTTTAATACGTATAAATCAAATAAATTTCTAAACACATTTTATTAATAACACTTTTTAATAAGCCTGAGCGAAATTATTTCACATTTAATGATTTCACTTATTTCTATCTAATAAAATTAATTCTATTAACAATTAATCATTTGTGTGCATGTATTTCCCCGCTTTTTGTATCCCTTCCATATAGTGCTTGCTCATGGAACAACATGTGTATATTTATAGCTACTGTGACACATTTGAGCTTTCTTCCTCTTTACGATAATTAGCATATATAATGTATATAAAAAATGTCAAAAGTTCTTGTATTAACAAATGCGTTTATCTTGCGTAGTGTTTACTGGTAGTAAATGTAGGATATTCAAATGTTAATATCTGCTCTTATTACGTGGACAATGAGTATCTTCCTAATGACTAATTTAGATAGAACATAGCTTCTCTTTGTTAAAACATCATTTTTTCTAGGAAAATCGTAAAAATTGCTTCTATAGAATCAGTGTCTGCCTAAGTTTTTAATAATCTCTTCTAAAATGTTACTTGTGTATATCAGAGAATATGCCCATAAGTTGTATATATATATATATATATGTATATATATAAATATATATATATAAACACACTTTATATATATATATATATATATATATATATATATATATATATATATATAAAAGCACACTTAATATATATATATATATATATATATATATATATATACATATAAAAGCACACTTTATATATATATATATATATATATATATATATATATATATATATATATATAAAAGCACACTTTATATATATATATATATATATATATATATATATATATATATATATATATATAAACACACTTTATATATGTTTATATATATATATATATATATATATATAAAAGCACACTTTATATATATATATATATATATATATATAAAAAAGCACACTTTATATATATATAAAGTCGACAAATATTAATGTCGCTTGTAGGTTCTTTGCCCGTACACCTTCAAGGATTCTGCGGATGGTTAGTATTTGTGAGGTCGTAGATCTATTTCTTCGGAAGCCATTTTGGTTTTTTCTAAGTATGTTGTCGATTTTGGGTTCTATGCGGTTTCGTAGTAGGGCATTGTAGATTTTGGCAGCTATGGATGTAAGTGTTATGCCTCGGTAGTTTTTGGCTAATCCGAGGTCCCCCTTTTTAGGGAAGGGGAGTATGCATCCCTTCATCCATCTATCTATCGGATTTTGATTGTATACTGCGTTGCAGTGTCGGAGCAGTATGTCGTCGAATTGTCTGGTCTTCCATACTTCCGGGGGAATTTCGTCCAGTCCTGCAGCTTTCCTATTTTTAATTTTTCTGAGAACCGAGTCGAGTTCTCCTTGTGTGAACGGTCCAAGTTTAATGTCTAATTGTTTGCTAATTATTCTGGTGATTGGTTCATGCGTTATTTTTGGTGGGTTTCCAAGTAAGTTTTCGAAGTGCTGTTTCCACAGTTTTATTCTTTCTTGTTGGTTTGCTGCTTTAAGTTTTGCTTTGGCTGTGCTCTTTCTTCTGCTCACTTCGTTTATTGTTTGCCAGGCAATTCTAGATTGTCTATCTTCTACCGAGTCTCTGATCTTATCTATCTGATTTTGAATGTATTCTGTCTGTTCCTTTATATATATGCCTGCTAATTGATTTTGTGCCGTTTTTAGTTTTAAGGCATTTGTGTTTGTTGGGTTTTTTCGATAGTTTTTGGAGGCTGTTTTCACTAGTGCACGTTTTTCTCTCACCGCTAAGGTTTCCCATGGGACTCTATATTTAGTTTTAATTTTTGTTGGAATGTATTTTGCTGCTGCCTCAAGGTGTGCATTGACGAAATTTTCGTATTCGTCGTTTGGTGTACTTTTTTCCGTCTTTTCTTGTAGTGTTTCGAATCTGTTTCTCAATTCTAATACGTATTTATCTCTGACATCTTTGTTGTTTAATAGGGCCCAGTCATAGTGTTTGGTGGTCGCTGTTCGTTTGGCGTTTTTTCGTAGGCTTAACCGTATTTTCGCTGTGACTATTCGGTGATCGGTGGACACACCCTCAAAAGAGGAGTATGCCTCGCAATTCAATGCACTATTCTTCAATTTCTTGTTTATAAGGACGTACAAGGCTTTCGACTCCATTCACAGAGGAAAGATGGAACAAATCCTACTAGCGTACGGCATACCTAAAGAAACCGTAGCGGCAATAACGATTCTCTATAGAAACACTAAAGTAAAAGTACGATCACCAGATGGAGACACAGAATACTTCGACATTGTAGCAGGAGTACTACAAGGGGACACGCTGGCTCCGTATCTCTTTATCATTTGTCTAGACTACGTACTTAGAACATCGATTGACAAAATCAAAGAGAATGGCTTCGAACTGACGAAGAAAAGAAGCAGAAGATATCCCGCAACAACAATTACCGACGCCGACTACGCCGATGACATAGCGATACTGGCAAATACACCTGACCAAGCCGAAACACTTCTGCATAGCCTGGAACGAGCAGCAGCAAGCATAGGCCTCCATGTTAATGCACACAAAACGGAATATATGTGCTATAACCAAACGGGGGACATCTCCACTCTAGAAGGAACCCCTCTTAAACTAGTAGACAAATTCACGTACCTAGGAAGCAGCGTCGAATCAACCGAAAAGGACATCGAAACGAGGTTAACGAAAGCATGGACAGCTATCAATAGGCTATCGACTATATGGAAATCAGACCTAACCGATAAAATGAAACGCAGTTTCTTCCAGGCAGCGGTCACATCGATACTGCTATATGGATGCACTACATGGACGCTAACAAAACGGCTCGAGAAGAAACTAGATGGCAATTACACAAGAATGCTGCGTGCAATCCTCAACAAGTCCTGGCAGCGGCACCCCACAAGACACCAACTGTACGGCCACCTGCCCCCTATCACGAAATCTATTCAAGTTAGGCGAACCAGACATGCAGGACATTGCTGGAGAAGCAGAGATGAACTCATAAGAGATGTACTCTTATGGATCCCCACACACGGCCGCGAAAAAGCAGGACGACCAGCACGAACGTACATTCAGCAGCTGTGTGAGGATACAGGATGTTGTCCTGAAGACCTGCCTAGGGCGATGAACGATAGGGAGGAGTGGCGAGAGAGGGTCAGGGATATCCGTGCTGCCAGCACGATATGATGATGATGATGATGATATATATATATATATATATATATATATATATATATATATATATATATATATAAAAGCACACTTTATATATATATATATATATATATATATATATATAAGCACACTTTATATATATATATATATATATATATATATATATATATATATATATATATATTGGTGTGTGTGTTCTGTGTCAGTGTATGAGTAACGTGATCCGAACAAATGTTTAGATTAAGTTATATGTTTTATCTAAACCGAAAACTCTCATGTTACAATTAGTGATAGGCTTACCAATATGAAATTTAATCATGGACAACTTCAGGAAATGAGAGTTGTACATCAGGAGGTTAATGAGTCACAGAATGAAAATAGTGGGTACAAGAAGAAGAAGAAGAAGAAGAAGAAGAAGAAGAAGAAGAAGAAGAAGAAGAAGAAGAACAACAACAACAACAACTATAACACGAAAAACCAGAACAAATCAGTTATAGAGAATTAAATTAGAATTTATTAAAGAAGAAGAAGAAGAAGAAGAAGAAGAAGAAGAAGAAGAAGAAGAACAACAACAACAACAACCATAACAGTTTATAAGAGATGGAAGAAGCTAAGAAAATATCCAGGTAGAATGTAAAGAAAAGTAAATTACAGAGAGAGAGAGAGAGAGAAAGAGAGAGAGAGAGAGAGAGAGAGAGAGAGAGAGAGAGAGATCAACATAAGCGAAAAAAACAGGTTTGGAAAGGTTAAGATATGCGAATAGACTATAAATAGTCGAAGAGGAATGAGAATAAAATGAATAAAAAGAATAAAATGAATGAAAGGAATTAAAAAAGTAAGGGACATAACCCGGGAAGTAAAAAAAAAACAAGTTAAAAAAAAAGAATGAAATATGAAATAAAAAAAAAGACTACCCCAAAAAACAAGAAATGAATAGATTAAGAGCATGAGAGCGGAAGGAAATATTGAAGAAATCATGGTCTAGAAGGTCCTTGATGAAGAGAAATAGAGATGGCGTAGAAGATAATAATTACTTTGAAGGTACAGATAACGTTACCGGGAAGCTGAGACGGCAGCTGTAACGTATTTGTGAGTTTAACTGATAATCTTTGAGATATACTCGGCAGGTTGATATTTCAACATCATATGAATTCTATATATCCCCACCCCATTTTATGCGTAACCAACTGACACCAACTTTCGATCCTGCCACTCCCGTCATCTCATACTCGGATAATGTTCTTTTATAGATAAATAGGTGTCGAATTAGCCCCAAGACTAAGCAAATGTTTTCCGTCTTACGAATCAAATAGAAACTCCGGATTACCGAAGTGTGTCGCAGTCATATCTGTCAGGTGGTACACAATCTTACCAAAAATACTTCCGGGTGAAAAGAATATCCGTGGTGATACTATTTACCAACCCCTCCGCTCGGGCAGGATATGACACAAGGTCAATTTTTAAGCGGAGTTTAACAGGTTTCTCTCTAATAAAATTAATTCTATTAACAATTAATCATTTGTGTGCATGTATTTCCCCGCTTTTTGTATCCCTTCCAAATAGTGCTTGCTCATGGAACAACATGTGCATATTTGTATATCCGTGGTGATAAAAGATGAAAGAAGGAATGTCTGAAACTAAAATATTTTATTGAATTAGGGTCTTGCATGAAGAAAAAAAAAATTCGACCTTTATTCCCAAACTTGCCATGTACTAATGTAAGTATTTTCCTTCCACTATAGAATTGTTTTATATATATATATATATATATATATATATATATATATATATATTGGCAGCAAGTCGTTATCTAAAAATCTTCGGTTATAGACCACAGATTGTTTTCTTTTTATAAGATGTTCGAGTCTTCTTGTTATTTTTCTTATGTCTGGGTCGAGATGGTGAAGACAGTACCCTACCATCTACCCGGGCAGAAAGAGACACCCATATCCTGGACACTCATTGGGGGGTGGGGTCTTACCCTTCTGCAGAGGTAAGGTCGGAGTATTTTACAGCCCCATCCGAATGGGAAATTAACCTGCTTGAATAGATTGATCGGGTAAATATTTATACGATATTCGTTAGATTAATGGAATATGTTTCAAAATAGCCATGTTTTAGATAAACATTTCTCATAGTCATTTGTTCATTTAGGTGTTTATCGATAAACCCGAATTTGTCCATTCTATGTCAAAGTGGTGTGTTGAGAATGGCTATAGTTTGATATCAAACATATTTAAGAACAATGTTTGAAGACATTTTATCTATTTATCTTCGTATGTTTCCATTATCGATGTAATATTGTGCAAAGCATTTTGTTTTTTGTTTTATAATTCTGTGATGGTGAACTATTGATCACCGTTATGAATGTGACTTTGAACGGAAATGCTGTTTAACAAATTTAAGTTTTTTGTATTCTGTCCGTCTGTCTGTCTGTCTCTCTTTCAATAAACTGAATCCAGTCGAAAGGTCACACTTTGGCCGGCCGTGCTATCAGCGGCACGGATCGGGTGAGATTCCAGTAATGCTAGAGCTTTGGGGAATGCTAAGAAGCCCTTCATTGCCATCACTCCCAGATCTACTCTGGCCCGGAGTGGTAGCAACTGATAGGACCCTACCTATGGGTCAAATATAAATAAACTGCGTACTTATGCTAAACTGAATTACTTGAAATAGGACTGCTTTCATATCCAAACTGCGTACTGATGCTAAACTAAATTGTTTGAAATAGAACTGTTTTGGACATTGAAACAGTACTTATGCTAAACTGAATTGTTCAAAATAGAACAAACTGTTTGGTCATTCGACTGTGTGTAAACAAAAAATTATTCATACTAAACTAAATTGTTTGAATTAAAACTGTTTGACTAAACTGAATAGCCTGAAATAGAAATGTTTTTGACATTTAGGTTGTGTATGCATGCTAAAGTGAAGTTTTTGAAATAGAACTGTTCATTTGTATAAAAATTGATTTGGCATTATATATCCTACAAAGGTTGGTATGCCATAAAACACAAACATACAAACAAGCAAACATATGTGCAGGATGCAAAACAAGGTCTAAATTTAAACGGAATTCTACGTTTCTCTTTCTAAGACCGGTTGCAATACCAAGATTTAAGGATCCAGTTTGCCCGACTATATACCCATAACTGGATAAAGAATTGTTGGATGCATAAGCATTAGTTATATTAGGCAAACAGTCTCGTTTAGGATGGAATACGTGTTTCTGTGGGCATTTTCTACAAATATCTTATCAATGCAAATCTCACTGTTAACGAAAGCAGAAATCATAGAATGGCCAGTTAAAAACTTACATAGCAAAAAAAATCATTTAACGAATGGATATTCTTTGTTACTTGTCCATTTTTTCACATCTTTTGGGGCCTATAAATTCTTCAAAAGATATTTTTAAAAATTAAAACGCCAGATCCTGTTCGAGTGCAATCTACACTTCTAATAGAAAAAAATCGCTTGGCACAAATGCCTCTATTATATTCCAATAGCTATGGGTAAATATTAAAGCTGATCGTGTTCTTTAGCCATGCGTAGTTTACCAGTCTAAGAGAAGGACAAATACTCTGAAATCAAGCTAGCTTTAATCTGTTGAAAAGTTGGCGGAAGGGTTGGTTAAATATTTACATTCACGTGATCGACGGATGATCGAAAAAAGAAAACAGATGTTTATTATCTTCCAAGTCATCTCATCAAAAGCGATAGAAAGATAGGTGACATATAGAAGAAGAAGAAGAAGAAGAAGAAGAAGAAGAAGAAGAAGAAGAAGAAGAAGAAGACTTTTATTTACTACAAAATTTGATTCAACAGTTAAGCTCTTTGAGTGGAAGATAACTTTACTTTAAAAAGGTAATCGTTCGCCCCCTCTACAACATACGAGAAGCCCAGAAAATAAGACCAAAGCAATACATTCTAAAGAATAGTTTAATGTTGTTAATTTATATATTTAACTGCTAACAATCATCTAATCAAATAATATTTTGAGGAAAATGCATTCTCATTGTAATTATCACTAGTTAATTAAAACTACATCATTGCTTGAAATAGACTGACTTGCGAATAAATTACTGAAATGGATTTGATGTCTCATGAAACCAACCTACCAAACCAATTTACTGAGGCCTGATCAATAAATATACATCCTTGCGCATAGTTATTGACTTAATTTTCGATAAGGAATTTTACAGAATTTATTTTACGTTATTATTAATATTCACTAGAAAATTCATTGCGATGACAAGGAAGTTAGGAATAAGGTAAGCAATTCTGATTTTGCCATTGATTCTTTTTAAATGACGTTAAGGTAAAGTTAAAGGCAACGGATTAATCGAAATTATTGTATCTTTAATAATCTTTCTTATATTGGAATAGAGGCTCTAACGTTTATCTTTTTTAAATCCAAATGCCTCAGGGTCTGTTCTGCTAATTCAACAAAAATCTCCAGAACCGCTTCTGGCCAAATCGCGTCTTTAATTAGGAAATACCTATTGGGTTCTTAAATCGATCTTACAGACAGGAATCCAAAGAAGGAACTTCATATTTCATTGCATATATATATAGAAAGGACAATATATATATATATATATATATATATATATATAAATTTTAAATTAGATTTAAGACATGATATAACTCACGACGAGTTTCACACTTTCCATCTTCAGGTGAGTTAGTATTCAACAAGATAGACATGCTGAATATATATATATATATATATATATATCATTAATATGTCGCACTGCTGGTACGGATTTCTGTAACCTTATCTTACCATCCGTCTCTATCATTCATTGTTTCTGACAAGTCTTCCGGTATACATCCGGTGTCTGTACAGAGCTGTTGTAGGTAAGTTCTAGCTGGTCGTTTTACACTGCGCGTTCGTGTGATAGGAGATTATGAGTTCATCCTTGCTCCTCGAGCAGTGTCTCGCATGTCTGGTGCGTCTAATTTGGATTGTCTTCGACATGGGTTGTAGGCGGCCGTACAGCTGCTGTTTTGTGGATTGTTTCTTCTAGGTTTTGTTTTTTATAGCTCGTAGCATCCTTTTGCAATTGCCGTCATGTGTTTTTATTCTATACACTTTGTCAGCGTCAAAGTGATTCATCCAAAAATTTGTATGGACACGACAGCTGCTTGAAAAAATGCGTCTTATGTTATCGGATAGCTCTGTCTTCTATATGACCGTCAGCCGATCGGTAGCTGTACATGCTTTCGATAGTCACGTATTGATGTCATTTTTGGTACATGAGACGTTTCATTTGAGATATCCACTAGTTTTTGAGTGCCCTCATTTTGTGTGGAGAAATGCTGCTTTGATGTAAGCACTCCGTTTTGTCTGCGTTCACATCGAGGTCTATGCCGCTTGTTCCCTGACCCAGACAATCAAGCAAGACTTCAGTCTGGGCAGGTGTATTTGCCTGAAGCGCTATGTCATCAGCGTAGTTCACGTCCGTGATAGTTTGAGCGGGGTTTCCTCTTGTTCTTAACTTTTTTCGGTGTAAAACTATTTTCTTGCATCATAGCTATTGATGCCCGAAATACTAAGTCTAGGCAGATTATGAACATGTATTCGGCAAATGTGTCTGCTTGCAGCACACCTGCGACAATATCAAAGAAGTATATATATATATATATATATACATCAGTAAAGTTGGCGAACGTAGTCGAGGGTGACCCGAAAGCTCCGTTTTCGATAGCTACTACAGCAAGGTGTCGGGGAGGGAGCAACTCCATTCATTGGATTGCTCCACTTTACCCAGATCCTTACCTTATAATGTTGACTGTTAAGCAAGGAATTACCAAGGACCATTCTTTAAGACTTTTGTATGACTTGACCTGGGAGTGAACCCAGGGTCTCCGGGCCATTTGGCGAACACTATACCCACTAGGGTAGAATACCTATCTGTCTGTATACGTATATTTTTCTTTCGTTATAAAATTATATACCTCATAAACTGATTCTGCCTCAGTTTGTTCAAATATTTGTTTGTTTGTTTGTTTGTTATTTTGTTTGTTTCTTTTTTTCTGCTTTCTATCTATGTATCTATCTCATTTTTATTTATTCATGTATCATGTTTTATTTTTATTTCATTCTTTATCTATCTATCTATCTATGCCTTCCTAACTATATTATTCTGTTTATATAAATATTTTGTGCACTCTGGTGGTTAGGCAAAATGTAAAAAAGCGAAAGCTACAACATAATCCCTTATTTTTCCCGAACTGACGTATGTCGACTGTTGGCTGAGTGGTATGATACTAAGTCTAACGTAAAGTTAGGCAGGTTTCAATCCCAGCTTGAAGCGTCCTGCATGACTAGCCAGGCTGATGAGTTGTTATACAACGAAACAGTTTGTCTGTGGATGACATTATATATATATATATATATATATATATATATATATATATATATATATAAAAACTTTTCAAAAAATGAAGATTAATTGTTAAAATAAAATCTTAAATCAATCTATAAATTTGATTCAAATGACAAGAGGATGTTGGATGAAGTTAACTCTCTAATACGTTTATCAGTAAAAGTCTTTAAGTCTTACAAATTCTAATTTAGGTTACGTTGAAAAGCATAAATAATAAAGACGGAATCTTTAGCACTGCTTTGTACGTATCCCCTCCTCACACTGTTAATAAAAACATATAGTAAATTAATGATGAAAACACGACAAAAGGAAGATAAACATTTACTTCATCAAAATATGATGTGTAAGAAATAGCCCTGATTTCGAAATGAACAACATACAGACATGCACACACTTATATATATATATATATATGTATATATATACATAAATTGTATTTGAGACGGAAAACTTACATGATTAACACCAGTCTTATCTTTCCCGACATGTTATTTAATAAGAGTTTCTGAGGGCGGAAGTATTATACATATAGCATTGGAAACCATGAGATGCAGCATGGTGGACTTGAAGCAAGATGGATGTATCCAAAAGAAAGGCAGCGGTGTGCTTCATCTGATAATTGACAGAGGAACCTCATATGTCAACGGCCAAAACTCCAATAGTTCAGTCAGAAAATTACTGCTACTCATCTTTATGAGTGGCGTTTATTGATGAGGTAAAAAACAGACCAAGAGTTACTTCTGTCAATATAATACAAACCATATCTTCAAACTGCATCACTCCGAACGCAAAAAAAAAAACAAGAAGTGTGTTCTACTGAGACGCTATTAATCGAAAAATTTACAACAAACCAAAAGAAAACTTTCTTAGATGCAAAATCGCTGTCAATATTGCGACTATTAGTGTTAAATCATTGACTACAATAAACCGAACACCGAGGATTAAAATAACATCAGCCAAGCAGAATCAAATCACCATATGCGTACAGGAAGATAACTATTACCAAAGAACTAGATCTAAAATCCTACAATCCAGGTAATAGACTGATATTTTTGTCCAACAGCTCAGTCCAATAGTATTAATTTGCTGCCCCAGTCTAGCACCATGTCACGTAGCTGGTAGGGCCAATGACGAGCATGAATTCACATTGTACTAGACCTACTACTAGACAAGTGAATCTATAACCAGCACAGTCACCTGACTTTGTGCCAAGAGACTGTGTAAAGACCAGCATTATTTACATTGCACGAAGTGATTGTATGACCAACACTATACAGTAGTGCGCAAGTCTCAGATCGTGTGTGACCTCCCCATCCCCTAACTCCTTACTAAAAAAAAGACCTTGCGCCAAATCCTTCTTTGTAAGGGGCACGGATAAATATCAAACTAACATTTGTGTCAGCATCTGCACAGAGAAACTCATTCAATGCCGACATTGAAAGTATAGGAAATGCTTCTAAACCCTTGTGGGTTAAAAACACACTTAATAGCATAGAGAAAACTCAACCGAGAGAGATGTGTGCTATATTTATTGACAAGCCCCTTTACAGTAGTCGACTCTTATTACAGTCTCGCCCATGCCAGGGATGTAACTGACATCACCACTTTCTATAAAGAGCTATATTCCCTTGTCTGAAATATTTTCCAAACGTAACATTCTGATCATCGATAGAGACATAAATACTCATAAAGGAAAAAAAAAACCGGAAATAATATATTCTGCTTACACAACTCGCCAAACAGAAATTTTGAATATCTAGCTGATTTGTCACTCGATAACAGGATTGTATGCCTAAACACAAAACCCCCAAAAAGGAAAGGACATCTATGGACCTACACCTACCAAAATTACGCTAAAGCACAGCTAGATTATTTATCTACAACCAAGAAGAGGATAAACAGCCTTTTGCACTGTGAGGCATTCACCTTTTTGAAGGAGAATCATTCGATCACAGAATAGTCTCCACAAAAATTAGCAGAAATAAGAAACAAACAAATAAAGCTTCGCGATATGCCTAATACATACATACCTATAGTTATAATAGCAATCAATATAAAATAACTACAATAAGAAAGTTTGATATCCTTCAGGAGACACCTGAAAGGTTTACTCCAAATGACGAATATGAAAACTTTCTTACCATCCACATAGAAGTAGCTACTGAGTGTAAGCCAGCCAAACTAAGAGCTAAATGTGGAGTTACCTGGAAGTAAATAACAGTTATGGTAAACGAAATAACATGTAAAAATAACATATTTACTTAAAAAAGAAATACTAAGAAACGCCAAAAAAAACAATAACAAAGCCCTGAGAGAATAATACATATCAAAGACAATCCAAATACATCCAACCCTATTATATGGTGTTTTCCTATGAACATAAACGCGTCAGTCTTTTCCGTCTCGCTTGGACTCACATCCAGAAGCTCTGTGTCGACATTCACTACAGTCTAGATAACCGGCTAGTTGTGATGGACGAGAGGGGCGACATGAAGTAGGAGCTCGGTATAATCAGCATGACTTGATTTTATATATATATATATATATATATATATATATATATATATATATATATATATATATATATATATATATATATATATATTAATTTCTTTAATCATTATCTATCTATCTATCTATCTATCTATCTCAGGCTTTTCATATCTATCTCATTATCATTATTTTTTTCTCTCTTTGTTTCGCTATCTCCATATTCATTGTTTGAAATATTGATATCAGCATAACTTGATTATATATATATATATATATATAAACACACGCATATGTAATAATTTCTATAATCATTATCTATCTATCTATCTATCTATCTATCTCAGGCTTTTCATATCTATCTCATTATCATTATTTTTTCTCTCTTTGTTTTGCTATCTCCATATTCATTGTTTGAAATATTGATATCAGCATAACTTGATTATATATATATATATATATATATATATATATATATATATATATATATATATATAAACACACACGCATATGTAATAATTTCTGTAATCATTATCTATCTATCTATCATAGTCTTTTCATATCTACCAATCTATCATTATTTTTTTCCTTGTTTTGGTATTTCCATATTCATTGTCTGAAATAATTACATCAGCATGGCTTGATTATATATATATATATATATATATATATATATATATATATATATATATATATATATATATAGTCGTTATATATCTATCTATCTATCTATCTATCTATCTATCTCAGTCTTTTGTTATCTATCTATCTATCATTATTCTCTTTCTTCCTTTGTTTTTCTATCTCCATATTTATTGTCTGGAATATTAACAACCTCTAAAATATTCCACCACAAAGCTGTATGAATTGCAATCCTCCAATGACGCTTTTATATTCACGATTATTTCCACTTTGAAGTTAGTGCACATTAATTCAAGTCAGATGAACCAGGTGCCGTAAACATTTCCACCCCCCAAAGCCGGCAAAATTCACATTCTACTTCATCGTAGATTATTAAGTACTTATCGTGTAAACTCGTTTGTTCTACCCTTTTCTGTTAAAAGAAAATCGTATGAGAAAACTATTGATAGGTTTATATATATATATCATCATCATCATCATCATCATATAGCGCTGGTTGCACGGATATCCCTGACCTTCTCTCGCCACTCCTCCCTATCGTTCATCGCCCTAGGTAGGTCTTCAGGACAACATCCCGTATCCTCACATAGCTGCTGAATGTATGTTCGTGCTGGTCGTCCTGCTTTTGCACGGCCATGTGTGGGGATCCATTAGAGTACATCACTTATGAGTTCGTCCCTGCTTCTCCAGCAGTGTCCTGCATGTCTGGCTCGTCTAACTTGAATAGTTTTCGTGGTAGGGGGCAGGTGGCCGTAGAGTTGGTGTCTTGTGGGGTGTTGCCGCCAGGACTTGTTATATATATATATATATATATATAAAGACATACAAATATATCAACTATTACGGTGCATAGATAGTACTAATACTGTTTGTTAGTATAATTAGTACAGTCATGTATTTTTGAGGGAATTTAGATATATAGTATTGTCACCATGACTGCTATGACAATGCTTAATCTTCTGATTTAGATAGAGAAACCTGAGAATTCAGTAAGTTATGGTATGTCTTTGCACACATACTGGCAGGAATTTTTTTAAAAAATTGATGAATCATCTACTCGGGTCCCAGTATCAACAACCTTAAAATATTCTGAATAGATCATATGACAGCAGAAGTGAGAAATTGCCTGTCACCAAGAAGCGTTGAATTTTTACTTAATAGAGCACTGCCACTGTCCAAGCGTTAGAGGCTCTTTGATTTAATCTCTCAGTTTAGGCACTGACGCTGTGGAAGCAGGGGGAAACTAATATTAGAACATAAATGGAGGTGCCCGTGGTGTAATGGTTATCGTCGTAGGAAATGGACACGGCGACACGAGTTAAAAACCTGGACGAGACTGATTGCTTTTCACATAGCACTAATACCCATGGGAAAGGTATGAATCCAATTATTTTCCCTCCAGCTATTGGTTAATAGTAGGGCAGACTGTGTTCTTCAGCCTTTGTTAGACAACTAGTCTAGGAGAAGGAAAAATCTGAATTCAAACCTGTTAAACACCGCTTTAAAATTGACCTTGTGTCATATCCGGCCCGAGTGGAGGGGTTGGTAAATATGATAAATGGCTGGCTAGATTCTTCTTTGTTCGAGAAACAGGTCTCTTTTCGTATCTATGACTCGATATATATTTTCCGTTCACGTGGACCTCTGCTTCTATGTAGCACAGATATTTAACGAGAAAAGATAAACTAGATGCACGAAATTAGTCTTTTTATACTAGGATTCACAAAACACCTCAATCCAGCATCGTCTGATCCGTCACCAGTAAGATGGCAAACACTGCAAGCTCGGCACTGGAGAGCAAGATCAAGCCTAACACGTTATACGTAACCAACTGGAAGAGATGATGAACTTTAACAAACTGTCTGTCTTCTGGTTGCTGGCTATTTTAATATCTTATATGTTTTCCTCTCCGTACAGTAAACACTCAATGTTACATAGAAAACATGAGATAGTCATTAACTAAGTAAAATGATTCATTAAGAATGCTGTTGGTCTTTTGATTTGAAATATTTTCCTGAAAGATCTTGGGTTTTTTGTTTGTTTTAATGGCATATCAAACTTCGTTGTTTATTTAATGCCAAATACATAGAGGAAAACCAGCGATACTTTTTAACCCACAGCAGGAGGAATAAAGGTAAACATACCTTTCCCTCGGATATTAGTCCGAAAATAACCGTAATAGCGTGGCTGCAATTCGAACTCGTAAATCTTTAAGTTCAATACTATAGCCATTAGGTAGCAATTCCTTGCATAAAATATCTCTCATCGTAAAAATACTATCTCTGTCTCAAAATGGTTGGTATATTTAGTGCACAAAATGCATATACAAATATACCAACTACTACTTCCATGCCCGCCTGATAGGGCCCTATCTATGGGTTAAATAGAGTAAAACTGCATACTTATGCTAAACTGAATTGTTTGAATTAGAACTGTTTGACTAAACTGAATAGCTTGAAATAGAAATTTTTTGGACAATTAAACTGTGTACTTATGTTCAACTGAAATGTTTGAAACTGAACTGTTTTTGACATTGAAACTGTACTTACACTAAACTGAATTGTTTTATATAGAACTGTTTTGACATTTAAATGTGTTTAAACAAAATATATACTTATAGTTAACTGAATTAGCTGAAATAGCTGAATTAGAATTGTTTGACAAAACTCAATAGCCTGAAATAGAAATATTTTTGACAATTAAACTGTGTACTCATGCTAAACTGAATTGTTTGAAATAGAAATGGCTATTTGCATATTTGATAGAAAAATGCTATTGCGTAAATTGGCTTACGAAAGCTGATAGCTATAAGATCCATATACACAACTACCATCCAAACTATTATGAACCGAGGAATTAATTTTCAACAGTCTAAAAGACTACACTACTTGTTTTCATGATCGATCAGTGTTTTTTAGAAGAAGAAAAGGGTACTTGATAAATTTCGCATGTTCTGTTCTATTATAGTTGGTATATTTCGTGTATGAAATTGAAATTCAACTATTGTAAGACAGAGGAAGTATTACTTAACAATCGAACAATATTTCTAAATATAACAAACGACATTAACATTATACCTCCCTGAGGAAACAAATGTTACCCTCTAGATTTATTTAGTTTTTGGATAGCTGAGATGGATAAAAATAACGCTAAATACTCCCAAAAGAACGTTCCTCTATAAATAAATACTCACCTCGGGGAAATCTCTCGGTATGATTATCGCAGAGGCGAGAAACTGACTGTCACTAAAAGTCGTTGACTTTCTGTCAACACTCTCCAAACTTAAATGTATCTGTCTTTCTGTCTATCTACCTATCCATCTACCATCAATATTTATTGAGTGTTAACTTAGAAAATATATTCATCGCAATATAATATAAATAAATTGTTTTCGATTATAAAATAAGTATGAGTTAATCTGTAGCAAATGATTTCGTGAGCCAAATGAATGTGAGTTTTTTCCTTTTTTTTTGGCTTCGAATAAGGGTATAAGGTAAGAGTTAAAGACAGACTGAATAGTTTGAGAAGGCGCTTATTTCATGTTAGTTTGGAAATATCAATATGGGGAGGGATTTGTGTTAGTCTTGTTAAGTGTAACTCATGGACGTGGACGAGTATTGAAAATACCATCTTACCTCGATACCGAATCCGGAAGTAGTCAGCCGAGGTATTTGTTGCAAGCCCAACCTTACGGGCAAGTGTGGCACAAGGCCTTTTTTCGGTGGGCCCGGGCGCAGGGCCGTAGCCCACACGCGCCCGGCATTTCCTAAAAATGCCTACGACCCCGTCGGCATTCCCCTTATTAGGGGCGCCTCAGGCGCCGTGCGATTAACCCTGAAGGGAGTAAAAGCCTGGGGGAAGGCCCCCTAAGGCCGAAGGAATTCCCCAAGCATCGAGACACACTCGGCCAGATCCGTGCCTCGACAACACTGCCAGCCAAAGCGCTACCCAGCACCTGGAGAGGTCCAGTCGAAAATCAATCTGTCGCCAAAATGATTTGGACCGCGGCTGAAGGAGACAGCCGAAACTGGATGAAGTAAAGATGGTATTATATATAGCAGAGGAGTGTGGAATGCCCTGTTTTTCATTGGCTGTTGCTGAAGGACAGATGTATATAAGAACGGCCGAAGTCCGGCCTTATTGGAGTTTTTTTTTTTTTTTTGGCTTTGGTAGAGGCACGAGCGTAGCATGTCGCGATCGAGGAGGTGGCTTGGCTCTTCCAGAGTCATGCCAGGGTTTCAGTCGGAGCCGATATGATGCAAAAATAACCCGAAATAGGAGATGAAGAGAGTTGCATCACTGAAGACCTCCTTGATGCATCTTGGATGTATGATTGAAATTCTTTTAAATCATTTGAACCATATTGCTCTATTAAACTCCTGCAATATTATATCGTTTTTTTTTTTTTGTTAGGACGCGGTTACAGGTACTATTTACCAACCCCTCCGCTCGGGCAGGATATGACACAAGGTCAATTTTTAAGCGGAGTTTATCAGGTTTGAATTCAGAGTTTTCCTTCTCCTAGACTAGTTGCCTAACCATGGGCGAAGAACCTAGTCTGTCCTACTATTTACCCATAGCTGGAGGGAGAATTATTGGATTAATACCTTTCCCAAGGGTATTAGTGCTATGTGAAATGCAATCAGTCTCGTCCAGGATTTGAACTCGTATCGCCGTGTTCATTTCCTACGGCGATAACGACTACACCACGGGTACGGTATGCCTATAAATATGTTTGTGCCAATGCTTGTATTTTAAATCTTTTTTTTTTTCAGCAAAAAAAATGAGTGTGAGTTTACTTTTCATTTTAGAAATGCTTTAGAATAAATAAAAGAAAAAAACCTTTCACAGCAAAAAAGGAGGCATCTATATTAATATCTACATTAGCATCAGATAACACCTCTATTCATTTATCAATTCATAAAAGCTTATGCATATATTTATATGTTTTCTCAGATCAATGATATGTTCATATCTATCTTTTCAATCTAAGTACGCCTGTTCATTCATATATTCCTGTCTGTTTGTCTGTAAGTATATATATATATATATATATGTCTTTTTTCATTTATCCCTCTCTGTCTCTGTCTCTCTGTCTCTATCTCTATCTATCAATCTATCGATCGAAATGTTAGAATATCATATCAAGTACGAAGCAAATGTTTAATACTTATTGATTGATTATAATAGCATATCAATCTGTCTAGGGTTATTTCAATAGTTCGAATAGCAGTGTTTAAAAACTATTTATCTTCGATAATACAGTGTGCAAAAAACATTCTTAAATAGCACATATACAGTAAATGTAAATATATACGATATGATGATCACGATTCTCAAACGTTTGGGCATAAGGTAATCCAGAAGGTTTGGACATGTTATCTAAATCAATCAATCACTTATTCCGTATAGGAGTAAAAAATATGTTTGACATGAAAATAGGTATACGTTGCGAAGCTTAGGTTTGTAATAATCTTGGTCTTTAAGGTAGAAAAAGGACACCGATCTCGAAGGGAAAACAAGACTTAGCATTATTTAACAAAAAAAAAAAACAAAAAAAAAACCTGCCATCAAGTGGATTTTGATATTCCAACAAAACAACATGTAGAATAAACAGAAAAGGAAAAAAAAAAACAAGGAATAATTAGATATTTCCGGAGAGCTGTAAAATCTGCGAAACATGACGAGGAAGGCGATACGAATTGTTATTTCTGCCCTGAAAAAGAGACTAGGGGAAGTGGAGATGAAAGCCAGATTTGAGATTATCCAGACAACAGCACTATTGAAATCAGATGAGTCCTAGAGAACTGAGAAGACTTACTGTGACTCAGACTGCAGTGAAAACCTGGCACTGGAGTGAAAAACTCGTGAGGAGAAAACCAAATAGAAAAGGAAAATTCTATGTACTTGTAAACAGCAGAATCGGACACCATAAAAAACGTAGATGAAAGAAAAAAAAAATTAAGAAAATATTACCTCGGAAGATCAAGAACATCTTTCAAAACAGGGCTCTGCAGCACTTAAAGAATAAATATCTGAGAAGTTGTCTTTGTAATATATCCTGGTTTATTCTTTGAAATAAGTCGGGGGAACACAAACAAACTCAGCAAAGGAAAAGAAAATTGATAACCATTCATTAGATGTTAAACCTTAGAGATAACATAGACAGATTATATGTTGCAAGAAGAAAAGAATGAAAAGGACTTGCAATCATTGAGGATTGCGTTATACATTTATTCAAGAGCCGATGAAAACACTATAAAAAGAGCAAAGAAAGACTATTTACAGCGGCTAGAAACAGGAAAGGCCAATTTAGATCAAATAGCAAAGCAAATAAACTAATTTGATTATAAAAATTGGAATATTGAACAAGACCTGGCGGTAACACCCCACAAGACACCAACTATACGGCCACCTGCCTCCCATTACGAAAACTATCCAAGTTAGACGAACCAGACATGCAGGACACTGCTGGAGAAGCAAGGACAGGCTCATAAGTGATGTACTCTTATGGACACCCGCATATGGCCAAGTAAAAGCAGGACGACCAGCTCGAACATACATGCAACAGCTATGTGAGGATACGGGATGTAGCCCTAAAGACCTGCCTGAGGCGATGGACGATAAGGATTAGTGGCGAGAGAAGGTCATGGATATCCGTCCAAGGGCATGATGATGATGATGATGATGATGAATATGCAAAAATATGAAAGAAAGATTAATTACAGATGCCAGTTATTGCAATAAAGGGAAGAATTATGTAAAACAGGAAAATGAAGATCAAAAAAGGGAAAGGAAAACGAGTGTATGGAGAGGAAAGCGAGAAACTATATATGTATTATTAGTAACAGAAAATAAATACACACGGAGCGACTATATCAAAGTAAAAATAGATAATATGCAAAAGAATAATTTATTTCGATTATGTAGTGGCAAAGGAGACGTTTATGGCGTATTGGATACCGTCGTAGGGAATCATCACGGTGACCCGAGTTCAAATCCTGGTCGAGGATGTTAACATTTCACGTAACGCTAAAAACATGAGAAAGGTGTTAATATAACCATTCTCCCTCTAGCTCTGATACAAATGAAACACAAAAGTAGATATGACTGGGTGGCAAAGTTTATTCCCTATAAATAGTCCAAGAGGCTGAAAATTTGCCGATGCAAATTAATCGTATATACTCGAACCATAATTCGTCGTATATACAATACGACATATACAATCCTCTGGTAGTTGGTAGGTATTTTAGTCATAATCTCTGTGTTTGCACAGAGCTGATATATATATACATATATATATATATATATATATATATATATATATATATATATATATTTCATCAAGAAAAAACACAAACAGGCCACATTAGGATTATAATCTTAATGTGAGACGTTTGTGTTTTTTCTTAATGAAATTATTGCTCTGTAATGTCTATTACATTGAGCTCTTTACCAGGAAAATTTAAATGTTCATTCTTGAAAAGTTTTCTTGTCCTGATGGAATTACTCCCAACTCTGGTTTAACTGGACTAAATAATACATATATATATATATATATATATATATATATATATATATATATATATATATATATATATAAGACCTTTCTGGTTAGCCAACACTGCTGTGTTTATGAGTTTAAAATCGGATGTTTTTCAAAATGGGAGGTAAGTGGCCGTACAACCACTGTTTTGTTGAGTTGTGCGTCCGGAATTTCTTCAAAATAGACGAAGCATTCTTGCATAGTTCTCAACAATATTTTTTCTCAAATTGTGTTTCATTATATCAATATTAATTATTAATACGAAAAAATAAACTTCTCAGCTAGTGAAATTATTCGTTACAACGGATCAATGTATGAAAATCTATATTTATCTTGAAATAACAAATTATTGTTTGGTTTGGTTTCTTTGTTTAATAGCATACCAACCTTTGTAGGTTATTTAATGCCAAAGCCTTTCTCCTAGAAGAACAGTAGTAGTACTATTTAACCCATAGCTGGGAGGATAAGAAGGTTCATACCTTTCCAAAGGGCATTTGCCCGAAAGTGAACGGAATAGAGCGACTGAAGTTCGAACTCGCGTACTAGGATTCCGCTGTCAATCGCTTTAACCGTTGCACCACGAAGACACCCCCTGTTCAAATACTGTCCACATGAAAATGATTAAAACTTCCATAGATAAATGTTATTTTACTTCATCCTATCAGTCTTATAACTATAAATTTCATGAATTTGTTTGATTTAGTTTTATGGCACCATTGTAGGTTAATAATGCCAGATACATTTTTATACATATATACAGCTTTATTTCAACCAATTCAGGTAAGCATAAGTATACAGTTTCACTGTCAAAAAGTAGTTCCATTTCAAACATTTCAGTTTAGTACATACAGTTTTATTTCAAACAATTAAGTTTCGTATAAGTACACAGTTTCACTGTCAAAAAGTAATTCCATTTCAAACAATTCAGTTTAGTATATACAAACAGTTTAATTTCAAATAATTAAGTTTAGCATAAGTACACAGTTTCAATGTCGAAAAACAGTTCCATTTCAAACAATTCAGTTTAGCATAAGTACACATTTACGTTCTACTTGACCCACGGATAAGGACACTATCAAGGGCTACCACTCTGGGCCAGAGTGACCCTAGAAATGATAGCAAGGAAGGATATTCCGCATTCCCCAAAGTTCCAGCATTACTAGAACCTCACCATCAGATTGTTTAGTGTGCTTACTCCTCTGCCGAGAAGAAATCGGTGTATTCTACAGCCCCAGCCGACTAGGCAACATGTATTTGTAAAATAAATAATACATTCCTCAGATGAAATATGCGTTTTAGAGTAGACGAAGCATAATTAGTCAATACACAATATTCTTTGGAAAATGCATATATACATAAGAAATCTTACATATGTTCTAATCGAACTTACAGAAAAGTTTTAATATTCTAAAGATTTTCTTCGTATATCGCATTAACAGTTTTTTTTTTGTTTTGACTTTATGCTGTAATCAGTGTGACGCAATGATGTTTTAAAATACAGCTAATCATACACAATTTAAATTTCAAAAACTTTACAAAAATTTGAATGAACTTACAAAAATAATTAGTCAGCTTAAGTTGAGTATCATTAATTATGTTCATTAACATTTAGTTATTTAGAGTAATGATATAAAATTATTACACAGCATCACTGAATTTATCGCAATTAAATTGTTTTAAGATACCTCCATTTTCTGCCTAATTCTCGAATATTTCACATGGTTATTGGATATTTTTTTCAAAATTCTCGACACTTATTGTCATTAGAGTGGCATGATAAGATAAGAAAACTTCTAATTTTAGGATATGTGCATATACACACACACACACATATATATATATATATATGTATAACAGAATTAGTGAAAAGTTTTGATCTTTTTTGGAAAATGTTTGTGTGCAGCGCGCATACCACTTGAGCGAAGAAGTTCCATCAGTAAGAAGTAATATCATGGAAGCTTGTGCATAGAAAAAAAAATGGTGACCTTTTTAATAGCTACTACACCGAGGTGTCAGGAAGGGCACTATTATTACACAGGATTGCTCGACTTTACCCTTGATCCTCACCATATAGAAATGAGGGCTAAACAAGGCGGCTTCAAGTACTATTTTTGAGTCTTTGGTATGACTCGACCTGGGATTGAACTCCGGTCTCCTGGACCATTGGTGAACACAATATTCATTGGGCCAATGGCCTCGTTTATGCATAGAAACTTTGTGTATAAGTTTGCTTTCTTTGTTTTAATGGTATATGAATCTTTGTAGGTTATTTAATGCTAAAGCCATCCTTCTAGAAAAACAGTAGCTGTACTATTTCACTCATAACTGATAGGATTAGACGTTTAAAAACTTTCCCAATGGTATTTGGCCGGAAGTAAACGTAATAGTACGACTAGAGTTTAAACTTGCTTACTAAGATTCAGCAGTCACATCGCTTAAATCATTACACCAAGAAGACACCACTGACACGTTTTTTTATTGCTTCACTTGGTGTGTGACTTGAAACGTGTTCTTTACGAGTTTGAAATTGGTTGTAACGCAACTGAAACTATCAAAAACAGTTGCTGTGCAAAAAGTGAAGGGACAGTGGTTTACAATAGAGTAACCAGAAGGTTGAAGAAATTTCACCGAGTTTGCAAGAACACTGGGTATCAATAAAGGTCTAAAACCGTAGATCCCGTGGCTGTGTCTTGAGCACCAGAGGCTGATTCGCCGAATAGCAAACCAAACCAAAATTTGCTTTATATAATTATTAACGATGAATTATACATGAGCAAAATTGTATATTTTCTAAAAGATGGTTGGGCTGATATCTAATTCATGAAATAAGGCTATGTCAGATTGGCTCACACTGTTTTCTAGTCTGAACACATATATATATATATATATATAGAGAGAGAGAGAGTATAAAATCAAAGATTAATGCGTCATAAAAGTAACCCAAAAAACAACTATACCCCTATAAGAATACATGGACTTACAATGTAGGCGATTATCTAACCTCTAAGGCATAAAATGACCCTAAACGGGTGACATTCCATTAAAATCAATGAATGAATATATTTGCTTTCTGGCCTCGATAAATAGATAGAAGATGAACTGAAAATTAAATATTGATTCAAAACAAAACAAAATCGGTGATCCCTCATACAGGAAATTAATAAAAAATCTTCAAACACAGAGAGCATCAGGCGAGCTAGGCAACTCACTGACCAATGTGGTACGTTGCTTTCACAACCTCAGTGAAAAGCATTTGGAGCTATCTAATTGTGCCTCATGTTATCAAAGGATTGAAAAACATTTGCCTCGGTCTAGTTGCTTGTTTGCTAGGTTTTATGGCATATCGACCTTTGTAAGTTTTTTTTTTAATGGCGAATCCATTTTTATACAAATAAACAGTTCTACTTCCAACCAGACATTCGCCTAGTGGTTACAGTGTTCGCCAATGGGTTCAATCCCAGGTCGAGTCATACTAAAGACTCAAAAAATGGTACTTGATGCCTCCTTGCTTAACACTCAGCATTATAAGGTACGGATCAAGGGTAAAGTAGAGCAATCCAGGGAAAGGAGTAGCGCCCTCCCCTACACCTTGGTGTAGTAGCTATTGAAAAGGGAACCTTCGGGTCACCCTCGACTATGGTCGCCAACTTTTACTTCAAACAATTCAATTTCATGAGTGTACAGTTAAGTTGTGAAATACATTTCTATTTCAAGCTTCTTAGTTCAATCAAACCGTCCTTATTCACACAATTCAGTTTAGGATAAGGATGGATTTTGTTTACACACAGTTAAATGTCAAAACACTTCTATTTAAAATATTTCAGGTTACCCTATGTACGCAATTTATTTCTATTTGACCCCTAGATAGAATCCTATCATG